>JAUPFT010000010.1:27521054-28721054 GCA_036936625.1 Parnassius smintheus behrii | reverse complement strand
ATAATTTTAGATATCTAATATAGGGTTAATTTTATTATAGAGGGCGCTACTTTCAATGAATACGTTTTTTGGCTAATCTAAAAAATTACTAGACCGATTTTGAAAATTCTTTCACCATTACATTGCTAATGAGGGCGTTAGCTGTGTGATAAATTATATTATTACAATAAATAATTGTGAGATTAATATTTTCTAAATAAATAAAACTAAATACCTACCTAAGATGTTCAAATCCAATTATTATTTTTACAATTTAAGAATCGTATTTACACACTTTACTTACTCAGATTGATTATTGTAGATAAAGAGGTAATAAACCTAAAGTAAAAGAGCTCCGCTTAAACGAAAAAACTATTTATTAGAATAAAACTAAATGTTGAAAAAAAGTGGTTCAGTGCGAGTCGGACTCGCAGGCCCATGAAGAGTTCAGTAGTAACAAGCATATATTTTAAATCGAGTCAAAATACCACTATCATTATCGCCAGCAACAAATTATTTTGTTTTTCATAGTGTTTGTATAAATAACAAAGTTGTTTTTGCGGTTCCTTAAAATGTGCTACTTGTATCAAAAAAAGGACTATTATACATTAAAGGGGTTTCTGTGGTTTATTCATTACCAAAGAGAAAAAACTTATTGCGCAAAATAGGTTTTTATTAATTTCAAGTCATCAAAAGCGGCAGTCAACCGTTAAAAACTAAAACAACCGTTGTTATAGGCTCGGTTGAATTCATTGAAAACCTTCACATTTATAGTTATGATAATTAAACAAGCGAATTACTAACTGATTTACCAAGAATTCTTTAGAGTATAACAAAACGCTACTGCACAAGTTAACTGTTATTCTTATCTGTTTTTAACATAACATTTAAAATGGAATCATGTTATGATAATTCAAGAAGTTAATTTCCAGCTGATTTACCACGAATTCTCTAAAGCATAACAAAACAATACAGCACAAGCTAACTGTTCTTAAAAATACATTTGAAATAGAGTTTCAATAAATAAAGGAAATTATATTTTAAAAAGCGTGCAGAACTTAAAACGCGTCAAAGATTATTCTTTTTATGATATTATTAATCGAATAAAAATCGATATCATTCCATAGATTTTATGACAGTTAAGTGGCAACATCGTATCCGACAGGTAGGCCGCTGTCACTGTTATGTCACAAGAATTAAATTACGTGTTATCGTGTTATTGTTTTGTTGTAAAAGTAAAATGCAATTGTTGATCTCTCAACAATTGGTTCGAACACAGCAGGTAAATAGTTGGTACATATCACGATGTGGTATGTCTTCCTCTAAGAAATGCTTTATAACTGAGTTTACTTGAATAATATCAATATAATAATTGTAGCTTCTTTATTAGGTACAAGTTTCGAGTACAGTGCGTGTAGTGTGGCACTCGCAAAATGCACCAATAGTTCGTCTTGAACATCTATACATCAACTGTAGCACTGACACTTATGAGAATAAGATCACACACATTGGGTGCGTTCGGCAGAAAAAAGCGCTAGCAAGCGCTTACTAGCGCTAAAATAGTTTTCGGCCAGGACACGATTGCTACTTCAGTAGCGCTGACACAATCCGCCATTTTGCTTATTTAATTTGTTTGTTTTGAAGTAAAGTTTATAAGTTGATTGTTGCAATATTAGTTTTAAGTAATATAATGACATGAATAAACATATACATGTTGTTAAAAATTCATGATTGGTAAGTTTTTAATATGAATACTTCACAAACATATATTTAAATTAGGTTAGATTCCCCGGTTAAAACTAACATCGTGTCCTGGAGGAAAATAGCTACTTACGATTTGACAGCGCTTACCGCTTACGATCGCCATTTTGCTTACAAGCGCTTGCTAGCGCTTTTTTCTGCCAAACGCACCCATTGTTTGTCTTCGATTTTCCGCGTGAGGAACTATTTGCGCTACGTGAGGTAAGTGTTTAACATGTTTAACATTTCAATTTATTAAATGTGATCCATATATCTGATAATTATACTTGTTTTTACACTGATTGTATATCAACTCAAGAACTTGTTTTATTTTTTCACATCTGCCCTAGCTATATCTGACAAACATACTAGCTTATTTATGAGATTGACCAGTTTTATCAACTACCAAGAAAGGAGACAGTTGATTTTTCATATTTTTTGGACTGCTGGTAGTCTGTCAGGCCTTAATTATTAAATAATATAGGGCATTAAATCCGTCCTTGTGCAGTAACATTTAACTTGATAAATATTTTATTTATATTTGAGTTTGAAATAAATCTATTTTATTTTTATTTTTTCACTTTGACTTCATTTTTTGTATTTTACATTATTTCAGTTGTCATGCCGTGTATATCATAATTGCTGGCAATGAACTGATAGAACAGCATCATGTTCAACTGCAGAACGGGAACCATCTGAATCATCTAGTCCGTCCTCGTTGCAATCTGAAGTGAGTAATGTATTGCACCCAGAACAACAAAGCTTAGATCATACATCACACAGTGTACTGCTAACTAATTATATAAAAGCACAATGTTTTTTACCAGGTTGTAACAGTTCCATCAGCATTGCAAGTATGTCTCTTTTGTGATTAACCACATTTTGCGATAACAAACATACATAGTGACAAGTACTATGTATGTGTGTTATACTTGGTAGAGCCATGCTGCAGTTGTATTAGAAGTATAGTTGTAGCATGAATGGGTCGGCTCGACCGGGGAAGGAGCACCCTCTCACAGAATACCAGCGTGAAATAGTAGCTTAATGCTGCTGTGTTTTGTATGGTGAGTGTAGAGAACCGGAGACCCTTTTTACTGGAAACGAGAAAATGATCTTAGTCCTCACGGGTGACAACGCATCTGCATTTTAATTTGTAATCGAGGATAGATGTGGATGTCTAAGGGTCGCAGAAATGTCTCCAGCAGATGGTGAATCTTAGTTAATGACAAGATATGCTAATAAATCCAGAGCCGTGACTATGTGTCGATATGGGTAGTAGAGGTGGTGAATGGCATTTTTAAAACTGAATTTAAAATATTTCATCAAAATTACTTTAACAGGGCTTCTACACATTTGATGATAGACTGCTGTGGCTTCTGCTATAGTTAATAAATTCCACACAAAAATAAGGGACAGGGATGATGCGGCTCAAATACTTGAAATAGTTCATCAAAATATGGAGACAAATAATGATTTTTCTGAGTATGCTAGGGAAAACAATCTAAATAGAGCTAGGGCAGGCAGACTTTAGAAACATAAATGTAGACTTTAAAATATTAGGGAATTTCCTGTTTTAACTTACAGCGACTTAATATTAATTGCTTGTGTCACATACCAATTAAAGCAAGCTCGCTACTATTATGGTGAGCATATAAGATTTAATGGTTGCTACCGGATAGAACTCTGTAATAACCAGAAGAGCAGCATTATGGAAGGAATAAAGTTAAGCCCTAGCTGATCTTTACTTAGGGCTAGAATTGCAAGTCATCACTATTAGTCGTAAAGTGTATTTTATTATATAAATTCTATATAATATCTAATATATAAATTCTTTTTTAGGAAGGAGGCTTGGTCCACCTGCTTAGGACCCTGTAATTAATGAAATTAAAAACCCAAGCATACCACTGCAAGACTTCTAGACACAGTAAGTTCATTCTGTAGATCGGACAATAAATAAAAATTAAAAATCTGAAGGTACTCCGGGTTAACACTGACATTGGGACGTCGGTCACCTCAGTCTGCCGTAACCATGGGTGCTGGAAAGCACCCGAAATGTCTGGAATTAAAAATCAAAGAAATAAAACGCGATAAAATCGATAAAAATAGTTGTTAAAAAAACTGCATTTGTGAAAATAAAAACTTCAAATATTTTCAAAACCCCGACTTTTTTTAAAGCAATTCCTTTACCATTTCATTGTTTTAATTGCATATTATCATATCTATATGCTTTTATATGTGGGCACTCATGGCCGAAGTGTCTATGAAGACTGGGCATTCCCCTTTATGATTTACTGACCAATATTTTTGACTCAGGTTAAAAGTTTAAATTTATTTAATATTTACCTTTTCTTGATTCACACAATAGTGTATTTAACATAGTTGCCACGCTTTGCAGGCGATTTGGCAACAACAGCTTTTATTTCGTAGTTGTTATTACGAAGACGCAGCTTCCCATCTTCCATCCATTCTTCTTACGACACCCACGGTACGATATGGGGCAGTAGATATACTTACACTGCTACTACACGGTCAAAGCAAGAACGGTTCTTAGATTACAATTCATTAGTAATCGGCCAACAGGTGGTCGAACTCGCACATGAAGGATTCTGTACCATCGTTAAACTGGTTTCTAATAGCCCTCTTTTTATTTTTAATTTATATTTATTTGTATTATTTATTGTTATAGCGAAAACAGAAATACACATTCTGTTAAAATTTTAAATCCCCCGCTGGCAGACAGATGGACGGATAGACAGACGGATAGGCGGGCAAACGGACGGACGGACGAACGGGTAGACGGACGGACCGACAGACGGGTAGACTGACGGACCGACGGACGGACAGCAAAGGCTCAGTAGGGTCCCGGTGGTTACCCTTTTGGGTACGGAACCCTAGAAAGCAGTCAAATATCATAAGCATCATCCGTTCAATCCCCTAGCGGTCTCATAAGACCGCGGCCATATTCCGTCAAATCCCTAGCGGTCTCATGAGGCCGCACCCACCCACAGCACTATAACCCAATAAATCTTATATTTAAAGACTACTGTTCTATGAAGAAATTCACCATTATAGAATCAATATGAAATTTTCTATCCTCTAGTGGAATAAAAATTCAGTTAGTCTATAGCTTTATATTTATTTTGGATTTTTCTAAGTTAAGAACAGTTTTTATATTATAAATGGTTATGAAAGTTTTTATCTTTTTACGTAAATAATTTCGAGTAATATAAATAGAATTTATAATTTTCTTTCTTTATTTCTTTTATATATATTATTATAAAGGTATATATATAAATATATAGTACTATAAAGTTTCTGTTTCTGTACATATATATATATATATATGTATATATATATATATATATATATATATATATATATATATATATATATATATATAGTACCTGGTTGACCGAGCTTTGCTCGGTATTTTTCGTTGGTTTTTTTTTTTTAATTCGTGTGTTTTGGAAATTATATTTAGATACAAATTACATACTGATGAAATATAAATAATATTTTTTGATCTTAGAGACATAACAGAAAAAACGGAACTGGTTATTTGAATAAAAAATCATGAGTGCTGGTGGAGCCACGTGTCTAAGGCTGCCGAAGTCTAGTTCCCCGGTCGAACCTTAAACCTATTACGCGAGATATTAACTAAAGAGGACTGTATATGCGATTGCTTCTACGCTTACGTAAAAGCGACTACTATAGTATGCGGTATAATGCACTCGCTCTTCCCTAAACTAAAACTATTATTGTGCCAAATCGCTGAAAAGGAATCCTGCCTGATTAGGAGAACAACAAAATTGGAGCGGGTTAAACTATATAAGGCAGGAACTAATTAAAGGAGTGTTGACTCACCGGGGTTTCTTCTATTTGTGTAGAGCACTATAGCTGCAACTTCTGGAACTTCTTCTAGACAGACACTCTGGGGCCCCAGGGGTGCGTCGGGAGAGAAGCGTTGTAGTTTCAACGACGACTGCGGTGGAAAGAGCTGTTGTTCCAATGACTGGCGCGGTGGGAAGAGGACGCGCAACGGTCGCGCGTGTCTTATATGTCCTCGGCTCCGATGATTACGTGACATTCTAGAATCATCTTCTTGCCCCTCCCACCCCACCACCCCGATGTGTCGATAGGAGGGTACGAATGATATCGTTTTTCGGAAAGGAACAAGCGGCTTGGCACCTCTACCGTCAAATATAATAATACGAATGGTTTTCCGCGCAACCATATCCCCCGCCCTTGAAGGATTTCCTTCAAAATTAACTAATACAACTAGAGCTAAGATCAACTAACAAAATAACTAACTAACGCTAAGATTACTTAAATTCAACTACAATTTAATCTAGAAAGCTAATTTAAATTATGGAAGAGGCAGGGGGCACAAACGGACAACCGGACGCAAGTAAGACCCAACCGTGGTCTTAACGCGAGCTATCCTAACTACTCCGTCGGAACCGGGAAAGACCTCTTCGACAATTCCTAACGGCCAGTGGAGAGGCGGTGTATTCTCTTTGGTGAGCACAACTACAGTTCCTACAGCTAAAGGCTCAGTTGCTGTGTTCCATTTTTGTCGAGACCGCAAAGTATGCAAGTATTCCATCCTCCATCGTTTCCAAAACGATTGCACTAACCGATCTAATAATTTGTGGCGTGCAGAAATGCTAAGTCTGTTCTCATCCATATCTGCGGCTGGCAAATACTTTAAAGGCGTTAAATTCAAAAAATGTGCTGGAGTTAGAGCCAGCGGTTCCGAGGGGTCACTAGACAACGTACGACAAAGTGGGCGACTATTCATTACGCATTCAATTTGAGCGAGCACCGTACTTAGCTCTTCGAAGGACAAAATTTGATCTCCTATTACTCGGTATAAATGACTCTTTAGACTCTTGATATTAGTCTCCCAATTGCCCCCAAAATGACTCGCGGCTGGGACGTTCAAAGACCACTCAATGCGGTTCTCGGCTAGAATGTGAGCGAACTCCGAATTATAATACTTGCTAGCTAAGAGCTCCTGTAGTTCCGATAGAATACGTTTTGCACCGACGTAGTTCGTACCGTTATCCGAATACAATCTACTTACAGGGCCTCTGCGGGATAGAAATCTTTTAAATGCACCCATAAAGCCTGCTGTGCTTAGATCACCAACGAGTTCTATATGCACCGCTCGAGTAGTTAGATATACGAAAATGCAGACGTAAGCCTTTGTGGATCTTATACCACGCCCGCGAGTGAGCGTGACCTTAAACGGGCCAGCGAAATCATACCCGGTGTGCGTGAAGGGCTTTACTGATTGTATTACTCTACAAGATCTAAGTTCCGCCATTTCCGGAAATGACGGCTTGGGGCGTGCCCGAAAGCAAGCTATACATCTGTGCACCCGATTGCGTATTAAACTACGTGCAGAAAGAATCCAATAATTCTGACGCAAAATCGACATCAACAAGTCGGGGCCAGCGTGCGAGTTCAA
The DNA here is from genome assembly GCA_036936625.1 of Parnassius smintheus behrii. Taxonomy (NCBI): domain Eukaryota; kingdom Metazoa; phylum Arthropoda; class Insecta; order Lepidoptera; family Papilionidae; genus Parnassius; species Parnassius smintheus. The sequence goes on along the minus strand of JAUPFT010000010.1, from coordinate 28,713,862 downwards.
TTTATGATGGTAATCGACTAATAAGTTCATGATATGGTCTTTACGCGGTAAAACAATAGGGTGCCGTTAGTCGAAACTCAATTGCGAGTTGGACAAGCGTCCACCTACCCTTACAATCCCATCCTGTAAAAATGGCTTAAGGCGTTGAAAGGCGCGACTACAAGCTCTATTCGATTGTAATCTTCTAATTTCTTCAGAGAAGTGCGCACGTTGAAGTTCACGCAATACTAGCGACTCGGCATAGTTGTAATCGGATGCTAAGACATACGAACGTCGCGGTAAAAGCTTCGCGAATCGACAAACGTAAATTACGCTACGCAATAATTTCGACCAAGAGGACAAGCGGTTCGCCAAAGCAATGATTGGAGAAACCTCGCTCGAAACGTTCGCCACTAGAGCGTGTCTCTTCTCTTCCGGCGGTTGTGACACTGACGAAGGTTCGAAGTCGGTTATTGGCCATTGCGAGGGATCCAAGTGAACCCAAGCAGGTCCGTGGAACCAAAGCGGGTGGTCCATTATTTGCATCGGGGTGAGTCCACGGGATAGACAATCGGCGGGGTTTTCCGTACCGGACACGTGATAAAAGTTCCGCGTTTCTAACTCGTCTTGTATCTTGGCCACTCGGTTCGCAACAAACGTATCCCAACGGTGGGGTGAAGAATGAACCCAGCATAAGGCGACGGTGGAGTCGGAAAAGGCAAATATCCTTTCTATGTGAACTCTATCCCTACATGCGCTGATAACTGCGGTAATAAGCTTGGTGAGTACTAATATTGCGCAAAGCTCTAAGCGCGCCAGAGAGACAACCTTACGGGGGGAGACTCTCGACTTAGAAGTAATGAGGCTAATCGAATTTCTGCCATTATTCTGGACGTGGAAATATACAACGCCCCCGTAAGCCTTCTCGCTGGCGTCTGCAAACCCAACGACTGTTATGGCGCTATTTCTATCTACGTTTATATGACGCGGTATTTTAATTTCTCTTAATAAAGGAAGTTCCTCTCTAAAGCGCTGCCACAACCGAACAATGCTGTCAGGCGGCGAGTCATCCCAGTCGCATTCCAATAACCGAAGTTGTTTAATTAAAAGCTTAGCGTATAATACCACCGGAGCTACGAAACCCATGACATCCCATAATCTAGCAACGCATGACAGTATTGTGCGCTTTGTGCATTTCTCTACGGGCGGATTTACCTTAAGGCTAAACACGTCGGACTCTGGTGACCAACACAGACCGAGCACCTTGTGTGTATCAGAGTCGTCGAATTCCTTTATCGCCGAAAGACGGTGTGATAGTGGGATTGTATCCAAAACCGGACGCGAATTACTAGTCCACTTCACAAGATCGAACTGACCCGATTTCATGAGCCTTATAACCTCGGCGGTGGTTAGGGTTGCCTCCTCCACGCTATCGACCGAGTACACAAAATCATCCATATATAATCCGCTCTCAATTGCCCTCTTAGCTTTAGGATAAGAGGGACCTTCATCGTGAGCGAGCTGTCTCACCGTGCGTAACGCATGAAATGGGCTCGACTTTAAACCAAAACAAACGCGGTTAAATTCAAACACCATTAGAGGTTCCTTTGGGTTGAAACGATATAGAATGCGTTGGAATCTACGGTCGCATTCACGGACCTCTATGCAGAGAAACATTTGGCGAATATCGGCGGATAGTGCTATACTAAACAAACGAAAATTGACTATTATATTAAATAAACTGCCCTGTAAATTTTGCCCACTATAGAGGATATCGTTAAGCGACAGGTGAGTGCTAGTTTTAGCACTAGCGTCGAGCACTACACGTAACTTAGATGTAAGTTTGTCCTCTCTAATGACTCCGTGGTGTGGTATGAAATACGACGGTGTGTCTTCGTAGTTATCTAATTTCGAAGCCACAAGTGATATGTAACCTTCTCTTATATATTCGTTAATGACGCCGTCGTAAGCTTCCTTTAACTGGGGTGAAGCGAGCATCCTACGCTCCACGTGCGGACGTAAATTTCCTCGCATAACCTGTCATCTGAGCTAGCTATGGGTGGGACGTTCACCTCCTCCATCTCCCAAAATTTGCGGACTAACGACTCGAGCGGTTCGACAGCCATACCACAATAAGAGGTTGCCGAAATACTATCTATGATGGGGGCGGAGCCAAGGATCACATAGCCCAATACGGTTTCCAGTGCGTAAGGCGCGGTATGCTAGGAGTTGCCCCTGACCTTATTGTTTAACAAAAGATGAGGGAAAAGCGATGCTCCAATGAGCATGTCTATGTTTCCAGGAACGGCGTAAGTGTCGTCCGCCAGAGTCAAATTCTTAAATTCAATCATTGCCGAGGTGTCAACCGAAACGGTTGGCAACCGTTCAGTGACCCTATCTACTACTAGTGCATTTATATCAAAGTTAACATTACGATCTATCCGAGAATAAATTTTTAAATTTATATATCCCTGTGTCGATTTACTAGTGCCTCCGATGCCTTTAATTACAGGACATGAAAGTGACCTATTTATTACTAAGCCTAAGCGCTGACAACATTGTCGCGTTATAAAGCTATTTTGGGCTCCGCTGTCCAGCAGTGCACGGACGCTTTGTTCGTTTCCACGCGAATCCCTAACCAAAATACGTACCGTACCCAGTAACACGGTTGAAGGAGGTTGTGCTCCCATATTTGCCAATGAGCACAGAGCGACATCACCAGGTCGACCGCTAGAATCGTTGACCTTAGTAGGGGCGAATTCCTTATCCGCTTTACTTGACGCCGCTATGTTGCTATTTACAAAATGTAATAGCGTGTGATGTTTCCTGGCGCACTTGCTACATACGGAACTCGAATTGCATTTTGCAACTAAATGCTTATCGCTTAAGCAGTTCAAACATAGGTTGTTTGTCTTTACTAATTTATAACGCTCGCTTGGTGAATATTTACGAAAAGTCGCACAATTATATAAATTACCGTGTCTATCTTTACATACTATACAAGTATGCTGGAGTGATGTTGGCGTAGCGGTTACGTAAGTTAACGACCCTGCTATTTTAGATGGTTGAGTCTGTCTACGGTCGACGCACCTTTTAATCTCCTGTTTAACGTTCGGAGAGCGCTGCATCACCTTTATTTTATCTCGCACGAACGATGCTAGTGAATGAAAGGAATGCTCCATTTCAAACGCACGCACGGTGTCGGGGTCTAATTTATTTAATGCAACATGGAGAAACACCACGTCCATAAGATCATTAAATTTCAAATTCTTAAGTGCAGCCACCAATGCCACAAATTTATCTAGAAACTGCTCTAAGCCGTTGATGTTCGCGGATGATATAGATTTAAGATCGAATATCTGGTTCAAATATTCGGAAGCTAACATTCTCCTATCTTCATATTTAATTTTAAGCGTTTCGAATATTAATAGGTAATTGTTTGCTGTAGGTGTAAAACCAGAGCAGATCGACTGTGCCCTGCCACTAAGTTTACTAATTAAGTAATATAATTTTTCGGCGTCCGATAACGATGGGTTATTGTGTATATTGTTTTGAAAACTACTGAAGAAGAAGGGCCACGTCTTAATAACCCCATTGAATACCGGAATATCTATTGGCGGCAACCTAATCGAGTCACTTGGACGTACCTGTTTTTCCGGCTTTGCTTCGTTTTGAGATTGTAGGGACCTCGCAGTTCTTTTCACGCGATAAAACATATCTTCGAATGCCAGCAGCGGTTGGTAGTTCACTATGTATTACGGGTCGATTTGTAATTCCAAATGATTAATTTGGTCTAATATTTTTTCGTAATCTATCCGCAAATAATCTATCGTTTCGATTTCAGTCAAAAAGGTTTCCCGCACTGCTTCTATATTAATGTTCTTTATACAATCACTTATATTCTGCATACGCGAAAAGAGTATGTCCCTCTTGGCATAAAGCGTTTTAATTTTGATTTCACTTCCACTAACTGCCATTTTAAACTATTATAATAAAGTTATATCAAACACAATTAATCTCACAACGCACAAACAATGAAGGATGGACACTCGGTATGCCGTATTACGTAATTAAATCGAACACCTGCGCAGCGAGTCGAGGTGACGCGTCATTTGCACTCAATAATTTTATCAAGATTGTGGGTAAGCGTATCAAACGGTTCCTATTACACTGTTTCAATTATTTAATAGGCTTTAAATTTAATCAAATACGAGCGCTATAAAACGAATAATTCTGTTTGCGAGTACCTAATCAAAATTTAAATTTAAACGAACACTATTTAAGTCTATTCCATAAATTAGAGTGCATTATCTAATTAATTAATTCAACAATTCGACCAAAACCCTGCCGAAGGACCATAAAATGGTGGAGCCACGTGTCTAAGGCTGCCGAAGTCTAGTTCCCCGGTCGAACCTTAAACCTATTACGCGAGATATTAACTAAAGTGGACTGTATATGCGATTGCTTCTACGCTTACGTAAAAGCAACTACTATAGCATGCGGTATAATGCACTCGCTCTTCCCTAAACTAAAACTATTATTGTGCCAAATCGCTGCAAAAGGAATCCTGCCTGATTACGAGAACAACAAAATTGGAGCGGGTTAAACTATATAAGGCAGGAACTAATTAAAGGAGTGTTGACTCACCGGGGTTTCTTCTATTTGTGTAGAGCACTATAGCTGCAACTTCTGGAACTTCTTCTAGACAGACACTCTGGGGCCCCAGGGGTGCGTCGGGAGAGAAGCGTTGTAGTTTCAACGACGACTGCGGTGGAAAGAGCTGTTGTTCCAATGACTGGCGCGGTGGGAAGAGCTGTTGTTCCAATGACTGGCGCGGTGGGAAGAGGACGCGCAACGGTCGCGCGTGTCTTATATGTCCTCGGCTCCGATGATTACGTGACATTCTAGAATCATCTTCTTGCCCCTCCCACCCCACCACCCCGATGTGTCGATAGGAGGGTTCGGAAAGGAACAAGCGGCTTGGCACCTCTACCGTCAAATATAATAATACGAATGGTTTTCCGCGCAACCAAGTGCAATTATTTTAATTTAAATTTTCGTGTTTTTAAAAAATACTAAAAAAAGGGCTAGAAAAAATAGATTTTCTTAAAAACGAAAGGAACTTGAAAAAAAAAATTAAAAAAGTCGGTCGGTCGGTCTGGGCTCGAACCGGCGTTTTATTCTGTGTTTGATTCTGTGACCACCCAATACCAATTAAGCTATTTATAATCATTAAAAATTTCTCAAAATTTACCTTCTTATTCTAACAATATTGTAGCAGTTTTTCATTGCCTAAAAACACGGACAAAAAGACATTTTCTAAAAATAAATCCTAGCTAGATCGATTTTTTATCCCCGAAACTCTCTGGACACTAAATTTTATGAAAATCGTTGGAGCCGTTTCCGAGATCCCGATTATATTTATATTTATATACAAGAATTGCTCGTTTAATATATAGTATATATATATATATATATATATATATATATATATATATATATATATATATATATATATATATATATATATATATATATATATATATATATATATATGTACAGAAACATAAACTTTTTTATTCAAGGTAGATTATAACAATACTTATTGAATGTCACTTTTTTCATTTACCACTGGTTCAAAAAAAAAAACCTCTGTCCTGGGAAGAACCAGCAAAAAACCCAGCGGGACTATTTTTTTTCAAGAATAGCTTACAATCATGTTTACAATTAACAACACAAGAAAAAACAAACTTAGTTTAATAACATTTTTGAACTTTGTGTATGACAAATTTTGTATATATTCTTGGATTTTGTTGTAAAAGCATATACATCGTCCCAAGAATGAATTACTGACTCGGTGGAGTCGAGTTGTGTGGAACTGGTACTACTAGCTTGTGTCTGTTCCTAGTATTTACGGAATGAATATTACTTATTTTTGCAAAACTACTTTTATTTCTGCGTACGTACATTACATTTTCATAAATGTATTGAGAGGCCAGAGTTAATATATTAATTTCCTTAAATCTTTGTCTCAGTGACTCTTTTGGTTTTAAATTATATATTGCTCTAATGTCCCTTTTCTGTAAAATAAATATAATTTCAGTGTCGGTCGCGTGTCCCCATAGCAAAATACCACACGACATAATGCTATGGAAATAACTAAAGTAAACTATTCTAGCTGTTTCAACACTGGTAAGAGTTCTAATCTTTTTACAGCATATGCTGCAGAACTGAGTCTGCTAGCTAGTTATGATATATGGGGCAGCCATTGAAGCTTTGCATCTAGTGTGATACAAGAAAAATGGTGGTATCAACAAGACTCAGTTCCTCCCTATTTAAAATTACATTAGTATTATGTTTGACATTAGGAGTTACGAATTTCATACATTTAATTTTAGTTCCATCCATATATATATATATATATATATATATATATATATATATATATATATATATATATATATATATATATATCATGATCATCATCATTACAGCCCTTCACAAGTCCACTGCTGAACAAAGGCCTCCCCCAAGTAATGCCACAAAGCACGGTCCTGAGCCACCTCCTGATCCTGGAGCTGGAAGAAGAGATAGACAAGTTGCGCTGGAATATTATAGGATTATCCGAGGTCCGAAGAGAGGGGGAGAACACGGTGATTCTCGAATCCGGCAACTTGTTCTATCACCGGGAGGGCGACCATCTGTCCCAAGGAGGTGTCGGATTTATCGTCCACAAGTCTCTCGTCAACAACGTTGTAAAGATTGGGAGTGTGTCGACGAGGGTCTCGTACCTGATACTCAGAATCACCAAACGGTATTCGCTGAAGGTCATACAGGTTTACGCACCAACCTCGGCACATCCCGATGAGGAGGTGGAGGAAATGTATGAGGATATTTCCAAAGCCATGCATTCCTCCAAAACTCAATACACGGTGTTGATGGGAGACTTCAACGCAAAACTAGGCACAAGAGAAAACGGTGAGCTGAAGTTAGGGAAATTTGGAGTAGGGCAACGGAACCGAAGGGGCCAGCAGCTGGCCGACTTTATGGAGAAAGAGGGACTCTTTATGATGAACTCTTTCTTCCAGAAGCGGCCCCACAGTAAGTGGACCTGGTCGAGCCCCGACGGTTCGACAAAAAATGAGATTGACTTCATTATGACGACCAGACGCCAACTGTTCAGTGATGTCTCAGTGATCGCAAGGGTGAAAACTGGCAGCGATCGCCGAATGGTTAGAGGCACACTGAACCTAAACGTTAAGTTGGAGAGGTCTCGTCTAATGAAGTCAACGCTCCTTCCCACTCGTGCTCTAATCCAGAATCCCGAAAACTTTCAGCTTGAGTTACGTAACCGCTTTCAGTGCCTAGAAGATTGCAATTCAGTGGACGATATGTATGACAAGCTCGTGGAAACTGTCCATGCGGTCGGAGCTTCGCAATCGAAGTTCTGCAAGACCCGGCGCAGAAGAACACAAAAACTCTCCGATCACACTCTTAATCTCATGGCTGTTAGACGGGAGATGAGGCTGCAATCGTCAACAAATTTGACAGCATACAGGCAACTGAACAGACAGATCTCCAAATGCATGCGGCGAGACTTACGCAACTTTAATACTGCTCGTATTAAAGAAGCGATCGAGCGGAACCAGGGCTCCAAAGTCTTTGCCAGAGATCTATCTGCCAGTAAGAGCCAACTGTCGAAGCTGAAGACTGAGTGTGGCAGCATCGTTTCCGGGACACCTGAGATTTTGAGTGAGATTGAGAGGTTCTATGGGCAGCTGTACACATCATCGTTGGAGCCACACGCAAGTGTGAGTAACGATCCAAGAGCAAGTCTTATCCGACACTATTCCGATGATATCCCGGACGTCAGTCTGAGCGAGATTAGAATGGCTCTGCAGCACCTTAAAAACGGCAGGGCCCCAGGCGAGGATGGAATTACATCGGAGCTTCGGAAAGCGGGTGGAACACCGGTACTTGAAGTCCTACAGAAGCTCTTCAATTCCGTCCTCCATGGTGGCACTACTCCAGAGGCGTGGAGCAAAAATGCGGTGGTCTTGTTCTTTAAGAAAGGCGACAACGCTCTCTTAAAGAACTACAGACCGATTTCCCTTCTGAGTCGCGTCTACGTGCTGTTTTCGAGAGTCATTACGAATCGTCTTGCACGCAGACTCGACGACTTCCAGCCTCCCGAACAAGCCGGTTTCCAAAAAGGCTTCAGTACCATAGACCACATACATACCCTGCGGCAGATTGTACAGAAGACTGAAGAGTACCATCTGCCACTTTGCCTGGCGTATGTGGAGTATGAAAAAGCCTTTGATTCCGTCGAAATTTGGGCGGTGCTACAGTCCCTTCAGCGGTGCCAAGTTGACTGTCGGTATATCGAAGTGCTGAAGTGTTTGTACAGTAGGGCTACGATGGCTATCCGAGTACAGAACCAGAGCTCGAAAACTATCCAACTGCAGAGAGGTGTAAGACAGGGTGACGTTATATCCCCGAAACTCTTCACCGCTGCATTGGAAGACGTTTTCAAGCTACTGGACTGGAAAGGATACGGTATTGACATCAATGGCGAGTACATCACTCACCTTCGATATGCCGACGGTATAGTCCTTATGGCAGAATCGCTGGAGGACTTAAGCACTATGCTCAATGACCTCAATAGTGCCTCCCAACGGATAGGTCTTAAGATGAACATGGACAAAACAAAGATCATGTTCAATGTCCATGTCACACCTATGCCGGTAGTTGTTGGGAGCACTATGCTCGAAGTTGTTGACGAGTACGTTTACCTGGGACAAATAGTCCGACTAGGTAAGTCCAACTTCGACCGAGAGGTCAATCGACGGATTCAACTCGGCTGGGCAGCGTTCGGGAAATTACGACATATATTCTCGTCAGGTATACCTCAATCTCTAAAAACTAGATTGTACAACCAGTGCGTGTTGCCAGTGATGACTTACGGATCTGAGACGTGGTCCTTCACTGCTGGCCGTATGAGGACGCTCAAGGTCGCTCAGCGAGCTATGGAGAGGGCTATGCTCGGAGTTTCTCTGCGTGATAGACTCAGAAATGAGGATATCCGCAGTAAAACCAGAGTGACCGACATAGCCCAACGGATTAGTAAGCTGAAGTGGCAATGGGCCGGCCATATAGCTCGAAGAACCGATAACCGATGGGGAAGACAGGTTCTTGAGTGGCAGCCTCGTACCGGTAGGTGTAGGGCGACTCCCCACTAGATGGAGTGACGACCTGGTAAGATATATAGATATATCTTTTATATATATATATATTTATATATATATATATATATATATATATATATATATATATGTATATATATAATAGAGAATATTGTATAGATAACATAATGCCAAACTTCTTTATAGAAAAGCAGTCTATAAATATAAGTTTTTAAGGCATGCGTCAGTCAAATCCCGAGCGGTCGAAAATCTCGACGAAATTTAAATTGAGCCATTTTTGTATGGTCGGTAAATGTCGTAAATTGACAGGAGAATAAAAATGAAATACATAGATTAACTGACTTTTGTTTAAACCACAGGATAGAGAATTCTGTATAGATTCTACCATGCGAAACTTCAGTAGAAAAGTAGTCTATAAATATAAGTTTAAATGGTTTGAATTTCTGTGGGTGGGTGCGGTCGCAGGTGACCGTTCGGAATTCGACGGACGCATGCGACTGCATGGGAGTTTTAAGAGGATTGAGAGGTTATAGTTTTGACATTCGTTTTTGTTTTAAGTAAGAGTAAAATGAAAACACAAAAACATAGTCATGATTATGTACATATATTTACTTAAATTGCTACTTTTTAACAAATTAAGGAGATTTTAGTATTGCGAAACAAACATTTGAGGTAATGGGATTCTATCTAACCTATTTTATCAAAAAATGCGTTCTTTGATATAGCATTTCAAATAAACAACACTCATTTTCCTCAGCGGTCACCATGAATAATGCATAGCACATAAGCCTAGCTTAGTGTCAAAGAGATCGCGCACATTTTGCCCGTGTCAATTGCAAGACATAAATGATGAAAAGGCAGGCATTAAAGGTATGTATTTTCTATAATAAAAATACTCTTCTTATTAACAATAATTTTAAGAATTAAGACAAATAATTTTTTACAGCTACAAATTAGTTTCTTTACACACACGTTACATTTAGCTTTTTATTATGATTAACTGCAACACTCACACAACACTCAATGCTAGAAATTGAAAGAAATTAGTTTTGAAAATATAATAGAAGAATATAATAGAAATTGTAGAATAGCGACAGTAGCCTAATGGCAGGGCGCGGATCGATAACTCAAAACGGTCGTGGGTTCGAATCCGCCGTTGGACTACCGTCGTGAACCACTCCTAACACAAGCGTTTCAAGCTTACCAGGTGTGGTTAAAAGGAATATAAGTAATGTTAATTAACAAGATTACTAATATTTTATATATAAAAAAAAGATTTGATGAGAGTACTCAATATCGCTATACTGGATATTTCGCATCTTCGAATCTAATCGCCGTTACCAGTCTAGGTATAGAAATATACCTAATATTTGAAGTCTTGGATTTTTCTGGCATTCCCAACTGTAACCTCTTTTTTCTTATGACTACTACGGGAGCATATAGGGTAGATTTTCTTTCACCACCACACAGCATCAGGTTATAAAGCTACTGCTAATAAACCCTCAAACATAAATTCGCCCCTATCTACTTACCTTTTATATGAACCAATTGACTTAAGAAATAATTTTTTCGAAAGAAGTCTGAATCAACACCCTGAAAACATGAATAAAACAGACCCTTTTATGTTTAGATGCTTATCGTATTCTGATTCGGTTGGTCTATTTGTCGTCCCAATGCTACGGTTTTATGTTGCCAGAATAGGTTACGAACAGCTTTGCAAATTTAACGATTACAATTACATGAATAAAAGAGTGAGTGCCTTGAAGTACGAAGAAAGCGGGAATTCGTCAGCAAATGCTTATTAGGGCAGACACTCCATCAGTAATCTTTATCGCTTTTTACTTCTACATCCTTTTTGTCTTAGTTTTATGGAAGAAGCTACTAAAACTACTGCCACTATCATTCACAGAGGGGTTTCGATCACAGTCATAACACTTCTGTAATACCTAACTTTGTCTGTGGTATGTATGTAGGTATGTACCAACAGTAATGGTACTAAATATGATAAGGTGTGGGAGTAACGGAGTCTTATTTTTATAGCCACTTATAACTTTTAACAACATTGTCGAACTGTTCGGAATTTTATAAAACTCATATTATGAAAACGAAACCGAAATTCCTTTTGCGGCTTAAGAAAACGGCGCTGATATTTCTAGGTTCATGGAAATACTTAATGTTTATAAGGTTTTGAGCCAAGTTATTAGTCTGTTTTAAGAAGTTTGTTTTAGATTTGGTAGGAACGTAGTTGAAAATTTATGTTTATTTTTAATCGTTTTTGTTAAGTTATACTGACGATTGGTAGTATTTCAAAACGATCATCAATTGTGACTGTTTTGTTTTTATAATATTTGCATAAATAAAGTAATTTCTTTGTTCTTCCGAGGCTAGGCTTAAGCGATAGGGCGATATACGAGTAGCAACAGGTCATATTAATAGTGATAATTGCACTGCTAGTATTGTATTTCTTAAAAAACTCCAAAATGGTAATAATAATATATTTTATTTCGGATCATGAATCCACAACTTATTGTTAACAATGTAAAATCAATCGAGATCAGTGAATGACAAAATATATACGTAGACATATCACCATTTGCAATGCAGCTGTTTTTTCACCCCCACACTAGGATATTCTACACAATCTTGGAGGCAGTTTACAAACATAAATTGCACAAGGACAAATAGTGAGACCCAAATCAACTATTTTTAGACCATACTAATAATTCTTCTGTGCAGGATTTGAACCGGCGGCCCTCAGCGCCGCAGCGCAGTGCTAAATCACTACGTTACGGAGCCGTCAATGACTTCAATCAGTTTATTGTTATATTGGTGTGATTTGAATCTAATTGTTGAAGTCTAAAAATGCTTAAACCTGTTGCGCCTTTTATTTCCATTCCTATTCACCAAGGTTTCAAAAACTGACTCCGATTTGGTTTTTATTCACCATCATCATGATCATTACAAGTCCACTGCTGATAATTATGTTCAGGCCTTCGCCAAAGAATATGACAAAGCACGATGTTTATTCCCCTGCGTCTATTGACCTAATCCATCTCTCACCAGGTCGTCACTCCATATAGGTTGCCCAATACTTTGCTTAACGGAACGAGGCTACCACTAAAGAACCTTTATTCCTCGTCGGTTGTCGGCTTTTCGAGCTGTACGACCGTGCTGTTGCCACTTTAGCTACTGATCCGTTATGATATGTCCGTTATTCTAGTTCTACTGTAGATATATTTATTACGATATGTATTATGCAGAAAAACACTACGGAAAACGTAACGTATTTTTCATTAATATATTACTTCACACGGCGTATACAGATACGCACGAGCTGGCAATTATCCATCACTCGTGTTTGTATTCCATTGTCGCGTTTATTAAATAAAAAAAAATAGAAAAATCTTTATTTATATTTTCATTTACATTTTCAGGGATATGTGAAATCTGTCAATAATATTATGTAGTGAAGTCTCTCAAATATAAAAAATAAAAATATACTTAGTGCGCTTTTGAATCTTTTACGAATGATATATATTTTACATGTAATTTAAGTAGAATTAAAAGTTATAATAAAGTATAAGATTCTTAAACGTGGTGGATTCATGCTGCAGCTATAATATGGTTGTAGCACGAATAGGTCGGCTCGACCGGGGAAGGACCAAGCTCTCACAGAATACCAGCGTAAAATAGCAGCTTAATACTGCTGTGTTTCGTATGGTGAGTGCAGTGTACTTGAGACTCTTTTACTGGAAACGAGGCATTCCATTTCATTCATCAGGTATGCCAGCGCATCTGCATAATCTTAATCTTAATCGAGGATAAATGTAGATGTCTATGGGCCACAGCATCCATTTACCATCTGGCGGACTGTGTGCTCGTTTGTTACCCTTATTCTATAGAAAAAAAGTATTATTAACATTGACGCCTCCTTTGTGTTTGTGTTTCTATACTACGTATACATGAATTGATAGACCTAATCACACGAGTTTTAACCCTCCGGAAGAAAAATAAAATCATATATATCACAACATATATGAACTCCCACTGGCAACACTATAACTTAAATATTTATTTTTTAGATAGTCAACATCCCCCGATTTCTTTAGAATTTTATGTTATTTGTCTCTTTTGCGTATACATTTGATAACATTTGAAGTTAGCCAAGGATTTAATTGTTTATAACTTCTTGCAATTTTTTTCACTCTACTGTTGGCTACAACACATTCTTGCAGTTTGGAGACCAGATAACTTGCCATTTCATCAGCGGTTTTTAAATTATAGTATTCTATTTATGGGAGAGATCTCAGTGTTATGCATAATTTATCAAAGTCTATATGAATTTTGTCATACTGGGAATTAGTTCTCTTCAAATTAGAATTCCCAAGATGAAGAAGTATTGGGCAATGATCACTAAAAGGTTCAAATGCAAATGTTTTTTGTACTGAACTACAACTTTTGACCATGAAGAAGAAGAAGTATATCAAGATTAGTATCTCCTATAAAAATAATATGTTCTAAGTAAGTCTCACCTAGCAAATTTCCTATACGATCGAGGTACACCATGTGGTTTCTAAAACATGGTGATCGATAAGAAGCGAGAAAAGAAATTTTATTTACAATTTTTAGGACTAAACAGCTGCCATCATTGAGTTTAGGTTCATATCTTTGTACATTTTTCTTTTACGTATACGCCAACAGCGTCATCTTAATTACGGTTCGTTTTACTCCTAAATTAGTTATAATCATTAATGACAGGAATAATTGTGTTTTCGTTAATCCAATACTCCTTCAGAACTGTTATATCTATTGGTACCTCAAGTTCAGCTATGAATACTACGAATATTTCTAGGTTACGTTTAAGAATATTCAATGAATTACTGTCTAAATTTTTAAAATAATTATCGTTTTTATATAATGCAAGATCATTTACTATTGTACAACTGATGTCACCGGTGGTGCCACTTTCACTAATTATATCCATATTAAAACTATTGAAGTTGAATAATTAGAATTGAAGGACTACAGAGCTTGTGTATAACTATAATAAAAATGTTAATGAGTTTCAGGCGGTTATATAGACTAATGAATTGTATTATGTAATAAGTTATATTGTACAGCTTATGGATAAAAGTTTGCGTCAGTATTTGTGTGAGAGTAAATATGATATGAACTTGAGTGGCATTCATGTAATGTGATTGTGTATAAAGCAGCTTCAGCGATTATTCGATATAAAAAAGTAAAATACTAATATTTTGATTTAAAAAAAAAAACTAATTTAAGTATAAAAATATTTTCTTTGTGTAAATAAGTGAAATGAATAAATTAAATAGCTTAACAGATACTTAAATTTGAGGTTAGTAAAACTATTCATAATTTATTTCTTAATTTACTTATGTCGATTTCTGACTCAATCCGAATAAGTGGTGCACCATCTTCCTTTCTGAGAAACACCTTTCCATACGACGTCCAACAATATTCAAAATTGTTCTGGGATCTATATTCTCTCGCTAAGAAGAATAGTCGCTTAATTTTTGTGGTAAGATATATAGATATATCCATATTCAAATGCTTAGTGTTCAATTTACTTTATTTACTGAATTTTTTGACAACATGCAAAATCCGTTCCCTAAGAATGACAGTTTTAATGGCAATCACTAGGGGTTTTGTTTTTTAGCGGAATATATCCTTAACATCAACTTCATATATCGACACGTTGATAATTTTACCTATATCAACGATTATCTTAGAGAGTCCCTGCATATTTTCATCATTAGATTTTGGTATATTCTTATCTTTTAGCTGCTGGTATCACGGACTTCCTCTCTAGTTGGTTTATTTTATCTTTTAACTGACGTACGTATTTCCGATTTTCAGCCCTACTCTTTCAAATTTTTTCCAACGCATCCAGCACCTCTTCGTATTAAGCAGCTGTAAAATTAAACTGATTGATTTTTTAAGTTCACTGTTTTGATCTTTTATCTCGTTCATTGTATTTTTAGCTCTTGAAATATATTCGTCATTAATGACTTAAAGTCGTCTAAATCACTATATTTTACTAAATTATCCCTCTTCCTTTTAGTATTGAAATAACGCAACGTCAAATTAGATAATGAATCCTCGATATCCACAGGTATACTCAAGTTTGGATCTAAGTGTGTATGAGAATGACTTAATTTAAATATGTGGGTGTTAGTGGCGGAGTTTTCCTAACTGGCATATTGTACTCGTACGTGGATGTACCAGAGCAACAGAAATTATTAGTAAATTGTAAATACAGCAACTCTGCGGACAGCGTAAAATACACTAACTTAAGGCGCTACTCCTAGCGAACGGCCTTGAGCGTTCGGTCCTATACACTTCTCGCGCTCTCCCTACAATATATCGCGTAAGAAATACGCCCAAATTTAAAAAATATTTTTTAATAAAATAATTTAAGCATTTTGTTCAAACACGCACCTTAACCCTTATGAAAGTGATCCACGATGTGAGAGGTCGAGATAAATTTCTTACAAATTACCTTTCCGTCTAGTATTAGTAGATCTTTACCATTGAGGTATTACTACTACGTATAGAGAAGACATCGCCTTGCACGACTTTGCGCCACGCATTGCGTTACACTGTACCGCAACTGTTTAGTGCGTATCCAATGCCCGCACAGACGAGTTGTGTTCGCTTCGCATAAATAACAACTTCAAAATGTCTGGTTATGTTCTAAAAGGCTGTAGTAAACACTGCAGAACATCAAAAAAGTGATAGTTTAACATTTCATCGGTAAGTAGACATTAAAACGTTTAAAACTTTTTGATTTAAAGTTTTTTGCGTTGTTACAATGCTGGGCTGTCGACCGCCGCCATTTTGCTGTACTAATCATAGAGTAATGAAAACAAAAGACGCAGATACGCAACACACGTTTGTGCCTATTTTGTTGTTCAGTTTGTCAATAGTATAACTTGTGTTAATTATTATTGTGTGTTGTTATTGTATAAAATAAGTAAATTGTAACGTTTACCTAAATAACCTAAATAATTTTGAAGGTTTCTACGGCCGGGTCATGAAAAAAGAGAAACGTGGATAAAATTTGTGCAAAATAATCGAAATGAGAAGCATGGCTTCCGACTCCTCATACATATGTATGTTCATTACACTTTGAGGATAAGGATAAGCATTTACTTATGATAACTGCTGTACCATACGATAAAAACACCATTATAATATCGGTAAGTGTGGTTTCTACATATATAGTTACAATTGAATTTTGTGTTTATTATTTTATATATCTTACTTTGTTATTTGCTAATTGTGTATACATACTATGAGACAAAAAAATATTGTTTATATCTACAACGTGAGGCTACAATGGCGACTTTAATTTAACACATATATACGTTTTCACACTTTCATTTCATGACGAAATTATATTGCCATTAAACGTCATTATTTACGGATATGTTTAAAATTTTAGAAAATAGCATGTTAGAGCAACCTGTACTTAAAGAACTGTCGCGCAGCGGTCATTTGCCGGGGTCACGGATCATAACATTGCATCATCGAAATTAAAACGAATAAGCAATACTATTGAAGGAAAGAAGATTTGTCGGCGAGCGGCCGGCGCAGGAGACACCTGCTCCTCTCCCGCACCCCGCCGCACTGATATCGAAATATTTTTATAGTACTAACTGAACCCGTGTCCTTGACACACTTGTTCATAGCAGTGCGCATAATTAGGTCGACTAATATTTTGGTGAATAATTCTGCGAAAAGACGCTTGCCTATTGTTTTATTTATTAATTTTTGTGTAATTAGGTTATGGTACTGCGATAAAAACGCTTTATTTTGTTTTTTTTTCCAATCTAGTTGATACATTTACATTTCTTGCGATACGGACGCTTTTATTTGTGTTATTAGTGCTTGTGTAAACCTGTGATCGTGATGGCAAATACACATCCGAACTACACAGCAGCTGAATATGCGGACATGATCCTAATTTACGGAGAATGTCATCAAAATGCCGCCCTAGCGATTAGAACATATCGCGAGAGATATGGCGATACAAGACAATGCCCTACTCATTCTCGCACTATTGTAGGAGCTCTTCAGCGCATCCGCGAAAACCGACCAGTGGATCCTAGGTATCAACGCCCTGATCGACCGCCTACACGACAATACCCAATCCATTTAACTGAAAATGTGATACAACACTTCGAAGACCAACCCAAAACTAGCCTTCGCCTGAGTGCTAGGCATTTTCAAGTCCATCACAGAACCGTCTATAGGATATTAAAGCGCGAAAACTGGCACCCATTCAAGTTTAGAAAAGTACATACTCTGCTATCGCGTGATAAAATAATAAGAGTTAATTATTGTCAGTGGTTACTGAGAAAAATTGAAGAGGACAGTGACTTTCTTTCTCAAATTTGTTGGACTGATGAAAGCACGTTCACCAGAAACGGCATGTGGAACCAGCACAATCTGCACCACTGGGCACCAAAAAATCAAAATCCGCGCGTTTGGCGGGAGTCAGCCCATCAGTACAGATTTTCGGTAAATGTTTGGGCAGCTATTCATGGTGACAAACATCATCGGACCCGTATTCATTGATGGGGCTTTGAACGGCGAAAGGTTTGTTAATCTATTAAATAATACGGTGTCAGAATACACAAACAACCTAAACGTCCATCGATACCA
Organism: Parnassius smintheus behrii; assembly: GCA_036936625.1. Classification (NCBI taxonomy): domain Eukaryota; kingdom Metazoa; phylum Arthropoda; class Insecta; order Lepidoptera; family Papilionidae; genus Parnassius; species Parnassius smintheus. The sequence goes on along the minus strand of JAUPFT010000010.1, from coordinate 28,695,989 downwards.
ACGAATGTGGTACCAATTAGTAATAATTAATGACACGTTTGGTGCACAATGGATTGGTAGATTTGGGCCTCGTAGGTGGCCAGCAAGATCGCCAGACCTCACGCCACTCGATTTTTTTTTCTGGGGGTGCATCAAAAACGATGTATACGCGGAGAACGTAGATTCGGTGGAACAATTACACCATCGAATAATAAATGCGTTTGAGAAATTGAGGGAAATGGCTATAAGTGACAATTTATTATCAAATGTGCGAGAAAACATGAAACACCGCTTAGTTCTTTGTATCTGCCAACAAGGTGGCCTTATTGAAAACAAGAAAATTTAAAATAAAGACAAATTAAAGCAGTGATTAGTGATGACAGTTAACAAATAGTAACACGAGAGTGTGATATGATACGTGTTTGACTAAGCATCTCCGCTGTAGGTACCACTTAGGACGCGCGCCGCCACGCCGGTAAGTTTCTTTGATAAACAAGACACTTTGCGCGGTTGCCAGCCCGCTAAACGCTGCGTTACCGCTCCGAGTTAACGTAAACCAACTAGGTAAGTATTTTCATGAATGAATTTTCGCAAGGGTGATCCCAATTTTAGTTACTTTTTTAATATTTAGTTTGTTTGAAAAAAATAATTTTTCAATTTACGAGTAATTTTAACTTTTCAAAATGAATATGATTAATGGTCACTAGCCCTACCCGTGTATTAAATTAAAGTCACTATTGTAGCCATACGTTGTATAAACAACTTTTCGATTGCACCACGAGGCAAAGTTAACAAATGATTATACGAGCAAACGCCAAACACTCAATAAACTTATATTAAAGGCAATAGAATGTGTGTTGAATTATTTAGAATGTCTAATAAATAAAGTTTATTTTATTTTATTTATTGGATTACTACTTTACAAATTATTTGTTACATAGTACAATATGTAACTGTTCTCACATTTATAAGTAACCACATCATGCGTTTTATCCTGTTACTGTAATGAAAACACTATAAAAATTATGTAAGTTAAAACAAGACAAAGGTCAATCACGATAGTTACGATAAAGGTAAGTCAACATTTTTAATTTTTGCAATAAAAGTAGCGATGCTATCGAAGTGGATGTCAATATCGGAATTCTTCTCAACATATTCATTGTACAAGCGGATAGCGCGGACCAACGGTGAAAAACGACCCAAATTAGTTCTGGATAGCCTGGACTTAAACAATTTGCATGGATATCTCGGGATTCTGGCGGGGATATTGTATGTTAGTCTATTAAGCAAAGGCGGACAATCGATAGATCCATTAACTATTTTGTGTAAAAATTTTAAATCTAAATGAGCTCGACGTTCTGTAAGTTTTATGAGATTGAAGTGCTTTAATTTCTCCTCATATGTTTTGGTAGTTATATGTGCTCTGTATCGATATGCAAGAGTACAAACAAATCGTTTCTGAATTCTCTCAATTCTATCAACATGTATTTTATAATTGGGACACCACACAGTGCTGCAATATTCGAACTTACTCCTTACATATGTATTGTAGAGATGAATTACAGCGTCTGATTTCTTAAAAATTTTGGTACATCTTAAGATAAAGCCTAATGCTTTGTTTGCTTCTGTAATAATTTTATCTATGTGGTCTGAAAAGCTCAGCTTACTATCCATTAAAACGCCAATATCGCGAACAGGACTAACAGTTTTAAGTATATAGTTAGATACGAAATAACTAGTTTCCAATTTATGATGTTTTCTAGTAAACTGTGTGTGCTGACATTTAGAGACATTAAGATACATTTTGTTTTCCTTGCACCAATCATAAACACTATCTATATCATCTTGAAGGCATCTTATATCATTGGTATTAGTAATTAATTTCAGAAGTTTGAGATCATCAGCGAAAAGATAGATTTTACTATGTCTTATTTTATGTGTTATATCGTTGATAAAAACGTTGAAGAACAAGGGACCGAGCGTAGATCCCTGAGCAATTCCAGATGTTGCAGTAAATACATTAGAAAGGTTGCCTAAAACTGCCACTCTTGAAATGCGGCTATTATGGTAAGATCTACACCACTGCAGCAGTTTGCCGGAGATTCCAAAGGCTTCTAATTTTTTAATAAGTATGGCATGGTTGACTTTGTCAAAGGCCTTTGAGAAGTCGGTATAAATAACATCTACTTGAGTATTATGATTGACCGCCTCTTTAAGTTCCGATGTGAATAGGACTAAGTTTGTGTTAGTTGATCTTTTAGCCATAAACCCATGTTGATCCACAGTAATATATTTATGTAGATGCCTGTACAAAACAGTGTGCACCAAGGACTCCAATAGCTTAGACAATACTGATAAAATGGATATTGGTCGATAATTCGTAATTAAGTCTTTTTGCTAGCTTTATGTAACGGTATAACCTTAATAAGTTTGTTCAACAATCATCTCTTAAGTAAGTAAACTCCATCTCATCTAGTGGATTTTTATATTTTTTTAAATTTTTATGATAAATATGCTTTTTGTTTGGTAAGTATTTGGTATATATATATATATATATATATATATATATATATATATATATATATATATATATATATATATATATGTATATGTATATTACTTTATATATTGGTATATATAAAGTAATATATATAAAGTAAATGGGAAGAAAACCAAATAGGGTATAAATTGTTATTTATTTTAGTCATTGGAATATGTAATCTAATTGCATTGTGTAAAATATCGTAAAATTTTGTAATCATGTTATTAATATCGTTACAGGAATTTAATTCATCTTCTCTTGAAATCGAGTTAAGGTATTTTTTATAGACTCGTAATCACCTTTATGAAAATTAGGTCTAGAGGGGAGCAACATTTTTTATTTATTTTAACCATTTTCATTGTGATGTCAAGAGCTGGATGATATTTATCTATGTTTCTCACCCGGTGTAAGCATTCAGAAATATTTAATACTCCTTCATTGCAAAGAATTAAATCAAGTAATTTATTTTGAATGTTTGTCACACAATTGTATTGTTTCATATCGTTTAGTGTTATAAAATCTATAAATTTGCATAAAAGTTCAAGGTTTCCATACCCAAATGGCACAAGACAATTGTCCTGGTCTTTGCTGGCGTAAGGTTCCCAAGATATGCCGCTCATATTAAAGTCCCCTGCAATTAATGTGTATTTGAATTCATCACTCTATTCTAGGATAAAACGTACCTTATCATTAAAAATATTCATAGTGTTATCTGTTACTGGAGGTGGTAGATATACGGCACACAATCTTATCGAGATCCTATTTTTACCCGAAAGGTCTGGCACTGTAATTACTACCCATAGATCTTCGCAATCACTTTCCCATTCAGTGATTCGCTTTGATGTTAGCTGTTTCGATACGGCTATCAGTACACTTCCTCCTCTTCCTGCATTTGAAGATAAGATAAAGATAAAGATAAAGATATTTTATTTTGCAAATATGGGTACAGTACATGGAAATTTAGGTAGTGAGTTCAGCCATATTTTACCAGTAGGCATGCAAAATATACAGAAATATAAACTTATCACCTAAACTGCTATAACACAATAAAATAATAGCACAAAAACAAACATAATTTAAATTTTTTAACATTATATAGTCTTAATCTCAAAATGAAAAATTTTTTTCAATCAAGAATTCTGTTACGCTATAGTGTGCTTTAACTGTCAAGAAGCTACGAAGCCTTTTTTTAAATATCGATAGCGGCAATTCTTTCCCACATTTTGGTATTTTATCATATATGACTGGAGCCATGCAGTATATACTTTTGCGCATTAGTGCTGTCTTAGCGGATTGATGACATAAAAGGGTATTGTCGCGTCTATTACGTGGAACTACTTGGTCAAGGCGTTTAAAACGTTTCGAATGCAATTTAACAAACACTGCTACTTCTAGTATGTATAAGCAAGGTAATGTCAGTATTTTATACTGTTTAAAATATGGCATGCAGCTATCGGTAGTTTTGAGCTTAAACATCGCCCTTATGCATCTTTTTTGAGCCTTAAACGCTGATTCTTTTTCGGTTGAGTTACCCCAAAATATTATTCCATATCGGAGGTGGGATTCTGCTAAGCCGTAGTAAGCAGTGAGGAGTGCATCCGTGTATACTATTGAAGACAAATTATGTAAAGCATATGCGGTTTTACTAATTTTTTTACATAAAGTATTAATGTGTGCTTTCCAGTTAAGATGTTTATCTATTTCGAGACCCAGGAACTTTGCAGTTTCAACTTCTTTTACAACATCATTATTGTAGTGTACATTTAGGCTCATGCTAGGAATCCGTTGACTGAAATGGATAATTTTTGTTTTATTTAAGTTTATTTTTAAATTGTTTTCGTCCAACCAGTTTACAACTAATTTTAAGGAGTTATTAATGTCATTTTCATAGGTCTCTACACTTTTACATGGTATTGTCACTGTGGTATCATCCGCAAATAGTGTTACTGGTTGCTCAATGCATTTAGGTAAGTCATTGATGTACAATATAAATATAAAAGGACCCAGCACACTCCCCTGTGGTACTCCAAATTTAACTTCGCGCTTTGACGATCGAAATATCTCCTCCTTCTTATTTGCTATATTTATTTGATTAATTTCAGTTATTTGTATTCTATTCTTTAAGTAAGATTCAATTAGATTAAGAACATTGCCTCTAATGCCATAGGCTTCAAGTTTTTCTAAAAGAGTAGCGTAATTTACATAATCAAATGCCTTTGTCATGTCGCAAAATATGCCACAGACATGTCTACGTTTATCGATATTGTTAATAATATTGTATATAAAGTCATATATGGCCATATTGAAATCGAACACATCTCGCGATCCCGCCTATACACAGCATAGCCGTTTACAAAAATTTCGGAATCGAAGCATCCACTACTAAGCCATGTTTCTGTAAATATGTAGATATCGTAATCGTTATTAAGTATTTGTTGACGTACCTCTATCAAATTCGTATTTAACCCTCTTACATTTTGATAGTAGATTTTTAAGTGATCTGTTAACATACAAAATTAACCAAAGAGAAAAAGAAAAAAAATATATTTAACTAAAAACTATTAAAAACGAAGGTAATAAATTATTGTAGTTGAGATAATCCTTCCTCTTAATTAATTTATAATCGGATGTTTCAGTCTTACGCATGAAAATTCTTCCTCCCTTAACCCAGACGAATTTGAATCCTAATTCCTTACCTTTGAGACGTGCAGCTGCGTGTATTGCTTTTTGCGTAGGTGAGAGATGTTCAAGAATGTATACTGGTTTTCTTTCTCCACCAAGTCCAAGATGAGATGAGTTTAACTTTTCAGAAACACTATTAGCTCTTTTATTGAATCTTAACGAAGCTGCTAGAAATTCATCCCTGATTCTGGGCGAGCTAAATTTCACAATAACTGACCGCGGGCGTGGACTTTCTCTATTTACTTTGGTGACTCTTGTCGGTGGCAGCAATTTGTTTAGCAATCGTTATTAAATTCTCAGATTTATGCTCTGGAATGTTTTGTATTTCTAAATTAGTAGCTTGAGAATGCTGTTTGTTTGTTTTTGTTGTTTGTTTGTTCTTCCGTTAACTCCTTGAATGATTTTTGTATATTAACGCAGCTCAAGTGATATTTGTACTTGCATAATTTACATACTAAGCTGTGCGGTGCAGGTCCCTGTCGGTCACATCACCCAAACTTAGATTTAGTTTGCGACATAATATTTTTATTTGGTATAAGTTGTACTATACTTGTTATTAAACGTAGCACGAAGCAAGTTCACTTGCACGTTTGAATGCGGCACTGCACAGCAACGATGACTCATGTACGTTGGCGAGCTCGCTTCACTCAACTATACGTTAACGAATTATTTTAAATTATAAACAATGATATCTGTTTATTCCATTCGAGTTTTTGAAAACAAATTTGGCCAAAAATGTAGATTTTCTTCTAAACTTATTAAGAATGTTTTTTTATATCATTGAACGATCACTTTTTACCACTGTTTTAAGGTTAAGTTTACAGAGCAACGAGTAACAGGTATGTATAGACGCGCACGTACGAAGCTTCTTGATATTAAATTGCAACGAGACTTTTATTTCACTTCTTTTATTTATTTAATGACAAGGCAGAGTATTATTTTGTAGTATGTACAAAAGTTGAGTCACTTCTGCGTTGTAAAATCTATAGGAGCAACTTGTTGTACACTACGTTGAACGATACGTGTAAGTGCCATGGAGTCCTTGGCGCTCATGACGTTTTGGTCACGAGAAAACTAATTCCTAATGCAAACTAGTGCTGCATGTTTTAATAGTTTGCTTAGACGACGTACTTATTATTTTAGCGCCGCAGCGAACTTTAGTTCTAACTCTTACCAAAATGAAGCAAACATTTGGTTCGAGCTGTCTCTTATATATGTTAGTAATATAGTTCCATTATCCCTAGACAGTAATTATTACTTAATCCATAGTTATGGCAAATGTTGTACAATTTTATTGAGATGTAGTGCTTATGCTTAAAAAGTGAGATAGTAGATTGCAAAGATAACTCACATGCATATCTGTGTATTTATTTCTTCTATGGTTGTAATAGTTCGTCACACACTCATCCACTCTGCGGTGACAATTTTAAGCTCGGTACTCTTCATAACGTATGACCTCCTATTAATCCCCTAATATTATTTTACAAGATCTTTTAGACTAGAGTTTTAAATGAATAGCGATCAACAAAAAATAAACAAAAACAAACACGTCTAATCTTCTCGAAGAAAATATGTATTTTAACTATGTTGTAATTGGTGACTTTAGTTTATATATATATATATATATATATATATATATATATATATATCAATTCACCTCCCAAAAAATTGTAATCGTACATTGTGACGTATCCTCGCAACTGTTCAACTGTGCATATAAGCTAAATTAACTTTAGGTGTGAGTTTAATATGTATAACATCCATAATCATAACATGTAAATAAAATTGACGTGTATGTATGTAATATCGAAAAAACTGCCGATTATCGTGCCCTAGTGGTTTTATGCATGCCATTAGTACATGAATAACTATTTGTAAATTTTTCTCCTAATCTTCGGAAAGGCTAAGCTGATTGTGACTAAACTACATGAATGGATAGAAAGAACTGTCAAAGAAGTCGTCTGTCTAAGAACTGAAAATTTGAAAAAAAATTCTTTAATAATTATTTTGTAAAATCTAAATGACGCCACATTAATAGATGCTACCCAGGTAAAGCCACGGCGGGTCATTAATTATAAATTAATTTTAATAAAAGTAGGTTTTTAACACTCGTTAATTACTTTAAAATCCCAGAAAATCTCTGGTGTGAACAAGGACGCTGGAGAATTTTTCACTTTACTCAAATTAATTACGTTGCTCAATTAATCGAATCAGGAGAAGTGCTGTGCAATATTTTAAATATAAAAATACAAAAAATATTAGTTCTTTACCTATGAAATTAACGTTGTTTGTGAAATAAGTTAACGTAATTCTTTTTCTATATTTTTATTTCCATTCATTCATAATTTATAATCACCCATGCAATCGATACATCTTTGCCAACGCATTGGCAGTTCATTGATGCCCTCGAAAAAATCAGCTGGACGGGAGGCAACAAATTCTTCAAAGGCAATTTGTACTGCCTCTCGAGTACCTATTGAATTTTTTCCCACCAAAAAGTTATCCAATCCAATATTTTTGCTGAGACGACAGATCTTAGCACAGGTCTGAACCACCGTCTATATATCCTATAGGTGGCGCTTTAGTCAAGTCGTTAACGAATTCTATACTTATGGACCAAAATGACTCGTATTTTTCAATAATACAATTTATTGGTTATATTATATTTGTTTCAAAAAAGTAAAAGAAAAAATCTGTGGCCTTTGTTCAAATTATCAATAAACTTTTTATTTACACTGTGAAAAGTCCGGAGTGCATTCGGAATCAAACTCATTACACCACCTACTCGAAAAGGCAAAACTATACTTGTCGAACCAGCTACTTTTTAAATAAAACTGCATTTTTACATAAATCTAACAGACTGAAGCTCAGTATTTGAGAACACAAGGTGAGTATACTGGTTCATATGCCATTTACAAAAAACTTATTATTTTTTAAAACAAAACCCACCTACCAAGCGTTTGACAACTATAACAAATATTCCCTCTGCGACGTGATCTATGGGGGAGGTGATCTATATTGTTACGAGCTTAGGGTTCGTGACAATAAAAATTGCCGATAAAATTATCTAAATTAACACTTTAATTTACTTTACACAAATTAAAGTTAAAACACTAATAATTAAACACACTAATTCACTTAATTCCGCTCCGAAGCTTCGCTTGTGTCGCCGAGTTGAACACTGCCTCGATCGCATCTTGCGCCACCTATTTATTTAAATTAGCAAAATATCCGGAATGTTCAAGTAAACACGCGTAAGGTACCGAGAGTTCGAGTATAGATTTTCTAGAAACTTAGTTCTTCGGGTGGCGCTGTCGGTCGAAAGATTTGTGATGTCATAAACTGCAACGCTCCCCTCGCTCTCGTACACACTAGATGGCGCTAGTGTGTCGTCGAGTGGAGCGCGTAACACTGCCCCCTCCTAAGACATGCTCGTCCCGAGCATTATCGGCCCCATAATAACGCGCCAAGCGATCTACATGGACGATCTTAGGAGTCCCACTTGCGCCTTTCTGTAACGGCTACGCAATGTCAAGGGATGTTCGATCCCGTGGTGCACCAACATTGTACAATTTCGATGCTCCTCTACTCCGTGTCTGAGGTCCCCTCACAGCCGCACAACTTGTACATGTACGACACCAATCCTCCACATCGTCACGACAATGGAACCAGGAACCAGTAAAACTGTTCTCGGACCTTCAGTAGAGTTCGTTTAACTACCAGATGGACTCTCGAAAGACCGTTATGGCACAGCTGTAAAACATCCGGCACTTTAGCTTTAGGGACAACCATTTGCAAACGACAGCTGTCTCCTGGACCATTATCCCATTTACGGCACAGGACTCCATCCTGAAGCAGCAAGCTGTCCCATTGGGCCCAATAGCTTTTCGTGGTTGAACTCATCGCTGAGACGTCCCTCCACTTAGGCTTGGTAGCACGAGCCTTCATCCATCCCAGAATCGGCTTGATGTCCGGATCTTCCTGCTGTGCATGTCGTAGGCTGTCCTTCCACCCGTTGCTGCAACCTCCCTGACGCGATGGGAACGATGATCCTGCCGCACGGCTTCTACCTCCAGTGCATGGGCCAAGGCGTCCTTAAGCGTCTCGTGGTGCCCGAGCCTCACAGCAGCTCTGACTTCCAGGTCGCGGATGCCGTCGATGAATGTTTGCACCAGGTTCCCTCCAATGAGCGCAGGTACAGACTGGTATGCTTTACGAACCATCTTCTCCACCTCAAGGGCCCACTGCTGCAGGTTTTCGTTGCTGCGTTGCACGCGATCTTTAAACTGCGCGCGAAAGACGTGTTCCAGGTGAGCGTCACCATATCTCGCCACCCAGGCCTCAAGAAGCTGCTCATAGGTCACTTTCTTACCGAGAGCTTCCAACACAGTTAAGGCTTGGTCGCGCAGGCCTAGGGTGAGTGCAGTCCAGGCTTGGCTTTTATTCCAGCCGTTCGCCTCCATGACGGCCTCGAACTGGATTTTGTAGGCCGACCAGGAAGAGGTCCCGTCGAACGGTGGCACCTTGAACCCACGTAGCAAAGGTGCTGAAGCTACTACGGGAGCTGTAGTTCCATCCCCAAGTTTGAGTTCATCCAGCGTTTTCTTAACTTGGTTGATTTGGGTTTCATGTTCTTCGATTCGGGTTTCAGCTTCCGACAGGCGGTTGTCGTGTTGAGCAACCCTATCCTTCACCTGCCTTATCTCTTTCCCAAAGGTAGCGTGAAGGTCCTTCATGAGGAGCATCTGCTCTTCCGACCGACGAGCCTGTTCCGCCTGCTGACGGGCCTGTTCCTCCTGTCGGCGAGCCTGTTCATCCTGTCCGCCCCGCAGCTGCTCTTCCAACCGACGGACCTGTTCCTCCTGTCGGCGAGCCTGCTCCTCCTGTCGGCGAGCCTGCTCCTCCTGTCGGCGAGCCTGCTCCTGCAGCATCACCATCAGAGCACCTAAGTCAGGTGTTGCAGGTGTAGGAGCTACTGACGGGCCCGCAGCCTCCGTGGCTGGCAGTTGGCCCTCCGACGTCTGCGGCGTTGCACCACCAAATCTCCTCTGGTCCGTCTCATGCTGGCGTTGACTTCGGGTACGGACACCCTCCGTTTCCTCCTTGGGTAAAATCGGCATTATTATATCCCACTTCTGACACCAATTGTTACGAGCTTAGGGTTCGTGACAGTAAAAATTGCCGATAAAATTACCTAAATTAACACTTTAATCCTATACTATTAAACGAGCAATTCTTGTATATATGTATATATATATATATATAATCGGGATCTCGGAAACGGCTCCAACGATTTTCATAAAATTTAGTGTCCAGGGAGTTTCGGGGATAATAAATCGATCTAGCTAAGATTTATTTTTAGAAAATGTCTTTTTGTCCGTGTTTTTAGGCAATTAAAAACTGCTACAATATAGTTAGAATAAGAAGGTAAATTTTGACAGTTTGGTAATGATTATAAATAGCTTATTGGTATAATGGGCGGTCACAAAATCGTAAAACCCCGGTTCGAGCCCAGACCGACCGACCGACTTTTTTATTTTTTTTTTCAAGTTTCTTTCTTTTTTGAGAAAATATATTTTTTTCGAGCCCTTTTTTTAGTATTTTTTAAAAACACGAAAATTTAAATAAAAATAATTGCACTCATGATTTTTTATTCAAATAACCAGTTCAGTTTTTTCTGTTATGTCGCTAAGATCAAAAAATATTATTTATAATTCATCAGTATGTAATTTGTATCTAAATATAATTTCCAAAACACACGAATTAAAAAAATCGAGCGAAAAATACCGAGCAAAGCTCGGTCAACCGGGTACTTTACTTTATACAAATTAATGTTAAAAACACTAATAATTAAACACACTAATTCACTTAATTCCGCTCCGAAGCTTCGCTTGTGTCGCTGAGTTCAACTCTGCCTCGATCGCATCTTGCGCCACCTATTTATTTAAATTAGCAAAATATCCGGAATGTTCAAGTAAACACGCGCAAGATACCGAGAGTTCGAGTATAGATTTTCTAGAAACTTAGTTCTTCGGGTGGCGCTGTCGGTCGAAAGATTTGTGATGTCATAAACTGCAACGCTCCCCTCGCTCTCGTTCCTGACACTAGATGGCGCTAGTGTGTCGTCGACTGGAGCGCGTAACAATATTTATCGTAATCAGTGAGCTTTTATCAGCCTGTAATTAATGAATGAATATCGTTTGTTATTTATTTTTTATAACACTCAATTTATTTCTGAATTTGAATAAAATATTAACCTTATAAGTCAAGTTATTATATTTGGTGTAATTTTGAAAACAAACTGTTTATTAAGGTTTCATACAAACACCACAATCTTGTTTTACAGTCAGCATAGACACTAGGATAAATGAATATAACACTTATTCTTAGGCCTCTACATCCGGTTGTTTTAATTTCGACTAAGAGCTTTTACTTAAATTTAGGCACTTTCAATAGAATAGACGAGATATCACAAAACCACATCGCATCACATGAAACGATACAAATTTACATTTACACAAGTGAACCATTTATGTAGTATTACATTGCTATTTGATATTTGATTATATATGTGTATATATTAATTGTATATGTACATAATCCTCGTTGCAAAGATAGTATTTCATTTTTTGAGTCTTTTACCTATAAAACTGCATTTTCAATTCAGATTATAATCAATTTATGGATTTTACATACAAAAAATGAAATAAGAATAGAAGACAAGTTCTTACTATTTCATGGGCAGCTTGTTGATATAGAAATCTGCATCACGAGAAACCCGCAAGAACAGGAAATAGGCTGTACGCTAAAAGCTTAATCTCTGGCTGACAACTTAATTCTAAATAAAAAATTAAATTAATTCTAAATTAAAAGCTTAATTCTTCTTTTAATCTGGATTTAATGCGAGAATTAAAAGTTTGAGTTTGATCGCTAATTGGCAGGGCTGACAAGACTGTTTTTTTAGGGACAAACTGCGCATTGGCAAGCTTCCAGAGTTTTTGGCGATATTCCAGTCTGATGAATTGAGATAAAATAAGCGTGTCAACACAGGAGGTAGATCAAGTATCCAACTCAACTTTTAACTACAGCTGGTATATCATTTAGTCTACTAGCCTTGTTATCATCTAAACTCCGCAAGATTTTAGTAACCTTCTTATTAGTAATGCGGATCCCGAACAAAGTTTCCACAGTAAGATAGTTGAGGTGGGACGTTGTTACCACAGTCGAAACGTGAATTACAATTACGGACAAATTCGCTTTCTCTTTAGCCGTATTCCCTCCGGTTTCACAGGAGAAAGTATATATAGGTCGACATAAGTTTATCTCGACTGCTTATTTTAAGATATTATGCCGACATATGATTCAATAGTTTGAAACCCCTGTGTGGCTGAGGCACTCAGGCTCGTGCCACATGTGCCCTTTGGTTAAAGACGGAACTGGTCTAAGTAAGTAAATTACGAGGTACTTTATTTAAATGATTTGCCTCAAAATATTTTTTTTATTGTGAATTATAGCTTATTCGTAGTTTGAAACGGATCTGCTTCCACTATCGCCTTCAGTCTGTTAAACTTCTTGTCCGAGCGGCTACGAGTTCATTTGTGAAGTCAAAATTTCCCAAAAGAAAATTTTGTTAAAACAAAAGTTCGTAGTGCTATTATTTAGTTAACGAGCTTAACTACAATCCCACCGAAAATAAGTAGCAAGTAGTGTACGGTTATCGTAGATGTAGCCTACAATGGTAACTTAATAAAAGTCAATGCGCTTTACCATCGTGGTAAGTCGATAACCAAAGGGTGGAAACTGGAAATACGTCTGGTTGTCCAATGGTGGAAGGGAAAGGGAGGAATTAAGTTATACAATTTCTGCGTATACACTCCGAAACGCATCCTGTAGAAAATCGAAAGGCTAGTTACTTTGCGCCTAGTACGATTGGTTTTAAACAGATTCAAGTCAACTAATAAGCCTCTTACCATGAATTTTCGTTGAGTCAAAAAATACAAGTGGTGCATTTTGCAGTATCAGCCTATATATTGCAGCAATACTTTATATATGTTAGAGCCATGCTGCAGCTTTAATATGGTTATGGCACGAATTTATTTATTTATATTTTAAAAACAGTGTACATGCTGGCTTACAGTTTGCCCAAAACGTCAGCATGCTAATTAACAAATTACAGTTTTAAATAATAGTAATAATACAAGATACATGTCAAAAGGTCAAACAAGTTAAAGAATACATGTCTAGTAGATCAACTAAATACCAAAGAAATACATGCCAAATAGATTAAAAGTCGAATAAATTAAGCAAAATGTCATTGTCAGATTGATTACATAAGATAGGATTAAGAGAATACTAATAACATTACAATTTGTCAAAATTGGATGTCAAAAATAGAAGGACTTTATTACACAGTTGCCCTAAGCTATCAGCAAATAAATCGGTCTCGTTATAATCTGCGAGCATGTCTCCGATAAGCCGTATAGCACGAGAAGCGGGCGCGTGAGTGCCGTACCTGGTGCGCGCCGGCGGCTGCCACAGAAGGCGAGGCCGCCGCCGTGGTGCCACCGTCCCCTCCACATCACAGACCAGCCGCTTCGGAGCCAACAACCCTACTCTACTTAATATCATCGGACTATCTATACGATTATGGATGATTGCTAGGTAGTGTGTTATCAACTGCATAGTTCGCCTAAGTTTAAGCGTGTCCAAACCCACCATACCATTAACAAATAAGGACGGATATAGATGGGGTAGTAACCGTATTTCCGTTTATATAGCCATCGTGCAAATTTGCGCTGTATTCTCTCTATCATCAAAATATATTTTTCCTCATAGGGATTCCATACAATGGCACCGTACTCAAGCTTATTACGAACATATGCATTGTAAAGTACCAAAGCGACCTCTAATCTATCAAACTGTGAAGAAGTGCGAATAACGAAGCCAAGCAATTTACTGGTCTTTTTACGTACAGTAGTCACATGGTTATGAAAGTCATGTTTAGCGTCTAACAATAATCCTAAGTCACGAATTTCACTTACCCTTACTAAGGGCGTGTCAGATAATTTATATTCTTTAGTTTTTAAGTTTTTAGTTTTTTTTTAGTGGACAGCGTTTACGCGTGAATGTTATTATTTTACATTTATTACTATTAAACGAAAGATGATTTAATACACTCCAATCCATAACCGCATCGACGTCCCTTTGCAATGCCTCGCAGTCAGACGGGTCATCTATACCTAGGCTTGAGATGATCCGCGAACAACAGACATTTGGAGGCAGTCACGCTATTCGGTAAGTCATTAATGAAAATAAGAAAGAGCAAAGGCCCCAACGTACTTCCCTGGCTCACTCCAGATCTTGTGTAATAGTCACTAGACTCAAATGCACCCACTTTAACAAACTGACGTCGATCGCGTAAGTAATTTGAAAAAAACTTGACGAGTGCCGGGGCAAAGCCTATCACCGCCAATTTACGCAACAAGATGTCGTGATCGACCAGGTCAAATGCTTTCTTAAAATCAAAGTACGCAGCATCCACCTGCCTACCAGCTTCCAATTCAGCATATGTATAGTCAAGATGAGACACAAGATTGGTAGTTGTAGAACGGGCAGTTCGAAAACCGTGTTGACTATCATGCAATAACTTTTGAGTTTGCTTATTAATTTGCTGACATAAGACAATTTCAAATAATTTTGCAAAGACTGACAGGACTGCAATCGGTCTAAAAGACGAAACATCATTTTCACCATCAGTTTTTGGAACCAGAGTAACCCTAGAAACTTTCCAAATTTCTGGATACTTATACTGAGTCAGTGACAAGTTAAAGAGGTACAGGAGTGGACTCTCAAAAGCGGATATGCAGTCCTTTGCTAAAAAAACGGGGATACCATCAGGGCCACACGTCGACGTTGGTTTTAGCCGCCTTACTGCTTCCTTCAACTTGGTATTATTAATAGTATTTATTGTGATACAAACATGGTCCAGTTCAGGAACTTTGTTCTGATATACCGAACTAAAATAGTTCGCAAAAGCGTCGGCCGCAGATTGCCCAACAACTTCGACACCACTGGAAGAATAAGCGTTCATACGCTGCCTGTGATTCTTCCTATTCTTAACGTACTCCCATAATTTGGCCGGGTCGTCAATTATATTTTGTTGAGTCAGATGTGCTGCTTATATGCATTGTCAATCAAGTTTTTAATATGCCATCTATAGTATTTAAATAATTCCTTGTTGAATTCTTTACCTTCAGTCTTATACCGTTTCAAATGATAATATTTTTTACGTATATTACATATAATATCAGCATTAAACCATTTTGGATATACGTACTTATAATTCGGCATGTAAGGAGATTTAGTTGGAACATATTGACTGATACAATTATAAAGACGGTGATAGAATAACGCAACTGCATCGTCAACGTCTGCAATTACAAACATGTCCGACCAATCTATACTTTTTAATACCATGTACAGGCTCAGAAAGTCTGCTTTACGCCAATTCCAGCTTGGAGCAGCTCCCGGGCTCTGAGCCGGCGGTGTAGAGGATGGTGACTGGACCTGCGCATCGCACTAAAACCTAAGCGTCGCCTCTAGCGGAGGGTGATACTTATCAATTGGTACTAAGGGATCTGAACCCTCGGACACTAAGACCAGCTCCGGGTTAAAATTGCTCAACACGAGATCTAACATGCCATCATATTTGTTATACACAATATTATGTTGCTGAAGCCCACAATAGTTACAAAATGAATTAAAATTATTCTTAACATTAACACTACAAGAATTCAAATTAAAATCTCCTATTATTAGGACATTAAGAGAATAATATGCAATGATAGCATTTTCAATGCACGTCAATACGTTGAGATATAGATTATCACTACATTTAGGAGGCAAATAAACGACACAACATAAAAACTTTCCAACACTTTTTCCACTAATAATGGCAAAAAGCAGTTCCATATCAGACGTATAGGCATCTACATTAGTTACTTGTTGCACCCTATAGCAGTTTCGTACAGCAAGGAGCACTCCTCCCCATCCGACGTCCCCTGTGCGGTCTTTACGTACGACTAAATATTCCGAAGTAAATAATTCGCCATCAAATACGGAACTGTTCAAAAAGGTTTCGGTCAAGGCTATAACATCAAAGTTGCATTGAGACACATTAGTAGTATCCGATTTAGTACGTAGACCTCTAACGTTTTGATAACAGAAATATAGGTTACGCACTTTCTTTCTTGGCACGAAAGTTCTGCCACCACGGTTTTATACAGATGTCTTAAGCCCAATTATTTGGTGACATAACACTCTCGCTAATCCTCGACGGGACTCCAAGCTTGAACGATGAGTAACGTCCCCTTGCTTTCAGTTCTTCCACTGTGCAATCATTATTTCCACTAATAGAGTAGAGATGAGCACGCACCTCTTCTACTGTGGTACCCTCATGAACATAATAGAGATGCAAGTACCTCCATTTCTCAGATGCACGCAGTTTTGTCACCCCCAGCGCTGCAGTACCGCGAAGCACGCCGGGCAGCGAAGCGCGTCCAGTTTTACGTCTCACCTGTATCCATTCTTCCGGGTCTTTTTGCTCCACGCCATCCCGGGGAGCAACAGTTGTCTCACGGCTTACACTCAAAATCGAAGTGTTGGAATCAGAGACTAAAGTTGAAACTGGCGCTAAAGGAGAGATGGGTGTGTTTACTTTTGCGGGTGGATTAGGTTTGCCCGAAGCTCCTTTATTTTTCTCCTGAGTGCCAGATTTTACTTTCGGCTTAGTCTTCCCATTATCTAGGTTCAATGGGTGCTGTACCGCCGCTGCATATCCCTGCGTTGATGCACTATTATCTTTGTCCATTTTTAGGATTATTTTTTTCTAATTTGTCAATCTTATTGGTTAAATTGCAAATTTTTTCAAATACCGAAGTCTTAAATTCATTAAATTGCTCGTTGAGTAGTGCGCAAATTTTCATGGTAAGGCGCGATTCGAAGTCGTCCTGCATTTGCTTTATTTCTTGTACTACAGGGGCCATGTTTTGGGGACAAGGGTCACATTTCATCGCCACTAATTGCGCAGGACGTTTCCCGTTTCGAAACGTGATATTATCTGGGGTATGCATCGATACATCCAAACAATCATCAACGGCAGTCGTATCATGGCTCAACTGCTGGCGTACTGGCGTATTTGAATTATCAAGCTTAGGTATTTTGCTACGGCATTCGAAACATATCCACATCTTTTTAAATTCTGATGTCATTGTTGCAAAAACTTCCACACTAAAGTTGGCGCACAAAATATCGAAATATTGCTTACATTTTACGCTCCTCATGAATGCGCTGTCTTCCATAATAACACCGCGGCATCCTGCGCAGTTTACTTGGCGTGACGTCATCTCGAGTCGGCTCGACTTAAGAATGACTACGCTCTCACAGAATATCAGCGTAATATAGCAGCTCTATGTTGCTGTGTTTCGTATGGTGAGTGTAGAGAGCCGGATACCCTTTTACTGAAAACGAGGTATTCCATCTTCCACCTTAGTCCTCTGCGGAGGCAACACTTACCATCAAATGAACTGTGTGCTCATTTGACCTAGATTAAATTACTTACTTATTATGTTTAGTCTTAGATTTTTAAAAACCTTATAAAGCTCTCAACACACTATAATATAAGACTTTAAACAATTTTGATGGAGCGGTTCTTTCCCCTGCTTAAATAATTTGTAAAAATCACATAACTGTTATCTGGGATCCAAAGCTTACTTTGCCGTTTTCCTTCGCCCTCTTTCGTGACACGTACGACAAAGCCGTATGAGGTGATAAATTATCTCGCGATTCCTAAACTAAAAAGAAAATAAAGCGTAGTTATACAAAAATAAATTCATTGTTTTTTGTTATGTCTTAAAAACAGTAGTTATGCTTCTAACATTACAAATATTCCCGTTAAGAAATCCACATTAACATATGAAATATTTACATTTAACGAGTTTTGTTGTTATTTCTATAGCAAAATACCTCCGAAAAATGTCTTTGAAGACTCCTTTAACTTTGGTCTAGACAATATTTTTATTTCTATTTTAGCTTGTAAACTTTTCCACACAATATTTTAAAGGCACACTTTTTGATAAAGTTTTGTTTCATCCCAACGCAGAAGTATACGTTTACGGCTAGCATTAGTCATTTTACAATGCGAAGAAAGTTCTACCAAGTCGCGGGCAATATTTTTTTGACGAAAGAGATGGGAAACCCAGAAACCTTATGTTACTGACCACGTACAACTAATCTATATTAGTTCTATCCAATGCAATACAATATTTTACACAGTGTGAATATATATATTATATTTACACTGTGTAAAATACTCACGTCACTGGTTAAGTGAACAAGCTAATATGTTGTATGTTATTTAGAAATTTTTCAAGTTATCATTACGATTGTTGAACTTTATTCCGAATTTTATTGAAACGACATCATAATAGACGAATTTACAAAAGCAGAAAGTACTATAGTATGTGAAAAATCGATTGTGAAAAACGGACAATGACCTTTCGGTCGTTTAACCAGGGGTAACAAACCTTAAATATATGGGTACATTTTATATGTAGTACTTTCTTTATTTATAATGATTTTTTTTTTATTTTTTTTATAATGATGGATATAATATATATTTATTAACTATTAATAAAAAGTTATGTAAAAGATCGCTGTAGAAGAATCATCTATTGTTAAGTAAAAGTATTTTATTCATTTAACAACAAAAAGCGTTAATTAATAACACGTATAAAGATTCGAGTGATAACGACACCGAACAAGTACGTACTTATTCAAAAGATAAAATTTATTTTCAATATTATATAAGAACTTTATTTTTATTCGGTGCAATTATCACTCGTATCTTCACTTGATGGGTATTCAGATGAACTGTCTGTAACATTAATTATAAAGCAATCTTCAATTTGGTCAATTCTATCATCCATGCCACGCATTTTTTGTTCAAGCTTAAGGACATGCTGAATACAGTTTTTCCATTTATCTGGCGTGATTTGAGTTAAACCATCTTTATGTAAATTTTTAACATCTGTTAACTTGAAACTTGTATTTTTTCGTGCAACATACCCTTTCACATCCACCCACACAAGTTCAATGGGGTTAAGCTCTCAGCAATAAGGAGGTAACCTTACCACTGTGATGCCTATCTCTTTTGCCATCTTGTCAGTGACGTATTTTCGATAGTTATCTTTAACTGCCTTTATTTTTTCTATTAAGTAGGTCTTTGTGTCCACGGGCACGTATACGATCTTTTTGGATTCTAGCCATTCCTGCATATTTTGTTTCCACCAAGACATTGATGGGGTTTTTTCTAAACGTCCGGAGTGGTAACTAGCTTTATCCATAACAATGACATCACCGCTTTGCAGTTTTTCTATTATTTTTCTAAACCAGTACTCGAAAATTCTACTTGAAATTTTCTACATCCAATCGGTCGGGACCGGTATTTGCTGGATTATTCTAGATGTTTCAGAGGAAAAGGCCTACATAAATCCGTTTAGGGCCGCAACCGGGGCTGTATTGAAATGGCAATACAAGCAAAGCTTCGGAGCGTAATAAAGTGAAATAAAGAGATCAGCGTGATTAACTATTAGTGGTTTTTAAGTTTTAATAGATGTTCGGCAATTAAAGTGTCAATTTTGGTAATTCAATCGGCAGTTTTTATTGTAACGATCCCGCTCATAACATTAGTATAAATAAATAAAAACTTCTTCAACGTATTTTCTTGAGTTTACCTTTCACTATCTTTTTTTATTCAGTCACCAAACTGATAATTTGTAGTTTTCATATTTTTTTCTCTGTACATAAGCATTCCAATTTACGTTGGCGCCAAATTTCATGTTCTATGGAGAATCAGTGGGTGTTAAGGACATTTTTACTGGAAATGAGGCATTTCATTCTTAGTTCTCAGGGGTGACAATTCATCTGCATTTGGATGCTTAGTCGAAGGCAGATGTAGATGTCTACAGGCCACACCATCTACTTACTATCAGTTGGACTGAGTGCTCCTTAGTGACCTTTACTCTATGAAAAAAAACTTCAACACGTAGCTTCTAGTCGATACTACGACCTCAAAGCACCGCAGATATTAGTTTAAGCTTGAGAATTTTATCTTTTCGTATATTTTTATACATGAAAGGGTATGAAAGGAGTAAAGCAAAATTTGTATTTTTTCTACTTTATTATAATTTTACCAATATGAAAGAGATATTTTAACAGTAGAAAAATTATTCCGTTTAGTTACAGCCTAAAGTCTATTACTAAACATATGTCGCCCCCATAGATTGTCTCATGTTTGCCGTAGTTGCCATACTTGGCAGAAGAGTTGGCAACCGCAGTTTTTATTATATTTAGTTGATATTAGGAAGACATCTCCATCATCTCCATCATGCTCCTCATCTCCTGATTTGTTTCCCTCTGTCGCCCCTTACGACACCCACGGGACGGGGGGGTGAGGTGGGTATGGGGTAGTGGATATTCTTACACCGCCAATCAACCATTATATTCTTTATTGTATATCAATACACATTAAAATGAAAACAAAATGAAACAAAAGGACGTTATAATATGTAGTCTTATCGCTCTGATCACAGACTAGACGAGACCAAATATACATTTATTCCTCTACAAACATAATATGTTCTGGCAATGACAACATAATATTCAAACAATTAAACAGTGTAATTTTTAGAAAAAATTTGTACTGGTAGTTTTAAGCACTCTAAGATTTTTGACATGATTCGTAAAAGTTTATTACTGACTGTAAGATTTATGGCTGTTGCATTATATTTTAATCACCTAGCAGCGCAAACGCAATAATTATCACACAAATATATCCTATAATTATCACGAAATATAAAAGCGATTCTCAAATATGTTCTATTCTTCTCTATACTCGTACTTAATCAGAATCATCTATAATGTAGATAAATTTTCTACACAATCAAATTAAAAGCGATTTCTTCAATAATCGTGGGATAGAAAATAAAAAATACTATTAATTTTAAAATTTGAAATAGAAAGGTGACATATGTTTATAAATATATTCTATTAAAACTAGCCTTCGCATTATAAAAGGTAAATTTAAAATGCACCTATTGTTTAAGGCTCATGCACTTGCTTTGTGGAAATGCATTAAGAATTTTCTTTATTCACGGCTTCTAATGCCTAAAATTGCTTGAACGGCATGGTCCCCAAGGAATCTTAACTCTTTATCCGTAGCGAAATGCAAATCAATTTAAAACTTCAGACGCCTTTCCCCATCTTATCCAACAATTGAATGAACCAAGAATAAACTTAGTTTGTATTTCTGCAACATCTCAAACGCTAATTGCTATACGATTAAACTAAGAACAAACGATTGAAAACTCCGGAAGTACATTATCACTCCCAGTAATTACATCCTTTAAACTTAAATGGCTGTTGAGGTAATTTTAAACTTATAAAGCTAGTGATGTCACATTTATTAAGTTCAATATAGTTATAATAACCATATACCGTAATATACTTATATAAAAGCGGTTCAGTTCAATAATTGTAAAATGAATAAATAGGAGGAACAAATTTCGCGACATTTACATTGGATTTTAAGTTCCTGTTGTGTTGTTGTTCATGTTCCTTTTTGGACAGTAGGTTATTTTGCGTCTAGGGTGGCTCTTTGGCCACTCTAAAGCCGCGTACATTACATTGATGTAAAAGTAATACACAAAGAATTTAATTTTTTAATTCAGTTTTTTAAGTATAAATCAAAAGTAGTTTTGACTAATAAATTACAAGCACCCTATAAAATTACAATTATTTCACTAGATTAGTCTAGTAAGATAGTTATGAACCGCTTTCATGTAACTGTATTACGGTATATAGCTTTATCCCTAAGGATACAAATATATCACGGCTTTAGTTATCTTACTGCGACTTATATCATGCCTTTACCTATGAAATTGCCGTTTATTATGAAATAAGTTAACGTATTTTTTTTTGAAGCTCATCCCGTTTAGTAAGAAACTGTGATGAATCACACCTCAGTTAGATCACTTCTAGAGGTAAGTTTCGTTTAGGGCAGCGGTCGGCAACCTTTTGGCGGGCAAGGGCCACTAGGTGGCAAAATAAACTAAAGGCGGGCCGCACTTGTGATTTACACACTTATTTATTCATCAAATCCCATAGAAAAAATGAAAATGCCATTCAAATTGTTAAAACATACGGAATTTAATTCGTACATGTAATTACATTACGTTTATAGCTAGAAAATAACGGAATTAAAATAGAAATTAAAACTACAAAATTACTAATATACTTTCAGTGTGATGTCTGAGGTTGTATTTGGGAGGCTATTTCTTGTATGTTAGCTGTCATATTTGTAGTTGCAATTCGTAGAATGGCTCTCAAATGCTCATCTGTGAGACGAGATGCACATTTATTTTTTCTGTAATTGACAATTGAAAAAGTTTGTTCGCATAAATAAGTGCTACCAAAAATTGTAATGAACTGCTGAGCAAACTTTTTCAATTCGTCAAAATCAGAAGGCAAGCTACCATAAAACTTAACAAGATCTTTGAGTTCATAGAAAGTGCTTTTAAGAACATCATTGGACTGGAGATCAATCATGTTCATTTGTAAATTACTCGGTACTTCCTCAATATCACATGAAAAAGGGTTTGCAAACACCTTCAGTTTACTTGAAACTTTTTCAAAATCACCAAATCTGTCGCTAAATTGAGATTGCAGTTGTATTAAAATATCCTTCATTTTATCAATTTTCCAATGAAAATTAATTCCAGCTTCCTCAACAGCCTCTTTACAATTCGGAAAATGATCCAACTTTTTTTCGTCAATATGTTTTATAAAGAGTTTAATTTTCATTTGAAATGCTTTTACGTCTGTGTACATATCAGAAATTAGTTTTTTTTTTACCTTGAAGCCTCACATTTAGCGTATTTAATTCATGAGTTACATCTGTCAAAAATCCAAGGTCTATTAACCATTGAGTGTCTGTCAGCTCTGGAATAGATTTGCCTTTTTCATTCATAAAAGTATTGATTTCTTTTCTGAGATCAAAAAATCTTTTTAGCACTGCGCCTCTACTTAACCATCGCACTTCAGAATAATAAACAACATCTCGATGATTTGCTTCCGTATCTGACAGAAACTGTTGAAATTGACGATGAGTCAATCCATTTTTTCTGATGTAGTTTACAGTCGATACCACGATGTTCATTACTTCTTTCCATGATACGACCTTGGAACATAACGCTTCTTGGTGGATGATGCAATGGAAAAATAATGGGATGGCACATCCTATCTCTGCCAGTTTCGATTTGATTCTACCTACCAAACCCTTATTTTGTCCACTCATGTTCCTGCCTCCGTCAGTTGTAACACTTACCAATTTTTCCCATGGTAATTGCATTGATACTAGCGCTTGTTCTAAGTTACAAAACAAATCTTCTCCGGTAGTCGTGCCCTTCAAACTACATAAATGTAAAAGCTCCTCATAGACATTAAAGTTCTTATCGATTCCGCGAACAAATATTAAAAGCTGGGCAGTATCAGTAACATCATTACTTTCATCAGTAGCTAAAGAGAACCATTCAAATTGTTGTGCTTTTTCCCGGAGTTGCTGACATAAATTATCGCCCAAATCTTCAGTTCGCCGGGTACACGTTCTTGCAGAAAGACTTATATTTTCAAATTTTTTTTTTAGGTCGGGGCACACCTCCTCAGCCATGACTAAAGCACATTGTTTTATAAGTTCGCTGTCGGTAAATGGTCGGCCAGACTTCGCAAGAATTTCCGCTACCCTTAAACTTGCACGTATATTCGACTCGTTACTTTGTACTTGAACCTTAAAAACATTTTGTTGATTCTTAACTAAAGATTTCAGATCATTGTTTTCAGATAGCCTAAACTTTAGGCTATTGTTTAGGTGCTGAACCAGGATCTAACCAACATTGCGATTGTCAAACAGAATCCAGTTTTCGTCGCAGGTAACAATGTGGTTCAAAATTCTTTTGATTGTGTGTCTGTTTATCAGTGTAAAGCACGTCTCAACGCGTATTTCGCGCTGGCGATTACTGAGTTAGCGAGCCACCCCTTTGTCAACCCCTTGCCAATTTGACGCAAATGAACCAAAATTGTTTTAATGCTAACGTCGAAAGCTGCTGCTAATTCAGTCATATATTGAATATCATCAGCTTCCACAGTAACTTTAATTCGTCATTGTCGACCAAGTGTTCGGACGACCAAGGGGCTAATTTTTCAGGTCGAAATTTTCATAATTGAAGCCGGCAAACCAACAACAGGTGGTGCGTCATTTGTAGTATTCGCTTCGTAAAGGTTGATGTTGCGTGATGCTTGTGCCGGGTTACTTCCACGACTATTCATATTTACTCATTAAATATTATATAAAACTCATTATATATAATATTATGTATATATTACATTTTATATATAATTACTAGCATTTTTAACGTATGCATGATGACGAAAAAAATTCAAATGCGATGAAAACAACGCTTATCAATACACAAATAACTAATTATGAAAATACAATTCCAGTTTTTAAAATATAATTAATGTGAAATCAGTATATAGTGTTGAATGCCACACAATCACACTCAATTTTGTCACTCGTAACATGTAAAATATTATACAACGTTAAAGAAGAAATTAAAATAAATCTGTACATATAAATAAAACTAGCTGTGACCCGCGGTTAACCCGCGTATATCACGCGTCTGAGTCGCGTGACATGACACCTCGCTTAAAATCACAGTTAAAGTTACAGCCTATATACATCCCACAGCTGGGCACAGGCGTCCTCTCATTTTTGAGAAAGTTTGAGGGCAAGAAAGTTTCCGCTGCGCTGCTCAAATGCATGCTGACGGACTTTATTCGAAATATTTTTTATTTCTCAGTTAAGCTGGTTTCCTCACGATGTTTTCCTTCACCGCCAATTACATGGCAAATGTAATGCCACGTGGACACCTCGCGGTCCGACGTTCACTGCTGGTTTCTCTCGGTTCTCATCGGTCGGCTAGACTTATACGTCGTTCGCGCGCCGAACCGCGTGTTGAATTATTTTAATTTTTAATTATCACTTAAACTACGCGTCCAAATAACATGCTGTTAGGAGCAAAGTTTATCTCCATAAAATTGTCTTAGTGATGAAGTACATTTCGTTCGTAAGGATTAATTTGCGATGCCTAATAATAACCCTCATAAATCCTTTTTTTAATTTTCAATTATTTTTGTCACATTTTACATTATTGTGGCTTATGTATAAGAAATAGGTATACTTTTTTATAGATGGAGTAAAGATCTATACTTTTGTAGAACATTGTAATAACGTATCACTAAGCATTACACTAGAGCACGCGGATAAAGTAGTTCAGGGGCGCTTTTTCTTCTGACTTACTTAAACAAATATTTTTTCAATTGACTTACTTATACAAAAATAAATATTTAACGCTAGTTGTGAGGTATAACCTAAAGATATAAAGCTTATGCTATAAACCCTACACTGCCTCATGAGTTTGACTAAAATATACACAGAATTTTTCAAATCGAACTATTAGTTCCAGACATTAGCGTGTTTAAACAACAAAAAAAAACTCTTCCCCTTTTGATCCGCTCATTAAATTATTACAATAAGTACAGATTGAAGTGTCTATCTGTAATATCAAAATGCCTGCCTTTTATTGATCTTAGCGTTAATTATATTAGTATGTGCATTTCAGCAAACTGTTCTACTTAATAGTATCACAGCTAGGAAATGTCTTGTTTTGTGATTTAAAGGTAACCAGTAACTACCGGTAAAACTTGAGTATAAATAGTAAAGTGTTGACTTTATTTTTTAAATGCAATGAAAAAATGTTTTGTATACTCCAAAAACACGATTCTTTGTAAATTTTAAATTTAATGATTAAAAATTTCAAAAAATTTTGGTTTAACATACTATATTTATTTATTTATTTATCTATGGGTACATTAGAATCATTTTTAACCAAGTAAGAATTTTTGTTAAAAAACTGGGTTTTAAGTAAAAAAAATTCTCCGCTACAATTGACCGAGTGTTATACCACTTTGGAGTCCTTACTAAATGCGTCAACTTTTGACGCTACTTGCCAAACTCCCGTAGTACAAATTTTTTTCAATACAGTTAGTTAAAACTAATCTATTTTTTATTTTGAATTTTTTTTAGAAAATAAGTCCTATTTTTATGCTAGCTAGAGCGGCTGGTTTTGAAATTTTGAAAACAGTTTAGAGGAGCATTATTCAGGGTTATACAATAAAAAAAAGTTGGTAAAAGTAAAGAATTGTTGCAACAACAGTGCAAAGACTGATGCAGGGTGTGAAAATTTATGCCTATAGTTTTAAAAACATGCAACTTAGATTTCTTTTACATATTTCTGACAACCAGCATGACTTGCTTTTTCACCCAGTTCCAGGTTAACGTCGAGTTTTGGGACATCATATACATACATCACTAAATATTTTCCTAATTATTGTTCAATGTTGTCAATTTTAAATTTTACTTAAAAAAATATAAGACAAATACATTGTACTACAGATATTAAAAGTAACTTTGCAACCATCTGCTCAATAAAATAAAATAATGTGTCTTATCCAGTTTGAAGAGCACCTTCCGCCCTTCGTCAAATGCGTGCACTAATCCCGTCACCACTAATCCTAGCACCACTGCTCCCAACACCACTACTGCCAACACCACTACTCCCAACACCACTACTCCCAACACCACTACTCCCAGCACCACTACTTACGAGTAGTGGTGTTAGGACACCATTAGTCCCAACACCACTACTCTAGGAAAGACACACAATCGACTAATAATACGACACGTGTTTCACCTCTACACGAGGCATCTTTACGTGATGTAGACTCTGAGGTAGCTGACCTGAGCTGAGTCGCCGCTGATTGAGCGGCGAGTCAAAATAGCTGCTATTTATACAATTTTTGTAGAAAAATTTTTGTAAATTGTAATACGTTTTAACGAACACAAAAGTTACTTAATTTTTTGGTCGATTAAGAAGGCGGTACTTACTACATTTAATAAATAAAATATTATTTACAGAATAATAAAATATATTAAAAATTTATGTTATAATAACCATTAAACCTTTTTCCAACTTTTACGTTTGCCGAAAATTTAAGTACGCAAACGAAAGTTTTATTAACCTTGGAAAAACATATATTTATGTAACAATTGCCGTTTGTTATTACTAAGTTTCGAGATTGTAACGTATTCTTCTTCAGTGCTGTCAAATCTTATGTTTCAGTCCCTTTCATAAGATCACACATACCGGTGCTAATGTTGTGAAAACAATTTCTTTACGTGAAATGCCACTGTCCTCCAAACACGATTTGTGTCGTATGGATAAGAAGTCAGTCTGAAAAAAATATTAGCTAAACCTTTCGTGACTTCTATCCATATGTTTTATGTTCGGATCTCCAAGAAAACTGCAAAAATGGTTTATGTAAATAAAAATATATCTTAACTTAATTAAAAAAGTACCAATACATTAGTAGCAGTAGTAAATAATTGTAATCCAATACCAGGCAAGTGCAAAAGTAAAAAAATATTATGTAGTAATGATACATAACCAGTAGATTAAAATCTAAAACTTTATTGAAAATTTTTAATGATACCTATTGAAGGAACAAAATTACAATTTAATAAGACAATATTATATCATTTTATTCGTACGTCATTAAATTACTTTTTTCCACACGTATTTGATCGTATCTATTTAGCTTGTTTTAATACCAGAACAATTTTAAAAGCGACAATATTTCCCGGATTAGCGGTATCAGTTAAATTTTGTACACCCCTAGTACTGTTGGTTTTACACATCAATATTTCTTTATATTTGATCCTAATTTTCACAAAATATTTATTTATTTATTTTTTATACTTTAACGCACAAAAAAAGTACATATGGCGGACTTAATGCCATAGGGCATTCTCTCCCAGTCAACCATTAGGCTAAACAGAGATAGACATTATGGAGGCGGTGCAGCAATAATCAAATAGAGAGGATAAAAGTAATAATAATGTATATAATAAACAATACATACATATTATATACATATATATATATATATATATATATATATATATATATATTATATAATAGAATATATATACATACATACATACATACACTGTATACATAAATACATAAATATTGTTATGTGAATAAGTCAACTAGCGCCATCTAGTGTCAGGAGCGAGAGCGGGGGGGGCTTTGCAGAGAATGACATCGCCGATCTCTCGACCAACAGCGCCACCCGAGGAACTAAGTTTCTAGAAAATCTATACTCGAGCTCTCGGTACCTTACGCGTGTTTACTTGAACATTCCGGATGTTTTGCTGATTTGAATAAATAGATGGCGCAAGATGCGATCGAGACAGAGTTTAACTCGGCGACACAAGCGAAGCTTCGGAGTGGAATTAAGTGGATTAGTGTGTTTAATTATTAGTGTTTTAACTTTAATTTGTGTAAAGTAAATTAAAGTGTTAATTTAGGTAATTTTATCGGCAATTTTTATTGTCACGAACCTCAAGCTCGTAACAATTGGTGTCAGAAGTTGGATAAAATAATGCCGATTTTACCTAAGGAGGAAACGGAGGGTGTCCGTACCCGAAGTCAACGCCAGCAGGAGACGGACCAACGAAGATTTGGTGGTGCAACGCCGCAGACGTCGGAGGGCGAGCGGCCGGCAACGGATGCCGGTCCGTCCGTAGCTCCTGCATCTGCAGCACCTGATTTAGGCGCCCTGATGGTGATGCTGCAGGAGCAGGCTCGCCAGCAGGCGGAACAGGTCCGTCAGTTGAAAGAGCAGCTGCAGAACGGACGGGAGGAGCAGGCTCGCCAGCAGGCGGAACAGGTCCGTCAGTTGAAAGAGCAGCTGCAAAGCGGACAGGAGGAACAGGCCCGTCAGCAGGCGGAACAGGCTCGTCGGTCGGAAAAACAGATGCTCCTCATGAAGGACCTTCACGCTACCTTTGGGAAAGAGATAAGGCAGGTGAAGGATAGGGTTGCTCAACACGACAACCGTCTGTCGGAAGCTGAAACCCGAATCGAAGAACATGAAACCCGAATCAACCATGTGAACAATCGGGTTGACAACGTGATGGCTGACGTGAAGAAAACGCTGAACGAACTCAAACTTGGGGATGGAACTACAGCTCCCGTAGTAGCTACAACACCTTCGCTACGCGGGTTCAAGGTGCCACCGTTCGACGGTACCTCTTCCTGGTCAGCCTACAAAATCCAGTTCGAGGCTGTTATGAAGGCGAACGGCTGGAACAAAAGTCAGGCCATGACTGCTCTCACACTAGGCCTGCGCGACCAGGCCTTAACAGTTCTGGAAGCTCTCGGTGAGGAAGTGACTTATGAGCAACTCCTTGAGGCATTGGAGGCGAGATATGGTGACGCTCACCTGGAACACGTCTTTCGTGCGCAGCTTAAAGATCGTGTGCAGCGCATCAACGAAAACCTGCAGCAGTGGGCTCTAGAAGTGGAGAAGCTGGTGCGAAAAGCATACCGGTCTGTACCTGCGCTCATTGAAGGGAACCTGGTGCAGACATTCATCGACGGCATCCGTGACCTGGAAGTCAGAGCTGCTGTGAGGCTCGGGCATCACGAGACGCTTAAGGACGCCTTGGCCCATGCACTGGAAGTGGAAGCCGTGCGGCAGGATCATCGTTCCCATCGCGTCAGGGAGGTTGCAGCAGCTACAGTTCGCGACCGCAACAAAGGATACAGCCCAAGGTGCTATGGCTGTGGGGAAAAGGGCCATCTTCGATCCAGCTGCCCTAAGCGAACCCTAGAAAGGGAAGGTGAACGATCCCAGGAGGGTAGTGCGGCCAACAGCACCGCCCAGCAGCAGCAGGGAAACGAGTAAAAGCCAGAACTGCGGGGCGGGTGCTGGCTGATGTTAAAAGAGCCCCAAGGATCTCGATCTCACAAACCCATGATGGGAACAGTCTAATCATCAAGGGCGAGGTCAACGGAATGCCGTGTAAACTGACCATAGACACTGGAGCCTCTCGTACGGTTGTTAGTTCCCAACTTATAAGTCAGTTCCTTGGGGACTCCGCATACAACCGAGAACGCATTAATTTGGTAACAGCCACCGGTCAGCGTATACCCGTCCGTGGAGAGAAGGAGATGGAGTTGAAGCTTGGCAACGTGATCTACCTGCATAATGTCATCGTGGCTGATATAATGGACGACTGCATCCTAGGCCTAGACTTTATGAGGAATAATTGTTGTGAGATCGACGTTAAGCAAGGTGTTTTGAAATGTGGACAGGAGGAACTTTTTATGGAAGGTGCGTTACCAGGGAACGTGTACAGCATTAAGAAGATTGTTCTTCCGCCGAGATCGGAAACGATTGTTCCGGTTAGTCTTCCCCGAAACGCTGGGCAAGCTCACCGTTGTGTACTTGTGGAAAGGGTAAACAATGACCTTCCATGGAAAGTAGCTCGAACCTTGGTCAGAACCACTGACATCTCAAGAATACGTGTGTTGAACCTTTGCGACCGGGAACAGATTATAGAAAAAGGCACACTGGTTGGCACTTGTGAGGAAGTGGATTGGTTACGTCGGTGCCAATATATATCGAGTGGGACCCCCAGCAAGGTTTCAGAAACGAGAGTGACCACACTTTTGGAAGACTGTCGCAGTGTTCTCTCCCCGAACGAATTGGTCAAGGCGAAGGAGTTGTTACTCAAGTACGCCGATGTATTCTCGTCAAACGATGCTGATATAGGAAAGAATGGCTTAGTTCAACACAAAATAAACACAGGAGAGGAATTGCCTATCCGTCAGCGGCCAAGAAGATTGCCGGTAGCACGTGAAAAGGAAGTGGAAACCATGATTGAGGGAATGGTGAAGGATGGTGTTATTGAACCTTCATCTAGTCCATGGTGTTCACCCGTGGTGCTGGTAAAGAAGAAGGATGGCAGCATGCGGTTTTGTGTTGACTACCGCCGTCTGAACGACGTTACAAAGAAGGACAGCTATCCATTGCCAAGAATTGATGACACGCTGGACATGCTTACAGGAGTAAAATGGTTTAGCACGCTGGATCTAAAAAGTGGCTACTGGCAAGTTGAAATTGACCCTAAGGACAAGGAGAAAACTGCGTTCTCGACGGGAAAGGGTCTGTGGCAATTCAAAGTAATGCCGTTTGGGTTGTGCAATGCTCCAGCAACGTTTGAAAGGCTGATGGAACTTGTACTTACCGGGCTAATTGGCGATGCCTGTCTGGTCTACTTGGATGACATCATCATCGTGGGCCGTACGTTTGAGGAACACCTTCAAAACCTGGAACGCGTGCTTATGAAGATTCAGAGTGCCAACCTCAAGTTGAACCCGAAGAAATGTTCACTATTCCAACGGCAAGTTAACTTTTTGGGGTTTGTAGTATCGGAAGAAGGTATCCGCACAGATCCAGAGAAAATCGCCGCTGTCAAGGATTGGCCGGTTCCAAAAGACAAGACGCAGGTTAGAGCATTTTTGGGTTTGTGCTCCTATTACCGGCGATTCGTGAAGAACTTTGCAGATATAGCCAAACCTCTGCACAATCTAACCGAGGAGAAGCGACAGTTCTACTGGGATGAAAGTTGCAATATCGCATTCCAGGAGCTTAAGGACCGTCTGTGCAAAACACCTATTTTGGGATACCCTGATGCAAGCAAAGAATTTATAGTTGACACAGACGCAAGTGACATAGGACTTGGCGGTGTGCTGTCTCAACGGAGTGGTGACCAAGAGGTCGTGATAGCGTACTTCAGCAAGTCGTTGTCAAAACCGGAAAGGAACTATTGTGTCACAAGACGCGAATTGCTCGCTGTGGTAAAGTCGTTGCAGCATTTTAGCAAATATCTTCTGGGACGAAAGTTTCACTTACGAACTGACCATGCTGCACTAAAATGGCTATTGCAGTTTAAAAACCCAGAAGGACAAGTTGCGAGGTGGATTGAACTACTGCAGGAATACGACTTTGAGATCGAACATCGCAGCGGGAAATCTCATGGCAACGCAGATGCATTGTCAAGAAGACCTTGTCCTGGAGATTGCAAACATTGTACTAGGCAAGAGAGTAAGGAAGTGGTATCCGTGAGGATGCTCAGGGCAGACCACCTCAGCAACGAGTGGAAGGACAGCTTACGACATGCACAGCAGGAAGATCCGGACATCAAACCGATTCTGGAATGGATAAAGGCCAGTGCTCCCAAGCCCAAGTGGAGTGACGTCTCAGCGATGAGTTCGACCACTAAAAGCTATTGGGCCCAGTGGGACAGCTTGCTGCTTCAGGATGGAGTTCTGTGTCGTAAATGGGAAAACGTTCGGGGAGACAGCTGTCATTTGCAAATGGTTGTCCCTAAAGCTAAAGTACCGGATGTTCTACAGCTGTACCATAATGATTGTTCAGGAGGCCATCTGGGAGTTAAACGAACTCTACTGAAGATCCGAGAACGGTTTTACTGGGTCCACTGTCGAAACGATGTCGAGGACTGGTGTCGCAAATGTACAAGTTGTGCGGCTGTAAAGGGACCTCAGACTCGTAGTAGAGGTGCATTGAAGTTGTACAATGTGGGTGCACCATGGGAGAGAATAGCCATTGACGTGGCGGGGCCGTTTCCGGAGAGTGAAAGCGGTAACAAGTATTTCATGGTTGTGATGGATTACTTCACTAAGTGGCCAGAAGTCTTCGCCATTCCAAATCAAGAAGCTTCAACAGTTGCAGATAAACTAGTTCATGAAGTCTTCTGTCGTTTTGGAGTACCTTTAGAGATTCACAGCGATCAAGGAAGGAATTTTGAGTCTCAAATATTCCAGGAAACTTGCCGAGTTATGGGTACCCATAAAACAAGAACGACTTCTTATCACCCGCAATCTGATGGAATGGTGGAACGATTTAATCAGACATTGGAGAGGTACCTAGCAAAAGTTGTAGACAATCGGCAACGAGATTGGGACAAGCACATACAACCGTTTTTGTTGTCATATCGAAGTTCTGTTCACGAAAGTACAGCAGTGACACCAGCTTTCGCAAACTTTGGAAGAGAATTACGGCTGCCTGCAGACCTGATCACTGGGATACCACCTGATGCCCCACGCAGTATAACCGATTATGCATATGACTTGCGGAACAAAATGAATGACATTTATGAGCACGTCAGACAATCGGGCCAGCAAATGTCTGAGAAAATGAAAACCCGGTATGACCGCAAAATGAACAATAAAGGGTTCAACGAAGGTTCATTAGTGTGGTTGCACAATCCAGTCCGCAGCAAAGGGAAATCTCCTAAGCTTCAAGCTAAATGGGACGGCCCGTACCGGATTGTAACCAGGATCAACGATGTGACCTACCGGATACAGAAAGGCGCAAGAGGGACTCCTAAGATCGTCCATGTGGATCGCTTGGCGCGTTATTATGGGACCGATAATGCTCGGGACGAGCATGTCTTAGGAGGGGGCAGTGTTATGTGAATAAGTCAACTAGCGCCATCTAGTGTCAGGAGCGAGAGCGGGGGGGGCTTTGCAGAGAATGACATCGCCGATCTCTCGACCAACAGCGCCACCCGAGGAACTAAGTTTCTAGAAAATCTATACTCGAGCTCTCGGTACCTTACGCGTGTTTACTTGAACATTCCGGATGTTTTGCTGATTTGAATAAATAGATGGCGCAAGATGCGATCGAGACAGAGTTTAACTCGGCGACACAAGCGAAGCTTCGGAGTGGAATTAAGTGGATTAGTGTGTTTAATTATTAGTGTTTTAACTTTAATTTGTGTAAAGTAAATTAAAGTGTTAATTTAGGTAATTTTATCGGCAATTTTTATTGTCACGAACCTCAAGCTCGTAACAATATATATATCTTTATATATACATACACAATAGGTTCGTATAAATATTATATATGTCAGAACAAATATGAAATATATACGATGGTTGCGCGGAAAACCATTCGTATTTATTTGACGGTAGGAATTTGCCAAATCGTTTATGCTTTTCCAAACGATATCATTCATACCCTCCTATCGACACATCGGGGTGGTGGGGTGGGAGGGGAAAGAAGATGATTCTAGAATATCACGTAATCATCGCAACCGAAGGAATAAAAGGCACGCGCGACCGACGCGCGCTCTCTTCCCGCCGCGCTCGTCGTTGAAACCACACCGCTCTCTTCCCGCCGCGATAGTTGTTGGAACCACACCGCTTAAGACGATAGTGTCATAGTAGAACCGCTTTAGCCTGGTAGCAGTCGAGCTCCAGAAAACCCGCCTCACCTCGTGTGAGAAATAGTCGCGCACCGCACTCTCTTCCGACGCGTCATCGGACAAGAAAGGCAGAGAGGCTACCTAGAAGAAGTTCCAGAAGTCGCAGCAACATAGTGCCCAACAGCATAGAAGAACCACCCCGGTGAGTGAACATTCCTAATAGTTCCTGCTTGATATAATTGTGTTTAATTGTGTTAATCCGCTCCGATTTTGTTTTCTCCTAATCAAGCAGGATTCCTTTCATAGATTTGGCAAATAATAGTTTTGTTTTTAGGGAAGAGCGAGTGCATTGTACCGCATGCTATAGTAGTCGCTTTACGTAAGCGTAGAAGCAATCGCATATACAGTCCACTTTAGTTAATAGCTCGCGTAATAGGCTTAAGGTTCGACCGGGGAATTAGACTTCGGTAGCCTTAGGCTCGTCGCTCCACCATACGAAAAAGAGAGCTTAGTCAATTCAAACTTGCAACGATTTAATCATATATTTACGGACTTGATTTTTAAAGACGAATTTGTTGGGAGCTTTTTTAATGTCAAGACGGATGTCGTTCCAGAGTCTGATGGCCACGAGGGCGAAAGAGTGAGACAAATAACCAGTACGGTGTAAAGGAGTGAGCAACTTAAGATTGGCCGAGGAACGGAGAGAAAATTTATGAGAATCTCCCATGTATTGAAATTTAGATTTTCAGATACTTGGGAGCACATGGATCGTTCAAAATTGAGAAAAGGGTGCAGAGTATTCTAACATATCTGCGCTGACGGATAGGCAACCAGTTTAACTGTGTACGAAAGGAAGATACAGGTCGTATTTACGAAGACCATAAATGTATCTGATGCAGTTGTTAAGCAGACGATCCAATGTATTGTTACGAGCTTGAGGTTCGTGACAATTAAAAATTGCCGATAAAAATTACCTAAATTAACCTTTAATTTACTTTATACAAATTAAAGATAAAAAACACTAATAATTAAACACACTAAATCACTTAATTTCGCTCCGAAGCGTCGCTTGTGTCGCCAAGTTGAACTCTGTCTCGATCGCATCTTGCGCCATCTATTTATTCAAATCAGCAAAACATCCGGAATGTTCAAGTAAACACGCGTAAGGTACCGAGAGCTCGAGTATAGATTTTCTAGAAACTTAGTTCCTCGGGTGGCGCTGTTGGTCGAGAGATCGGCGATGTCATTCTCTGCAAAGCCCACCCCGCTCTCGCTCCTGACACTAGATGGCGCTGATTTGAGCGCGGCGTAACACTGCCCCCTCCTAAGACATGCTCGTCCCGAGCATTATCGGCCCCATAATAACGTGCCAAGCGATCCACATGGACGATCTTAGGAGTCCCTCTTGCGCCTTTCTGTAACGGCTCCGCAATGTCAAGGGATGTCCTATCCCGTGGTGCACCAACATTGTACAATTTCGATGCTCCTCTACTCCGTGTCCGAGGTCCCCTCGCAGCCGCACAACTTGTACATGTACGACACCAATCCTCCACATCGTCACGATAATGGACCCAGTAAAACTGTTCTCGGACCTTCAGTAGTGTTCGTTTAACTCCCAGATGGACTCTTGAACGACCATTATGGCACAGCTGTAGAACATTCGGCACTTTAGCTTTAGGGACAACCATTTGCAAACGACAGCTGTCTCCTCGACCATTGTCCCATTTACGGCACAGGACTCCATCCTGAAGCAGCAAGCTGTCCCATTGGGCCCAATAGCTTTTCGTGGTTGAACTCATCGCTGAGACGTCCCTCCACTTAGGCTTGGTAGCACGGGCCTTCATCCATCCCAGAATCGGCTTGATGTCTGGATCTTCCTGCTGTGCACGTCGTAGGCTGTCCTTCCACCCGTTACTGAGGTGGTCTGTCCTGAGCATCCTCACGGATACCACTTCCTTACCTTTCCTACTACAATGGTTGCCATCTTCAGGACAAGGTCTTCTTGACAATGCATCTGCGTTGCCATGAGATTTCCCGCTGCGATGTTCGATCTCAAAGTCGTACTCCTGCTGCTGCTGGGCGGTGCTGTTAGCCGCACTTCCTTTCTGAGACCGTTCACCTTCCCTTCCTAGGGTGTGCTTAGGGCAGCTGGACCGAAGATGGCCCCTTTCCCCACAACCATAGCACCTAGGGCTGTATCCTTTATTGTGGTCGCGAACCGTAACTGCTGTAACCTCCCTAGCGTGAGGTGAACGATGATCCTGTTGCCGCCAGGCAGTGCCGTTAGCTGCACTACCCTCCTGATATCGTTCACTTTCCCTTTCTGCGGTTCGCTTAGGGCAGCTGGATCGAAGGTGGCCCTTTTCCCCACAGCCATAGCACTTTGGGCTGTATCCTTTGTTGCGGTCGCGAACTGCAGCTGCTGCAACCTCCCTGACGCGATGGGAACGATGATCCTGCCGCACGGCTTCTACCTCCAGTGCATGGGCCAAGGCGTCCTTAAGCGTCTCGTGGTGCCCGAGCCTCACAGCAGCTCTGACTTCCAGGTCGCGGATGCCGTCGATGAATGTCTGCACCAGATTCCCTTCAATGAGCGCAGGTACAGACCGGTATGCTTTTCGCACCAGCTTCTCCACTTCTAGAGCCCACTGCTGCAGGTTTTCGTTGATGCGCTGCACACGATCTTTAAGCTGCGCACGAAAGACGTGTTCCAGGTGAGCGTCGCCGTATCTCGCCTCCAATGCCTCAAGGAGTTGCTCATAAGTCACTTCCTCACCGAGAGCTTCCAGAACTGTCAAGGCCTGGTCGCGCAGGCCTAGTGTGAGAGCAGTCATGGCCTGATTTTTATTCCAGCCGTTCGCCTTCATAACAGCTTC
Organism: Parnassius smintheus behrii; assembly: GCA_036936625.1. Taxonomy (NCBI): domain Eukaryota; kingdom Metazoa; phylum Arthropoda; class Insecta; order Lepidoptera; family Papilionidae; genus Parnassius; species Parnassius smintheus. The sequence goes on along the minus strand of JAUPFT010000010.1, from coordinate 28,658,593 downwards.
GAACTGAATTTTGTAGGCTGACCAGGAAGAGGTACCGTCGAACGGTGGCACCTTGAACCCACGTAGCGAAGGTGTTGTAGCTACTGCGGGAGCTGTAGCTCCATCTCCAAGTTTGAGTTCATCCAGTGATTTCTTCATGTCGGCCATCACGTTGTCAACCCGATGGTTCACATGGTTGATTCGGGTTTCATGTTCTTCGATTCGGGTTTCAGCTTCCGACAGACGGTTGTCGTGTTGAGCAACCCTATCCTTCACCTGCCTTATCTCTTTCCCAAAGGTAGCGTGAAGGTCCCTCATGAGGAGCATCTGCTCTTCCGACCGACGAGCCTGTTCCGCCTGCTGATCTTCCAACCGACGGGCCTGTTCCTCCTGTCGGCGGGCCTGTTCCTCCTGTCGGCGGGCCTGTTCCTCCTGTCGGCGGGCCTGCTCCTCTTGTCCGCCCCGCAGCTGTTGCAGCATCACCATCAGAGCACCTAAGTCAGGTGCCACAGACGTAGAAGCTGCTGACGGACCGGCTTCCGTGGCCGGCGGCTGGCCCTCAGACATCTGCGGCGTTGCACCACCAAATCTCCTCTGGTCCGTCTCCTGCTGGCGTTGACTTCGGGTACGGACACCCTCCGTTTCCTCCTTAGGTAAAATTGGCATTATTTTATCCCACTTCTGACACCAATTGTTACGAGCTTGAGGTTCGTGACAATAAAAATTGCCGATAAAATTACCTAAATTAACCTTTAATTTACTTTATACAAATTAAAGTTAAAAAAACACTAATAATTAAACACACTAAATCACTTAATTTCGCTCCGAAGCTTCGCTTGTGTCGCCGAGTTAAACTCTGTCCGATCGCATCTTGCGCCATCTATTTATTCAAATCAGCAAAACATCCGGAATGTTCAAGTAAACACGCGTAAGGTACCGAGAGCTCGAGTATAGATTTTCTAGAAACTTAGTTCCTCGGGTGGCGCTGTTGGTCGAGAGATCGGCGATGTCATTCTCTGCAAAGCCCACCCCGCTCTCGCTCCTGACACTAGATGGCGCTGATTTGAGCGCGGCGTAACAGTATTAAGATGAAGTTGAGACAGGTCTGAGCAACACACATCGACATAATCAATAATTGGTACAATAAGTGATTGGCAAGTAAAATCTTGGCATTGGTGGGAAGAAAGTTTTTAAATCGATATAGAGATCGCAAAGTTCCAGTAGTTTTGCGACTCACCTCCTGTATATGTTTGTTCCATGTTAAGCAACCATCGATGTACAGACCAAGGTTCTTTACGCTAGTAGAGAATGGTATGACATTATTATTAAACATAATTGATGGTAGGGTGGCAAATATCCAGTTTAGATAATAATCTTGGCTACCTAAGATTATCGTTTGGCATTTAGACGGGTTCACGTTAATGCCATACACAGTAGACCATTCTGAGATATATTTTAAATCATCATTTAACAGTGAAATAGCACTTAGGATATTTGAAGGCTCCACTTGCGCATATAACTGCAGATCATCAGCATACAAATGGTAAGAGCTCTTGAGATTTAGTGTGATGAGATTTATAAAAATGGAAAACAGAAGAGGAGAGATAATACCGCCTTGAGGGACGCCAATTGACACATCACGCCAGTCAGATAGTATATGACCAGTACGCACAGCCTATTGGCGCCCCCGAAGATATGTTGAGAACCATTCCTGAGCTGAAGACGAGATATTCAAATGAGAAAGAAGATAGAGAGATATGATAGAAATATAAATAGTTTCAACGTACTGGTGAAGGGATATACCAATTTTATTTAAATTCCACATCCGTCTGTTTTTCTGACACTTAGTTATATCACAAATTGGCGTTTTTTTTAAAATAAATTGCACCCATACACTTGCTTGACACAAAAATTGAGCAATGACCGTGACCTCAATAGAGATGTTAACACGTGTGAATTGACACGTTATTGGTTACACTGACACCGCCCATTTCACCATTATATTGTATATGTATTTTAGTATTTCATGACTGTTACAGATATAAAATCATCACTGGCATCAAAACAGCCCTTCAGAAGTCTTTTATTAAATAAAATCCCAATGGAATGTCAGAAAACACGACACAATGACCACTTACGTACATTGACTTCTTGCATATGTTATAGAGTAATAGGTACATAAATGTTTACCAGTTGATATAATATTCTATTAATTTGACGAAATCTACATTAAAGAGAAAACACATTAAGAAAAAACCTGGATCAAACAACTTTAAAGGGATAAGTCCAGGCTGAAAATGCTAATTGGCAGGTTTTTATTACGACAAAAACGTGGCTGAGTTTACTTAATAAATTAAAGCTCCAACTGCAGACACCAATTTAAAAACGCAACCAAGAGTTCCAAGTTGTGCTGAGAAAATGCTAATTAATTTTCAAGTTTCTGTATTTCCAAAACAATCTTGATTATTGAATTAAATATATGTGCGCGTATTTTTTTACCGTTAGTGACTTTAAGTACTTAACTTTTAATGTTGAGAAATAAAAATTAATAACCGCAAATAACAAGGTAAATATTTGACCGTAAAACAGCGGTGGCATAGAAGAATTCAAAACTAAATTGCCTGCATTTCTGAAAAGTGGGAAACACTTAAAATCTAAGTCCAGAGATAAACACATATTTTACGAGTGAAATAATATGATTAAGAAAACATGGCATATAATTTTTATTGATTATTATACGCTTACAATCTTTTGTGGGTGATCAAAATACAAGATGATAATTTAACGGTCGTAGTAAGTTAAATTAGAATTAATCGGTTCACTTTATTTATGATGGTAACAAAACTAAAATGTGACTAACAGAAAAAGATGTTATTATCATTTGTAAAAGAATATACATAAGATATTTTTAAACGAAACATATCAAAAGTAACAAAGATTCTTTACATAATAATTTCTTATATTTACGCGAACACTACACATTGATTAAAACTACATTTACGAATTTTTTCCGCGTTTAATATATATGATTTTCGACTCCCGACGTTTCGGTTGCTTTACACACAATGTCACGGGGGACTGAGGTGACTGACGTCCCGATGTCAATCTTAACCCGGAGTACCTTGAGCTATTTAATTATTGTTTAAGGTCCGATCTATGCAGCATCTATCATCACAAACTGCAGACTTCCAAAGTCTACAGTTTGTGATCATAGATGCAGGCGGCCCAAACCATTACATTAGATATGATAGACCACAAATCCTCACGAAGTAATATTGATTTCCACCAAGGATAATACGTGAGGCTATTGAAATTAAAAAAACATCCCAATTTCAATAGAAAAGAAGGCTGGGTACTACCACCTGCTTGGGACCCTGTAATTAATAAAAACTAAACCCAAGCATATCACTGCAAGGTTTAAAGGCAGAGTAAGTTCATTCTGCATAGATCGGACCATAAACAATCATTAAAAAGCTGAAGGTACTCCGGGTTAACATTGACAACGGGACGTCAGTCACCTCAGTGCCCCGTGACCACGGGTGCTGGAAAGCACCCGAAACGTTGGAATTAAAAATCATATATATATTAAACGCGATTAAATCCGTAAAAGTAGTTTTAATCAAAGATTCTGTTTAATTATTTTAATCATTTCATTGTTGGATTTAATAAAATATTTAAAATCCATTTCTACTAATTAATCGATTTAAATTACAACGAAAATAATGTCTGCTGCCTAATGGCAGTGTCTGCACTACCGTGTTTTGTTCTGTAGGGTTAGTTGCTGGTGACCACGCATGCATTAACCATTTACGTACCATCAGGTAAATTGTAAATTCTTTTGTCACTTCAGATTTATAAAAAAGCTAGAAAACTATAGCATTAACACTTTAAAATTCTCTAGAGATATTAGTAGTCTGCCAAATTTCCTTGCTTGTTTAGAGGAATGCCCAAGTCCTGTAGGTTTTTTTATAGGAGAGGAGGCAAACGAGCATACGGTTCACCTGATGGTAAGTGACTACCGTCGCACATGAACAACCGAATATATCGACTTTTGATAACTTTATAAGACAGAAGACAATATGTTTTTTATATCATAGATATTGGTCTCTTTTTATATAGAGATAGGTAAGTGACTACCACGGCTCATGAACAATCGCAACGCCAGGGGAATTGCAGGTGCTTGGTCGGCCTTTTATAAAGGTGTAAGTTCTCTTCTTGAAGGTCTCCAAGTGGTATTGGTGGGTAGTCATTTAAATGATATTATTGACGTAACAACTTCTAATAAATCGATGAACGCCGGCTGCATTCACGAAAAAGGATGACTCATTGTCTCGTTACGCTCTAGCCGAGCCAAACACGATCGGAGCGAAAGCGCGGCACGAACGAGCGAAAGGCACTATTGGCTATTTTATTCATAAAAGTACGCAACCATTTCATAAATGTTTTGATATGACGTTGTCACGTTAAACTGTGGTCCGTTAAGCTACTTTACAGAAAACCATTTTTTAAAGTAATCTCTGATGTGTTGGTTTACTCGAAAATATAGTATATGGGAAAGTAAATATTCTTACACCGCCACTACACCATCGAAGATATATGAGGTAATCTAGAGGGGGAGGGGGCTATGTTAAACATGCTTCTACATATTTTATTATCCTCTAACTAATGAATATATTAAATCTACAATCATTTAAATATTATATTATTAGTATACAGTTTCAACGTATCATCCTCTCCGTGTGCCCAGAGATGCTCCGCATTCTTTCCTTACTATTGACAGCGCCACCTTGATCATAAAATAGGCTGAGGCTGGATTTACTAACGGCCAGGTTTATATGATGCAAATATTTACCCATTGTAAAAATAAATACAAACTATTCTCACTAATTTATGATTCACTAATAAATTCATAAATTATTTCAGTAATTTATCACATTCTCGGGTATTCAATTCACAGCTAGTGAAATTAAGCTTCATTCATAACTATTACAATATCTTAATATCCTTGAAGTGAATAAATAGTCCAGAAGCCTTTCAGCTCTATGGTGACACAAGGAAAATCAGTTTTTTGCCTTAAGAACTCGCCTTTTTATCGTCTGAATAGAGAGAGAACTACAAATTCATACCTTCTTTATTTTTTAAATTAACTGATAAATCTTTTTCATTTATAATAACTTATGTGTTTCCATGTTGTTTTTCTTATGATATTATCTGTGGTATTGATGTCACTAATTCGAAAACGTTTTCAATAAAATATAAATGCAGCCATTATCTCTAACTAGTGCAGAAAAGGTTTGAATTAAGTCGGATATAATAAAACACATTCAATTATTTTTATATTCATAAAGTTCTAAATATACATACCTTTATATATATTTATATTATTAATACACAACTTATTTATAATTAGACGTCGTTAGAAACGTCGTTAGTTAAAAACGTGAGTTCGTGTAAATAATCAAAATCATTACCAGTAAAAAAAGTGTATTTCTGTATTTTATTCATTTGAAACAAAGCGTAAGCGACATAAAACTTGTAACGAAGGTTAGAAATTGTTAGGTAGATTAATCCTACCTTAAATCAAAATTAAAGGTAGGATTAATCTACGGTGATAACAGAATTCTATTCTTGAGATCATTCACGCTGGTCTAGATTCAATAGCTAATTGCTAAAAATTTTAAGAAACTTGAAAGTACCATTTTTATTGTAAAAATTTCCGCATACATTCCAATATCACATCGCCTATTAGAAAATAAGTCAGATATTTCTAAAGGTTATATAACATTTTTAAATTTAATATTTCCTAACGACGTTTTAAAATGTGAAATTCTATGGGTTCTGAATTACATTCAAAAGCATTTAGATTATTTGATAACAAAAAAACTCCAACATAAACCTCATAGACTACCTGCAGAATTAAGTTTAGAATAAACACTCTGTAGCATTATTTGATAAAACTTCTAATAACCTTTAAACGGAAACATATTTTACCATTAGCCGTGCCATGGATTTTATATGCATAGACTTTGTAAAACAAAGTTCCGAATTGGGGGCGTCTAAATTCAATACCTTTAAACGAGCAATTCTTGTATATATGTATAATCGTAATCTCGGAAACGGCTCCAATGATTTTCATAAAAATTAGTATGCAGGGGCTATCGGGGGCAATAAATCGATCTAGCTAAGACTCATTTTTAGAAAATGTCATTTTATCCATATTTTTAGGCAATAAAAACCTACAATACAATACAATATCATTAGAATACGAAAGTAAATTTTTCCGGTGCCTAAGAGGTTATAACAGCTCAAATGGGATATCGGGCGTTAATGAAATCATAGAACGCTGGTTCGAGTCCAATTGTCCTCCGGTCTGACGTTTTTTCCTTTTTTTCAAGTTCCTTCTTTTGTGAGAAAATATATTATTTGAAGCCTTTTTTTAGTATATTTTTAAAGCACGAAAAACAATGATTGAGAAAATCGAAAAATTTTATTCATATTTCATAATTATGTAATTTGTATCTAAATAATTATATTTATTGTAAATTATATGTTTATTGTAAATTATTACAAAAAACACGATTTCCAAAATAAAATACACACAGATTTGTGCGTTTACCTCTAAAAAACCCTTTGTCGTGTCTCCTCTAAAGGCAATCACATTTTCAGCCCAGCCAGTATCGGACTCCGTAGCATAAACGATTGACGTACAGTTTCGCATTCACTTGGAAAAGAAGGCTAAAGTTTCTGAAAAGCTTAGTGTGTTAAGTAGAGTAAGGTGGTGTTTTACACTACCTCCCCGCTTGTCAGTCAAATAAAAAATGTCTAAAACATATGTATATATACAATGACAGAGTAACAACGAAATTGTATAATTACCTATAGGCTGTTTAAAATTAGACAATCCGCAAAATGTTTACTATGCGATATATACGGAAAGCTAAAATAATAATCTGTTCAATCTTATTTAATAGACACTTAATAATTTATATTACGTAATTTCATGCCTCCAATATGAATTTATGCATAGAACTAATTATGTACAAATGTATATGTTAAATGTATATCATATATATATGTATATATATATAAATTTGTCCTTATATCATTCTACTTCTAAATACAATAACACATTAATACATAGATGAAAAAAGTATATGAGCTAACATCTTAATCTTAATTTGTAAGAGCTTTTCTTAGCAAATTCGTCTTTAATCTACCAAAGCCTTCAATTTCGTTTTGGAATGGAACTGAAATAGGAAAATTTGCTTTAGGGCATGCGAAGAAATTTGACTGCAATACTTTTACGTCAGTGAATTTAAACATGTCAATTTTCATTATGAACTTTCTTGTACATATTTTAGGTACTTTGAAGCATAAAGTGCTACATTTTGTAATTTGGTATGATTATAATGATAAAAGAAAATAGGAAGATATAAACTGTAATAAATTTCTTACCCTTCACTGTTTACTCCTCACTGTAATATATTTCATACTAAACTATATAGTGGCGATATAAGAATATGGACTACCCTATACCGTCCGGTAGTGTCCTAAGTGACGGTGGAGAGAAACGTCAGAAAGATGCTTCTGCCTTTCTCCTGTCTTAATTTCAACAACTTTAAATTATTTTTAAGAAACTGCGGCTTTCAACCCCTCTGCCAATTGCGTCAATTTCTATGGCAAATCCCCTATGATGGATTATGATGATGCTACAGTTATATGAGTAGTATAGTAGGCTTGACAGGGGAAGGACTACGCTCTCACAAAATACCAGCATGAAATAGCCGCTGTATTTCGTATGGTGAGTGCAGAGAACTGGAGAACATTTTTACAAAAACGAAGCGTACCATCTTAGTCCTTACTTGTGACAACGCGTCTGCATTTTGATTCGTAATCGAGATGTCTATGGGTCACAACAACCACTTACCATCGATCGTTCATGTATTTGTTTATCACCCTTATCGTATAAAAAACACATTTGGACATACATCCACAATTATTTGTAAGTCCGTGAAATAATTGTCTGGTGCGAGAATTCAACTGTCAACCATTGCACTAATAAAACAACAAGTTTTAAGAATAAGAATGAATTTCAAGAATAAACATTTAAAATTACTGTTTATAAGAAAATATCAATATGTGCTCGCAGCACTTATTATAACTCCAAAAATTAACTTTTGACGAAAAGTAAAAGCCGATTTCAAAGAATTAAAAAACATAAAAATTTTACATTTTAAATTTTGTGCTAAGAAATAATATATAGAAAAATTAAAGCCCTAACTTCGGAATGTAAAATTATTTAATTCTCCTAAGTTATTTGAAGTCAGCTCTTACTTTTTATCATCAGTTATTTTTTACCCTCATGAGTGCTCTAAGGATTCTTTGATTAGAAATTCGTCTAAATAGTTACAATAAAAACGTCATCGCTTATTTTGCCACCCTTAGATATTTCGTAACATACATACATAAAAAATATAAAAATCAAATACAAACCTCCTCCCTTTTAACGTTCGCTGAAAATAGAGAATCACGTGTGCAACAAATAGAGCAAACGTAAAAATCACTAATCTGAAACAACAGCCAACCTCGTCGCTATGAAAATACTTAATGTAGCGCGATACTTTAACCCGAAAACAGAAACCTAACTTCAATTTAATTGAAGATTTTTTCGTAGTTCAGAACTGGTCAACAAGACAACCTGCCGAAATCATCAATTGGTATTATCTACCGACATGTATAATGCGTTTGATCGATAATAAACGCCGTAAGAAAACCGCCTCAATTAGTAAAAATACTGAATTACTGTATCGTTTATATTAGAGCCGTGGTAGCTCAGTGGTTAACGCTCGCTGTAAATATAACACAACGCGAGTAACCCGGGTTCGATCCCCGCCGGCACCAATGAAATTGTTAATTGCAATTTTAAGTGCTGATTTACCACGTGCTCGGCGGTGAAAGAAAACATCGTGAGGAAACCTGCATGTCTGAGGAATAAGAAAAAAATTTTTCGAAGACATGTGAAGTTCGTCAACACGCATTTGGGCAGCGCGGTGGACACTTCCTTGCCCTAAAACCCTCTCAGAAATGAGGGGAGGCCTGAGCCCAGCTGTGGGACGTATAAAGGCTGTAACTTTAACTAACTTTATATACGTTTGTATATGGAAAATGTTATTTTTTATAGGACAGGGGGCAAACGAGCATAGGTTTACCTGATGTTAAGTGACTACCGCATCCCATGATCAGCCGCAACACCAGGGGAATTGCAGGTGCGTTGCTGGCCCTTTAGAAAGGCCCTTTAAAATACGCAAACAGATGCCACATCTCTTCGCAGCGCCAGTGAATCATGCCGATCGGAAAGCTCTCGGTCGATGACGATTCGAGTCGCTCTGCGCTGGATGCGGTCAAGTGGAAGGAGCTGGTACTGAGGAGCCCCAGCCTAGAGATGGGAACAGTATTCTATGTGCCGCCAAACCTGCGCCTCGTAAAGTTGCAGGCGGTGTGCCGGCATGAAATACTGTCCCGCTCTGCTGAGCACGCCAAGCTTTTTAGGGGCCAATTTGGCCTTCTCTTCCAAGTGATCATGAAACTGCACGTCACTCGATATGTCGACGACGAGGATTCCTTGCCTTGAAACTGAGGAGATACCACAAAGTGGTTCTTTTTAGCGAATAACGCGCAAACTTGTGTCTTCTGAGGCTTAGACTGGAGTAGATTTAGTCACCCCAATCCGAGGCTTTGTTCAGCAACAACTTGACTTTAGACACAAGTTTGTCCCGGTACTCAAAGACGTTTTCCCGAGAAATTTTGGCACAGCCGGTGTATAGAACGTCACCAGCGCTGTCATCCACATAGCAATGAATGTTACAGGTTTGCAACATATCATTGATATTGTAACGCTCCCCCCCCCTCTCTCTCTCTCTCTATATATATATATATATATATATATATATATATATATATATATATATATATATATATATATATATATATATATATAATATTTCCCCCTTTTCAATAAAATTGTATATATGTAACTAAGAAAAATAAGATATGTTTTGATCTTTCTAAATGATCTTTCAAAAGGTTTAATAATAGGTCGTTTGTAATGATCGTTTGTAATATTTTTGGCGTGATCGTCTTAGTTAGAACCCTTATTTACGTTGGGTTTGTTTAGTAACTTAGTTCTTTTAGGTGTCTTTTGAAAGAATGAATATACACTAGAGCAATTGAAAGTTGTTGGTAGTGCCTTATAAGCTAAGTGAACCCCGTTCACGAAGACAGTGCTCGAGAAAGGTTAAGATCATAAAACGTCCCTATTCCACCTGTATCAGGTTTACATTAAGAATTTGTTATTATTTATCCTTTCTCGCTTGGGAAAGGCTCACAATATGTTTATACAAAATAACCAATACAAGGGCTTCGCTCCCACACATGCCGTGCACGGTGAGCGCCACCAATTTTGATACACTCCCCCCGAAGGGAACGCCAATTCGGGAACTGAACCGTAGTCCACCGCAAAATAACTGGCAAACCAGTAAAAGAGGCTTGGCCCCTTGTTAGTGCGTAAGCACAAACATCGACCGAAGTCGCGCATGTGAATGCGTGTAAACGCCATACAGAATACGAACGAATCCAGCCACAGTGAATGTACGTCACACGGTTTATGCAAATAGGCACACCGGCCGTAAACCCTCCGTGAGAGCCACCACCTGCCAGACCGCCGATCCTGCAGACGTAATGTAACAATATAAGTGTAAGTGTATGGCATCACCACCAATTGCATGATCAGCACGGCTACTAGTCGCAGAGCGTGTCATGAGTCTACCGCTCAGCTCAAGGGAATGGGGTCAAATTCATCATAGAGACCATCTATAGTATTGCTCATGTATCATTGAGTTTATTATTATAAGTCCCTAATATAGGACTAGTCATTGTGCTACAGTACTTCAAGCCTTCAAGACAATATTTTGCCTTTAATTTACTATGTAATTGGTCTAAAGTCTGAAATGTATTTTTATTAACCTTATGCTTATTAAATTAATTTTATTGTTGTAAATTACGTTAATAAGCATAAAGTTAATAAAAATACATTTCAGATATTAGATGAATAACATAGTAAATTAAAGGCAAAATATTGTCTTTTATAATAAATAAATTTATTTAAAAACTTGTAAAAATATTTAAAATATTATAAGTAACGATAAAAGTAAATACATATCATTATATAATCCTGCACGACATGGACCGTTTGTCATATTCAATCGGTGTTATTGTTTTCAGTTTTTATTATAAAGATGCTGCCGCCCATTTTCAGTTTCTTTTACGTCGTAGAACCATGCTGCAGCTACATTGTAGTTGTAGCGTGAATGGGTTGTCTCGACCTGGGCAGGACCACGCTCTCATAAAATACCAACGTAAAATACTTACCCGCGTAATGTGTTGTGATTCGCATTGTATGTAGAGAGCCGGAAACCCTTTTAACTGGAATCTAGGCATTCCATCTTAGACCTCAGGGTATTTGCATTTTTATTCTTAATTGAGGATAAATGTCGATGTCTATGGGCCACAGCATCCACTTAATATCAGGTGGACTGTGTTCTCGTTTGTCACCCAGTGCTATAAAAAAAAACCTCTGACGATGTCCACGAGGTGATATAGGATAGTTCATATTGTAATATTTCATTTTCAGACTCTCATATATTCAATAAAACATCACGGTTTCTAAGTGAGTCTTTTGTTAAACTTATTTCTTAGGCTTGTAATGGAGAACAATATTAATTAAAAAAATAACACCGTATACCTTGACCTTCACGCGCGTTTGAAGTAAAACTTATTAATATTAATGTAAAATAGTAGATGATATTAGTCCGATAAAAGTAATTTAATCGGATGTTATAAGTATCTAGGAATAGTTTTAAAAAGTAATTATATATGAAACTTTTTTTGAGTGAACAAAGGCTTTTATTACAGGTTGAATATTAATTCAACTTTCTTACCACAAGTTTTTGTTTAAAAATATTATTCTTGTTCAAGAAATAATGCTTTCTTTTGCATGAAAATTGCTATTGTTTACGTTTATTAAATCTATTCAGTACATTATATAATGGAAGAATTGCCAGCTCGTGAGGTACCTTGAGAATCACCAGCTGATTAGTGATCGCCAATACGGTTTCTGTCATGGTCGATCAGCTGGTGATCTTCCGATCTATCTGACTCATAGATGGGCGGCGGCAATAGAGTCCAAGGGAGAAGCATTGGCCGTTAGTTTGGATATTGTGAAGGCCTTCGATCGGGCTTCATTCGAAGCTTTTGTTTGTACAGTAGCGCTACGATGGCTATCCGAGTACAAAACCAGAGTTCGAAACCCATCCAACTGCAAAGAGGTGTAAGACAGGGTGATGTTATATCCCCGAAACTCTTTACCGCTGTGTTGGAAGACGTTTTCAAGCTACTGGACTGGAAAGGATACGGTATTAACGTCAATGGCGAGTACATCACTCACCTTCGATTTGCCGACGATATAGTCCTTATGGCAGAATCGCTTGAGGACCTTAGCACTATGCTCAATGACCTCAATGGTGTCTCCCAACGGATAGGTCTTAAGATGAACATGGACAAAACAAAGATCATGTTTAATGTCCATGTCACACCTATGCCAGTAGTTGTTGGGAGCACTATGCTCGACGTTGTTGACGAGTACGTTTACCTGGGACAAATAGTCCGACTAGGTGAGTGCAACTTCGACCGAGAGGTCAGTTGATGGATTCAACTCGGCTGAGAAGCGTTCGGGAAATTACGACACATCTTCTCGTCAGGTATACCTCAATCTCTGAAAACTAAAGTGCGTGTTGCCAGTGATGACTTTCTGATGATCTGAGACGTGGTCCTTCACTGCTGGCCGTGTGAGGACGCTCAAGGTCGCTCAGCGAGCTATGTAGAGGGCTATGCTCGGAGTTTCTCTGCGTGATAGACGCAAAAATGAGGATATCCACAGTAAAACCAGAGTAACCGACATAGCCCAACGGATTAGTAAGCTGAAGTGGCAATGGGTCTTGCATATAGCTCGAAGAACCGATAACCGATGGGGAAGAAAGGTTCTCGAGTGGCAGCCTCGTACCAGTAGGCGTAGTGTAGGGCGACCCCCCTCTAGATGGAGTAACGACCTGGTAAGACATGCAGGAAGTCGATGGATGCAGGTGGCTCAGGACCGTGCTTTGTGGCATTACTTGGGGGAGGCCTATGTTCAGCAGTGGACTTGTGAAGGGCTGTAATGATGATGATGATGATGTATGCTATTATATAATTCTGCCACAAGGAAATTGTATCTCTGTTTCAAATCTGAATAAATTTAGGTTTTTGTAGGTTAAAACAGTTCTGCATAACAGGATCCATATCCCCTCACCCTCTCACTCCTATCTCAACAAAAAGAGGCAATATATAGGGGAGTGTTGAAACAAAAGTGCGTAATTATTTTAAAAGTGAGGTAGATAATGAGTTAAGTAACGAGCGTGAAATATGAAAAAGAGTGTTAGAATAATTGGAAACATTATTCTGGGCATTGAAACATTACCCTGAATAATTAGTTGTATAATCCACTTTAATTATCTTATGTTTAATTTGACTTATTATTTTCGATTATTAGAGAACTTAACAAATTAAAGATTTATAAATAGATACCTAAAGTATGCATTGAAAACAATACAGTGTGAATTAATTCTGAAATACTGAATGAATTTTAAATTAAGACTAAAAAAATTGTAACCTATTAGCTGCAGGCAAAGCAGTTTATAAATCAGCCTATACCCATCGAAAATCAGGGAAGCCTAATTTTTAGCAATAGATTAGGCCTGCTGTTAAGAATCAACAATTTCCTTAAGTTGCGCGTTATTACAGTTTTTTTGGAGCGTGTTATGCCCCAATAATGTAATAATAATATGCAATAAAGTAATAGTATTGAAGTAAGGCTAGGGTGCGAAGTCCGTCAACCGGATCTCTGACATGCCGCACAGTATCCAAGTACTTTGAATACTAATCCCCCCTCGTATAGATAATGCAGTACGTAACACACTGTATACTGTAATACACAAAATAAATAAAACATTCTTTTAAATTTAAATTATACGAACTGAATGTAGCACGGGTTTATTATGATATTAGAGCTTCAAGTTTCTGGGTTCACCCGAGACCATAATTGGTGTAAAGCACCGAAAACATATTATATGTGTGTCTGTGTGTGTCGGGGAGACACAATTAAAATATCTATTACAGGTCAAAACATCTGTCACGCAATTAGTTAGGTTATTTCAGCATAACGATTAAAATAAATTTTACAAAATTGGCAAAGTTTTTAATGTCGACTCAAGTTAATTTATATTTATTTAACGTTATCAAATAAGATTACGTTAAATAAATATAAACCGTCTTAAATTAAAGACACACAGGAAGAATTAAATTTTAATTGCTGAAGACATTATGTTAAATTATAATATTAATACAAGCATTGGATATTAAGCAAAAATGTAGTTTTTATATAACAATTCTTGCTTATACAAATCATAAAACTAATTTAAAAAATATTTGCGAGAAAAATGAATCCGGTGAAAAAGTGGCCCACATATCACTGGAACTCCTTATCTTATCGCAGAGCTCGGGGTTGCTCCCATTCTTAACTAACATTTTTTTAACAACGCGTAAAAGGCCGCATTTTTTCTTGCTTTACTAACGGGCACATGGTACTAAAGAATAATCGTATGGTTGTCAAAAACTTGATGTCAAAAACATTTGTTGAATCATTTATATCATCAACAAGTCAAATGCTGAAGTCCTACCCTTCCGCTTGCTACAAAGCGTGATCATTTACAATCTGCATTCATTATCTCTGCATGTTTCTTTTGTTCGCCATTCTAACTGGTGTTGTAAGGTCGTCCAAGGGAACCCCTTTTCTCAATGATCCCGTGGGTACCGTAAAATATGACACAGGTTAATTTATACTAGAAACTATAACAAATTTAAAAGCATGCAAACAACCGTCCGAGTTGTATCTATGTATGAGCTGGACTGAAAACCATTGCCGTCACTGAGGTCAGCCAATTTCAGAATTTCGTGCCATAATTGTTCATTATAGATTAACGATCATCTAATACTGAACAGAATTTCAAAACAGAAAATACAGCAGCATTGAGGACAATCAAAAACATGAGAAGGTTTAAGCCAGTAGTGGATTATTTACCTTTTTCAGTTTTTGTTATTGTCGTTTTAGAATAGCTATCGCTATCTAAATTCAATCCAGTGAAAAGCATGAGATACTCGTAATTAATTACTACAAGATTTTAAATAAAAATATTAACCCTAAAAATTAATAAAATACCTTTTTTAACCTCTACAGTAAACTAAAAATATCACAAGTGTATGTGTAATACACAGTAGAATATAAGTAGGTACTTAAAGTTTACATTGAGCACAATACAGTATGAATCAATTTTAAAAATACTGAATAATTTTTAAATTAAGACTGAAAAATTGATGTCAAGGGCGCAAGAATGCTTCTAGGAGTTGTGTATTGCCCGCTCTTGTCTGATTTTTTCGCCACTTTAGAGACGGCTCTCGGCGACATTTGTTCAGAGTACACACACTGTATAATCATGGCTGATTTTAATACTACAGATTTGTGGAAGGTTTTTCTTCATTCTCAAAAACTTCAATCAATCATGGGGTTGGTTAATATTTCCTTTCTCTCATTAGGGGTTACTCATCACAATATCCATACCGGTGACTCCCTAATTGATCTTATTCTTGCTGCTTCTCCTGAGCATGTTGTATCACACGGACAGTTGCCTGCTTTTGGTTTTTTGCGTCACGACCTTTTATACCTTTCCTATAAGCTCAAACCACCAAGGCGTTTTTGTTCATTACTGTCTGTATGTAATTTCTCTAAAATTAACTACGATAACTTAATGAATGATGCGAAATTTTTTGTACGACAGACTTGAAATTCGAGATTTTATGAATAGGAGACATTAGCTAACAAAAAATTTTGTGACAGCCTGGACTAAGGGCTATCGCAAGTTTATACGAAATTCTTAACTTTTATACCTGAAAATTGGTAGAGAGATAGAATAAAGTTAAAACGTTTCAGGTAGTAACAGGTTTTACGACAAGTTCGGTTTAAAGCAATATAATCGCTTTCGCAGCTCTATGTGTTCAACAAACAGTTATAGATGACGTATAACTACAACACAACAAACAGAAAATACAATTAAATTAAATTCAAATGAAGATAGGTATTTATATTTTTTTACAATAACATTTATGTAGGTAAGTAGTTTGATCACGTTATTGTTCAAATATGTTTTTGTATTTTCCCCTGGGTCCCTCCGTGATGCTTTTCCGTGGTAAAAAGTATCTTATGGCATGTTGAACCTGGTATTCACATTTCACCATATTAAATACCGAATTCTAGACAATATTTTATCCATGTTTGTTTATCGCACGTTCACCATCGTTTACTGTAAAACTATAGATTGAATTTTTGATAGCCCCCACGTAAAATCTTTATTATTATTGCTCTATCAGAATCACAAATGCCAACCATTTAATTAGGACTAGAATAGAATGAAATGAGTGATATCACAGATTTAACAAATGAAAAACGATGAAGCGATTTGTTTCAATGGAGTTGGCCGGTGAAAACTTTTCCTAGAGGGCGCCAGCATAGCTTTCCCTGTCAAAGTCGCGTGGTTGCGTGCTTGGTTTGTGTTTATCTCAATTACTTTAAATAAGTTAAATTACTAAAGGAAAAGGATTATAATTTATTACATTATGTATTCGACATGGCGGGTATGTGAATTAAAAGCCGAACTAAAGAAGCCAGCTGCGTCTTTACGGGGAAGGAAAGCAGATCTTGTGGAAAAGTAAATATATTATAATATATCTTTCTTTAAAATATCTTCTCATTATTTATCTTTGAATACATTGTCCATCCATTCAAATTCGATTGGTAGTGACTGCATTAGTCGGAAAATGGTCATCCCTCTCATTGATCTCCTTTTACCTATGATCACGTCTATCCTGAATAAATCTCAGTGATTTATTCAGGATTTCTGCAGGAGATTCTGCTTTTTTCCCTTCAGCTTGGAAAGACGCATTTGTAGTTCCTCTTCCGAAAAAGTCAAATCCCTCTTGTTTTGCCGATTATAGACCTATCTCTATTTTGCCTTTCTTTTCCAAAGTTCTAGAACGTCTTGTGCACAATCAATTAAGCACCTATCTTTTAAAACACAATCTTTTAAATCCCTTGCAATCCGGTTTTCGTCCTGGCCATAGTACGACTACTGCACTTTTACAAATCACTGATGATATTCGGTATGGTATGGAGAAACAAAAGCTTACTATTCTCACGTTGCTTGATTTTAGTAACGCATTTAATACTGTAGATTTTGATATCTTGTTAAGTATCCTACGCTCTCTCAACATATCTCCAACTGTAGTTGACTGGTTTCCAAGTTACTTGTTTGGTCGCCGACAGCGAATTCAGGTGCAAGAGGTTTTTTCCACCTGGATTACTACAGCTGCTGGTGTACCACAAGGTGGCGTGTTGTCTCCTCTCCTTTTTGCAATTTTCATTAACTTTATAAGTCATAATTTGTCCTCTTCCTACCACTTGTATGCTGATGATCTCCAAATCTATACTCAGTCCTCTCTTGAAGATCTATCTAAAGCAGTTGACACTATTAACGCTGATCTGACTTGTATTTCGAATTGGAGTAAATGTTATGGTTTAACGATTAATCCCAAGAAAACTCAGGTCATTGTCATCGGTAGTTCTAGATTAATTGGTAAAATTGACTGGTCTTCCCTACACCCTATTATACTAGACTGCACTCTAATCCCTTACAGTAACAAGGTTAAAAAACCTGGGGTTGTATCTTGACTCCTGTATGTCTTGGACCTCACAGGTTAATGAGGACAGTAGAAAAATGTTTGCTGCGTTAAGCTTTTTACGTAGATTACGTAATTTCCTTCCCACAGCAACTAAAGTTACGCTCGCCCAGTCTCTTCTTCTGTCTATCCTTGACTATGCTGATATTTGCTATCTTGACATTACCGAGGAGCAGCTTAATAAGCTTGAGCGCATTCAAAATTTATGCATTAGATTTATATTTGGGCTTCGCAAATATGATCATATCTCCGAATTTCGCAAACAGCTCAAATGGCTCCCGATCCGCCTTCGCAGGAATACTCACATTCTCTCCGTGTTGTATAGTGTGCTGTTTAATCCTTCTACTCCTCTTTATTTAAAAAACCGTTTCCAGTATCTTTCTCTTACCCATAATCGGTTCCTTCGATCCTCCATCAATCTTTCTCTCTCTCTACACCTTTGCACTCTTCTTCCTTTTTCAAGAAATCCTTCACCGTAACCGCTGTGCGATTGTGTAACTCCTTACCTCTCCATATTCGTCGTGCTAAATCTCTTCACTCTTTCAAAATTCTTGTTAAATCGTATTATTTAGAACGCTATTAGATAAATTACTTTACCTTTCTCGTACTCTATTTATTTAATCTATTATATGATATTTTATACATAACTTTCACTTATTTTTATTTGTATGTACTTTTTTATTATTATTGTTATTTTGTATGACCCCCTCTATTTTAACTTTTGTTTGCATCACTCCTCTACGCAAAGGTTGTCTGGAAGAAATCACTTTCAGTGATAAGACCGCCTATTGTACATACTCTAATTAGTTTTAACTATATTGATGTTTCTGTATTGTGGTGTACAAAAAAGAATAAATAAATAAATAAATAACATTACTCATTTACTTTACTTTAACACGTTTATGGAAGTTAGACCATTTACCCTTTTTAAAAGAAGTACGATCTTATCTTAAAGATTCTTTATATACTTACATAATACTGACGTTTAGAGTTCAGATTAGAGTTATATGACCAAAATTTTAATTTTGGGAACACCGAGAATCAGGATGAAGAAGATCTTACAATGAACCTTCCAGAGTCCAACACATATCGAGATATAAATAGCTGCACTTTCTTACCACCTCTAACAAAAATGCATATTACGAGTAGGAATTATTTTTGCTGGTAAGTTTGTTCTTCATAATAATGATAAATTACTCAAAATACATAATAT
Source organism: Parnassius smintheus behrii (assembly GCA_036936625.1). Lineage (NCBI taxonomy): Eukaryota > Metazoa > Arthropoda > Insecta > Lepidoptera > Papilionidae > Parnassius > Parnassius smintheus. The sequence continues at coordinate 28,639,464 of JAUPFT010000010.1, read as the reverse complement.
TTAAGTTAATAAAATTTCTTTTATATTTTATTCTCATTATCCTTATTAGAAGTTGGTTTTGGTTTTTGTTAACAATAAGGTTGGCGTGCAGGTTGTTAGTCACTATAATAAAAAAATGATTATAGGTTTGAGATGCAATTATATATTATAATATTTTATTTGTTACAGTGCTGATAAGAAACTTGATAAGGCTAAATCCTTATATGAGTCTCGATACCTCATCCTTGCAAGAGCTTCAACTGTTGGTGACTCTACTTTTGTAAAAGGCTATTGCAAAAAGACTGAGAGCTTTACAGTATGAAGTAGATGTTAAAATTCATAAAAATGGAACACCTCAGGAATCCCACTGTGAGTGTCCAGCTGGAAGTGGTATAGAGGCAAAGTGCAAGCATGTTACTGTGCTTTTAACTGGAATTGAACACATGGTGCATCACAAAATTATATTACTGCATCAAGTTAGCACACAAAGGTTGCGGACATTTCATATGCCCAAAACTCCATTTACAGCATCTCCTATAGCTGCACACAAGTTACCTAAGAAAAAAAATAGTAAAAGGTTTAGTCCGCACCCTTTTCACATGATTGACAAAGAGATTTACAACAGTAAAATTCGTAATTTAATTTTAAATTATCCAAATTCTACAATGCCTCTCAAACATTTATATGAACCCGTAAATCCTTATGCCATTATAGCAGATCATGCCTACACATCTATCAACCCTGAAGATAAAATTTTAGAAAAACTATGTTTATTAAATGTTAATGAAGAATCTATAAAAATATTGAGAAAATTACAAGAGAACAAAAAACAATTCAATGTGGTATGAAGAAAGAAAACACAGAATAACTGCCAGCAATTTTCATACAGTTTGCCATCTTAAAGCCTCTTCAAGACTTAGTTATTGCAAACAACTTTTTAGTAAAAAACCCTTTTCATCTAGGCCAACAACACATGGAATTTTGAATGAACCAATAGCCCTAAATGAGTATCAGTCTAAATTTGAATTAAATATTGAACCTTGTGGGTTATTTATTAGCAAGCAGAGACCATATTTGGGTGCTACACCGGATGGTCTACTGGGAAATGATACCATTATAGAAATAAAATGTCCATTTTTCACCAGAAACAATATCATTACTCCAGCAACCGTGCCCTATCTGGTAAATGACCCTTTAAATAAAAAGATGCTATTAAAAAAACTAGTCCAATCTATTATCAAATCCAGGGTCAGTTGTATTGCACAAATAGGATTTACTGTAATTTAATTATTTATACATATAAAGACATGAAAGTTGTTTATATTACTAGAGATGATCATTTTATATCAGAGATGATAGAAAAGTTGGATGACTTTATAATAATTACTTTAAAAGCATAATTTTAAATAACTATTTGTATAATAATTATGATTTAATAAAAAAAAACAAAATTGAATGTTTTCAATTTTGTTTGTTATTAAATCTGTAGGTGCATCTATAAAATGCCGGTTGGATTTCATCACTTGTAGGAATTAAGGGTATATCGAGAAACCCTCCCACTCGTTTGTGCAGTATAAAAATCAATGTACGTGCAGAGCGCGGGACACGCGCGCAACACATTTTCCGCCTGTGGCATCGCTTCCGAGCGGTCACATCCAGGTAGTCCGCGCTTTCGTCCCTGTACGGTAGTGCTCTCCCGCTCTCGCGCCTCTGCTGTCCTGCTCGCGCTGTACAGCGTCGACGCGTTGCTCACTCCGCCGGTGGCATCGTTCCCGAACGGTCGCCTCCAGGTGGTCCGCGCTCTCGTACAGTACGGTAGTGCTGTCTCGCTCTCGCGCCTCCGCTGTCCTGCTCGCGCTGAACAGCGTCGAGGCTGGTGAGTCACTTTCACGCTAACAGTTCTTGCCCCCCTGTCTTCGGGCAGGGAGGTTTGACTGACCTCCGCTTTTTCATTTTTTTTTACGTGTATTGTCTCTTTTATTTTCTTGTTGTTCTTGCATTATTATTACGTGTATATTGTCTCGTACGACGTACGTCTCGCGTTCAAGTCCCTGTTCTACCGAGAACAGGGACCCGTCCCAACCGTTACCGAGCTCAGCTCTTCTTCCCCAAAATGGCCACATATAGCTTAACTGAGTCCCTCGCCGCCCTCATAAACCAATATGGTTTAGATAACAATGAGACGGTCCTCGCCGCCATCGCCAACATCGCCGCCCAGGCTCCCCCCCCCCCCTGCCCCTCAGGCACACCATCTGCCGCCAGTAATCGCAACATACCTCGAAACGAGGAACTCTTTTGCCCCCCTAGAGTCTTTTGCCCCCTTAGACATGGAGTATGCATGCTCCGAGTCCTCGGCGCCGGCCTCCCGGAAGAGGCCCACCACCACTTCAGGCTCCGGTTCATCGGAGTCCTATGACTCCGACGGAATCGGTGAATCTACATTCACCACTGTTAATGTAGGCCATACAGGCCTTATCTACAAACTCTACAAAATAGGTCTCCCCGATCGTCTAGTACGTCTCGTGGCCTCTTACTTAAAGTATCGTACCTTTCGTTTTAGACACGAAGGCATGCTATCTTCACAGCGAACTATGAAAGCTGGTGTCCCTCAGGGCTCAGTACTTGCTCCTCTGCTGTACATCCGGTTCACCAACGACATTCCCATCCCGTCGAAAGGTGTTCAGCTCTCCCTCTTCGCAGACGACACTGCTATCTACTGCAAAGGTGTCTCACTACCCTTCATACGGAACAAGATTCAAAAGTCAGTTGATGACCTTGGTTAGCTTGGTTCAAAAAATGGCGCATCGATGTGAACCCGGAGAAGAGCTCCGCCGTTCACTTCGATTATAAACGACGCCGTCTCAAAAACACTCCACCAATACGTATGCTAGGGACCCCTGTCCCCTGACATACGACCGCCAAATATTTAGGTGTCACTCTAGACACAGGGCTCACTTTCAGGCCCCACGTCAAAAGAGTAACCTGTCACGCACGGTTCTATCTGAGTAGGCTCAACAGTATGTTGGGCCGACACAGTAAAATGTCCCTTAGAAACAAGCGTACCCTTTACGAGGTCTGTATACGACCAGTCATGTCATACGCGGGCCCCGTTTTTGCCCACGCCAACCCTAAAAATATTAGTGAACTCCAAATAGTTCAAAACCTTTTCTGTCGTCGAGCTGCGAACGCACCTTGGTACGTCCGTAATGCTGACCTTCATCGGGACCTAGAGCTCCCCACAATTCAACAATTTCTCCAAAAACTCTCTGAGAACTTCTTCAAAGTCTCAGAGTCGCACTCAAATCGTTTAATTCGTGAGGCAGCTACTTATGCAGCCCCACCCCCCTCTTGCTATCGGGTCCGCAGGCCGAGAAACTCTCTCTCGGACCCGCCTAATAAACTAACAAACGACCTGAACTGCCTCCTGGCGGCTCAGGCCAACTCTAATTAAATTAAATTATTTACTCATTATTAATTTGCCTTTGTAGGTACTCCCTCAGCGGCTCGTAGCCGCCTGCGCCCTCTTTTTTCAAAAGAGGGTCACTCACGATAAGGCACAATAAAGCTTAATCAGCCGGTTGCCTGTCCCCAAAGGCGGTTTTTAGAGGGTACCACTTAGGGTCCCCGGTAGGATGTGAGTCCCTCATAACCACGATAGACCGGCTATCGTGGTATGCGTAACGCATTTTTCGCCTCCCTACGTATAGGGTAGCCCTTTAATTGCTTCGGGCGCAAAAAAAAAACAGAGCGCGGGAGATTCCGCTTGAGTTGTTACACGAGTGAAGTCAGTCTACGCGTGCTAAGATAATCGTTGTTCTGTCCATTGTGGTGATTCTTCTGTTGCAGGCAAGAAGGATGGTGTTGCTGAGAGGCTATGCTGTGTTACGTTGAGATGGGTAAGGTTGCTGTTGGTTTGCATAATTTGGTGTTATCATGTAGTTGTGTCCTTCACATTGCACTGGTGTGTAATTGTGATGGGGACATACTGCGGTATGGTCGAACTGTAATTACTCTATGCTGAATGTATAGAGCGTTACGCTGTCCTATTAAAGATAATGATTAATTGCGTAAGCAAGAGAGCAAGTTGAACATCAGCTCTCACACTTTTACCATTTTTAATAATTAACGCTATCCTGTTATTTCCCATACAATTGGCTTATTGTGTTGTACTTTCCGACAAATTTATTATTTTTATTTTTATATAAGTGTTACTTAAGTTTAATAAATATAAGTAAAAAAAGTAATGAATAACGCTAAAAATTGGCCTACAATAAGAGATATATAAATATTCTATTCTATTCTTTCTATTTATTGTACATTTTTATACACTAAATGATTTCATTAAAATAAATTGTCTTGTTAAAAGAAATAGAATGAAGTTTGTGATAATAGCAAGACATAACCGTTTCATATTGTTTTATCTGTTATTGGTATTTATCAGAACTATAATAAGGAAGGTTCTTTTTTATTTACATGATGTAGACTTGATTTTTTTTTTCTATAGATTAGGGACAGCGGCTGGGTTCTTGAGCACTGATTAACAAACCTATCTTCGCTTTCTAAACATCACTGAACAACAGTTTCGACTATATTGATAATTTAACAATCAAGGAATAAAGAAAAAGAGTGACTATATCTGTGTATTTTTATTTACAATATTTTCCCTAAAATTACATAACACAAAACAAATGAAAAATATTTCTGATGCCAAAGGAACATAGAACGAGACAAGTGGTGTCTGTAGTATTTTATAGGTTTTTGTAAGGCCTATAAGCCTTTCTATGTGTACCCTTTGACTTGCAAGTCTTTGATCATTTTTTAATACTGCAACTGGTAACTGTGATTTACCTCTCAAGAAAGTAGGTATGTTGGCTGCAATATTTTTTTGAGCAAACAAGTCTTGCACATTAAACCCTCTATCTGCCATTATATTATCCCCATCATCACACAAATTTAACAATGAGCTACGTTCAATCATTAGCCGGTCACTGCCTTAGCCTTCAGAACAATAAAACAGGAGACCGCCTGGTGTAGAGCCCACCAAAAACTTTATAGTGTTGGTATTTTTATAAGTGCTGTAAGTGGCTTTCTGGGATGTAGGATTGCTAGGTTTAGCAATAGGCACTTCTGTTGCATCAATAATTATTCTTGTTTTGCTACTTTCGTCTTTAAATATTTGAGGCATATAGTAATGTACTAAATCACGTCGAGGCCAAATATCAATCATTGACCATAATTTATGTACAAAGTGAATCCAAGTAACTATTGTGTTTGAAACCTCGGTTTTACTTATGTTGAATATTTTAGCTATTTCGTAATCAGGTTTATTGCGTCTGAGCTTAATAAGTATTCTATCTGAGTAGGCTCAACAGTATGTTGGGCCGACACAGTAAAATGTCCCTTAGAAACAAGCGTACCCTTTACGAGGTCTGTATACGACCAGTCATGTCATACGCGGGCCCCGTTTTTGCCCACGCCAACCCTAAAATTATTAGTGAACTCCAAATAGTTCAAAACCTTTTCTGTCGTCGAGCTGCGAACGCACCTTGGTACGTCCGTAATGCTGACCTTCATCGGGACCTAGAGCTCCCCACAATTCAACAATTTCTCCAAAAACTCTCTGAGAACTTCTTCAAAGTCTCAGAGTCGCACTCAAATCGTTTAATTCGTGAGGCAGCTACTTATGCAGCCCCACCCCCCTCTTGCTATCGGGTCCGCAGGCCGAGAAACTCTCTCTCGGACCCGCCTAATAAACTAACAAACGACCTGAACTGCCTCCTGGCGGCTAAGGCCAACTCTAATTAAATTAAATTATTTACTCATTATTAATTTGCCTTTGTAGGTACTCCCTCAGCGGCTCGTAGCCGCCTGCGCCCTCTTTTTTCCAAAAGAGGGTCACTCACGATAAGGCACAATAAAGCTTAATCAGCCGGTTGCCTGTCCCCAAAGGCGCTTTTTAGAGGGTACCACTTAGGGTCCCCGGTAGGATGTGAGTCCCTCATAACCACGATAGACCGGCCATCGTGGTATGCGTAACGCATTTTCCGCCTCCCTACGTATAGGGTAGCCCATTAATTGCTTCGGGCGCAAAAAAAAAACAGAGCGCGGGAGATTCCGCTTGAGTTGTTACACGAGTGAAGTCAGTCTACGCGTGCTAAGATAATCGTTGTTCTGTCCATTGTGGTGATTCTTCTGTTGCAGGCAAGAAGGATGGTGTTGCTGAGAGGCTATGCTGTGTTACGTTGAGATGGGTAAGGTTGCTGTTGGTTTGCATAATTTGGTGTTATCATGTAGTTGTGTCCTTCACATTGCACTGGTGTGTAATTGTGATGGGGACATACTGCGGTATGGTCGAACTGTAATTACTCTATGCTGAATGTATAGAGCGTTACGCTGTCCTATTAAAGATAATGATTAATTGCGTAAGCAAGAGAGCAAGTTGAACATCAGCTCTCACACTTTTACCATTTTTAATAATTAACGCTATCCTGTTATTTCCCATACAATTGGCTTATTGTGTTGTACTTTCCGACAAATTTATTATTTTTATTTTTATATAAGTGTTACTTAAGTTTAATAAATATAAGTAAAAAAAGTAATGAATAACGCTAAAAATTGGCCTACAATAAGAGATATATAAATATTCTATTCTATTCTTTCTATTTATTGTATATTTTTATACACTAAATGATTTTATTAAAATAAATTGTCTTGTTAAAAGAAATAGAATGAAGTTTGTGATAATAGCAAGACATAACCGTTTCATATTGTTTTATCTGTTATTGGTATTTATCAGAACTATAATAAGGAAGGTTCTTTTTTATTTACATGATATAGACTTGATTTTTTTTTCAATAGATTAGGGACAGCGGCTGGGTTCTTGAGCACTGATTAACAAACCTATCTTCGCTTTCTAAACATCACTGAACAACAGTTTCGACTATATTGATAATTTAACAATCAAGGAATAAAGAAAAAGAGTGACTATATCTGTGTATTTTTATTTACAATATTTTCCTTAAAATTACATAACATAAAACAAATGAAAAATATTTCTGATGCCAAAGGAACATAGAACGAGACAAGTGGTGTCTGTAGTATTTTATAGGTTTTTGTAAGGCCTATAAGCCTTTCTATGTGTACCCTTTGACTTGCAAGTCTTTGATCATTTTTTAATACTGCAACTGGTAACTGTGATTTACCTCTCAAGAAAGTAGGTATGTATGAGTCTGGATAAACTGTTCACTTGCGATATCCAGAGCCTGCGTACAAAGTTGTTCAGCAAAATTTAAGTCTTCAGGTCTGGATATGGACGCAGAAGTGTGCGCCTGCTCAAAAAGCGTCTTTTTAATATTAAGTGATAATAATCGTTCCTCTCGAGCTTGACCTTCCTGCGAAATAGCTTTCGTAGTCCATGCAAACACTGATGGGACGGCAGATTTTTTCAAGTAACGATGCTGATGTTCATTACCTGAAAATAATAAAATTTGTTAAGGAAAATGTACTTATGTATAGTGCAAGGAATTTTAAAACAATATCAAAGGATATACCTGTATAAATACTGGTTTTTTGATAATCAGTCTCTAAAAAATGATTACGACATAACCTCGAATTTTTTTCAGGCTTAAAATTTATTCTTCTTATAGCTTTGAGCCACATTTTTCTTACTTCTTCGTTTTTAGGTAATTGATGTACACCAATTTCTTTGCAATAAAGTACTTCACACATCTTTGGCATTGTGAAAATGAAAGTAATTATTCAAAATATCTCATACAAATTTAACTTTTTTTGGTTAAAGCTATGCTAGCGCCACTTTGACAGTTGCCAACCCCATTGCACGACGCGTGCTATACCGCAGAGAGCATTATAGCTGGAGTGTAGGAAGCGTGGAGTGCGGGGCGCGGCCCGTCATTATGTATGGCTACGGGAGCGAACGCCTGTCATGTGAGGGCAGGTGTCGTTGTCGCATGTGTAGAATATACAAACTTTTCGCTACTTTATTCTACTTGAGAAAGGGCAGTCATGTGAGGGCAGAGGTCGTTGTCGCATGTGTAGAATATATAAGCTTTTCGCTACTTTATTCTACTTGAGAACGAGCAGTTACGTGAGGGCAGGCGTCGTTGTCGCATGTGTAGAATATAATATAGTTTTCGCTACTTTATTCTACTTGAGAACGAGCAGTCACATGAGGGCAGGCGTCGTTGTCGCATGTGTAGAATATACAAACTTTTCGCTACTTTATTCTACTTGAGAACGAGCAGTCATGTAAGGGCAGGCATCGTTGTCGCATGTGTAGAATATACAAACTTTTCGCTACTTTATTCTACTTGAGAACGAGCAGTCATGTGAGGGCAGGTGTCGTTGTCGCATGGGTAGAATATACAAAATTCGGGTGCAAAAAAAAAAGTTCGGTGAGATTAAACCCCTTGTCTCACCACATATTTTGTACCTGTACGGATCAGAAAACGTATCTGTCCATTTGACATTATTTATTTGATTGCTGTACCAATACCCGAACATGGCAACAAGTTCAGCAGGCGTCTTGGTTTTTCTCAACTTACTCCACAATATTTCATAGGACACCATATCGAAGGCCTTTGACAAGTAGAACTAGAAAACAGGCATACACAGGTGTTTTTCTGTCTATCTAGTACTCAACGGTTCACTTAAAGGTCTAGATGGCACTTTCTGATGAAAGTTCAGTTCGGAAACTGAATTGAGCAACGTAAAATAGTCCTCATTATATTACTAGGTAGATATCCATGTTGTAATCACAGTGAAAAGAACAAACCCAACACCCTAGTAGGATGGCCACCAGCATGTTGTAAATGCTCAATGCTAATATCATTATATCCAGGAGACCTCCTCCTTTTCATGTTCATATTCACTGCACCCACCTGTTTAGCTGTGAAGCGGACCGGTTTTGTGTGAGAGGTTACTTCCATATATGTTTTACCATTTACGGGTCCTAAAGGAGAGTCAAACTTAAAATATTGCCTAAAATTTTCAACAATGTATTTAGTGTCATTAGTGTTACCAATGCTCGCAGGAAGACCAGGCCGCAGATTTAACTTTTTTTAATAGAATTAGGGTGACAAACGAGCACACAGTCCACTTGGTGGTAAGTGGATACTGTGGCCTATAGACATCGACATTTAACCTCGATTAAGAATCAAAATGCAAATGCGTTTTCACCCATGAGGACTAAGATGGAATGCCTCGATTCCAGTAAAACGGGTTTCCCGTTCTCTACACTCACCATACGAAACACAGCAATATTAAACCGCTATTTTACGATGGTATTGTGTGAGAGAGAGTTCATTCCCCGATAGAGCCGACCCATTCGTGCTACAACTGTTAAAAAAAATTATAAAAAAATCAGGGTGAAGCCGGCCACAGTTAAGCGTTTACCTGCTGTACTACCATATGTTAGAGAAGTCACTGACAAGATTGGCTACATCTTGAAGTGCGCTTCCATCAATACATACTTCAAGTCGCCAAAGAAGATTGATCAGTTTTTACCATCAGTCAAGTGTAACGTCCCTCTGCAAGATGCAGGAGTGTACAAGCTTGATTGTGAATGTGGTCTCTCCTACATAGGACAAACTAAACGATCAATTAAAACTCGCGTTAAAGTACATATAGCTGATGTGAAGAATCGACGGTCCGGGAAGTCTGCAGTCTGTGAACACGTACAGGATCACCCCCGTCGCTACGCCGATTCCTTCCAAGGATGATTCGCGAGGCTATTGAAATCAAAAAACATCCATAATTTCAAAAGAAAAGATGGCTGGGTGCTACCATCTGCTTGGGATCCTATAAGAAATAAAATTAAATCCCAACCCAAGCATATAACTGCAAGACTTCAAGATACCATTAGTTCATACTGTGTAGATCGGAACAAAAGTTAAATTTTAATCTATGATAACCGCGGTTAACCATTACATCTGGACGTTGAACATCTCAGTCCCCCCCCCCCCCCGTGATCGTGGGTGCTGAATATACGCGATAAAATCCGTAAAAACTACTAGTAAGGTAATTTAAATGTGTAGCGTTCGCATAAATATAAGAAATCGTTATTTGATGTGGTTTTCCGTTACCCCATATTATTTTACTATTCTTAACAATATTTTGTGACATTTTAGACCTCACAATTACTAGATCACAAGAAATACATATAGGGAAGTGATCCAACCAATAAATATTGTGTAAAATTTTAACACTGCGCACAGTTTGATAAGCGGCAGTATACATAGTGATCGAGCCATCTTCTGCTGCCGTGTGCATCACTTACATATGGAAATATGAATGGAGTCAGAGTACCTACCGAGTTTGTCCATATCAGTGCACTGCCGATACTGAACCATACAAAACTTTAACAATTCGTCACCAAATAGCTCCCCTGGGTGAGCATTAAAATCACCAACACTGAAAACTGTTTCTATCACACAACTCTCAATGATAGCACATTCTATCTAAACACTCCTTGAACTCAATTAGGTTTTCATTTTTATCCACTGATGTATAAATACTAAAAAACCAATATGGATCTGTCACCACTAACGGCCTTTATTGCACATATCCTAGGATTTTCACAGTCGATGACTGTCACTGAAGCAAACGCCGCCTTATGCCATAACATCGCAACACCCCCATACGGCCTGCCGCAAAGCAAACCAGCTGACGTATTAACTGCCGACGTACCGGTGCCCGTGAAATCAACGCTAATGGTATTCAAAAAAAGAAGATCATCACACAGTTACCACGTTTCTTGCGGCGCTATAATGTCAGCTGACTGACAAAGTGACCTCACACATGCCTTAGAACATTTAATATTCTTTCAGTTATAAGTTGTTAATTTGAAATTGTTACCCATTTATATTCTTTAAACAGTATAAACTTAATACCTATTTCTCTTTCTTATTCCTTAAATGAACGAATCTTCTGAAAAGATGCCATGTGGCCACAAATTATCATCCAAAAAAGTGTTGACCCTATGTTTAGACACCAATAATTTGTAACTGTTGTACCCTTTATCCTGTTTCATATCAATCTTTTGTAAGCTTACAATTTCATTAGTTTTTTCTCGTATATAATTAATAATACCATTTCAGCGGAGTCTTTATGGACATTAAAAATAAACAAAGGAACTTTTATATCCGCAATTTTAAACTTTTCAGTGGACTATGGGTATAACAGATACCCTCTTATTTTTTGCTAACTTTCACATTAATGTTCATTAATTTGATTTTTCTGTTAGAAATTCTGACACCTAATAAATTGAAAGACTTATTTATTTAGGTACTGTTCAAATTTATTTCAAAGTTTAATTTCAATTACTCAGTAAAATTTGTTTTATTTTTGGTCGTCGATTAAGCTTTCGTATGTTTTAAAAATGGCCGGAGAAATTACAACATTCGTCGTCGAAAGATTACAAATCTAATACAGAGTGGTAGAAATACTTGGCAATATGGCGTGTTTATTTTCATCTATATCTTATTTGTTTTATTGGAATATTGAAATGGCTGCTCAAGTTCGAGCTAATATATTAAGACACGTGACTAACGAATGACAAAGATTTAGGTGTTTTACAATGGACTGATCCGGGACCTCTTGTGATACGAAACGCCATCTAGCCGATATGGGTAGGTTATGCCGTAAGTATGCACTTATGGCACAACCTGCGAACTTAAAGCAGCTGGAGAAGTATTTTCATTTGAATTCCAACTGTTTCAAGGTGGCAGACTTATTGTAACATCATGGGAGCCAATACAAGGGACAAAAAATAATGTGTTTAATGGACATTTTGACGTGTTGATTCCTGTTGATTCGACTACGTTACCAAATATAGTAGCGGCTCTGAAGCAGTTTGGCGTATATATTCCTTCCCCATAAAAGTAAGATACCGTTCCATAGTTCAGCTTTTAGTGCATCTCGAGAATAGACAAAGATTGTATTTTAATTTATAATTGATGTCATTGATGGAATCAACAGCCAACCGTAAACTACTCTCTGGGCTTTTTTGAGCTATTCCAAGTTAGCTCTTTTGCATGAACTATTTTATATCACAAAAGTGCCTGCTTATTATATTTGAAAAGTTATAAATTTCAAAGGAGAAAGCAAGGTCAACCTATGCCTGGTTTTGCGGGAGTGAAAAAGACAAGGTAGAGTATATACAGTTCAACCTATAAGTTACCCCGAGTGCTATTATTTGCGTCTTCTTTTACATAATGTTCGCGGCCTTACATCATTTACTGTACTGAAAACTGTATCTGGAGTAGAACACCAGGCGCTTAGAGCAGTAAGCAATGCACTTGGTTTGCTAGACATCCTCTAGCAAACCAAGTGCGTTGCTTACTGCTCTATGGATGATGGATGAGCATTGGAATCGGACTTTGTAAGAAGCTTCATTAATTCAATATTCTCATAAGGTTTGAGAACTATTCGCTATCATGATAGTTTTATGCCAATTGGCAGATCCCAAAAATCTGTGGGATAGATACCGTGATATCCTTGCAGAAGATATTAAATCGTAATTAGAAAGAGAATGTGATAACATATCATTGGTTCAACAAAAATATATGTACAATCAACGTCTCATTAATATTGAGGATATTTGTATATCTACGTAGGAAAAAGCTCTTTTGCATTTTGGAATGCCTTTTCTACTACGAGAACTAGTCTCAATGATATTTAACCTTCAACATCTCATGGAAATGTCATATAATATCGGGAACTTAATGAGTCAGTTGCTGATAATATGGTGAAATTAAACCAGGATCTAAAAGAAGCGTACGATCTGATAATGAAAAGTATTATTTCAGGTCACGGCGATTTATTCTTTACTGACACTCCAGGTGATATGGGGAAGACGTTTTTTTAATAAATTTGCTACTAGTTACTCTAAAAAGTGGCCAGAATATTGTTATTGCAGTTGCTTCTTCGGGAATCGCCGCAACTTTGATTGACGGAGGTAAAATGGCACTCTCTGCATTTAAGATGCTCTTAAATCTCCATTACTCTGAAATGATTATGTGCAATATACCAAAACAAAGTGATTTAGCAGAAGTGCTACGAAAAGAAAAATTAATACTGTAGACAAACATTGCCTGTCATACTACGCGGGACACGAAGAATGAAGTCCAAGCGTGCTTAAATTTTTAATTTTTATGGCCTTAAGTCAAATAATATATTTAAGAATAAATATGCGTGTTCATCTACGACAAGATTCAAAAACAGGTACGTTCAAAATTATTACTTGACATTGGGGAAAGAAATGTTTCTGAAGTGGAAGAAAAAATAAATATTCCTAACAGCGTTGGTATGATTGTAAAAGATTTAAACAGTTTATCTGATAAAATATACCCCAACATTCATCAATTCCCAGATAATTGTCATAGTCCGTGGCTATGGGAAAGAGCAATCCTAACTCCCAAAAATGATACAGCTAATAGCATTATCTTACATTTACTAGCGAAATTTCCCAGTGCTGAAGTGAAATATGAATCGGTGGACTCTGAATTAGAAGTCGATGTCTCCATTCTCTCGAGCTACGTCGATGCGCCGACAATTTAGCTACGGAATCGAAACCTACCTAAATTGTGTAATGAAAATAGACTTCAAATAAAGACTTTACATAAACACGTAATTGAGGCTTGCATTTTCACTGGTGTGAATTAAGGAGAAATTGTTTTTATACCGCTGATCCCTTTAATACCATCGGGTTACCAAATTTAATTTTCGCATCCAATTTTTGCCTGCAATGTCCGGTGAAATTGTGTTATGCCATGACTATTAGTAAGGCTCTGGGTCAAACGTTAAAAGTAGCTGGCATAGATCTAAGAATTATTTATTATTATTAATATATATACTGCAGCCTGTAAATAAAACTAAAAATGTGGTGTACGAGTATAGAGAGGTTTTACAAAAATAAAATTCAGTATGGTTTTCAGCAGCATAGAAGTATCTTGATAATAAAAAACATGTTCTAGTTGTCTTCATTGACTATAGTATAGTGTTAGACACCCTTAGACATGACTTACTGATTGAAAGGCTTGATGAATGTGGACTGCAAGGACCCCTTTTAAATTGGTGCAAAGATTATGTTAAAGAGAGAGCATATAGAGTTAAAGTAGGAAATGCTACAACTACAAAGAAAACCGTCACGCATGATATTATACAGGGTTCTGTGCTTGGGGCTTTGTATTACTTGACCTATATTATTAATGTTGCCAATGTAATTAAAAACTGCAAGACATATCAGATTGCAGACGATACCTGCATACTAGCTGCAGAAAACGACATATATGTGGCATTACAGAAATTGCAAGAAGGTTTCAACTAACCTTATGAAATAGTCTCACGATGCAGGGCTTGTTTTGAATGCTACGAAAACAAAAATGATGTACATTTCATCCAGTCACAACAGAGTATCTGTTCCTTTAAATCTCGTTGCCCACAGCCACCAATGTCTCCATAATAACATGTCTAACCAGACTTGTAATTGTACTCATATTGAATTTGTGCCGGACGGGCGAAACTCTCCGGAGTAAATGTTGTCAAAGATACTTCGCGAGTCGCTCACGTCCTACACCTGTAGGTTCCGGTGGGTACTTTCACCGCCGTCTTTGTGGGTGCCGCTGAGATATTGTGGACTGTGGTTCAAATCAAAATGCACGATTAACAAATACAAATAGCAAGGTAGTGGCCAGCGGTTCGACTGATTGATTAGTCGCGAAATTTTAACTATTATTTATAGAGCACGGTTGTTAAACTACGGTTGTTCACTATTGGTTGGTCACTGTATATTTCAAAAGATTTCTTTAAACTGTACTGTACTGACTGGAGAGGGAGATGCTTAGCTGGTAAAGAATACCATATAATATTAAAATCGCCTTTTGTAAAAAAATTTGATAGAATAGCGAATTAAAAAGAAAATAACACCTTTTTAAGACCACCTTTACCTCATGAACACAATAAACACAATGGAGCACCTCAGGCAAATATTGCAATACAACAAATTGTTGTCCTGTTACAGGTATCGAATCTACAAATGGCATCAGTCAAGTCAAGTCTTTGACAAGATTTGTAACATCTTGAAGCGAGCTTTTATAGAAACACATACTACAAGCCGTCGGAGTAGAATAGTTAGTTTAATTTAAAACAAGGAAAATAAAACGTAATAAAATACGCAACATTAGTTTTAAATAGTGTGAAGTAGAATATAGGTGTTAACAAAAAAATCCCAAGTATAGGGTTTTTTGCTACAATAATTTTGAACGAAAACTCATATTAATATGTACCTAATCCTATTTCATAACTTAACGTATTTTTTATTTTTAAATTTATAAATCTTGAAGAAGAAGTTAACCATCTTTCTTAGACTTTATTTTCTTATTAAATATAATTACAACATATAACATACATACAACACAGAACATATAATTTTCGTTACAAACAACTTAAAAATATTTTCATTAAAGTGAGTTCCTTGAAGAGAACAGTCATAACTATTTTCTTTTGTGTTGTATAAAATAGTAATAGACGAAATAAAAACTTTGTATATAAATATCCACGTCTACAAAGTTTTGTTTTTCCAACTAAATGAGACTTAAAAACAAGAGCTCTGAATTATACACACTTTTACGATTGAATAAAATTGATTAAAAAAGTTGTTGTCCAGAAACAGAAAGTATTATGGGACAATAATAAGGAAAAATGGTACATTGGCGAAAGTAAGGCTGCTAACTCTGATAGCTGAACCATTTTCTGAAACGAAATTGACAGTGACTGGCCAATAATATACTATTTTAGCCTCAACGCTGTGCAAAATGTAATAAAATACTAAAAATTACGCAAAAAATTTTTTATTTGTTATTTCATTACGTACTCAGCACTGGGAAACCTTCCATGACAAAAACCGACACTCTCAAAATAATAAGTTGTAGATATTTAACGAGGGGTAGTGTTGAACACTATTAAGAGAGTAACGCTGGGTGTCGGGTTTGATACCTAGGGACACAACTAGCCGGGGTTGATAACCCAATTCAGGCACTGTCAATTTTATTTTATATATTTAACTCCCATGTTATATTGTAATAGAATAGAACAAAATAATTTTTTTTTCTGTATAATAGGTCGGTAGTAGGTAGTAAAATAAGTAATAAGTCGGGGAAAAAGTTTCTTCGTATTTTATTTGCATAAAATTGAAGAAAATCTCTTTGGTATAACCAACGAGATATTTCCTGTTTGTATTTGGCTGGTTTTAATATCAATATACGTATATATATATATATATATATATATATATATATATATATATATATATATATATATATATATATATAGGACATCAAGAAAAAGAAAAATAATGTGAAAAAAAAATATTTCTGTATTTCTGTCCACCAAAATGAGTGAATATGTCGAAGATAATCAATACATTCTGAAGTTTTATTAGGAAAAAGGCAAAAATTCGATGCAAGCCGCGAAAAAATTTTGTGCGTTTATGAACCAAATGCAGTATAAGAAACATTAGCACGAAGTAGGTTTAAGCGTTTTCGGTCCGGAAATTATGATTTCAATAATGTAGCTCGCTCTGGACATCCTCATACAGATAAAGTCGATATCATTTTTGAAAAAGTGGAGCAAGATCGGCATATTAGTAGTTACGACATAGTCGAAGAACTGAGTATTTACCACAAAACAGTTTTAACCCATTTAAAAAAGTCTGGCCATAGAAAAAAGCTCGGTATTTAGTTACCACGTGAGAATGAATTCATTAATATATAGTCGCATATAGTCCTGACATTGTACCCTCAGATTTTCACCTGTTTTGATCTCTTTAGAATTCTTTAGATAGTATTGAGTTAACATCAAGATAGGACTGTCAAAACTACTTGTCGCATTTTTTGAACAAAAATTCCAAGACTCATACAGCAATGGGATTCTGTCACTCCCTATAAGATGGCAATAAGTTATCGAATAAAATATCACATATTTATTATAATTAAATGTAGTTAAACTTTGAAAAAACGTGTCTTGAATTTGTATCTATACATATAAAATGCATTGTCCAGAATGACTGACTGACGGATCAACGCACAGCCTAAACCGCTGATCGCAGAGACTAAAACTTGGAGGTTGTTTCCTTTTATGACCTATGCATCCAATAAGAAAGAACTTTGTTAAATTGTATCCATAAGGTGGTGAAGAGGGGAGTAAATTTTGTACGGGACAACGTGATTCCTTGGTTGAATCTACTTCAGATTGAGCATAAACAATTCTTTAACAGAATTGACGATAGACGTGTTTCATATTTTATTGAAATTCGTCGCCTAACGGGATTAAAAGGGGTAGAAAGTTTTAAAATGCATCGAATCCCGCACGGAACAAGTATATGCATGACCTGCAAATGGGATGAGGTAAATATCTATACATGTAAGTTAAATTGAAGTGCCTATTTGTCAAATCGAAAAAACTGCTCTGTATCGAGCTCAGGCAGTTATTTTTTATGCCATCAGGACACGACTTACAATTTGTACATTTTGTCTGTTTGTCCGCGCTAATCTTCGGAATGACTGCACTGATTGTGATTAAACTTTACAAACAGATAGAAACAACTGCCCGGAGTAATTTAGGCTATATTTTATCTGAAAAATACGAAGTACTTTTGTGAAATCTAAAAATTGATACAATAAATGATCATTGATAATTATTTTCAAAAACCTAAAAGACGTCACATTAATATATTCTGCCCAGGTGAATCCGGGGAATGTCAGTAGTTATAAATTCATTTTTTATAAGTAGGTTTTTAAAATTTACCAATTACTTTAAAAATCATAGAAAATCTCTAGTGCGAAAACGGACGCTAGGGAATTTTCCGGTTTACTCAATCTCATTACGTTGCTAAATTAATTGAATCAGGAGAAGTGCTGTGTAATATTTTTAATGTAATATATTTATTTGTATTAAATGCAAATAAAAAAACTGTATTTATTAACGCTCACGACTTAAAGCATTGAGTTCATATTTAACAAAATCTAATTTTTTGTCGAGACGATAGGTGACACTGTAGTCAAGATTTTGACAAATTCTATATTTATTAAAAAAAGAATCGTATTTGACAAAATCATATTACGTTGGTTTAGTTTTAAATAAAAGCGGCCAAGAGCGTGTCGGGCCACGCTCAGTGTAGGGTTCCGTAGTTTCCCGTCCGTCACAGTAAGTGTTCCCACTTATGAGTTTGTACAAAAACTGTTGTTTCCATCCAAGTTCAAAATAATTTTCCTAGAAAGTCCTTATAAAGTTCTACTTTTCAGATTTTTTTCATATTTTCTAAACTTATGGTTCAAAAGTTAGAGGGGGGGGGACACATTGTTTTTTACTTTTGGAGCGATTATTTCCGAAATTATTGACATTATCAAAAAATGATTTTAGTAAACCCCTATTCATTTTTAAATACCTTTCCAACAATATATCACACGTTAGGGTTGAAATTTAAAAAAAAAATCACTTCCCACTTTAGATATAGGGGGGCTACCCTAATAAAACATTTTTTTCCAATTTTTATTTTACCACTTTGTCGGCGTGATTGATACACATATTGGTACCAAATTTCAGCTTTCTAGTGCTAACGGTCACAGAGATTAAGCGAGGACGGACAGACGGACAGACAGACATGGCGAAACTATAAGGGTTCCTAGTTGACTACGGAACCCTAAAAAGACAAACCGAAAATCTCCGATCATGAAACATGGAGCATTGTTCGAATTATCAATAAGCTTTTTATTTTCACTGTAAAAAGCCCGGAGTAATGCACTCTTACTCGGAGTGAATCATTGCACCACCACCTACCAGAAAAGGCAAAACAATACTGACTGACGGACGGACCCTACATACCTAACATAACCCTAACATACGACCGTCCTCGGGCGTGTATCTTCATGAATTTCTGTAACAAGCATTATTAATCACTGCTTTTTCCGCTTGTCTATTCTGACATGAATAAGTATACTTTCCCTATTCTTGGACATTTACATACACATACGGCAATTACGTTTGACCTCATGCATACTAACATTAGCTAAGTTGTCCTTTTGACCAGCCATTATATAAAAACGTTGATCAAACAACAGGCTCTCTACCCATCATACCATATGCCGACACCTAACTTAGTAGTGATAGCATCCTTTTGACCAGTCGTCATGTCATATGATAAAATGGACCGGACAACTGGCTCTCTACCCGTCATCTCATATAACGTCACCTAACTCAGTGAGCGACAGTGTCCCTTCAACCAGTCGTCATCTCATATTACAACATGGACCGGACAACTGGCTCTTTCAACTATGTACACACAGACACACAGATCTTTGTACAGCTTGCACGTTACTATTAGCATAGATAGAAGATACGCGCTTTAATAACATACTCTCTTGTGGATATACTAACATCCTCAACCATCACAATAATCGATAGCGCGCGTCCCTTCACCCACGCATGGCAGGACGGCACCTTTCCTCAAACCATCACATACAGCTGCAAACTAGTATCTCCCTACGATTTTTGCTCGGGTATGGCCTGACGATGCTGTTATCTGTACTCTATTCGACGAAACTGACTGGACTGGACGGGTGCGTCCCTAGGATCACGCATGGATCGGATGACACTGTCCCTTCCATTGTAAATCTATAATTCATAAGCCTCGGCCGGAACTAATGTGTCACAGAACACTAATTTTCTTAATTCAAAGCATGTGAAAGTTCAAAATTTCCCCGGTACTGTATTTCGAAATTTAAATTGTCTCAAACATTTCTAACAAAAAATAGTTCTTGACGTATTTTTTCATCTTTAATAAATCTCACATAAGACAGCAACAACGCTTCATTAGTTGGTAAAGTGGAAGTACTTACTTACTTATATTACTAACTTATATTGCATATTATAATCATTAATGCAGGCTGCCGATAAAAATTAAGTTTTGAAATAAACATTATTATTTTATTCATTTAGAACTTCATATACACACGTGGTATATAGTCAGACTTAATGCCTAAGGCATCCTCTACCAGTCTATTTTGAAAACCTAGTTATTACCTTCTTCTTGACTTTTGATCTCCTTTCATATATATGACCTTATATTTGAATTCCGCAAGAGACATGGTCATCCATCTTATTTGGATTTGAACTAAATGCATGCTTTGTTTTAAAAGAGAATAAAAATATTTTATTTAAGGAGAAAATAGTGGTCGATATACGCGGACGAAATCCTGATATTTGTCTGGCTTCGTTAGCGCTCTTAAGAGCTAAGTGTTCAATAGATACATAAAAGTTACTAAATTACAACCTGACTGAATAATATATAAAAGTAAACATTGGACTATTTTCTTATTACTGGACTCATTGTGGACTAGGTACGTAGGTGAAAAGTATGTGCCCAATAATCAACTCACTTGTGTGCGGTATTTGTGTTACTTAAAGTGATTCCGGTTACAGACCGATTTACCTGCAAACCATATATCTTCCTACTCCTTATATTCACCTCTTTAATAAAGTAATTCCAACGTAATTATTAGTTTATATTATGTATACATATATAGTGAGTGTATATATTTGTATAAACTAACATATTTTTAATATATAATACATTTTAAATAATATGTTAGAATATTTTTTTTTTATGTTATGGCTCTACCATAGCTCTTATCACACTAACAAAGGTTAGCTGACATAAAATTCCGTTTTAGTATATTAGGGTCGCCTTAGGTAAAAATATTTTGAATTTAATGAAGAATTTTCTATCTATCTATATATATTTCCCTCCCCGGAAGAGTGGCGTTGAGGACCTTGCATTTCGATAAATATAGATGAAACGAGCTTTTATAAAAGAATGAACCGTGTTATAGAGACTTTAATCTTAATCTTAAAGCCAGTACTCCAAACTTTGTGGTTTCAATGTTTGATTCAGAAGAGATACGCTCAGTGAGTACTTATACTCGATTAAATATATTACTTACTTCTCGATTTAAATATATTCTGTTACAAATTTGAGCAGACATTTCCTAAATAGCGATTACTTTTCACGCCGTTAAATAATTTTTTTGTTCATTACTCATTCAAAAATTTACTTCACAACAATATTTTTGTCAAGTTGATGTTGAAGATGATATAATTAATTAATTATATATTTTGTAAATTTAGAGATAGTAATATTAATAAATGTACACTTTCATTTTCCCAAATATCATCGGTAAAAGACATTAATAAAAGCTACGTAGGTCCTTACTGGATGCAACTGAACATTACATGAGGATCACAGTTAAATTTATTGGCTATATTAGCATGAATAATGATATATGTAAATATTAAAAAGTCCTATGATATTTTAAAAGTAACACTTAACAAACGTTTCTCTTCAGTATGAATAACTAACATGATTATTACATGTTTATATGTATCTTAAAATTTTTGAAGAGTGATGTATGGAATACAGTACATTGATTTTTATTTGTGGTATACTGGCACATTCTCGCTGAAGATACATAAATTTTTGGAAACGTTGTCTATTTGTACGTATGTGAACGAATTTGGAAGTAATTTTCACTGTAATGTTACGTTGTGGACAAACCGTTAGAATAAATACATATTCTCTTATATATTATGTTAGAATCATAATACATACACTGAATTTTAGTTAACCACTCGTGGTAAGCTTTTTGTAGCTTGTGTTACGAGTGGTTCACGCCAGTAGTTAATATATATATATATATATATATATATATATATATATATATATATATATATATATATATATATATATATATATATATATATATATATATATATATATATAATGGATTTAATTTTGGACAAATATAGGTCAAGCGTTCAATAAAGTGTTCCTTCTACATAATACAGCGAGAACCATGCAGCTGAATTCGCATTGCCCTAGTCGGATAAAAGTAAAGGATTATATCAACTGAATCTCTAAGCAAATAGTATATATATATATATATATAAGTGTAAATTTTATTTTCTTATTTTTAAGTTTTTAAGGATTGCATTTTAAATTATAGTAGGTACAGTTTATGTGTGTTTTAAGTTCTTAAGGATTATAAAATTAACAAAAGGTGCATAAAATTTAAGAGGGTAATATATTTGCCAACAAACTGCCCTGCAGTTTGGCGAAAGTTGTATAAAGAACAATCGACTAAAAGAAAGAGCACACAGTCAGCCCGATGGTAAGTGGATGCTATGACCCATAGACATCTACATTTAACCTCGATTAATTATCAAAATGCAGATGCGTTGTCACCCCTGAGAACTGAGATGGAATGCCTCGATTCCAGTAAAACGGGTCACAGGTTCTCTACGCTCACCATAGGAAACACAGCAGTACTATACTACTAATATAACTGCAGCACGGCTCTACCACGTATAAAAAAACATGGTTGGATAAACTACGTCGTTTAAATAAAATAAGTGATAAAATATTGAGTAGTTTGAATAAAAAAAGAACCATCAAAACCGTAATAGTTTAAAACAGTAGGTAGTTACGTGCGTTTCCCATCTGTATGGTTCACTTTTCATAACCTATGATTTTCATATAGAAATGGCAGCCACGTGGCAGCGGCAGTAAACAGTAAAACAAAAAAAATATAATATCTATTGGTTTATTTACTATAATATGAAATTTTCTTATATTTTATGCCTAATTGGTAGTTATTTAAACTTATTAATATTAAATAAATCATTTGCCGTAAAGTATTTGTATTAATTATTTAATTTCATTTGAAGGTTTCACTTCTGTCACATGTGAGCTGCACGCTTGTTTTTTTGGATATTCGGAAATTTTGCACATCTAGTTATATTTTGATATATTTTACAAATACTTTTGAGGAAAGCTTATATTCCACTTACACAAAACACCGTATTATTTTCAAGATGGTAAAAATAGTCACCCATTATATTTAAAAAAAACTAAGTATGAAATAATTAAAACCTGCAAAATGAAGTACAGAAGTGAAGTTCTTATTTTAGTCTTTTATAAATCCCTAAAAGCGTGATACTAATATTACTAATATATAATAATACTATTATAAAATATAATCTATATAAATAATAAACAGCATTAAAAACTGTACAGCGTTTTTAACAAATCATAAAATTTTGAATTTAAATGCAAGTTTGGTTCTATTAGTTTTAATAAGATAAGCCGATATTGAAATTTTGTTCCACAGACATTTTTATTTCGGCTCATAAAGTGAAGCTCTTAAAGCCGACGGGCTAAATTCAATTTCTTCTTCGCATTTCCGTACGATTGCTTTGTTCGCTAATCTTGATATTGCAGTTCGATTGTATTCAGATTGTTACTAACAAAATGAAGATTCAGTTTAAGTTTGGTTGTCAATTATCAATCATTTTTATCAATTATAACATCATGACAATTTTACCTGATAAAAAAGCATTGGGAAAATCGGAAATATAAAATTTGTGCAACTTAAAGCCAACTTCAAGGAACTATAAATAGTGAAATAATTTCCATGTGATACCATCCGTCGGTGCTAAGAAATAGTGTATATATTACGGGCATGCAATTTTGTAATTGCATGTAATTTGGTATATAATACCTAGTGGCTCCATATAATGCTGGGTTTGCTTAGTCAATGTATAAAGTGTTGTCATCTGCATAGCAATGAATTTGGATGGTACGGGGAAGATCAGATTTGTTTAATTTTCAGGAAGTTGCAGTTTCTTTTGAATAATTCCGCCGTGAAGTTTGTGCCTTGGTCGGTTAAAATAGACTTCGAAATGCCGAAAACAGAAATGAAGTGCACTAGACATTCACATGTCTCTTCTGCAGTCGCATTAGTGATAGGGTAAGCGAGGGAATATTTGGTGAGGTCTTCCTGTAACGTTACAATAAATTTAAGTTTATTAAGACCGGTTTCTGGAAGGGGACCTACAAGGTCGAGGCTGATACGTTCAAACGGCTTGGTAGAAGTAGTAGTTATTTGCATAGGTGATTTATTAATTTGTCTTAGGGCTTTATTACCAAAGTAATGGGATGCCAAAGCATTGGGAGCAATTCTTTACGTAAGTTTCGATATCTGATCGCATATTTTTTCAAAAATACCTCTCTTTTACTCGAGTATACATTCGTGTAGATCCTAAATGTCCAGCAGTTGGAATGTCGTGGTTTTCGCGGAGTATTCTAGGTATCTCGGAGAGTGTAGGGTAGATTATAGTATTGTAATAAATTGTAGTATTGTATTCACCAACAAGGTTCAATTACTATTGGTACAATTATTAATAATTTAAAGAAAACTGTTTTACATCCATAAATTTTAGATATATTTAGGCAAATTTTTACGAAGTTTTACCGATTCTCTGTCATGCCAAACAGAAGTAAGGACCAAAAACAAGTATTATAGAGGAAACAACTTAAAATCAATCATCCAACTGAAGTGTAAAGTTGTGTTTTTGCATGTGGCTAGCTAGCTAAACCACAAGAAAAGTTATTAAGTTTTCCGTGTCTCCTGAAAAGTAACAATTTTGTGGATACGCCTCTATGGTTTGAGACCCGCGATATATACTTAAATAGTTACAAATTAAAAAGTAAAAGAGATTTAAGTATTGCGAAACAAACATTTGAGATAATGGGATTCTAGCTAACCTATTTTACCAAAAATGCTTTCTTTGTATTTGAAATATACAACACTCTTTTTTCTCAGCAATCACCATGAATAATGCATAGCACATAAGCCCAGTTTAGTGTCAATGATATCACGCACATTTGAACCGCGTTAGATTATAAGGCATTATGATGAAACGGCAGCGAACAAAGGCACATATTTTATATAATAAAAGACACTTCTTAATTAACAATAATTTTAAGAATTAAGAGTAATCATTTTTACAACCACTTATTATGTTCTATACACAAGTTTGAATTTAACTTGTTACTATAAATGAATGCAAATAGTTTCAATTTTGATTACTAGTACAATTAGCATCATAGAGATGAAAAAAAAAATTAAACACTCAACATATTTCGCCCCAGGTTCTCGAGTGGCAGCCTCGTACTGGTAGGCGAAGTGTAGCGTGACCCCCATTAGATGGAGTGATAGCCTGGTACGACACGCAGGAAGTCGATGGATTCAGGTGGCTCAGGACCGGGTTTTGTGGCATTCTTTGGGAGAGGCCTATGTTCAGCAGTGGACTTGTGAAGGGCTGTAATGATGATGATGATTATGTAAAATGGAAGCATACTGTGATAATAATATATTGCTCTGCTTCACCCCCTTAAAATCTACGTGACCACGATACCATTTCGTCTTAAAAGTTCATAATACAGAGATATGATTCAAATAAAAATGGCTTCGGCATTGAAATAATACTAGTTTTTACGGAATTTATCGCGTATATTTAACTTTTTAAATACCCGACGTTTCGAACGCTTTACAGCACTCATGGTCACGGGCGGGACTGAGATGTTCAACGTCCATATATCTTAGTTAACCGCGGTTACCATAGATTAAAATTTAACTTTTGTTCCGATCTATGCAGTATGGAATCTATGCAGTATATCGGAACAAAAGAACAAAAGTTAAATTTTAATCTATGTTAACCGCGGTTAACTAAGACATATGGACGTTGAACATCTCAGTCCCGCCCGTGACCATGAGTGCTGTAAAGCGTTCGAAACGTCGGGTATTTAAAAAGTTAAATATACGCGATAAATTCCGTAAAAACTAGTATTATTTCAATGTGTAGTGTTCGCGTAAATATAAGAAATCATTATGGCTTCGGCATATTATGTCAACTTTAGTTCCCGGTACGGAAAATGGCGGCGCATCGTATCGGCGTAGACATTTTGTATGGTATAGCCAGTCCAGCGTTCATGTATGTATGTATAGAGGTCAGTGATATATATACGGATTAGTAAGCTGAAGTGGCAATGGGCCGGCCATATAGCTCGAAGAACCGATAACCCATAACCGATAACCGATGGGGAAGAAAGGTTCTCGAGTGGCAGCCTCATACTGGTAGGCGTAGTGTAGGGCGACCCGCCATTAGATGAAGTGACGACCTGGTAAGATATGCAGGAAGTCGATGGATGCAGGTAGTTCAGGACCGTGCTTTGTGGCATTACTTTGGGGAGACCTATGTTCAGCAGTAGACTTGTGAAGGGCTGTAATGATGATGATGATGATATATAGATGTATTGTGTATGTAGTGATAAGTATTATGTACCAATCTAAATTAAATAAAACTCTATTTTTTCATTATTTTCTATTCCATTCCAATCTATTACAATCCATTCTAATCCACTTTATTCCGTTCAATTATATTTTATTTTATTCTATTCTATTTTATTCTTTATATTCTCTTTTATTTCCATTCTATTCTATACTTCGTATATACTACGACCACATGGTAATTATAGACCACTTCCTTCGACTAGAGCATGTGATATGACGTTTGTGTCTTTTAAGTGGACATGCGAAAGCAGAAGACCACATCTTCCAACTCTTTTTTGATGAGAACACCGGTCTACGGCTTAACAATGAATGAAGCTTGATCCACAGCTCAAGATGGGGGATAACATAGGAGAGAAGTCAGACAAAACTATGTACCACTGAGATGCTGAAGGATTACTTACTTACGGGTTACTTACATACTTACGGGTGAGTAATCCCTAGGTTACTCATCCGAAAAAGTTGTAGCATCACGATTTCATGTGTCAATGTAGT
The DNA here is from genome assembly GCA_036936625.1 of Parnassius smintheus behrii. NCBI lineage: Eukaryota > Metazoa > Arthropoda > Insecta > Lepidoptera > Papilionidae > Parnassius > Parnassius smintheus. Next base: position 28,612,732 of record JAUPFT010000010.1, on the reverse strand, counting down.
TGTAGTTATTAAGAATACCTCAGTAGACAATTTAAAAAAAACTATGATAAACCATTGAGTTTAATTATTTTCAAATACATTATTCAGTCACTAGCAACGGCCATGTTTTCGCTCATTGTGGCCTAGTCATTACCAATTCCGTATATCATTATAATTTTTATATACGTACAAAAATCCCAACTTAATACACTTCACAATTAATGATCAGGATTGATATCATCTAAGGATAATATATAAGAAGAGCTTGTAAAATGCTTTAATATAACTAAATTACGGGTACAGATTCAGAAAAAATTTTTATATTATAATAATATAAGGCAAATCGAAGAAATCGTAAAAACGTTGTAATAACGCTCCCGTATTGCTGTTGAGGTCTACACGTCGTAATATCCACTTATTACTATTAAAGTTAGATGGAAATGGCAAAAGGTCTTTTTATTTAACGATTTCACATAAGAACGTTTGACCTTTTTCATGGCTTGTGCTTCCGTTGAATACAAATTTCATTTTAATACAAAGTAAATACTGTTATATGAAGCGTTTGTCTTTTTTAATAAGAACGACTTCTTTACAACATTGCAATGAAGGCAAATAAATAAGTTGCCGTTCACCAGATGTCGCTAGCTGGAACTGACGATAATTAAGGTGGCGATAATTATATAAAAGTTTTCGATTTCTGGTGTACACACTACACTACACACCTAATAATACGTCAGTGATTGCTCTTTAATTTTTTTGCACATTTTTAACTTTTTGTTATTTAAAGAAAATAATTTTAAGAGAATTTATGTAGAAGCTATTTTTTGCAAAGTACATAACGCCTGTATAGTTTTTAATAAATTACCTATCAGTCAACTGGTAGACCTGGGTTTATCTTTTAATAGGAAGAATTTGCCCTAAATGCCATGTCAGGTATATTGGTATTTATAGTACCATAATACAAACTTAGTCACATATGAGATACACAATCTTCAATGCTTACAAAAGTATTTGGCCAGTTGAGGGTTTTTATATTAATGAATATTTAGTAACGATATCTAAACTATAATAAAACTAAAAAATATTTAAAAAAAATTAATTCAGGTATACTATAGCATCGATACAGATGCCGAAACAATTATTTTTGGAAACGTTTTCTGACCGTTTGTCTATCTGCACACGCATCACGCAAAAGCGTGTGAACGGATTTGAACTGGACTTTCACAATATTATTTTATTTATTTATTTATTTAAAAGCTTTATTGTTCTAAACATATGTTACATAGGGCGGACTTAATGCCAGTTAGTATTCTCTGCCAATCAACCCATGGTGTGGTGAGAAATTAGTGACAGAGGACATAAATAACTAAATATAATAAAACACAAATTAAAATAAGGCTTGTAATTTACACTAATACATATGAATACAAACAAATACATAATAATCCATATATAACAATTATCCTTAAAACCTACATACATATACGTACACATCAATACATATGTACATGCATACATAATATGTCTGGATAAAGGTAGCAGTATTCGCATTATGTTGACGACATTATTTTGTTGTTCCCGTATCAATCTTTTGAAAGCTATCTTATTTGGTGCTTTCCTTTTTTTATTTATTCAACAAAGTAACAGTTTTAATTACAAAAACAATTTCTTCGTGCCATTAAACATCTATTGTTTGCCTTGGCACTGCACAGTTTGCTCTTATACATTAATTTACTTAAGCTTATTATTTAAATGACATTGAAATTAAATTTTACTTAAACTAAATAATACAAAGTACTATGTAACAATTGTGCTACAAAATATTAAAAAATGTTGGCATAAAAATTTTATATAAAATCTATATGTATTTCTTAAACTATACTTTTTTTTGTGGAGAAGGTAGTTTTTGCTATTGTTTACCTGGAATAGTAAAAATGTGGTTGTTGTCTTCTATTGTTCGCTTATCCGATATACTGTACTATCTTATTTATACGCGCGTACACGGAGTGTGTTTTTAAGGAATGATTTTTTTAATGTATTTTATTTGGTTACACGTTTTGTTTATTTGTCCGTTTTAACAATTATTGGCATAGATAGCTCGTTATGATTCTCATTGAAATAATATATAGATTTGTTTTGAATTATTATTATGCGATAAATTGTTTAAGTTTTGTTTTCAAGTTTTGTGCGGTTAGCTGGCTTCTTATATCCCTAGGTATAGAATTTAATATGTATGGTATTAGAAATTTACGTGTTCTCTTACCGTAGTATTTATTAGTTATAATTGGTGAATAACGTGTTTATTTCTAGTGCTGTAAATACATTCTCTTGGGGTTGGGTAAATCATCCATAACATTATTTTAAAACCATATATTTCACCTTTTTATGTATGGGTAAAACTTTGCAGTACGTGAAAAGGTATGAGTAATCATTTCGATATTTGTCCTTAATGTGTTGAGGCAATATAGATTTTAAAATTCTTATTTGTAAGCTGTATATTTTATCTAGATAAGTACGGTAAGTTCGTCCATAACTACTAAGACCATATGATACTATTGATTCCACTAGAGCATTATAAAGGCTTAGACGAATTTTAAACGGAATTATATTATGAATAATATGAAATTTCGCTACGATTGCCCTTAATTTACTACACATTTAATCAATATGATTCTTCCAGTTCATCCTATTATCTATGATCAGTCCTAAGCATGTGTGATACTTAACAAGTGGGATTTTTTCGCAGGAACAAGTTATTATATTGTGCAGACAAAAAAGATTATCAGCAATAATGCTTACTGGCATAATATACTTGATATGACTAGAATGAATGTGTAGTACCTTAGTTTTTTGTATATTTATTACAAGTTCTAGATTGTGAGCCCACATAGAGAGGCGTGAAAAATCATCTTGTAATTTTTGCATGGCGATATGCACATTTTTATCTTCTGACAGAAGGCACCTATCATCTGCATATTGGTATAAACTACATTTTTTTATGATATTTTCTAATTCATTTACGTATGTTAAGTAATGGAGTGGCCCTATAACTGAGCCTTGTGCCGTACCTGTAGTCATAGGCATTTTAATACTTAAATTATTTTCTATCTTTACTTGGAAATATCGATTGCTAACATAATTTTTACACCATTTTAAGAAGTGTCCTCTAACACCAGAGTTTTCAAGTTTTCTTATAAGAATGTTATGTTTCAATGTATCGAAGGCTTTACTAAAATAGATGAATGCAATTAATTCATGTTTTTTCTCATCTAAGCATTTGTTTACTTCGTCTGTAAAGTTTGTGTAACTGTGTAGTAGATTTCTTAGGCTAAAATCCGTATTGAGATGCCGAAATAATTTTATGTTTTTGATAAAAGTGCTTCACAACTTTCTTTAACTTATTTTAATAGTTGGAAATGAATTTTTCTATAATTTTGTCAATTGTTGGGAGTATAGTAATAGGCCTGTCCACTTTTGTAAATAGGCCTTACCAGACCTAGCTTTAGATCTGTAGGATAAATACCTGTTTCTATACTACTATTAATTAACTTGACAATTACTTTAGCAATTTTTTCTGATATGGCTTTTATGTCAATTGTACGAATTCCATCAGCAGCTGATGCCTTTTTTTGTGTTAAGTGTCTTTATTTTATTTTTTATTTGCTTTGTGTTAGCTTTTTGAAAACGTATAGACTTATCTACTGGATTTGTATACAAATCATCTGATAGCATTTTGATGGTACATTTTGGTATAATATTTCTTAAGTTTCTATCGAACTCAGTAGCTAAATTATCAGCAATCGTTTTACTATTTTGACTTTTGAAGTTAAATGCTTTATTTAACGATTCATCTAGTGTTTTGGTAACTTTGCCACAAAGTTTGTTTACAATTCTCCAAGTATATCTTGGATTAGACATATTGTTATTAATTTCTCGATAATAGTAATTATTTCGAGTTTTTTCAATAAACTTCATTGTTTTATTTCTATATTTATTATATTCTAGTCTTAGAAGTTTATTTTTAGAGTCATTTTTCCATTTAGTAAACAAATTATCTTTAATTTTACACATATTTATTATGTCTTCATTCAACGAAATAAAGAGAATTGGATACTCTTTATTTCGTTTGCTTGTTTTTTTGTTTGTTTTTTTTTTTATTAATTGACATTTACTACAGCATTTCATAAAATTAGTTTTTATAAAATTGTTAAAAAAAGAAAAGGTTTTGGTAAATTATAAACCTTAGAGGACGAAATATGGTTTTCCAGATTTTAAGAAACTTTTTAAGAGGCAATTTCAAATTTGTAATTAAATTATTTTTATAACTTGAAAATTAGTATGCATACTTTTAAATTATTGAGTGAAACACGTTCTTTTATTTTCCGAAATCTTACCTTAGAGTGATAAGAAGAAAGTACAAAATAGAAAAAAAAATGGTTTTTAATTGCATTGCATTTATGAATAATACACATTTTATAACTTTATAAAAATATGTGAAAATCATAGAGTTGTTTACTTATCATTGTGTATAGGTTAGTATTAATGCAATTTGCATTTTTTGTCGTTAGCGCTGAATTAAAAGAAAGACTTGTTAACACCATAGGTTATAATATGGTTTTGAATACAATTTGTGTTTTGAGTGTTTAAATTTTAAGTGTTTTGAGCGCTGAATATTTTAAATTTTGTTATGTTCTTATTGTTTTCGACATTGGGTATGTTAAAGCCTTTATGTCGAATTTCGGTCATCGCGGCCACTCTTAATGCGGACTAGCTATTTATGCAGGATACTGAGATATTATGTATGAACCTTTCGGTAAATATTATCTAATAGTTTTCATAAAGGGTACGCCAGTACCAAGAAAGTACACTATAATTAAATGACGCAGGACAAGGTGACGTGTCTTGATTGTGTGCGCAAGCACTGGTGCACTTTCTACTCCCTTACTATTATAGTCCGATGGGATGGTAATCGGACACAAATATAAAGAGATCAGGTGCGGAACCAACGCTTTAAGTCCTTTCTGAGGCACATGGATGAAACGCCGCTAAAATATACGCTCCAGGCTACTACTGAGAATTTTTCGATAAAAAACCCAACTGATTTTGGATCACACCTATTATTTATAGGTCAAAAAACTTTCCTCGGTAGAGTTTAGTTTTATTTTTTATTTGTTTGCAGGTTGAGATATAATGTAAAGTACTTAATTTTTTTTGATGTAATTAGGTACTTAATTTTATATAGGCACTGTAGTTTTAATTTCAAATATTTTTTTATATTAATGGCAACACCGCAGTACCAGTAATTGGTGATGGAGCTTGTTTATTTAGGACAATCTCTTGTCTGTTGTATGGGAACCAAGTGTTGGCTAGTTTAGTTAGTAGCAAATTGTAGATTACGTTATTGCGGTCAATTTTTTACTTATTTACAATATGAAATACCAGCATATAGTTTGCTTAACTCATTTCTTGGTTCGGTTGTGGGTTCATCTATTAGTTAGTTTGTGCGCTCGTCTATTTGTTTGTTCTTTAGTTTGCCTGATTGACTGACCAACTGAACGTTTATATCTTTATTATACTCTGTCAAATTTACCTTGATAATTTTGACAGCTCACTGGTGTCACTGTCACTGGTGGGTGGTTTGTAATCGATAATGAATATATTCGATTATTATTCTCATAGAACTTGCAATCGGTAGTTGCATATTTATGTTCTATGAATTTGGAATTTTAAATAATATCTGATCTTTTGAATTAATAATGAATTAAAAACACGATAATAAAATCCCTCCTACAATAACAATTTTGCCATATGCATATTTTTATTCGGTCTGTCAGACTATTTAGTAGAATACGTGCGAGTTAAAATAATTTTTGAGAAAATGCTTAGTGTGAAATAAAACAAGGAATTGTAGCGTAAAAGTTATTTATTATTAAAATAATGATGCACAGCCTAAATCAAGTTCGTTATTATCATCATCATATATCGTCACTCCCGTCTTACACCCATGCTAAGGCAATATTCGTGCGCTCCATCGTTATTTTTCTTATATCACATTTTTATAAGCGAAGCCAGTATTTGATTTTGAAGCCAAAATTTTGTGTTTTACGGTGACTGCAAATTGTTTTAAAATAAATCAGAGTCTTTAAGCAATACTAATAATTTTCTTAGTGGTGGATATTAAGCACGTCTATAATACGCGTATACATGATTGCGTATTGTGGTGGCATCAAAGTGATTAATCGTAGTAATACTCGAAACTCTCCTTCTTTTCTTATTCGACATCGATAATTTTTTCCGTGTCTTCCTCTATCGCTCAAGTTGATGATGGTTTGCCATACTTTTCTTGCGTTATACTAGACACCGTCCCACGACCAATGTTAAGCTCATCCACAACTCTGTTGCTTACTTGAGTTACGGGCAGCAACGGTCCGCCGTTTTGACACTCACGTTCAAAATAATCTCACAAGCGAACCACAAATTTGCGATATTCGCTATTCAACAGTCTTTTTCGTTCTTTTTGACGTGGTATAACCAAAAATAGCATAAACCTAACGAAAAGAACAGAAGATAGCAGAAAATAACAAAAACTGAATGAAAGCGTATATAAGGTACTAATTCAGAACTCGTACTGATTACAAAATGGCTGACTGATAGATGGATGACAGTTTTCAGTGTTGCCACAATCTTGGAGTCAATATATATTATTTTTGATTTAAATAATGCAATTTTTTACGGATTTTATTGCGTATATTAACATTTTTTATACCCGACGATTCGAGTACTTTACAGCACCTGTTATCACGGTGGGGGGGGGGAGGGACTCAGATGTTCAACGTCTAGATGTCATAGTTAACCGCGGTTACTACAGATTAAAATTATTAATTTTTGTTCCAATCTACACAGTATGAACTTATAGTATCTTGAAGGCTTGCAGTTGTATGCTTGGGTTGGGATTTAATTTTATTAATTATAGGATCCCAAGCAGACGGTAATGCTTTGTGGCATTACTAGGGGGAGGCCTATATTCAGCAGTGGACTTGTGAAGGGCTGTAATGATGATGGTGATGATGAAGCAGATGGTAGCACCCAGCCATCTCTGTTGAAATTTGGATATTTTTTATATCAACAGCCTCGCGAATCATCCTTGATTAAATCATCCTTGATGGAATAGATTACCACCGGCGATTTTTCGGGACTGATACGACCTGGGGACCTTACTCCTTTCTAAAGGGCCGGCAATGCACCTACAATTCCCCTGATGTTGCGGTTGGTCATGGACTGTGGTAGTCACATAACATCAGGTTAACCGTATGCTCGTTTACCCCCTCTTCTATAAAAAAGGACGTCAAGTACCGGTTTTCCAAATGCTTTCAAGGCAAGGCAAGGATAGAATTACAGCGGAGCTTCTCCGCTGTAATTCTATCCTTGCCTCGGAGACTTGCCATTTAAAGGTGCTAGAAAGCCATTCTAATCTCGCTCAGACTGACGTCCGGGATATCATCGGAACAGTTTCGGATAAGACTTGCTCTTGGATCGTTACTCACATTTTCGTGTGGCTCCAACGATGACGTGAACAGCTGCTTATAGGACCTCTCAATCTCACTTTAAATATCAGATGTCCTGGAAACGACGCTACCACACTTGGTCTTCAGCTTCGACATTTGACTCTTTCTGGATAACAGATCACTGGCAAAGGTTTTTTAGCCCTGGTTCCGCTCAATCGCTTCTTGAATACGAGCTGTAATAAAGTTGCGTAAGTCCCACCGCATGTATTTGGAGATTTATCTATTCATTTGTCTGTATCCTGTTTCCGTCTATCTGCCATTAGATTAAGAGTGTGATCGGATAGTTTTTGTGTTCTTCTGCGGCGGGTCTTGCTGAAATTAGCTCCGACCGCATGGACAGTTTTCACGAGACTGTCATTCATATCGTCCTCTTTAGGCACTGAAAACGGGTTTGTATTTCAAGCTGAAACTTTTCGGTACCCTAGATTAGTATATTACATAAATTGCAATTTGAGAATTGAATACATCTCAAATAATTTATTCATTATGATATATACATTATCGCTGTATCGCGGGAAGATCATATGCTCAATGAGCTCAATAGTGAAGTCAAGTGTTAGCGGATATTCTCTAACAAACGCATTTTCTTACTAATAATGGTGAGAGCGTGCATGATGAAGAACCGATGTGTGTAAGCAGGAATTATGGATCCAACACGGAGCTCTTTATTGTTTCAAGCTGTGATGAAGGAAGGCAGGGAAGGAAGGAAGTCTCTGCTTAAATTTGTAACTAAATATATTTAATTCAAGAAGTTAACATAAATAATTACCGAGCTTATCTTTTCTGGGTCAAACATTGGAAGCGTTATGCTAGGGATACTGACTTTAAAATTAAGATTAACGTCTTTTGATGGCCCGTTGTTTTATAAAAGCTCATTTCATCTGTATTTATCTAAATACAAGGTCGCCAACAGCGAGTCTCCGTGGAGGGATAGATAGATAGATTAGATAGAAAATTCTTCACTGAACTGAAATTAATTTCTTCAAAGGCGAATTGAATGCACAAAAGTCATTTTCGGTCAGCTAACCTTTGATATTGTGATATGGTAGAGCTGATAACCCAAAAATTAACCATTTACGTTATTTTACAGGGCACGAGCACTGCAGGGTTAAGTAGTCTCGTTATACTTTTATTGTTTATATGTTGCTAATATAAATCGTTTCGATTATTAGGCAAAACATTGTGTCACTAAATAGGCAATCACTAAAATGTAGGCATATCATACAACATTTAGCATTTAGATAATGATTTCTAATATTTACGCGAACACTACACATTTAAATAATACTAGTTTTTACGGATTTTATCGCGTATATTTAACTATAAATACCCGACGTTTCGAGCGCTTTATAGCACCCATGGTCACGGGGTGGATTGAGATGTTCAACGTCCAGATGACATAGTTAACAGCGGTTACCATAGACTAACATTTAACTTTTGTTCCGATCTACACAGTATGAACTTATGGTATCTTGAAGTCTTGCAGTTGTATGCGTGGGTTGGGATTTAATTTTATTTATTATAGGATCCCAAGCAGATGGTAGCACCCAGCCATCTTCTCTATTGAAATTAGGATGTTTTTTTTTTGATTTCAATAGCCTCGCGAAACATCCTTGGAAGGAATCGGTGTTCTTTAGCGAGGATTTGTGGTCTGTCTAATCTGATGTAGTGATAATAAATAAAACAACAGCAACCCAAGCATACAACTGCAAGAATTTTGCAACACAACGAAATTTGCAAACATTGGAGTCCATCCCGATCACAACCTCTCCTCCGGTCCTCTCTCAAACATCCACCAGCCTGACGAGGGCATGAGAGGGAGGAGTGTCTTCCTCCGGTATGTAGACTGAGGCGACAACTAATCTTCCCTCATGTTTATTTTGTATTGCTACGGCATACCTGTCTCTACAATATAAATCTGATAACGATTTTGCACAGATACCTTTGTAGCAGATGTCGTGCTCAGAGTTGTACAATAACTTACCATTTCGGTTGTTTCGGACTTTAATTTTACCAGCCCCAATCCACGGTACCTTGATTAAGGCTATGGCCGTCCATTGAGCCACCAACCACTTGCGTAATTGAGCCGACGCAGTTTCGCTGAGGTGGAGGTTGGCCTGCACTAGATTAGTTCTGGAAGAAGGGCATGCTACCATTGATTGCACCCTCCCTGTCTCCGCCCAAAAATAAGCCTGCTAATAGATCTCGGGTCTCATTGTCAACCACCAAGTCAAAATTAGATGACAAAATGCTGTCCTCTTCATCACTCAGTGAGCTACCGCTGAGCGCGATCTCTACTGGGAGCTTCGGCTCGGTTGTGTAAGCCGTTTTTTCACTGGACTGGCATCCAGTGATTTCGCTCTTCCGGTAACTAACCTCTGACTTCTTATCTGCCTCTTTGTTTGGTGAAGTATCAAAGAATTTACCTCCAAGACCCTGGAATTTTACGTATTCTGCCCCACATACACATGCCAGACGGCGTCCGGCTTTCATCAGGGTTTGGATACCCGTCCGTTTGCTTATCAGCTTTGAGTAGCAGCCAGTTCTGGATGTTTACTCAGCGGCTATGGTCTCAACGAGAGCACACGATCGAAGTCACGTGAGTCTTTCCAGGCACCTTGGGCATCAGGGATAAGAATACCACACTTGATTATTTGTGTTATCTCCGACTATTTCTATATGATCAGCGATGTGATGGATTTGAGGTCAAGGGTGGCAATGTTCCCCTTCAATCTTTCCAGAGCCTTCTGATCATCGCACCACAGCTTTAGCATACGCTCTGTGTAAGGTTTTCCTCTAAAAACTGGACACGACGCATCAGGTTCCTGACTACTCCAGGCTTTGCTAGTCATCTTCCTCTGTATTGCCACGAGGATGTCATCAGCTACCTCCTTCGTTATGTGACCTGAACGTGGACATGTTAAGGCCCTCCCCAAATCTGCTTTAGCAGCGGTAGCGTAGCATTTTTATCCTTCCTAGTTTCCGCGCGGCTACTTGTTCCAACCCTAAGCACCGCTGTAGCAGTAGCTTGCTCAGCCTTCTTGGTCCTACACTTAGAAGCAGACAGCGTAGCCCTTTCTCTACGCCCTTTTTCTCGCTGCTTCTTGTTCTTTTTCTTGGCCTTTGCACTACTGTCTGCTGAGATAGACCCACTTGATGATGCCTTCTCCTTGCCATTACGACTCACCACTTGCAAGGCAGCAGAGAAAAGGTCGTCCATTCTCTGGTGATCTGTGCTACTCGTAGTCCCTTACTCTTTTCTTGCGTTCAGCTCCTCGGGTTTGAAACTGGGTTTGGGAACATCCAGCGCGGAAATTGCCTCCATGGTCTCTGTTGGGGCCACCTACGTTCGATGATACAGTCCGTAGAACCGTCGGCTTAATGGCGGTTCCTCCTTGTTCATCGGTGTTTAAGGTAAACCCTTCTGACACCTCTCCCTTTCCTAATAGGTCCTAAATTATTCACATATTTATGTGTTTGACATTTGTCCCCCTCCATGGAGCCCACACCTTTGTAAATGCCCTACTTTAGAACAAAAAGAATTTCACACGTTATGATTACCGAAAGAGTATAAGGGAATATTGGCTCACAACTTGACATTGGAAGCTCGATCCAGTTGGCTGATAGGGCTAGATGTACAGGTATATACAGATATAAATATAGATAAATACAAATGATAATGATCAAGGTGTGGAATCGAAAGGTTAAAATAATTTTTATAATAGCATTTTAAGTGGTAATACATTGTAATTAGATTTTTGAAAGTATTAAGAGGTTTAAGTGAAGAGAGAAGTGTGAAGAGATAAAGAATACTACAAGCGCACAACAGTGTCAGTAAAGGATTTCTTAAAAAGAGCGAAAGGTTTACAGGAATAGAGAGAGAATTATTAACATAAGGACCAAAAGAGCCGATTATAAATAAGGTAAAGATACTGAAAACAGTCTTGAAAGTAATGAGTGGTAAAGGGATTAATCAAGATGCCCTACAAGAGAATTTTTGTATTGTTGCGGAGGTGAATCGGGAGCCACTGGAGTTGCTTGTGGGGTTCAGATACGTGATCATATTTGCAGAAACCAATTATAGATATTACATCATGTACAAATCTGAATGCACTCAAGCTAATTAAGCTCAAATTTGGATTAATATCCAATTAATTCGAATGCCAAGCACGATTTTATGGGTAATCTTCCTTCTAACGAAAGTAGCAGCATTGGTGCTAGAATTGCTGTTCTATCTAGAAGTCCATCTGGAAAGGTTTTGGGTTACAAATATTTTCAGATTTATAAAATTTGTGACGTTGACAACGTCTTTAATATTCCTTGCCTAACATGTACTTATTAATTGTAATATATAAATATAATTATTTGTTTGTTCGTATTTTATGCGCTGCCATACCGTCATCCTATAAAAAAGTCTATAAAAATTGAACTTAAATTAGATTAAAAGGGTCATGGTTCGAAACCCGACAGCGACTTTATGAAGGTGCAATCAGATAACGGTAAAACTTTCTCAGAGATTATCCAACTATGCCTGGACTCGGTAGGTGGCGCTGTTGATATCACCCGTGCGAAGCAGCGTCTTCCTAATAACAACTAGAAAATAAAAAACTGAGACAGCCTACTTGTCGCGCAAACGTGGCAAATATCCTCCTCGTGACGGAATCCATGGGGAGGCCAGTACTGAGCAATAGACTTTGATAAACTATCATGAATGTTTGTGTGTTGTACAATAAAGGATATTAAATAAATAAATTAAATGTTTGCAATATAAAACTAGTGGTTCAATTGATTACACCACTAATATAAGGAACTGCTTGGAAGCGATCAGCTTATTCCCAGGAGTTAATATCAACCAAATAATTTTTTATTTTCAGACTGATTTAAAGTTAATTAATAGTTAAAATGAAAACTTGTAACCGTTCCTCTGTATAATTTAATAACGAAGATAAAAAGAGGCTAAAGAAGTAAAATAAACATCACCAAAGTTTTCTACTAAAAGAAAACTGAAGAAAACACAAAGCCGTGTTTTATTTTATTATTGGTTTCATTTACTCATATTGTAGCAAACTTTTTCGATTCAAATTTTACTTCCAAAATTATGTTGCATTATTTTAAAAGCGGCTACGTGAAGCAAATTTATCAAGAACTAAGCAATTACATCTCGAAGATATCGCGACTATAGGAAAAACCACAAACCCTTGTTATTTGCCTTTCATTGCATGACGGTATATAGTATATGTCAAATATCTGAAAGTTTTAGTTAATAAATTTAAACCTTCTTCATTGTATAATCCATTGTGATCGATCAAATAGATTTTGAGTTAAACGATTTCATTTATATACAAACATCTCCCTTTATATACATATACGTATTTATATATATATATATATATATATATATATATATATATATATATATATATATATATACATACATATATATATACTTCTCTGCAATAAAATGTGCCTATATCTATATGTCTCACTAGTAATAACAGGCCTCTCATATCTAAAAGGGTTCTTTGGATAGGAAGATCGCTGCGCTGCCCGAATTCGTGTTGGAAGACTCCACTCTCTAATTATTAATGGTAATCTCTAAAATAAGTTAGTTACTTCACGACGTTTTCGTTTTTCGTAGCTGAGCACTAGGTATAGCTCTCTGGGTGACCTTAAAGTATGAGGACATAATATGGCCAACAGGGAAGGATCACGTCTCAGGTCTATATGTCTTCACTGGTAACACGCACCTATTACTCACTCTCGTTTTTAAGTTTTGAGATATGAGTGACGAAAAAAAGCTGAAATATACTTTTCACTGTGCATACGTTCGATTGCAATTATAACAAACATTCTTACTGTTACAGCGTATAAAAACACTCAAATGCTGGACATAGACATTCCCCTGGATATTTATTGTAGTTGCCTCGCTTGGCAAGTGAGTTGACAACCTTTATTTTATTTTTTATTTCGAGTTGTTATCAGGAAGATGCTGCTGTTACCTATATAATTTTTAATTTAACTCACAGGGCGATATATTATATGCGGAGAGATATGGATATCCTTACACCATCACTACATGGCGTTGTAATACTTTAAACTTTCCCAAAAAAAAAAACAGAAAGCCGAAACCTACGGCATGCTTTAACACGCACTTGGCTATTTTTTTTTCAATTGCTGGTATTTCCTAATAAAGTAAATCACACGTTTTATTTTTCTTGTAAGTGTACTTTTCGTTAATCTTTCAGAGGAGCAATTAATTTTTCCCGTCATAATTACCAACTCTCACCACAGAAAGTTCTGGTAGATTTCACAAACTGAAACCCTTAGTCTGGAAAGTTTTAATTTTATTAGTTTAGTGAATATTAGAGAATATAATAATTATCAACCACAAAATGTTTTTTCGTTAATATTAGAGATTTCAAACGTATAAACTTATACACAAACATAAACTCTCATGATTTTCACATTTAATAGTGGATAATCTATGGTCAAGATACTAAATAGAAGTCCGTAGTCGTAAAACCCAGCGGGGGTTACGTAGTCCATACTGCCTAACCCCTTCTGGGTTCTACTGGTGGTGGCAACTATAGCAAACATGAAGGATGTTGTTATGACGTGCTGAGAGTTACGAAGAGAAGTCCTCCGGTCTCCGGTGGCGACCATGGTAACTGCGAGACAGGGGGTGCTAAGAATCTCCGTCGGAGGTTCGGTTGCCACCTGAGACAAATCGACCTGGCAACATATAACACACGCACCCTGAATACTGACGGGAAGATCCTGAAGATGGAAGAAAATAAAGACAAGTTTTGCCGCAATATAATAGGATTATCTAATATTATAGAAAGAGGGACTGTTTATGATGAATTCTTTCCTACAAAAGCGGCACCACAAAAAGTGGACCTGTTCAAGCTCCGAGGGTTCGACAAAAACTGAAATTGACTTCATTATGGCCAGACGGCAACTGTTCAGTGTTGTCTTAGTGATCGCGAGGTATCTATCCGTGATCACCGAATATTCATAACAAAATTCTTCTCGTAGTGTAATCTCTAAAGTCCAGAAAACTTTCAGATCAATTTATAAAACTGTTTTCAGTGCCTAGAAAACTGCAATGGTATTCAGTATTCAGTTGGCGATATGAATGACAAGCTCGTGGAAACTGTCCATGCGGTCGGAGCTAAATTCTGTAAGATGTGCCACAAAAGAATACAAAATTCTCCGATGACACTCTTAATCTTATAGCTGTTAGAAGGGAAATGAAGCTGCAGTCTTCAGTAGATATGACAGCGTACAGGCAACTGAGCAGACAGATCTCCAAATGCATACGGCGGGTCTTACTCAACTTCAATAGAGCTTGTATTGAAGAAGCGATCGAGTGAAATCAGAGCACCAAAGTCTTTGCCAGAGATCTGTCTGCCAGAAAGAGCCAACTTGCGAAGCTGAAGACTGAGTGTGGCAGCATCGTTTTCGGGACACCTGAGTTCCTTTACACCTTTAGTTCTATGGGAGTAGTAGTAGAGAGGTTCTATGGGACTTTCAAGGGAAGATTCAAGAGCAAATCTTATCCGACACTATTCCGATAATATACTGGACGTCAGTCTGGGCAAGTAGTTTGGCTCTCCAGCACCTTAAATACAGGAAGACCCCGGGTGAGGATGGATTAATAGAGGAGCTTCTGAAAACGAGTGTAAAATTAGGTACTTGAAGCCCTTCAATTTCGGAGCTTCAATTCAGAAGCTCTTCAATTCCTTCTTCTATGGTAGGTCTACTCCGGAAGCGTGGAGCCGGAGAAGTACCTTTGTCTTATTTTTTAAGAAAGGCGACTACGCTCTCTTGAAAATTCCATTCTGAACCGTGACAACGTGCTGTTTTCGAATCATTACGTATCGTCTCGCATGCAGACTCGACGACTTCCAACCTCTCAAACAAGCTGGTTTTATTATCATAGACCATATACATACCTTTTGGCAAATTGTACTGAATACCGAAGAGTACAATTTCTGCCACTTTGTCTTGCGTATGTGAACAATGAAAAAGCTGTTGATACTTAATATTGGCGGTGCTAATTTGACTCTCGGTATCTGGAAGTGCTGAAGTGTTTGTACAGTATAGCTAAGATGGGTATTCGATCACAAAACACAAGTACGAACGAACTGCGGAAAGGTGTGAGACGGGGTGACGTTGTATCCCTGAAACTATATCTGACTAGCTACAGAGGCGCTGCAGCACGTGCAACGGCGCAGGTGCCGTCATATACTTGTGACAGGATGCTCTGCTTTTCTATAGCGATTATTAAATAAACAAAAAATAGATAAATAAAAATTTATAAGAAACTAAGCTTATATTTATTTAATCACGGTATTGTATAACGGTGTGCGTCCGTGCGTGCGTGCGTACGTGCGTGTTTTGAAACTTTTAAACTTTTGATTGTGAAATGTTTCTTTAGGTAATTTAACGAATCAATGTAGTGAAAATATCCTGATACTAAGCTGTGATCGAGTTAAATAACTGGATATATTACAAATAGTTAAGTATCAGATTAACTTCAGTCAATATAAGTGTAAATTACCTGTTATATCAGAAAAAAAATAATCAAAATTCCAAACATATTCCTGACATATTAACTTGATAAATACAAAAGAAACTGGAAAGAGAGGAAACTGAAAATATAGCAATCCTATTATTTATTTTACACAAGTTTTTCAATTCCAAATATATAGCCAATTTACTGACGTTAAAAACGGACAGATGATAGTGTTTCAGTCAAACAGAGGCAATCAACCCAATGTAAACTTGACCGACGAGCCGTTACATTTTTTATTCAATTAAAATTACTTTTTGCTAAAGTTTTGTTTTCATTATAACATTCATCACGAAATTCAGAGATGATAAAGCTTTACAAGTACGAGTATATTAAATATAATATCAATATTAACTTAATATCATTATTAATATTATTAAGCTATAATAAAAATTGTGAATAATCTGCTACAAAAAAATCTTAAAACAAAATAATAGGAACATGCTGTAGACACTTCCAATATTTGGTTACTTAAAGAAACTAATTTAAATTATCTATCAATTTAGTACTTAGTCTCGCGTCTCTATCATTACGTTTTCTACTGCAACAAATTTATCAGTAGCTACGGTTATGTAATTCGTTGTATTTTATTGATTAAAGCGCAAATAGCTTATTAATTTCCTTTGCATTTATAACACACTGGTGATTGATAAAAATTAATGAATCGTAAAAGACAATTCATAAATTCACTTTAATGGGTCTTTTTTCTTTTGCTTTATAATCAGCCAGTTTTCTATCATATTTATAAAATTAATTTTAACATAATTCTACATAGGATCTATTCTCTAACTCTCATACACTCTCTAACATAACAACTGATATATCCTATACTATTAAACGAGCAATTCTTGTATATATGTATATATATATATATAATCGGGATCTCGGAAACGGCTCCAACGATTTTCATAAAATTTAGTGTCCAGGGAGTTTCGGGGATAATAAATCGATCTAGCTAAGATTTATTTTTAGAAAATGTCTTTTTGTCCGTGTTTTTAGGCAATTAAAAACTGCTACAATATAGTTAGAATAAGAAGGTAAATTTTGACAGTTTGATAATGATTATAAATAGCTTATTGGTATAATGGGCGGTCACAAAATCGTAAAACCCCGGTTCGAGCCCAGACCGACCGACCGACTTTTTTATTTTTTTTTTCAAGTTTCTTTCTTTTTTGAGAAAATATATTTTTTTCGAGCCCTTTTTTTAGTATTTTTTAAAAACACGAAAATTTAAATAAAAATAATTGCACTCATGATTTTTTATTCAAATAACCAGTTCAGTTTTTTCTGTTATGTCGCTAAGATCAAAAAATATTATTTATAATTCATCAGTATGTAATTTGTATCTAAATATAATTTCCAAAACACACGAATTAAAAAAATCGAGCGAAAAATACCGAGCAAAGCTCGGTCAACCGGGTACTTTTTAATTAATTGACCTATCAGTTTTCTGGTAGACATTTTATTAGTGAGAATTTGACGTAAATGCCATGATAGGCGCATTGTTGTTTATAGTAGCATAATACTAACTTATTTATATATGAGGTACACAACCTTCAATGCTTACAAGGTATTTAACCTGTTATGGAGTTTTATATTTCTAATTATTCAGTTACGATATCTACTATACTATTATAAAACTCTATCACCACGATTTCTGCATATTGAATTTTTTTTTTAAATTTAAATTGAGATACACCACCACAGTATCGATACAGATGCCAAAACATTTTTTTTTTCTAGAAACGTTATCTGTCTTTCTGTCTATCTGCACACGCATCACAAAAAAGCCTGTGAACAAATTTGGATGGGACTTTAAAATGTTATGTTGGGATTGAACCGTTAGAATACGTATATATCATCAAACTAACTGTCATGGGAACTGAGGTACGGTATAATCTCCACTTTTGCGGCTACAAAATGTCAATTACAATTTACAATTTAAAATGGTTAAAGATATTTTTTCTCAAAAGAAATATACATTTCACTTAATCATCATCATTACAGCCCTTCACAAGTCCACTGCTGAACATAGGCCTCCCCCAAGTAATGCCACAAAGCACGGTCCTGAGCCACCTGCATCCATCGACTTCCTGCATATCTTACCAGGTCGTCACTCCATCTAGTGGAGGGTCGTGAAGTTACAATATACAAGTTATAAATGGGTTATGAGTATACAGATTGCAAAAAAAATATATATTTTAACATTAAATAGGAAGGAAAGAGTTTCGTGACATACAACTTCTTACTAGTTTAGGCATACAACTTAATACTTCTTATATTATCTTTTTGTGTATTTATGTACAAGTTATCAATCTTTTTGAATTCAAGTTAATAAAGTGGGTAGTAAGTAAGATATTTCTTATCGTTACCGATTGATTAGCGGTCGGCATATGGACAGGGTACAATAGAATAAATTCTAAATCCGACCCTGTATATATTATACTTATATGTTGTTTTAGTTTGCTTTTAAAGATGTTAAAACTATTTAATATTTTTATTTTTTGTGGTAGTTTATTATAACTACTATATAATATAAATATATTTTTACTATATTATGAATATTATAACTACATCAAAAAGCTCTACTACTATATACTATACTCTGCTTACCATAGCTTGTTCGTACCAAAGGTATGTAAATATTATTAGTGTTACGATGTACTTTCTTTCCTTTGCCTTTATTTGTTACAAATTTTAATTGTATGTGTATTTTACTATCTAAAATGTTCTTTATTAGATTACGGGTACTACAGCAATATGTTTGCTAAATATTCATAATTTTAGTTTCACTGTAAAGTTTATCTGTAGGTGTAATGAAGTTATAATTAAATAATAGTTTTAATATTTTATTTTGGCTTATTTGTAGGTCCTTTAATGTTGATTTGTAGGTGCACCCCCAAATTTCAACTAGATAATCCATGACTAAATTACATATTATAAATTGTACGGCGAACACCGTAAGGAAGGCATCGAATACAACGGTAAAGTGAACCCAATAGAGAAGATATTTTCGATCTTATTTTGCCTGTTGTAGAATTGTCAATGGTGAGAGGTGAATAACTGCAAATGTTTTTGTTTTTGGGTTTAATGGTTTAATGGATGAAGTATTAATGCAATTTGCAAATAGATGGCATTAGCGCTGAATTCAAAGAGGGATTTGT
The DNA here is from genome assembly GCA_036936625.1 of Parnassius smintheus behrii. NCBI lineage: Eukaryota > Metazoa > Arthropoda > Insecta > Lepidoptera > Papilionidae > Parnassius > Parnassius smintheus. The sequence continues at coordinate 28,593,446 of JAUPFT010000010.1, read as the reverse complement.
CACCACCATAGGTTATATAATATGTTTTTAAATATAATTTTACTATATTTTTGAATACGTTATATTTTATATTTTAAACATAGACTTTTATTAGAAATAGACGGACATAGTGTGCTAGTGGGAATAAAATTCTTTATGGCAATATATTAAATTATAAAAGGATAGCAAATCTCATGCCTTTGTAACCGTTTTTGAATGACAGGTCGGTACAAGTCGGCACGCAAGAAACAAGGTCCTAGATATTTTGTATTTTTTTAGATTATTATAGTGTTAATTTTTGTAATTCATAGTTTTCTAAAATGTTTACATGTTCCGTGAGTGACTATTATGTTAATAATAGAAATAATCCCGATAATAGCACATTTCACAGGAAAAAAACAATAAAGAAGACGTATAGGCCAGCAGTATGAGGTCAGTAGAATGTCCAACAGACAAGGTGTATGACCTGGAATCCACGTAGGCAAATTAACCAGTTGTGTCACATCATATGCCAAGGCAAAGTCTTAAACAGTTCTCTCGCATGATCGGTTATACGTGAACCAAGCCATTCGGCTTGGTGGGCGTTAAAATCACCGAGGATCACGATCTCTGCAAATGGGATCTGCTGTAACAACGAATTTGTAGCCATTTGGACGTGGTCGATGAGTCGGTCTGTTTCGGCATTACCGCTATGGGACCTATAGAGGCACCCGTAGATGCAGGGATGGTCTTCGCTGTCTACGCGCAGCCATAGGATGGACAGGTCCGTACCTTCAAGACTGTCGAGGCGTCGAAAACAGATATCCTTTCTGACTTTTACGCAAACTCTAGTGCGGGGCACAAATGAGTCTTTTAATTTGTACCCCGGCTAGGACAGATATGAAGTATCAGCTGGAGAGGACACCTGAGTCTCGGTTAAAAAGAGCAAGGTTTGCTTCGCCGTCTTCAAATGGTATTGCATAGCGTTAACGTTGGAATGAAGTTCCCTAACCTTAATTTTTACATTAAGCCGATAGTGTTAAAGTTGGTATGTCATTAAATGCCGTTATTATATAAATATAAACATGTTAATTGTTATTGACTTTTTAAATAAGTATCGTTAAAATAAATGTAATATTAAATTTCAGATATTAAACACGAACGTATCAAGCTATAATTAGTTAATTAAATTTTTACAAGGCTTTTATATGAGGAAAACAGAAGGTCTTCTGTTTTCCTCATTATGTATATCAGTATTATTTACAAAGGCTATCACGAATTTTCTTATTACATTTTCTAAGCAGATAGAAATTGGTTTGAAAAGAAATGAAAATAAAAAAGGAATTTGAATATTAGATATAAGTAAATCGCCTTGGGCATCTTAGAGCTTTTGTAATGAGCAATTTATTTTGATTTGATATTTGCTAACATTTGAAATCAAATCTGGTTACAACAAAATAAATAAATTATCTCTCTACTCTAACAAAAAATAATGGACATTTATAAGTTCGTAACGTATATCATTCAAAAGGTAGTAGTGCATAAAAACATGTGTATATGTCGTCATTAAGGCAGGTGCACGTGGTTGTCCATATGTTTCGTGTAATGTTGAAAATAATAATAAAGTTAGAGTTAAATATTCTATAATCAATACGAATCGTTCCTATTAGCTAACGCAAATAACTTAATTGGCGTCAATAAGAAAGGAAAGAAAGACGGATAGATAATATTCAAATGATGGCTTGGCTATAATTGCCAAGCATTCGAATTTTGTCTTTGTTTATTGGTAATCGAGAAACAATTAGGAGTATCGATCTGAAGTGCTGAAGTTTATCTTATTGCTGATTCAGATCTTCAACTGAAGAGCCAACGAGAATTCATATTTGCGTTGATGTTAACAGGCGATGGGTCGCAGCATCTTTCTCATAACAACTCAAAATAATAAAAAACTGCGGTTGCCAACCCACCTGCCAAGCGTGACAACTACGGCAAAATCCCCCTCATAGAGCCATCTATGGAAAAGGCCTATGTTCAACATTGGGGATTTATAGCCTATATGAATGTGGATGGATGAGTGGATGGATCACTACTTTATTCATGTCTGTATATGACAGATCAGAGAATTTGCGCCCACTGTTTCACACACAGGCACTGAGATAATTCACCGTATGGTGAATTAGCTCAGTGCCTCTGTGTGATGGTGAAGGAAAATATCTTTAGGAAGCCCGCATGTCTAAAAAAATTATTTTTGAAGACTTCACTTAATACTTGTCAATTCCAAATTTACACATTACCATGCAGTGCCTCAAAGACCGTGCTTTGTGGCATTTCTTTGGGGAGGCCTATGTCCAGCAATGGACATGTGATGTGTACAAACTAAAATGTATTTTTTGAATTTCTATTGTTCTTCAACTTTATACGCCATATATAATTCTTTTGGTGTATGTCCAAACTAATAAAGCACTATATGTTTTTTAAATTTTTACTTTTTATAAAATGAATATTATTATTAAAAACGTATCTTTATTGAATAAAGATATTGACGTTGTTTAAACTAATGCTTTTTACCGATAAAGGCACTATACTGAAAATTTCCTCCTAACAAGCTACAAACACCATTACCCAATTTCGTAGATTTTTTAATAAACAGGGCTGTGGTTCATTTGTAATATCTATATTTCATTTCGATAGCGAAAATTCATTACCATTATCCATTACAGCCTATCAAAATTCCGCTGCTGAACAGAGTCTTAAACTATAAAATGTCTATGTGAGGGATAGTAGTTACGGGTGACACACTTGGCGGGCGTTCATTTCATTCGTTATTTCATTTTCCTCTATCACCTACGAGTATTACGACATTCACGCGATGATATAGAGTAGTCAATTTAATTAAAAAGAAAAGATATCACATCCCTTGTGTTCTCTGAAACAAAGATTTACCCACGGTAACTAACAGTAAATGATGGCTTTTTTCTAACTGTGAAGGATGTTTTTTTTTCTTTTTGCGAGCTAATAAGGATGTCGATTCTTCCGGCGGTGACGCTGCACTATATTTTAACAGAGACTGAGAGCTTTAACAGAACAACGTTGAAAACATCCATAGAATGTAAAATGACTGCTACAATATCCATACAGAAGACCTGACTACTGTATTACGAAATACCGAGTCTCGGCAATATAAATCAGTATTTTGATTTCTTCGGTAATTCGACGATAGATACATTGGCAGGAATCTTTTACGTTCGACCGTACAGTGTTTTTGTTCTTTTATGGCGAAAAAATATCTTTATTTCGGTCTCAATTTGGTTCGGTCGGTTTCGGCTTAGTTCGGTGCAATAGTGAGCATATGATAGCAATTAAAGTAAATGTAGGGAAATGTTCTTTGTTTAGTGTTTATATGCCAACGGCTTCTTCTGAAAATTTGTTAGAATTTAGTGACTGTTTGAGTGAATTCGCGGCGGTTGCTGAAAATCTAAAGTGGAATCCCTTTTTATTTTGAGGACTTTTACGCACACCCGGGAGAACCATTCTGTAAGGAATTATTTAGTTTTTGTTTTGACCACAATTTTTTACGTGCAGATATGTCAAAACTTGTAGAAAACTCTGACAGTTATACTTTTATAAGTGAGGCACACGGTAGCAGACGTCGGCTTGATCATTGTGTGGTCTCCAGTGCCACCAGGAAAGTGGTGGTCAGTGTGAATATATACACTATGGCATTTACTGGTCGGATCATTTCCCGCTGGAGATGCAATATGACCTCTGGATGGTCGGACCTATATTTAAATTACAAAATAGGGTTATAAATAAGATAATTTGGGGACATAGAGATGAAGGTCAATTCAAGTCAATTGCAACGTACTATGATCGTTGATTAGATTTAATTAGACTCCCTTACTCTACCTTAACACACACACACATATATATATATATTGAGGTGGGGGGCTGCACTACACTACAATACAGAAACATTAATACACAAGGCCTTTTAGATACATAAGCATTATAATAGTAGTGTTGTGGCTTAAAGTCTCATATTTAAAATAAAAAAAGTTTAAAAAAACCCCTAAGAAAATTCAATATTGCTTACCCGATTACATATACTTTTACATTAATATGTTAAGCAATTATTATTTATTATTGTTTATTATTACTATTATTATTATTTATTATTATTATTATTGTGGGGTATCTATATAGTTTTCTCATCTGGTTGGGTTCTATAAATATATAATTATAAATGAAAATGAAAAGATAAATATACATAAATATCAATAACATAAAATAAATATAAAAATACATAAATAAATAAAAGCCCAACCAGATGGACGCCCTCGGCAGGGGAGACCAAACGGCTGAGGGTTAGGGGGAAAGGGAAAGAAACCGGCGGACGATGCGGGCGGTATCGATGAGCACCGCCTTCTGCATTTGAGCCCGGAGCGGTCCGCCACGTAGTCCCAGTCGCCTCAGATGACCCGAGAGGCTGACTGGGATTAGCTCGTTTGCAGAGACGACTACAGGAATAATTTCAGTCGGCAGACCACCCCACATGTCGGTCACCTCGTGAGCCAGGTCCAGATATTTTGTTTGCTTGTCTGTTTCGGCTTTCACGAGGTTCTCGTCATACGGAATGGTAATGTCGACCAAAAATATCCTTGACTGTGCCCGGTCCATCAGCACAATATCAGGCTTATTCGCAAGAATAGTCCTGTCTGTGATGATAGCTCGGTCCCAATAGAGCCTGGCGCGATCATTTTCGAGCACGGCTTCCGGCAAGTACTTGTAATACGGCAATTTCCGATCCACGAGACCGTATTTCAGAGCGAGCTCCTGGTGAAGAATTATTATTATTATTATTATATAACAGAAGAGGGAAGGAGAATTACAATTGGATTGACTTTAGATAACGATATCAATGCCAAAAATGTCAATGACAAACAGTAAAAAGGTAAATATTCCAATGGACCGAACGAAACCTTGAAGATCATGTTTAATGACCATGGCACACCTATGCCGGTAGTTGTTGGGAGCACTATGCTCGAAGTTGTTGATGAATACGTTTACCTGGGACAAATAGTCTGACTAGGTAAGTCCAACTTCGACCGAGAGGTCAATCGACGGATTCATCTCGGCTGGGCAGCGTTCGGGAAATTACGACATATCTTCTCGTCAGGTATACCTCAATCTCTAAAAACTAGATTGTACTACCAGTGCGTGTTGCTGGTGATGACTTACGGATCTGAGACGTGGTCCTTCACTGCTGGCCGTATGAGGACACTCAAGGTCGCTCAGCGTGCTATGGAGAGGGCTATGCTCGGAGTTTCTCTGCGTGATAGACTCAGAAATGAGGATATCTGCAGTAAAACCAGAGTGACCGACATAGCCCAACGGATTAGTAAGCTGAAGTGGCAATGGGCCGGCCATATAGCTCGAAGAACCGATAACCGATGGGGAAGAAAGGTTCTCGAGTGGCAGCCTCGTACCGGTAGGCGTAGTGTAGGGCGACCCCCCACTAGATGGAGTGACGACCTGGTAAGATATGCAGGAAGTCGATGGGTGCAGGTGGCTCAGGACCGTGCTTTGTGGCATTACTTGGAGGAGGCCTATGTTCAGCAGTGGACTTGTGAAGGGCTGTAATGATGATGATGATGATGAACGAAACCTAGTCTGCTACGACACCCACGGGTTCATATGGGGAAATGGATTCTCATACGGCACCACCGCAAGACGTCAGCATTGTTGGGCGAACTTACACCAACAGTTGCTATGACGACCATAAGAATCACGCAGGGTTAATGGTTGCATATTGTAAATGATCATGCTTGGTAGCAAGCGGTGGGGTAGGCCTATGAACAGCATTTGACTTTTTGATGATAATGATGATTCGTGAAATTTTAAATTAATTTTTAAACACCTATACTATTATTTTTATGTTTCATATGTTCATTTACAAAGCACGAAAAAATGCGAGGTGTTACGCGCAGTTATAGAAATTTCAGGAATAGGAGCAACCTCGAGCTCTGCGATAAGATAGTGATAACATATTCTGCTACGTGATATGTCAGCCATTTTGTCACCAAATTTATTTTACTCACGAAAATGTTGGAACAAATTTTGTAATTTAGTTGAAAAAAAGCAGGGATTGTTATAATAAAAACTTTTGTTATAACAATCCCTGCTTTTTGATTGTTTAGCTCCTTTACAGTTGCCAACAATTTAATTAGAAATATTTAATTGTTATAATCTCTATGTTAGTTTATTAATAATCCTAAAAGAGATTCAATTTCTATGCGTATATTTTTAGTCCCATGTGAATTTGCAGTTAAAGGTAAAGGCAAAAAATTTAATTTTCAATAAAAAGTTATTTCAAAAACAAAGCCTTGGCACATTTTTCAGAACCTGTTGTGCTGAAATCATTTTATTCATTTTAGTTTTAGAATTCGGTACTTACTTTCTACTGAAAGTAAAGTTTTTACATCTTTGTAAACATTTTATATTTCGTTGTAGTAAAAAGAAATAATATATTAAGCAATAAAATTAGTTTCTGTGTCCTTTTTAAATTTTATAACATATATAAAAGAAAACTTTACTGCAAACACTTGTAACAAATTGTAATATTTACTACGACGTTTATGTTGCAAGCAGTAAGACTTCTGAAGAAACTCGTTATAGTGAATGTGACATGTGATAACATATTATGATTAATATTATATTACTATATTTTTATTGAAATTATCTACGATCCAGATATATTAAATGTATGAAGCTATTGTTGTCTATCAAAATCCCGGTTCAAAATGTGCCTGTGTTTTGTACGGTACAAGTAAGAAACAAAGCAACACTCCTACCGAGGCTTTGTCAGAAATAAATTATGTATTAAGTTTAACAAATAAATTATATTATGACATACAGAGACATAATATATGAATTATAAGGCAGAATTCATCTGATGATTAAGAAATAAAAATGAGTGCACAGTACTGTGCAAAGTACTTTTGCGAATGTGACTCCAACAATCATCCTCCATATACAACATGTAACATAATTAACGCACTTTGAGAAAGTAGTTTGTTCAGAATCGTTTACTGAATCGATTCCTATCATTTTTAATATAGGTAATTTTGTATCCCAAAAATTATTAAAACTACGTCAATTACAGTCACACTAAATCTATACAGTCAAAACAAACTGAAATGGACCGTAACTTAAGGCAATAAGACTTTTAAGAGTGCAGTTTTATTTGTATTATTACTAATTCTGTCATTCGATAAAAATAAAGAAAAATAAACTTTACGAGTATTTCAAGTACGTTAAAGTCTTTGCGTTCATGGATTTGTACTGTGACCACAACATTCTTCCCGAATTAGTATAATTAATTTGATAAATAATCAGTGCATAAAAATGTTTAACTAAAAATTCAGTGTATTTATTATGATTATAACATAATATGCTAATTGGGGTGTCTGAGGGTGTGCGTTAATTACGTTACATATTGTATATTTAATGCAGGTGCGTATTACCTCTAAGGACTAAGATACCATTATAAAGGGTCACTGGTTGTGTATACACTCGCCATACGTAACACAGCAGAATTGTGCTGCTATTTTATAAAGTGAACATATAGTAGTGTGTATAGTTACCATATGTATATTACTATTATATACTAACAAAAGATTACTTTCTTTTACTTACTTTACTGTAAATTTAAAAAAAATAACATATATGGTATATCAATTCCACTATTTTATTTATAAATTATAGTCGGTCAATGTCCACAGCTGAACACAGGTCTTCCCTACGCAGGTGGGCCCGTAGCCGCAGTTTCAGTTGTATTATTATTGCGTTGCCAGCAGGAAGATGTTGCTGTTCATTTCCTGCTTCACTTGTGCCTAAGAGCCTATATTAAACTTTAGGTGAAATATAGATGAGAAATATTATTAACAGAGCTAACCCACTGATATATACTAATAATTTTATGAACGTATGTTACGTACGAAAATTTTACGTCGAAGGCTTCATATCCACGAACTTAATTTGGTCATTTGAGTGATTGATGGCAATGAAAATTGTTATGAACTTTCGGAATATTGTGGGTAGTAACAGGTGTGGCGTAATGATGGATAGCTTCTGACCAAAACTATATCAACTGAAACTGACTAGATATTTATCGGATTATTATTATTTCAGCTAAGAGGAACTCTTGGACGAAGTTATTTAGTGGCTTAGGGGAAATGACACGATTTGATGCGGCATCCAGGCCTTGCTCGTTGAAATGTTCTATATTTAAAAATCCATAAAATGACTCATGGTGCACAACATTATGATATATAATACGAATTTCGCATGCAATACTGAAGGAGCAACAGAACATGTAGTTTTAACCGAGTTGAAAAACAGGAATGTTCTATATTCTACATTATTTTTTTATTTCTGGGTAGGCTGAAAGTTTTTCATTCAAGAATTCATTTTTATGACAAATATGTCGAGAGGGAATAAATTAGGTTATGGCCAGCAGCGTCTTCCTTATGACGACTAAACATAAATAATTGCGGTTGGCAACTGTAGCAAACATCCCCCCCATGAAGCAATCTATAGAGGAGACCTATGTTCAGCAGTGGGATATAGTAAGCTATAACAGTAACAATTTTTATTAAATAATTTAGCTAATTAGGTAGTAATTCAATTTGGCTCACTATAGGACGTAGTGGAGGATTGGGTTTGTGTATTTTTGGTAACCCGTACAACTTCTGTGGTTTGGCAAATGTAAATATTGTCGATTTTACGTCCAGATTTAATTTTTTGGAGTATTTCTTTATGAGGTCACTAGTTGTTTTAAGTGTGTTATTTGTTGGTTCGTTTTTAACTTTTGACAACAGTTCTTGTATGTTAGGATTATAATCGAACGTATTCATGACTACCGTGGCTTTTCTCTTATCTGAGCGGAGTATCGTGAGTACTGATTTATTGCTGTAGTGTATAAGTGGAGGGTATATAAATAAAGTTAATATCAAACCAACTTGCGTGTGTTTCAATATATGGTAGTAACGGCAGGATTTCAAAAATCGAATTTATTTGCGAAAGTGGAGTATAAAGCTGTTTTGTGTATATTTTATAATAACTATCATGGATGATCAAAAAATAACCTAATCAATAAAAGAACCTGGATGGTACCATTCTCTTCCTTATCGTTACAAGTGTCAGTTCATCCACAATCTGTTTCGTATAAAACAAAGACTATAATACAGAGCTAGTATAATATAACAGGTTACGTGGTGAGCAATGTCTTTTGGTTCTAAGAAGGTACCGCTTTACTTTTTTGAAGTTTATCACAGCTGCCCATGGGCTTTACTGTCAGGTGGACTGTAAGCGCATTTGTCATTTTAATGTCAAAAATGGTGATTCAAAAATTTACGATTCTAGTTCAATGGGAACGTAAATGATCAACCATATCAATTGATGGCATTTACTTAAAAGATTGAATTATTTCCTCCTCCAAGGGACTGTCATATTAATTTCAACTTGATATCATATGGACTGACGGACATCAAAGTGATTCTAAAAGGTTTTTCTTTCCTTTTAAGTTAGGGAACCCTAAAAATGTGAACTCTTTAATTAAAAACAAACTCAAAATATATGGCTTCTTTCACTGCACTATGAAAATGTTCATTTAACTTTCTGTTTGTTTATAATTCAGCCTTTTTGTCTCATATCTATTTTTTAATTAAATCTTTAAAAAGAAGATAAGTGACTTAAAACAAACTAGCAATATCATAGAAGAATCTCTTGTATTAAAAAAAGTTATTTTCTATACTAAACATAAATTGCGTCTGTCTAAGGATTCTGATTAAACCAATAAACAAATTTGTTTGGCTTACTAAATACACAGATATGTAAGTATTTCTAATTATATCAAAGCACTTCATATAGTATTATATACATATTATGTAATAAGCCTTTACTCACAATTGAAAATAAAAATCGATATAAATTGGACGTAACTAAACAAAACAAGATCCAGCCGATATTCGTGTTAAATTGTAAAAAATATATCCATAAAAAATTCTACCGTTATCAAGCCGCCTGAGGACTGCTTCGAGGGCGGCACTGAAAATTTCGGGAATCAAGGAAGTGATACAACATTACTATTTAAAAATGTATTTATTGCTTTTTGTAGTATTCTCCGCGAAATTTGATACATTTTTTTCATACGATGGAACCAATCATTGAAGCAACCATTCCATTCGGAAGTTGGGGTCTCCAAAATGGCCGTTTTGTAGGCGTCCACAGCTTCTTCAGGTGATGAAAATCTCTGTCCACGCAATTTATTCTTTATTTTAGGGAAAGTATAGAAATAATTAGAGCTTAGGTCGGGGCTGTACGGCGGATGGTCTAATAATTCTATGTTTTCTTGCTCTAAAAACTCTTTTGTTCCGTGTGCGGTGTGAGAACTCGCATTGTCGTGTTGGAGCATGATGCGGCGGTTGCAGTTCTCTTTACGGAGTTTAGAAACGACCTGTGGCAAACAAATGCTAGCATACCATTTTGCATTAACCGTTCTTTGTCACTCAAGAGGAATAGTCGTAACATGGCCGGTTTTGGAGACAAACGTGGCCAACATTTTTTTTGCAACACCGTGAACGAACAATTTTTGTTGGCTTTAACTCATTTTTGAACACCCAAACTCGTGACTGGTTTTTTGTTTCGGGTTCGTACTCATATATCCAGGATTCGTCACCTGATACGATGTTGTATACAGCATTTGAGGATCCTGCGTGGAAGATTTCGAGAGATCTGACACACTAAGTAACGCGAGCCGCTTTTTGCTCTTCACAGAGCGAAAAGAGGCCACCACCAAACCACTTCTTTTTTCTTTTTTTTCTTCGAAAGTCATAATAAATCATCGCTCTTGAATTTTCTCGAGTCAATTCCATTTTTTCAACGACTAAACAAGTTTGACAAAACCTTGTGACAAGACCGAGAATCTTTTTTTTAAATAAATAAATGGTATTCAATTTTTAAAACCAAGGAGTTTTCAATTAAAAAGGTTTTAATACGACAGGAACAGTGGAAATATTCCATTCCCGATACTTTTAGTGCAGCCTATGTACCATGTCATCAAAATATCGCTGACAAATATTAGAAGAGAAAAGCCGCGAATTGAAAATAATGTTACCTATCAAAACACTGAGGTATAATACCTTTGCCTTACCGTTCTTTAAATATTGCTTGATTAGAATGACAGCTGTCATCAAAAGTGATGGCATAACTTTCTAGTAGCGGTAACACTGACCTCTATATATATATATATATATATATATATATATATATATATATATATATATATATATAAATTTTTACTAAACTTAATATCATATATACCAACATGTTGGGCTGTATATTACTGAGTTTTGATAAACAATAAAATAAATAGGGTTGTCGAGTTCCTTGTCTATAATACTTATCGATGTTCTTTCCTACCCATATGTGTTAACAAATAAAGTCGCCAACAACGGATGATTATCAAATGTTTATTAATTAACAGGTTTCCAACTACATAAACATAGACTAAAATTATGGCTTAAAAGCATAAATATTGTGAATTGGCGTCCGAAACAAAATGATCATGTTTGGAACAAATAGATTATTATTTCGAATGTTTTTTTTTTATTTCCTCTTTCCTCATTTTCCACCAAACTCAAGGGCCTAAGGGCCCTGTGTCGTCGAAAAATCGCCTGATGATGTCGAGCCACGTTGGATGTGTGTTAGTGGGCTGCGGCTAGAGGAGATTCCTCTCCCTGGACCGCTGTAGTCGAGGTGGAGTCGTAAGGGAAGAGGAGTGTTGGTATGGCGATTGGCGATGCGCCACTTGACTATCTTTCGCGACTTTGGTGAGGCTGCACCACTTGATGTTTCCAAGTGCTCGTTTTTCCCTGTCTCCATTCACATATCGGGCTCGGGGAGTCCGTAGTGCAGCTCGTATCTGTATAAATGTTTCCTCGGTTTAAGATCTTTGTAGAATATTTAGAGACGATACCAGGAGACCCAACAGTATGGGTTTGGTTTGAGAGAGAGAGAGAGAGAGAGAGTTAAAGCTTCGGTTTGGGATACTACTTGCGAACACTTTGACAGCATCCCATCTCAGGGGTACCTAATCTAAAGCAGGGGTGGCATTAGAGGCAACTGAACCAAGTAAATATGTGCATTTTGCTGTAGAGACTATTGGTCCGTAGGGTGCACGTGCGGTGTAGTTCCTAAAAAACTGTATCTGCGACTGATCATCGCTGCTGGTAATAAGAAGTTGTTTAGTTTGTTGTTTCCTCGCTTGAAGGCTAAGTATAGCCATTCAGTGAATACACGTAGCCAGCATTCTTGGGACGATACCACAGAAAGTAGGACTTTATGATAATTTCAGTTATTTTTTTATACTGTAATTTCAATTTCGAAAATGACGTTGTTAATAACTGATAACTAGTTCAAAGTTTGTATTTTTTATATTATCTTGCTAGCTCGTACCCGGCTGCCATAGCTGCCGCAGAAGAAATAATTGTGGAAATTCGTTTAAATTTGGAACAGTTATATTGTATAATTAGGAATGAAAATAAAATCATTGAATTATAATGATATATAACTTTCAAATAAATAGTCGGTATAATACGCACGCCACCTAGTGTCAGTTAATTGTACCATGCGTATAATCTTCGCACAAGTGCAAACAATAAGTTGACTAAGTTTGACCGCAATCTGATGAACGGTATGGCATCGTAGAAAGTACGAACAAACATAAATTTTTATATAGTAGAAAATATTTTACTGTCTATAGACAGACCTGTAGTTGATTATAATAGGCGTTATTATAGCAGCTAATTTGTTTTTTATAATACCAGAACTAAATGAACAGTTGACAATAAATTATTTTAGAAATTATGTTTTTATTTTTGTTTTGTTTAGTTAGTTTAATCTTAATAATTTTAGTTGAATGGTCTTAGGGCTACGATAGCTATCCGAGTACGGAACCAGAGTACAAAACTAGTCCAACTCTAGAGATGTGTAAGACAGGGTGTCGTAATATCCCCGAAATACTTTACTGCTGCATTGGAAGACGTTTTCAAGATACTGGACTGAAAAGGATACGATATTAACGTCAATGGCGTATACGTCACTCACCTTCGTTTTGCCGACAATATAGTCATTAATGCAGCATCGCTGGAGGACCTACGCACTATGTTCAATGACCTCAATCGTGTCTCCCAACGGATAGATCTTAAGATGAACATGGACAAAACAAAAGTCACGTGTAATGTCCATGTCACACATATACCGGTGGTTTTTGGGAGCATTTAGCTGAAGTTGTTGACGAGTATTTTTACTTGGGACAAATAGTCCGACTAGGTAAGTTCAACTTCGACCGACAGGTCAATCGACGGATTCAACTCGGCTGGGCAGCGTTCGTGAGATTACAACACATCTTCTCGTCAGGAATACCTCAAAACTAGATTGTACAACCAGTGCGTATTGTCAGTGATGACCTCGATGACGTTTGAGGAAGCCCTAAGTCGCTCAGCGAGCTATGAAGGGGGCTATGCTCGGGGGTTTAAACTTAGAAATGAGGATATCTGCAGCAGAACCAGAGTGACGGACATCGCCCAATGGATTAGTAAGCTGAAGTGGCAATTGACCGACCATATAGCTCGAAGAACCGAATACCGATAGGGAAAAAAGGTTCTCGAGTGGCAGCCTCGTATCGGCAGGTGAAGTGTAGGACGTTCCCCCACTAGATAGAGTCAAAAACTCGGTAAGATATGCAAGAAGTTGATGGATGCAGGTAGCTCAGGACCATGCTTTGTGGCATTCCTTGAGGGAGGTCTATGTTCAGCAGAGGACTTGTGAAGTGTTTCAATGATGATGAATGATAATGACATTATATAAATATGATACGTAAATGGAATGGACGTTACGGGTAGAGAGTAGGATATAGAATTTTTATCGATATAATTTGGTACACTGTCTTATTCCAATTATTAGTTCCGTGAAATGTAATCGTGAAATCAAATCGCTTCAGCATGTCACGTGTATAGCCAGTCCAGCGTACTTGTATATATAGAGATCAGTGAGCGCCAACGTAGCGAGTTATTGGATTAATATTGGAAAACGAAAAATCATTCATTTCTGGCGAGTAAACAATATTTTAATGACAGTTCTTCATTTAAAAACGTGCATAACACATAAATTTTGCTTTAAAATTAAACCAGTCAAGGGGAAATATAATCTCAAATGGCTTAGCAAGATCCTTCGTTATGCCGAAAATATTGCAGCATTAATTTTGAAATAAATATATGGTAAAGTTGAGGATTAATGTTAAGGATTATGTTAGACGAAAACACGATTTCGTAAAATTTTCTCGATAGAAAAAAAATCCAAAGTTACCTCCAAAATAAACAATAAACCGCTGTTATTCATAAAATACTTTAAATAAGATCATGAAACTTTGCATACTAGCTGAACTAACTATAAAGCAGTGCTTATGTTATTTACTTTTTTTAAAATACCATTATTTTCACTGTAAAAAGAAATTACCTAAACTATCAGCCTCTTAAAGCGTGATTCCCGCAGCACGGTCACTTCGCTCCAGTCTTTGAACGGGGAGGTTGTGTCGCTTACGATCAGAATATACATTATGCAACAGGACGACGTAAAATTAAAATAGGAAATAACCGTAATAAAAATAAGAAGCAACTGGCTTGGCGTTAAGAAACAGGCATAAATATGATAAACCTAATGAAATATGTGTCTAACGACCTTTCTACTTACAGTATTAGTGATTACAAACATGCCGGTACATAGCATACGACGCGCGGGCAAGTGGGGACGAAATTAGAATTTGAGCTGACTTACTCTATCCCCTTAATATTAATTCATTATCACAAAAATAAGCCTAGTAATTTACTACCTCCGTAAAATGTTACCCCAAGTTGCAAGAATGTTAGATATGGGACAAATTGACAAAAATATGAATATAATAAATTAAAATAAATTTATTTCAATTATTTTTACAGAAAATTTTTCTTTCAAAAGAATAAACATGCGTTCATTTGTTTAATATTGGTAACACGGAGCACGTCAAGCTGCCATTTTGTTTATTTGAGCGTCAGTCAGTACGAGTGCCGACGCCAGACGCCTTGTATACGCTTTGTGTTCCCCAGTTTTCTTTTATTTCGTTGTTTTGATTATTTCTTGTCCCTATTTTATTATTGTTTTTGTTTTGTTATTGTCTTTTTGTTACAATGCCAAAAAGAACCAGAAAAACTGTTTTAAATAGCTAATTTCGCGAGTTTGTGATTCGTTTGCGTGACTATTTTGAACGTTATTACCAAAATGGCGGACTGCTATATTGCCAGTGTCACAAGTATGTGAAGGAGTTGCTGAGGCTCTTGGGATTGGAAGAGCTACTGTGACTAGAATCAGCAAAGAAACATTTGGAGATACATCAAAGGAGGTGAATAAGTTATCGTCTATCAAGGTACCTGAGGCCAAAGGTCAAAGGTCAATAATTTGCCATGCTGATAGCTCGTCTAGATTTGTACCAAATTGTTTACTGGTATTCAAGTCTGTCAAGACAACGGAGTACTGCGGAGAGATGAATTTTGATAAATTTGAGGAATGTTTTATAAAACTTCTAAATAATTTAGATGAACTCCACGTGACGCTAATGGACATTACACCCTATAATTCAGTTCAAAAATTAAGCCTCGGACAACTAAGAACCGGAAGAATGAAGTAATTTCTTGGTTGCAACACTATGTTGAAAAAAGAACTATTGCGTGGAGTACACAAGCCCCAAACGACAATATTTGTGTCGGATGAGATGGCAAAAGAAAAGGGACATACCGTTATCCGCCTGCCACGGTATCATTGCCAGTATTATCATCATCATCATTACAGCCCTTCACAAGTCCACTGCTAAACATAGGCCTCACCCAAGGTATGCCACAAAACAGGGTCCTGAGCCACCTGCATCCATCGACTTCCTGCATGTGTTACCAGGTCGTTACTCCATCTAGTGGGGGTCGCCTTACACTTCGCCTACCGGTACAAGGCTGCCACTCGAGAACCTTTTTTCCCCAACGGTTGTCGGTTTTTCGAGCTATATTGTCAATAGAATTAATTTGGGCGCAAGTTAAAGGTATTAATACTTAAATGAAGTTGATTCTAATTAATCACTTTGCATCACTAATTTTTAAAAATTACCTCATTGTTTTCGTTTTAGATCATGCAGCAAGACACAATACCAACCTACCGTTCACGGCAAATAAAATGTTAAATATGCTTAACAATGCATGTGAACATATAACACAAATGATTGAAAGAAGGTGGTCGATAAAACGCGAAGAATTATCACAGAAGATTGGCAACGTGATGTCCACTTTGATTATTTGTGTGATCAGGAATTAATAATTAATCTCGAAGATTGTTCCAGTGTCTCTGGTTTTAACGATGATGATTGTGACTAAGGTTTTGTCAATAAATTTACTATTGCTAATTTTTTTATTAGCCCAAAATGAGTCCCAATGTTTAAACACTTGGTTTAAATGAGTATTGGGTGCATATTTTTTATTAATATTTATGAATACTTTATCGATATATCGATTTAATGTTCCAGCATTAGTCAGATCAGAATGACAGCTGTCATTCTAATCAAGCTATATTTATAGAACTATACGTACTAGAGTCGACATTGCGTTTATTTACGGTGTCCTCGTATCAATTGCGGCGTTATCGCCGCACTTTACTCAGTAGCTCACTAGGCGCTAGTGAGTTGACACCTGTTGGTTGATTATATAAAAAAAATATTTTTACAAAGTATGCCATGGTGTGTTTTTATATATTGCGCAAATGTTATTAAAATGAAAATGAGAGAGAGAGAGATAATTAATAAAAAAAAAGTATTATAAATTAATAATAAAACAAATTGTTTCTAAGACGCCATCTCTTGTCATGGAATATAGATTATGAAATTTATTTGTTCGGATGCGACATTTCTATGGGTAGTTAAGTATAGGATGATTATATTATGCACATTTTTTGTAGAAACAAGTTATCATCAATACAGACTTCACAAGTCCACTGTAGAACGTTGCTCCATCTAGTGGGAGGTAGCCCTACGCTATGCTTACCGGTACGAGACTGCCACTCGAGAACTTTGTTTCCCCATCGGTTGTCGGTTCTTTGAGCTATATGGTCGACTCATTGCCATTTTAGCTTTCTAATCTGTTGGGCTATGTCGGTCACTCCGGTTCTACTGCGAATATCCTCATTTCTAAGTTTATCAAGCAGAGAAACCCCGCCCATAGTTCTCTCCGTAACTCGCTGAGCGACCTTGAGCCTGAAGGATCACGTCTCAGATCCATAAGTCATCACTGGGAACACGCACTGGTTGTACAATCTAGTTTTGAGGTGTACCTGACGAAAAGATATGTCGTAATTTCCCGAACGCAGCCCAGCCGAGTTAAATCCATCGATTGTCCTCTCGGTCAAAGTTAGACTTACCTAGTTGGACTATTATTCCAGGTTAACATACTCGTCAACTACTTTGAGCTTAGTACTCCCAACAACTACCGGCATAGGTGTGACATGGACGTAACACAATCTTTGTGTGCTCCATGTTCATCTTAAGACCTATCCATTGGGAGGCACTATTAAAGTCTTTGAGAATAGTGCTTAGGTCCTCCAACGATTCTGCCATAAGGACCATATTATTGGCAAATTGAAGGTGAGTGATGTACTCGCACTTAATACCCTATCCTAGTATCCTTTTCGGTTTAGTAACTTTAAAACGTCTTCCAATGCATCGGTGAAGAGTTTCGGGGATATAACATCATCCTGTCCTACACCTCTCTGCAGTTGAATAGGTTTCGTAATCTGGTTCTGCACACGGATTTCCATCGTAACTCTACTGTAACAACATGTCAGCACTTCGATATTCCGACAGACAATTTGGCACCGCTGAAGGGACTGTAGCACGACCCAAATTTTGACGGAATCAAAGGCTTTTCATAGTCCACATACGCAAGGCATTGTGGCAGATTACACTCTTCGGTCTTATTTTTTAAAATAAAACTAGCCTAAATTACTCCTTATAACATCAGCTATGATGTTATAAGGAGTGGTGGAGAGAAGGAGAGGTGATGTTATGATGAAACAAATATAGTAATCACAAGTGAGCTAAATTTCTTGTATTTAAATTCTCTCATTATTTTTTTACTATATTTTTAGGTTTCCACGTCTAAGTCAAATTGGAATAAATTCGTCCATTTTTCACTCTCGCGTGCGCAGCATTTATGAACGACTCTTATTCTAATCTAAATAAATGTATTTGTAATTTAAATGTTATACATTTTGTTAAACATACATTTAGTACGTTTTTTTATATTTGACATATTTTTTAAATATTCATATAAAAATCTCATTAAAATGTAATTGTGACATAATGTTATGTAATATTATATTTAATTAGCATATATAATATTTTATAAAAATTACAAATTTTAAAACTTGTAATTGAAATAATTTACCTAATGAACAATACAATCTATTATTACATACTGAACATTCTACCTACGTTGTTTATATATATTTATAATAAAAAATTCTACCGTTATCAAGCCGCCTGAGGACTGCTTCGAGGGCGGCACTGAAAATTTCGGGAATCAAGGAAGTGATACAACATTACTATTTAAAAATGTATTTATTGCTTTTTGAAGTATTCTCCGCGAAATTTGATACATTTTTTTCATACGATGGAACCAATCATTGAAGCAACCATTCCATTCGGAAGTTGGGGTCTCCAAAATGGCCGTTTTGTAGGCGTCCACAGCTTCTTCAGGTGTTGAAAATCTCTGTCCACGCAATTTATTCTTTATTTTAGGGAAAGTATAGAAATAATTAGAGCTTAGGTCGGGGCTGTACGGCGGATGGTCTAATAATTCTATGTTTTCTTGCTCTAAAAACTCTTTTGTTCCGTGTGCGGTGTGAGAACTCGCATTGTCGTGTTGGAGCATGATGCGGCGGTTGCAGTTCTCTTTACGGAGTTTAGAAACGACCTGTGGCAAACAAATGCTAGCATACCATTTTGCATTAACCGTTCTTTGTCACTCAAGAGGAATAGTCGTAACATGGCCGGTTTTGGAGACAAACGTGGCCAACATTTTTTTTGCAACACCGTGAACGAACAATTTTTGTTGGCTTTAACTCATTTTTGAACACCCAAACTCGTGACTGGTTTTTTGTTTCGGGTTCGTACGCATATATCCAGGATTCGTCACCTGATACGATGTTGTATACAGCATTTGAGGATCCTGCGTGGAAGATTTCGAGAGATCTGACACACCAAGTAACGCGAGCCGCTTTTTGCTCTTCACAGAGCGAAAAGAGGCCACCACCAAACCACTTCTTTTTTCTTTTTTTTCTTCGAAAGTCATAATAAATCATCGCTCTTGAATTTTCTCGAGTCAATTCCATTTTTTTAACGACTAAACAAGTTTGACAAAACCTTGTGACAAGACCGAAAATCTTTTTTTTAAATTAATAAATGGTATTCAATTTTTAAAACCAAGGAGTTTTCAATTAAAAAGGTTTTAATACGACAGGAACAGTGGAAATATTCCATTCCCGATACTTTTAGTGGAGCCTATGTACCATGTCATCAAAATATCGCTGACAAATATTAGAAGAGAAAAGCCGCGAATTGAAAATAATGTTACCTATCAAAATACTGAGGTATTATACCTTTGCCTTACCGTTCTTTAAATATTGCTTGATTAGAATGACAGCTGTCATCAAAAGTGATGGCATAACTTTCTAGTAGCGCTAACTATATATATATATATATATATATATATATATATATATATATATATATATATATATATATATATATATATATAAGTACGCTGGACTGGCTATACCATACAAAATGACTTTGACAATTTGAAGCGCCGCTAAAGGATGTCTTGAAAAATAAAATTGACGTAATATGCCAAAGTCTGTTGTCTTATTTCATAAGTCTGTATTTCGAACTGATAAGCTAAAAAACGAAAGTATTTTATTGTTTGATTGTGTATAATATTAGTTACATAATAAGACTTATTTTTATTAATAATGAGAGTGTGCGTAATCTGTAAAACTCGTTACCTAAAGGATAGTGGTATAACATTTCACAAGTAAGTGAATTTGCAGCAAATATTAAACAAATTAAAACTATTTGATAATATAAGTACTTAAAAATTTGTTACTAAACTTAATATCATATTATACCAACATGTTGGGCTGTATATTACTGAGTTTTGATAAACAATAAAATAAATAGGGTTGTCGAGTTCCTTGTCTATAATACTTATCGATGTTCTTTCCTACCCATATGTGTTAACAAATAAAGTCGCCAACAACGGATGATTATCAAATGTTTATTAATTAACAGGTTTCCAACTACATAAACATAGACTAAAATTATGGCTTAAAAGCATAAATATTGTGAATTGGCGTCCGAAACAAAATGATCATGTTTGGAACAAATAGATTATTATTTCGAATGTTTTTTTTTTTATTTCCTCTTTCCTCATTTTCCACCAAACTCAAGGGCCTAAGGGCCCTGTGTCGTCGAAAAATCGCCTGATGATGTCGAGCCACGTTGGATGTGTGTTAGTGGGCTGCGGCTAGAGGAGATTCCTCTCCCTGGACCGCTGTAGTCGAGGTGGAGTCGTAAGGGAAGAGGAGTGTTGGTATGGCGATTGGCGATGCGCCACTTGACTATCTTTCGCGACTTTGGTGAGGCTGCACCACTTGATGTTTCCAAGTGCTCGTTTTTCCCTGGCTCCATTCACATATCGGGCTCGGGGAGTCCGTAGTGCAGCTCGTATCTGTATAAATGTTTCCTCGGTTTAAGATCTTTGTAGAATATTTAGAGACGATACCAGTAGACCCAACAGTATGGGTTTGGTTTGAGAGAGAGAGAGAGAGAGAGAGAGAGAGAGAGAGAGTTAAAGCTTCGGTTTGGGATACTACTTGCGAACACTTTGACAGCATCCCATCTCAGGGGTACCTAATCTAAAGCAGGGGTGGCATTAGAGGCAACTGAACCAAGTAAATATGTGCATTTTGCTGTAGAGACTATTGGTCCGTAGGGTGCACGTGCGGTGTAGTTCCTAAAAAACTGTATCTGCGACTGATCATCGCTGCTGGTAATAAGAAGTTGTTTAGTTTGTTGTTTCCTCGCTTGAAGGCTAAGTATAGCCATTCAGTGAGGACACGTAGCCAGCATTCTTGGGACGATACCACAGAAAGTAGGACTTTATGATAATTTCAGTTATTTTTTTATACTGTAATTTCAATTTCGAAAATGACGTTGTTAATAACTGATAACTAGTTCAAAGTTTGTATTTTTTATATTATCTTGCTAGCTCGTACCCGGCTGCCATAGCTGCCGCAGAAGAAATAATTGTGGAAATTCGTTTAAATTTGGAACAGTTATATTGTATAATTAGGAATGAAAATAAAATCATTGAATTATAATGATATATAACTTTCAAATAAATAGTCGGTATAATACGCACGCCACCTAGTGTCAGTTAATTGTACCATGCGTATAATCTTCGCACAAGTGCAAACAATAAGTTGACTAAGTTTGACCGCAATCTGATGAACGGTATGGCATCGTAGAAAGTACGAACAAACATAAATTTTTATATAGTAGAAAATATTTTACTGTCTATAGACAGACCTGTAGTTGATTATAATAGGCGTTATTATAGCAGCTAATTTGTTTTTTATAATACCAGAACTAAATGAACAGTTGACAATAAATTATTTTAGAAATTATGTTTTTATTTTTGTTTTGTTTAGTTAGTTTAATCTTAATAATTTTAGTTGAATGGTCTTAGGGCTACGATAGCTATCCGAGTACAGAACCAGAGTACAAAACTAGTCCAACTCTAGAGATGTGTAAGACAGGGTGTCGTAATATCCCCGAAATACTTTACTGCTGCATTGGAAGACGTTTTCAAGATACTGGACTGAAAAGGATACGATATTAACGTCAATGGCGTATACGTCACTCACCTTCGTTTTGCCGACAATATAGTCATTAATGCAGCATCGCTGGAGGACCTACGCACTATGTTCAACGACCTCAATCGTGTCTCCCAACGGATAGATCTTAAGATGAACATGGACAAAACAAAAGTCACGTGTAATGTCCATGTCACACATATACCGGTGGTTTTTGGGAGCATTTAGCTGAAGTTGTTGACGAGTATTTTTACTTGGGACAAATAGTCCGACTAGGTAAGTTCAACTTCGACCGACAGGTCAATCGACGGATTCAACTCGGCTGGGCAGCGTTCGTGAGATTACAACACATCTTCTCGTCAGGAATACCTCAAAACTAGATTGTACAACCAGTGCGTATTGTCAGTGATGACCTCGATGACGTTTGAGGAAGCCCTAAGTCGCTCAGCGAGCTATGAAGGGGGCTATGCTCGGGGGTTTAAACTTAGAAATGAGGATATCTGCAGCAGAACCAGAGTGACGGACATCGCCCAATGGATTAGTAAGCTGAAGTGGCAATTGACCGGCCATATAGCTCGAAGAACCGAATACCGATAGGGAAAAAAGGTTCTCGAGTGGCAGCCTCGTATCGGCAGGTGAAGTGTAGGACGTTCCCCCACTAGATAGAGTCAAAAACTCGGTAAGATATGCAAGAAGTTGATGGATGCAGGTAGCTCAGGACCATGCTTTGTGGCATTCCTTGAGGGAGGTCTATGTTCAGCAGAGGACTTGTGAAGTGTTTCAATGATGATGAATGATAATGACATTATATAAATATGATACGTAAATGGAATGGACGTTACGGGTAGAGAGTAGGATATAGAATTTTTATCGATATAATTTGGTACACTGTCTTATTCCAATTATTAGTTCCGTGAAATGTAATCGTGAAATCAAATCGCTTCAGCATGTCACGTGTATAGCCAGTCCAGCGTACTTGTATATATAGAGATCAGTGAGCGCCAACGTAGCGAGTTATTGGATTAATATTGGAAAACGAAAAATCATTCATTTCTGGCGAGTAAACAATATTTTAATGACAGTTCTTCATTTAAAAACGTGCATAACACATAAATTTTGCTTTAAAATTAAACCAGTCAAGGGGAAATATAATCTCAAATGGCTTAGCAAGATCCTTCGTTATGCCGAAAATATTGCAGCATTAATTTTGAAATAAATATATGGTAAAGTTGAGGATTAATGTTAAGGATTATGTTAGACGAAAACACGATTTCGTAAAATTTTCTCGATAGAAAAAAAATCCAAAGTTACCTCCAAAATAAACAATAAACCGCTGTTATTCATAAAATACTTTAAATAAGATCATGAAACTTTGCATACTAACTGAACTAACTATAAAGCAGTGCTTATGTTATTTACTTTTTTTAAAATACCATTATTTTCACTGTAAAAAGAAATTACCTAAACTATCAGCCTCTTAAAGCGTGATTCCCGCAGCACGGTCACTTCGCTCCAGCCTTTGAACGGGGAGGTTGTGTCGCTTACGATCAGAATATACATTATGCAACAGGACGACGTAAAATTAAAATAGGAAATAACCGTAATAAAAATAAGAAGCAACTGGCTTGGCGTTAAGAAACAGGCATAAATATGATAAACCTAATGAAATATGTGTCTAACGACCTTTCTACTTACAGTATTAGTGATTACAAACATGCCGGTACATAGCATACGACGCGCGGGCAAGTGGGGACGAATTTAGAATTTGAGCTGACTTACTCTATCCCCTTAATATTAATTCATTATCACAAAAAATAAGCCTAGTAATTTACTACCTCCGTAAAATGTTACCCCAAGTTGCAAGAATGTTAGATATGGGACAAATTGACAAAAATATGAATATAATAAATTAAAATAAATTTATTTCAATTATTTTTACAGAAAATTTTTCTTTCAAAAGAATAAACATGCGTTCATTTGTTTAATATTGGTAACACGGAGCACGTCAAGCTGCCATTTTGTTTATTTGAGCGTCAGTCAGTACGAGTACCGACGCCAGACGCCTTGTATACGCTTTGTGTTCCCCAGTTTTCTTTTATTTCGTTGTTTTGAGTATTTCTTGTCCCTATTTTATTATTGTTTTTGTTTTGTTATTGTCTTTTTGTTACAATGCCAAAAAGAACCAGAAAAACTGTTTTAAATAGCTAATTTCGCGAGTTTGTGATTCGTTTGCGTGACTATTTTGAACGTTATTACCAAAATGGCGGACTGCTATATTGCCAGTGTCACAAGTATGTGAAGGAGTTGCTGAGGCTCTTGGGATTGGAAGAGCTACTGTGACTAGAATCAGCAAAGAAACATTTGGAGATACATCAACGGAGGTGAATAAGTTATCGTCTATCAAGGTACCTGAGGCCAAAGGTCAAAGGTCAATAATTTGCCATGCTGATAGCTCGTCTAGATTTGTACCAAATTGTTTACTGGTATTCAAGTCTGTCAAGACAACGGAGTACTGCGGAGAGATGAATTTTGATAAATTTGAGGAATGTTTTATAAAACTTCTAAATAATTTAGATGAACTCCACGTGACGCTAACGGACATTACACCCTATAATTCAGTTCAAAAATTAAGCCTCGGACAACTAAGAACCGGAAGAATGAAGTAATTTCTTGGTTGCAACACTATGTTGAAAAAAGAACTATTGCGTGGAGTACACAAGCCCCAAACGACAATATTTGTGTCGGATGAGATGGCAAAAGAAAAGGGACATACCGTTATCCGCCTGCCACGGTATCATTGCCAGTATTATCATCATCATCATTACAGCCCTTCACAAGTCCACTGCTAAACATAGGCCTCACCCAAGGTATGCCACAAAACAGGGTCCTGAGCCACCTGCATCCATCGACTTCCTGCATGTGTTACCAGGTCGTTACTCCATCTAGTGGGGGTCGCCTTACACTTCGCCTACCGGTACAAGGCTGCCACTCGAGAACCTTTTTTCCCCAACGGTTGTCGGTTTTTCGAGCTATATTGTCAATAGAATTAATTTGGGCGCAAGTTAAAGGTATTAATACTTAAATGAAGTTGATTCTAATTAATCACTTTGCATCACTAATTTTTAAAAATTACCTCATTGTTTTCGTTTTAGATCATGCAGCAAGACACAATACCAACCTACCGTTCACGGCAAATAAAATGTTAAATATGCTTAACAATGCATGTGAACATATAACACAAATGATTGAAAGAAGGTGGTCGATAAAACGCGAAGAATTATCACAGAAGATTGGCAACGTGATGTCCACTTTGATTATTTGTGTGATCAGGAATTAATAATTAATCTCGAAGATTGTTCCAGTGTCTCTGGTTTTAACGATGATGATTGTGACTAAGGTTTTGTCAATAAATTTACTATTGCTAATTTTTTTATTAGCCCAAAATGAGTCCCAATGTTTAAACACTTGGTTTAAATGAGTATTGGGTGCATATTTTTTATTAATATTTATGAATACTTTATCGATATATCGATTTAATGTTCCAGCATTAGTCAGATCAGAATGACAGCTGTCATTCTAATCAAGCTATATTTATAGAACTATACGTACTAGAGTCGACATTGCGTTTATTTACGGTGTCCTCGTATCAATTGCGGCGTTATCGCCGCACTTTACTCAGTAGCTCACTAGGCGCTAGTGAGTTGACACCTGTTGGTTGATTATATAAAAAAAATATTTTTACAAAGTATGCCATGGTGTGTTTTTATATATTGCGCAAATGTTATTAAAATGAAAATGAGAGAGAGAGAGATAATTAATAAAAAAAAAGTATTATAAATTAATAATAAAACAAATTGTTTCTAAGACGCCATCTCTTGTCATGGAATATAGATTATGAAATTTATTTGTTCGGATGCGACATTTCTATGGGTAGTTAAGTATAGGATGATTATATTATGCACATTTTTTGTAGAAACAAGTTATCATCAATACAGACTTCACAAGTCCACTGTAGAACGTTGCTCCATCTAGTGGGAGGTAGCCCTACGCTATGCTTACCGGTACGAGACTGCCACTCGAGAACTTTGTTTCCCCATCGGTTGTCGGTTCTTTGAGCTATATGGTCGACTCATTGCCATTTTAGCTTTCTAATCTGTTGGGCTATGTCGGTCACTCCGGTTCTACTGCGAATATCCTCATTTCTAAGTTTATCAAGCAGAGAAACCCCGCCCATAGTTCTCTCCGTAACTCGCTGAGCGACCTTGAGCCTGAAGGATCACGTCTCAGATCCATAAGTCATCACTGGGAACACGCACTGGTTGTACAATCTAGTTTTGAGGTGTACCTGACGAAAAGATATGTCGTAATTTCCCGAACGCAGCCCAGCCGAGTTAAATCCATCGATTGTCCTCTCGGTCAAAGTTAGACTTACCTAGTTGGACTATTATTCCAGGTTAACATACTCGTCAACTACTTTGAGCTTAGTACTCCCAACAACTACCGGCATAGGTGTGACATGGACGTAACACAATCTTTGTGTGCTCCATGTTCATCTTAAGACCTATCCATTGGGAGGCACTATTAAAGTCTTTGAGAATAGTGCTTAGGTCCTCCAACGATTCTGCCATAAGGACCATATTATTGGCAAATTGAAGGTGAGTGATGTACTCGCACTTAATACCCTATCCTAGTATCCTTTTCGGTTTAGTAACTTTAAAACGTCTTCCAATGCATCGGTGAAGAGTTTCGGGGATATAACATCATCCTGTCCTACACCTCTCTGCAGTTGAATAGGTTTCGTAATCTGGTTCTGCACACGGATTTCCATCGTAACTCTACTGTAACAACATGTCAGCACTTCGATATTCCGACAGACAATTTGGCACCGCTGAAGGGACTGTAGCACGACCCAAATTTTGACGGAATCAAAGGCTTTTCATAGTCCACATACGCAAGGCATTGTGGCAGATTACACTCTTCGGTCTTATTTTTTAAAATAAAACTAGCCTAAATTACTCCTTATAACATCAGCTATGATGTTATAAGGAGTGGTGGAGAGAAGGAGAGGTGATGTTATGATGAAACAAATATAGTAATCACAAGTGAGCTAAATTTCTTGTATTTAAATTCTCTCATTATTTTTTTACTATATTTTTAGGTTTCCACGTCTAAGTCAAATTGGAATAAATTCGTCCATTTTTCACTCTCGCGTGCGCAGCATTTATGAACGACTCTTATTCTAATCTAAATAAATGTATTTGTAATTTAAATGTTATACATTTTGTTAAACATACATTTAGTACGTTTTTTTATATTTGACATATTTTTTAAATATTCATATAAAAATCTCATTAAAATGTAATTGTGACATAATGTTATGTAATATTATATTTAATTAGCATATATAATATTTTATAAAAATTACAAATTTTAAAACTTGTAATTGAAATAATTTACCTAATGAACAATACAATCTATTATTACATACTGAACATTCTACCTACGTTGTTTATTCCATGACAAAAAACTAACCGCGCGTGCGCCACACTACTCTTTACTGCGCATTAGCGAAGACATGTAGCGCACATATTTTGTTTGAAATAGCTGTTCTAGTACGTAAGTACATATTACTTCTATGTATCAAAATTGCGTTATTTTTACTTCTTTTAAAACATATTTAGGAAAAAGAAATTAATTGCGCCCTTTACTAGCGCAAGCAGTTGTCACAAACAATCTATATGGTGTCAAAAGACGATCGGATTTGTTCCACACCAAACAACCGATTTGAACCATTCATTTAGAGAGTAGTATGCTGAAATTAATTATAATTATATCCACGCAAAATTTGGTGCATTCCATACCTATTAAGACTGTGTGTACTGCCGTACCAGATAAACAAACATTAGTCAGGATAGAAATTTTATGGAGGTAGGCCTGCGCGGCGTGCATTTTCACACCGTGGCGGAAACCTAAAGGGAATTCGCACAAGACAAATACTATTTTATTAAATAGATTTATTTCGAAACATTGTTACGCAAACGTTTCTAAACATTATTACGCACTGTGAAGCAAATATTACAATACAACAAACTTTGTGTCCTAGGTTACAGGGATCGAGTGTAAACACGGTATCAGTCGATCATATATATGCCTGCTGTACTACCGTATGTTAGAGGGTTCACAGACAAGGTTTGTTTATATGACAAGGTATCTTGGAAGGAGCTTTAATAAAACATACTACAAGCTGTCGAAGAAGATTAGTTAGTTTTCGCTATCCTAAGTGTATGATGCACGAGTTTACAAGCTTGATTTTGAATGTGGGCACCCTTACATAAGAAGCGAAAAAGATCCACCGTAAATTGAAAAACCAAGATAAGAACCAGATTTAATATACCCCAAACTCACATAAGAACACCGATCTTAGACATAATTTGATCTAGGAACCAAGTTTTTTATAACTGGGTTTATAGAAAAATGGTGACAAGCGAGCACACAGTCCACCTGATGGTAAGTGGTTGCTGTGGCCCATGGACATTTACGTCTATCCTCGATTACGAATCAAAATGCAGATGCTTTGTCAGCCGTGAGGACTAAGATGAAATGCCTCGTTTCCGGTAAAAAGTGTGTCCGGTTCTCTACACTCACTATATGAAACACAGCAGCGTCAAGCTGCTATTTTACGCTGGTAAAATACGAATAATGCCATAGTTGCCACCCTTGGCAGTTAGCTTAGCAATCGCAGTTTTTTTTAATATTTTGAGATGTTATGAGAAAGACGCTGTTCGTCCTCTGTTTCATTTTGATTTGTCAACTGACACGACACACATGCGATGATATTATAAAACAGTTGATTTTCTATTGTCGCCACCCACTTCACAGTCATAATTTGTCCTAATACTCACGTAGTAAAACTAGTTTTAACCGAGTTTAATAGATAGTTTAACACTCTGCGAGTCCAGTACAATAACGTTTTCAAGATTATGTTGGTACTTCCCCGCTTCTGCAGTGCATTAGGCATGTTTGCACGTACTCGAACTGACGGTTTTCATGCCGTTGTTTGGAAAAAGTAGCGTCGCTGATATAAAGAATACGGTTAAGTGACAACAGCACCCTGAGAACGGTGGCATATGATCGGCATGCGCCTATTATGAGGCATCTCGTGTGAAAGATAACCTATACAGTGGGTAATAATTCTTCTAGGTATCGACCACACGGGGTGCCTCTACGTATATGACAAATTAGAATTTTAATTTAATGTCATTTTGTTTGATTTAATTTATTTCTAATATAATATAATTATTTCAAAATACTAACACTTAGTTTTTAAGCGTTAATGTAATACTATTTTTATACGTCGTAGAGCCATGCTGCAGTTATATTAGTAGTATAGTTGTAGCACGAATGGGTCGGCTCGACCGGGGAAGGACCACGCTCTCATAGAATACCAGCGTAAAATAGTAGCTTAATGCTGGTGTGTTTCGGATGGTGAGTGTGGAGAACCGGAGACCCTTTTTACAGTTTTTTAACCAATTCGATATAGGGCCAAATGTTGACTACGCTCCCTCTTCTATAAATAACAACTGAAGGTAGCACGGATTAACTATGACATCAAGACGTCAAAAATCAAAGCCCCCTTCTCCCATTAACAATGGGTGCTACGAGAATTTAAAATAAGGAAAATAAAATGCAATAAATTACGCAAAATTAGTTTTATTTAACGTGTACGCATTAAAAACATCCTTATATATAGGGGTTTTTTTATTTACAATAAATCAGAACAAAAACTCATAGTAATATGTACCTAATCGTATTTTATAACCTTACGTATTTTTAGTTTTAAATTTATCAACCTAAGAAGTTTACGATCTTTCCTAGACTTTGTTTTCTTATTACAATAATATAATTTTTGTTACAAAACAACCTTAAAGTATTTTCATTAAACCTTGAAGATAACAGCCATAACCGTTTTCTTTTGTCTTGTATAAAATATTAACAGAGTAAATAAAACTTTTTAAATAAATATCCGCGTCAACAAAGTTTTGTTTTTACAACTAAATGAGACTCAAAAACAAGAGCTCTGAATTATACGCATTTTTACGATTGAATAAAATTGATTAAAAAAGTTGTTGTCCAGAAACAGAAAGTATGGACAAGGAAAAGGAAAAATGGTGCATTGGCTAAAGTAAGGCTTCTAACTCCGATAGCTGAACCATTTTCAGAAACGAAATTGACAGTGATTTGCCAGTAATATATTATTTTAACTTAAAGTCGTGCACGAAATAATAAAATCCTAAAAGTAATGCAAAATATTAACTATTTGGGAAAATGCGAGTAAAATTTATAGATATATTATTTCATTACAAGTTTCCTCACTGCTAAATTTTGTTGTTGCTTGACAAAAACAGACAAAAAATTTCTCAAAGTAATAATTTATTTATTATTATTTAGCAAGGGGTTTCAACACGTTCAATTGAAATCCAACACCCAGCGGTACTCTTAATTTACCATTTTATATATTTAATTCTTGCTATATATTGAAATAGAATGGAATAAAATCATTTTCATTCAAGATAATAGGTCGCTAGTAGGTAATATAATAGATATGTCGGGGAAAAAGTTTCTTCGTATTTTGTTTGCATAAAATTGAATAAAAATCTCTTTGGTTCTACTGTTTGTATCTGGCTGGTTTTAATATCAATACATATTTAATAATAAGAATTAAACTTACGAAAATTTGAATTTAGTTTAGTATTAAGAAAACGTAAAATAAAAAATAAAAAAAGGCTTTCATTTTTCGATTATTTCTCTGTTAGCCAAAATGAGTGAATCTAACGAAGAAATTCATTCAAAAAAAATTTTATTACAAAAAAGCGAAAAATGCTAACTCAAACCATGAAAATAATTTGTGACATTTATGGACTTAATGCGGTATTTCTGATACCGCATTAAGTCCATAAATGTCACTAGTAGTACAAAGTTGGTTCAAACGTTTTCAATCCGGGAATTTTTATCTCAAAGATGCAGCTCGCTCTGGTCGCCCTCGAACAAGATCCGCATATTAGTAGTTATAACTAGAGGTGGGCCGAATATTCGTTTTATATTCGGTATTCGGCATATTCGGCAGGTTTACCGATTCGTATTCGGCCGAATATTCGGCTAAACCACCGAGCATTCGGTAAAGTGGTACTCAAAGTATCCACTGTACTCGTATAGAAATGTACGAATTGAGTAATGCCATGTCTTTCATAATTTTGCTGTTGAAAGTATATTTATTTATGGCTTAAATCTGCTTATATGGCATTATGTTTTTAAGGCACTGTAGATTTATTTCCAATTATAGCAAATAGAAAGCTTGATAAAGTTTTGTTTGGAATCAAACAAGAAAACATTTCATTATAGTCGTCAGTTTCTCTAAAATTGATCCAAATAGTAGATCTCCTGCCACTCACTTTCATCATATACTTATCAATTTTCGCTAAGAACAACACAACGAAATACTTTTTTTCTCACAAAAATTGTCAAAAAATAAGCATGTACCGGCAATTTGCTCAATACTATATGATGCAATAACATGTCAGGTGTGGCGGGGTGCGAGGGGAAGTCTCCGGCGCTAACCCCGCGCACTTTATGGTAACAAGTTTCGACATATATTTGTTAGGTACCGAGGTAATCCTGCCGAATAATGTTCGGCCGAATATTAGGTTCGGTAAAAATTTTACCGAACGTTTGGCCGAATATTCGTATTCGGTGAAATCCATATTCGGCCCATCCCTAGTTATAACATAACCAAGGAATTGAGGATTGACCACGAAATACAGGGTGGGCCAGAATAAAGTTCACTTTTGTAACCCAAATAAAAATGACTGATAATATTTAGAGAGTTTATTCAAAAAGTAACTTAATTTAACATTAATTTAATTTACTTCTTGAAAATAACATCGTCTACGTGTTCACCGTCTCGCCGCAAACACTCTTCTAAGCGGGACTTTAAATGTTCAAAAACACGCCGGCACGTTGCTATCGATATGGCCGCCATTTCTGCTCGAATGATCGCTTTTAAGGCAGTAAATGTCCTCGGTTTATTGGAATAAACCTTATTCTTGAGAAATCCCCATAAAAATAAATCCGGTGGGGACAAGTGTGGGATTCGTGGTGGCCACTCGATGTTACCTCTCTTTGAGATGACTTTACCGGGGAACAGCTCCTGTACGACCTCCATGATGGCATTAGACATGTGGCAGGTGGCCCCATCCTGCTGGAACCAGATCAGGGAGTTGTACTCTTGCAGCCCAGCAAGGGTTGGCCTTAAAAACTTTTGAAGCATTTCAACATAACGGTCTGTACTAACGGTTACTGCGTGACCTCGAGAATTTTCAAAGAAATAAGGCCCAATCAGCCCTTTGGCTGAAATGGCAGCCCAAACCGTCACTTTTTGGCAGTGGAGTGGCTTCTGATGCTTGCGCAAAGGCTGTTCAGCACTCCAGAAACGGCAATTCTGCTTGTTGATAAATCCGTTCAGGTGAAAGTGGGCTTCGTCCGAGAAAAGGATGTTCCCGAAGTTGGAAAACCGTTCTAACATCAAGGTGGAAAATGACGCCCTTTTTGTATGGTCATCATGGGAAAGTTCTTGCACCAACTAGATCTTATAAGGATGAAGCTTCAAATCTTGTCTCAAAATTCGTCTTAAGCTGCTTCGCGAGATCCCCAAAGTCGCTGAACGTCGTCGCGTAGAGAGTTCCGCATTTTCCTGGACAGATCGATTAACCTCCTGAATCGCTTGCTCCGTGCATAAAGTACGGGGGCGACCTTGACGTCTCATTGGTAGCGTCGAACCAGTTTCTTGGAACCTCTTCAGCCATTGTTTTAGCAACTGAGTACTAGGACACTGCCGGATACTCCGTAAATTGAATTTAACTCTGAACATACGCCGCACAATAATGTAAGAATGACCATTTTCGTAAAACGCTTGAACCGCGAATGCGCGCTGCTCCCCCGTGAACTGACTCATGGCGACTAAAATTGCGTAAGATGCGTGACCCGATCACACCCCGCGCACCCCGCTACTTCCCAAGTATGACGATCTATTTTCCAAAGAAAAGAGAACTTTATTCTCGCCCACCCTGTAGTTTTAATCCATTTGAAAAAGTCTGGCTATACAAAAAAGATCGATATTTGGGTACCACACGAGTTCATTAAAAGAAACCTTATCAATCGTGTACTCATTTGCGATTCTTTACTTAAACGTAATGAAACCGAACCATTTTTAAAATGATTGATCACTGGTGATGAAAAGTGGATCACCTATGACAAGAACGTGCGTAAAAGATCATGATCAAAGGAGAGTCGAGCTTCAAACACTAGCGAAACCGCATTTACACGCAATAAGGTAATTGTAGGGGATGAGAGCTAAGTGGACTGTATTTATGTTTTGTTGACGGAGAAACTGTACTACTATGAAGAAAGCTAATTACTGTGACATCTATCTGACTAATAACTTAATTGATGATAATTGCTATTTTAAACTAATAATTGTTAAGACGAAATTAAAGAACTTTGAAATAATCACAAATAAGCAATTCTGCTTGTTGATAAATCCGTTCAGGTGAAAGTGGGCTTCGTCCGAGAAAAGGATGTTCCCGAAGTTGGAAAACCGCTCTAATATCAAGGTGGAAAATGACGCCCTTCTTGTACGGTCATCATGGGAAAGTTCTTGCACCAACTGGATCCTATAAGGATGAAGCTTCAAATCTTGTCTCAAAATTCGTCTTAAGCTGCTACGCGAGATCCCCAAAGTCGCTGAACGTCGTCGCGTAGAGAGTTACGTATACTAAAACACTATTTCATTACTATATGAACTCATAGGGATCTTGAGGGCTTCTTTCTTGCTTGTTTTTCTTGTCTGTTCTGTCTTGAGAGCTGTGGCCGCGAGCTAATTAAAAAAGGGAAAGGCAATGAGGTGAGGATGATGATGAGTGTTTATGGTTTGGTATTGTTACCAATCATCATGTCGCCTTTTTAGGCGTTTCTTGAGCTATCTATTGATGGAGGGAGTGCGGACTCTCGTCTCTGACTGCTCAGCTCGTGTCGGTCGATGGCGGTTCTCACCGCCCAGGAACGCGGGTGTACGGTGTATACGCGGTGTGAGCTGGAACGCCCCATTCGTTATCCCAGCAGTATTTGTCCCATTTAGTGTGGGTGTAGTGCCATTGTGTGATGTGCCTGCGACGTTTGGGTCGACTGGATCGAGCGGTTGAGGTGGTTCAATTAACACATTACGCGGTCTACGGAGATAGGTCGCGACTTTTGTTATCGGAACGTAGTTAGCTGCGTTTGTCACTAGCGGGTTAGAATGGGTTTCTACTCTATCAAAGTAGCGTTGGGACATCTCCTTAAAGTATTCGGAGATAGATAGTAATTAACAATCATTGTGCAAATCAGAGTAATGCGAAGTCTCACCAGAAGCGCTTGTTTTATTTCGACGGTCGGTGTTATGTAGGCACAGAGTTGGTGCAAGCGCTTGTCCTTAAGGGGCCCTGTTCTAATGAGGGGTGTGGGAGACGTGTCGAAGCAGGTGCGGTGCGAGGCGATGGACGATTGCTTCTTCGTCGTCCGCAGTAATGTTGTATGTATGGTGGTATTGGAAGGGCATCATTTATTGTGAGCTTTTACTGCCGGGCAAAACCATTGATTCGGATCTCTACTGCCAGTAACTAATGAGACTCAAGCAAGAAATTGAGAAAAAATGGCCGGGATTGATCAACAGAAAAGGAGGGATCTTTTATCATGATGACTCCAGACCACACACATCTTTGGCCAATCAGCAAAACTTGAGAGAGCGTGGCTGAGAAGTGTTAATGCATCCACCATATAGTCCTGACCTAGTACCATCATATTTTCACTTGTTTCGGTCTCTTCAGAATTTTTTGGGTAGTGTTAGGTTAACAACAAAAGTGTACTGTGAAAACTACTTGTCACATTTTTTTGATCAAAAATCCCAAGATTTCTACAGCAGTGGGGTTATGTCACTACAAAATGGCAACAAGTAATCGAAATAAATGGTAAATATAATATATTAATTGAATGTGATTAATGTTAAGAAAAAGTGTTGAATTTTTATATTATATATGAAGAAACTTTTTCTCCGACCTGTAACAAGAATACGTATTGGAATTCATTTAAGCTTTACCACTGGTTCAGGTAAAATACCTTAGTCCTGGAAAGAACCAGCAAGATTCCAAGCGAGGTTTTTTTAAACATGATTTTCATTACTATATTTCACATATTTTAGTATGAAAACATTTTATTTAGATTTACCTTTATGTGCGCATGTTCATATAATATTAATGTAATATAATTTAGAATTTCTGTTACACTCACCTCCGAAAGTAGATTACCCAAATCTAAAATCTTTCAGTCTTGTTAATAACCGATGAAGATACAATATAATGTATGTCTATGGTCAATTTTTTCATCTCTATCTATATTTTAATATTTTTATTGGTTTCAATCAGTTAACTTGTTGGCTGGAATGACTGATAAATTAAAAACAATCATCATCATCATTACAATCCGACAATTCTAATGCTTAATACACAGACCTGCCACAAGAAATGCCACAAACCTCTCTGCGCAATTAAAACTAACCAACGATAGTTAAAATGGTCGTGTTCTCAACTATCACGGCTTTCACTTTTATAGCTTAATCTATTTACTAATATATATATATATATATATATATATATATATATATATATATATATATATATATATATATATATATATATATATATATATATCGTCTAGTTGAGGTCGTAAGAGGCGACGGAGGGAAATTAAAACATATGGTGGGCAGCAGCGACTTCTTGATACCTAACAACTCAAAATAATGAAATATTGCAATTGACAACTCTTCTGACAAGCGTTGCAACTATGGCAAAATCGCCCCTAATAGGCAATTTACCGGGAATCCTATGTTTAGCGATGGACTTTTATGGGTAGTACTGGATTAATAGGTGAGTATCTCAAGTTGAAAATAACAAATCTTAATATATATAAATTACGTGCCATGTTGTTTGTCCGCGATGGACTCCTTAACTACTTACGATTTTAATCAAATTTGCACACCGTGTGCTGTTTGGTCCTACTTGAGAGATAGGATAGTTTTTTTTGCCCATAAGTGACCCACAATATTTCTTTTTGTGTATTTAAGGATTTTTAATAGATGACAAAGACATCTAAAAGGGCAGAACAACGTCTTCCTGGCAAGCTTACTCGTATACTTGAATTGTAACAAGATGAGTTGCAAGGAATATTTATATATTTGTAAAATCAATTTTTAAATCAATTTACTTCTAAAACAACATAATCTTGCATTGAGACCCAGGAGTATCCTCGCAACTGTTTAAAAATACACACGCTGAAATAATTTTAGAGAGTCCCGTAGCACAGTGGCTTAGTAAAAAGTTACAATACATAGAAGCGCGCTTATAATCCCGCACGGAACTAGTGTTTGTATGGCCTGCAAATGATTATGGCATGAGGTTAATAGTATACATATAAATAAAATGTCTATGTGTCTATCTGTAATATCGATAAAACCGCCTTTTACCAAACTCGGGGGGCCATACCATTAGGACATGAATTACCACTTTTACATTTTTGCCTGTCTGTCCGGGCTAATCTTCGGAATGACTGAACTGATGTTTTTTTTTGTTTCTTTTTTTTATAGAAGAGGCAAACGAGCATACGGTTCACGTGATGTTAAGTGACTCCCGCAGCCCATAAACAACCGCAACACCAGGGGAATTTCAGGTGAGTAGCCGGCCCTTTAGAAAGGAGTAAGCTCTTTTCTTGAAGGTCCCCGGGTCGTATCGGTCTGGAAAAACCGCCAGTGGTAAATTATTCCACAGAGAGTTAGTACGCGGAATAAAACTCCATGTGAAACGTACAGTGGTGGACGCCAAGCATCCAGATGGTGTGGATGGTATTGGAAGGTTTGCCGCGTAGTACGTTCATGAAATTAGGCGGCTGGGATTAATCCCAACAACTGTGATGATTGTGATTAAACTTTACAAACAGATAGAAACAACTGCCTGCAGTGATCTAGATTGTATTATTTCCGAAAAATATAAAGCATATTTTTGCAAAATTATTTTGTTAATTATTTACAAAAATCTAAATGACGTCACATTAATAGATTCTACCCAGGTGAAGCCTAGATGAGTCAATAATTATTAATTAATTTTAATAAAAGTAGGTTTTAACACTTACCAATTACTTTAAAATCATAGTACATCTCTAGTGCGAAAAAGAACGCTGGGGAATTATCCACTTTACTCAATTTTAATTACGTTACTCAATTAATCGAATCAGGAGAATTGCTGTGTAATATTTTTAATTTCAGAAATATCAAACAAAAAGCTGTGAGATTAGGGCTCACGATTCGTATTCCATTTTACTCACGACTAATTTTGATGCAGGTTAACTTAATTAACTTGCATCATACTTCATTTGAACACAGCAAAATTCCAAATGATATTTGGTTTTCATTCGCATAATTATATTCATTGGATTGTTTCTTCTTCATCAGCCCTTAAAAGTCAGCCACCGGATATGGGCCTCTCCCGCATTAAGGACAATCACCACTCTTGGCAAGTGGATTGATGATTGCAGTACCAGACGTCTCGTTCCTATGACGATGCTCTTTATCACCGGTTTAGGTATTTTACGCCTGTAGTAGACAAGACAGTATACCGTCATTTACCAGAAACTAAAAGATTTCTCCGGCATTTTCTACAGTAACGTATTTCGTCACCCACGAGAACAAATAATTTTTATATATAATTTTTTTTTAAATACAGTTTACTGTATAGTTGCCGACACGAGTCGTGAGCACAGATAAATTGTGGCGGGAGGTAGGTACACTGTCGGGCAAAATTATTGCCGCCGACTTTTATGAAAATGTTTACTCGAACACATCAACTTTTACTTTAATACAGTAATGTTGCAGATATTCGTGCCCTTTATTTTATTATCTACTATAAAGTATTTAATGTATACTAGCCGGGCTAACATAAGCAGGGGATAAAAATTTTATCCACCGATTATATCCACTGACAAGGGATAAAATTGTCTTATCCCTATGTCAAAGATTTATCCACCCCGCGAGCATGGGCCTATGGTGGATATAATATCGACAGTAGATAAACTTATCTCCGCGCATA
The DNA here is from genome assembly GCA_036936625.1 of Parnassius smintheus behrii. Taxonomy (NCBI): domain Eukaryota; kingdom Metazoa; phylum Arthropoda; class Insecta; order Lepidoptera; family Papilionidae; genus Parnassius; species Parnassius smintheus. The sequence continues at coordinate 28,555,203 of JAUPFT010000010.1, read as the reverse complement.
GATAATATACCATAGTATAAAGCTATAAATTATACTAGCTATAAAATAGTTTTAAGATTAAGTAGATTGACATTAACTTATATTTTCTTTTACCTTTTGTTTATTATATTGCTAAACTGTTAACAATTTTTGTTAAACAATATGTCATTTATAATATTTGTTATATTTATTTTAAGCGTATTTCTGCCTTGTTTTTATTTTTTCTATTATTCTAATTCTTTCTTTATTTTCTTTTGTATAATATTTAAGTTAAATATACATTGCTTGTATCAAATCGCAGGTATTACTTCGCTTGTGATAGCATTTATTAAAAAAAATATGTGTTTAGAATTAAGCCAATTGTGAAACTGGACAATACAGACCCTTTGGAGGTGGTAGAAGAAAGAATTGAAGAAATTAAAAAAAAAATTATCCCCGCAATTACTGCCATTATAAGAAAATTACATTTTTTTATTGTTTTTTTGGTTTGGTGGTTGGGTTGATTGTTGATTGTTGGGTTGGTGGTTGGGTTGATTGTTGAGTTGATTGTTGGGTCGATTGTTTGGTCGATTATTGGGTCGATTGTGGGGTCGATTGTTTGTTCGATTGTTGGGTCGGTTGTGGGGTCGATTGTTGGATTGATTCTTGAGTCGATTGTTGGGTCGATTGTGTGGTCGATTATTGGATTGATTGTAGGGTTGGTTGTTGGGTTGATTGTTGGGTCTATTGTTGGGTCGATTGTAGGTTTGATTGTTGGGTCGATTATTGTGTCGATGGTTGAGTCGATTGTTGGGTCGATTGTTAGGTAGATTGTGGGGTCGATTGTTGGGTCGATTGTTGAGTCGATTGTTGGGTCGATTATTAGGTCGGTTGACAGACATAGACATAGACATAAGTTTTATTAGCATCAATACACTCACGTCGATTGATTGTCGAAAGTGAGGTAGGTTATTGGGTCGATTGTTGGGTTGGTGGTTGGGTTGATTGTTGAGTTGATTGTTGGGTCGATTGTTTGGTCGATTGTTGGGTCGGTTGTTAGGTCGATTATTGGGTCGATTGTTGGGTTGGTGGTTGGGTTGATTATTGGTCCGATGGTTGGGTCGATTGTTGGGTCGATTGTTGGGTCGATTATTGGGTCGATTGTTGGATCGATTGTTGGGTTGATTATTGGGTCGATTGTTGGATCGATTGTTGGGTCGATTGTTGGGTCGGTTGTTGGGTTGGTTGTTTGGTCGATTGTTGGGTGGATTATTGGGTCAATTGTTGGGTCGATTGTTGGGTCGATTATTGGGTCGATTGTTGGATCGATTGTTGGGTTGATTATTGGGTCGATTGTTGGATCGATTGTTGGGTCGATTGTTGGGTCGGTTGTTGGGTTGGTTGTTTGGTCGATTGTTGGGTCGATTATTGGGTCAATTGTTGGGTCGATTGTTGAGTTGAATGTTGAGTTGATTGTTGGGTTGGTTGCCCGCTGTAATAGAAAATTTGAGACAAGAGCTCCAGCCACTACGCCTATTAAAATTACATTACACATTATACTTATTTCTTTTGTTTCTTGTTGTACACAATTAAAAAAAAGAAAACAGCCTTAAGAAAACTAAAAGTAAAGTAAGAAATAACAATAACATAAGAACCGATTTATAAATTTCATAGAAAACACAAACAAAAACAAAGCCTTTGCGTATACTATCTCCGAGACTACCATAAATCTGGTGACATAAAATGGCTCACATGTCACATGTCATTCCTATCTTATCGCAGACCTATGTAGCGACTGTTTTCAACTTTGACAAATATTTCTTTAGACATCTAAATCTTCGATATTTTTATATTTAAATTCCAAGTATAGAGTCGTGGAAGCTTGGCGGATAAGCACTTTATTCAAAATTTCACACTACACGAGTTAATCCGACTATAGTCCCCGCCAGCACCTGTGAAATTGTTAATTGCCAATGTTTAATTACAATACGCTTAGTAGTGAAGAAAAATATCCTATTAAAATTCTGTATATAATGTCTGAAATATTGAAAATATTTCCGTAAAATCAATCAATTTGGATCAATCAATTGGATCAGCGCGACAGACTAACTGCTCGATATCAGTCATATAATAAGGTTAACGTTTATTCTAAATATCTTACTGGAATCCTTATGTTATGTAAATATTAAATAGTATGCTTTTGACATATTATGTATATCTAACAATAAAAATAACGAAGAGATTGTGTGCAGCACGTATAGTGTTGCCATATAAATAATATCTCAAGTTACAATTTCCCAGAACGTATTCAGTTATATCGCCAATTGCGATCACATATATATTTTCGTATTCATCTTAGGTTAACAGTATATGTGCTGTACACAACCCTCTCGTCTTGGGCCAATTTTTCAATCATTGCATAAAACTTATCCATGAAATAAAATATAATCTGAATGAATATAAAAGTGGAATTATTCAATTATTCTATTAATACAATGTTATTTTAAATTTCTTTATGTTTTATTTCATCTTATCGATAACTTTTATGTGATGACTGAAAAGTCATCTCATATCTCATAACTCAATTCGTTATTAGACATGAAACTAAACTTGAATTAATTGGTCAAAGGTAAGCAGATTCTACGGGTTTACGGGCCAAGCGTATGTTTACAAAAACTTAGGGGTGCTGTGGAGGACCTATGTAAGTTCGGCTGGTTCTAAACAATGCGAAAATAAAAATTCATTGAATTTACGCTGTGTAAATACCTCCAATTTCTCCCATTTTTTTCGTGTTTGAGAGACAAACACCAGCCTCATTGGAGAACAGTAGACAACATTAAAGTCTGCTGTGGCTATACAGATAATAAGCTGGGTAAATAATGAAGAATCCTTTGCGATATTGCGAAAATGATTTAAAGTAATGAACATACGGACGCCTCTGAGAGCTTTATGTACGTTCGTGAAAATTAGAATAAGCTTAAAATATATAAAATACTAGCTTGCCAGGCAGACGATGTTCTGCCCTTTTTGACGGCTCTGTCATGTCGTATTAAAAATCCTTAAATTCGCAAAAAAAAAATGTGATCACTCATAGGCAAAAAAACTATCCTATCTCTCAAGTTGGACCAAACTGCACACGGTGTGCAAATTTGATTAAAATCGGTTAAATTAGTTTAGGAGTCCATGGCGGACAAACAACGTGACACGTAATTTATATATATTAAGATAATCAAGCAGGACCATCAGCAAAAACATTGGCCATTCGTTAAGTAAGGTGAGCCAAAATTGAAAACTCTTTCAAACAAAAATACAAAATCTATGAATATATTATAATGAAATAGACGATTAATTTGCGTATAATGACGTATGTAAATAAAATCCATTCTGAGCTAGTGATCGTAATAGCAACATAATAAACATAATAAATTTATTCAATTAATTATTATGATTTAAAATTTAAACAACACTTTTTCTAAAAAAATGTGAGGGGGAAACTATGACCCCAGATTTTGTGGTGATTATTTTCTGTAGATGTCTCACATATCAAAACGGTCGATGATTATATATGGTAAGATAAAAAGTGTAATCTGATGGTAATCAAAATGAAAACTTTTAAATAGCACATAATTAAAAATCAACGCAATCGTATGCGTGTAATTAATTTCGCACGATATTACATTCCAAAAATAGCAGACTCGTTGTATTTGAGTTCACCCATATATGAAGTTTTGCATTGGATGGCACCTCTCTCACTTGAAGTTAATTAATAATGGAAACTGATTTATGCTTCGAATTTGCTCCAAAATTCGAAATGGTTTAGGAGCAGATCAGCTAAAACTTTATTGGAGGCTGTTGTGAATGACATGAAAAGCTTATCCTACTTTTACCTGTACACTTCTATTTTAGCGCATACCTACATTTTACGAGTTATACTTTAATATCTTTTTCACTAAACAGCTTCATCATTATCGAATAAAACATCTGAAATAAGTAGAATGGTACATAATATACACTTACAAGTATGGTTTGTCTGATTTTATTTTACGTTGGTAAAACAAAACATTGAAAGCAAATAATATTGTACTCTGAATATCCTAATTAAAACCAAATGTCATGAAGTTCCTTTTGATAAAAATACACAATCACAATTAGAAACCGTTTGTATGTATGCTACGTTGAATGTGAACAATTTGACATTTAAGGTGGTAGAACATTTTTTCTGTGAAGATGTCCGTCTGAGTAGCAAAGTACTCCAAAAGTAATACAAAAAGGTAACATAAAATTGTTTTTGAAATTCTTCAACCTATACACACAAATAACTAAATTTAAATTGTCTGCCTGTAATATTCAAAAACTGCCTATTATTGAGCTCAAAAAAGCTTTTGCATGACACGCTTGCCTGTCAATCTGTCATGGCAATTTTTTGGAATGGCTATATATATATATATATATATATATATATATATATATATATATATATATATATATATATATATATATATATATATATATTATAAAACATTGGCCATATATTATGTTTAGTTTAAGGGGATATAGTAAGTCTCAAATTCTAATTTCGCTCCCACTTCCCCGCGTGTTATGTACCGACATGTTTGTAATCACTATATCCGTAAGTAGATATGTGGTTAGATACTTATTTCATTATGTTTATCATATTTATGCCTGTTTCTTAACCCCAACCCAGTCACTTCTTATTTTTGTCACGGTTATTTCCCATTTTAATTTTACGTCGTCCTGTTGCGTAATGTGTATTCTGATCGTAAGCGACACAACTTCTTCCTTCAAAAGCCTAAGCGATACTAACGGGGCGACAGGAATCAAGCTTCAAGACGCCGATAGGTAATTTCTTTTTAAAGTGAAAATAATAATATTTTATGAAGAGTAAATAACATAAGCACTGCTTTATAGTTAGTTCAGTTGGTATGCAAAGTTTCATGATCTTATTTAAAGTATTTTATGAATAACAGCGGTTTATTGTTCAGTTTGGAGGTAACTTTGGATTTTTTTTCTATCGAGAATAATTTACGGAATCGCGTTTTCGTCTAACATAGTCCTTAACATTAATCCTCAACTTTACTATATATTTATTTTAAAATGAATGCGGCAATACTTTCGGCGTTACGGAGGATCTTGCTAAGCCATTTGAGGTTATATTTCCCCTTAAGTATAATTAAATTATTCTATACTGAACAGTGATACCCGACTATTATTATAGCTGTGCTGTTGAACCAAAAAAATAATATTATTGTAAGAGTAATTATAACTAATTATAATTTATCTAATCGTAAAGCTTACACAAATTATATGATTTTTTATTTCCTCAACGAGATTAAACGGTTCTTTTGCGGTAATCTAAGTCCGATCATCCCAAATTACGCGAAATGGTTTTCGATATACCGTCTATTCGAGCAAAAGTCCCTTAATTTAGGTAAAAGCTTTCAGTTGGAATTGAAACGACCAGATGTGTGAATTTAATAGAAAATTACTGAATAGTTTGGGATTATAAGACTTATTACGTACATTGTATATACTCAGTAATGCAGGCTGCCAATAAAGGTTAAGTCTTGAACTAAACATTATTATTAACCTAGTTAATACGTTTATTGTAATTTACTTTCATGTGGCTTATATTTCTACATATATAACCCGTGGTCGTACGATAAGAGTAGCTAAAACCCATAGTGTTCCACCAGGTAGGTGCCAGCAGAACCTTCACAGGAGTGAAGCATCTCTCCTCGGGAGTGTGCATCTGTCTACAAGACATCGGTCCCCACCTGCAAACTTTGCCATGAGACAAACGTACGTCTGGTAAGTACGAGCCTTCCGGGCCGGTATTTACCAGCTTTCCTGGCCCCAACGGCGGGTCTGGTCCATTGTCTATTCGCTGCTAACCACGTTTCAATACTTCTATCTCCTCTGCAAAACAGTCATTGCATGGCATGTAGCGGGTTTAAATACACTTTTACGCCGAAACATCTAGAATATTCCCGTAGATACGGGCGCCGACCGACCAGACGCCGAAAGTTCGTGTGAGGCTTCTAGAAAGCTTAGTTATTCAATTCGATACTAGATGGCGCTGTTGGTTAAAAGATTAGTCATGTCATTTTCTGGAAAGCTCTCCACGCTCTGTTACCCGACACTAGATGGCGCTAGTGCCAGACGTCAACTTAGACTCGCAACAATAGCTTCAGAGGCCTGGTTACTAAGGGCATATTTTCTAAGAAGTAAAAAAAATACTACAGGTTGGATTTGTTCATGAGTTTTCACCAGCTGTATTATAATGATATTAAATAATGAAAACAATAACCCGGAATTACCTTGCAACAGAACATTTACAGTGCTGTTCACGAAATCTTGTAAAGGGTGTTAAAGTTTTTTCAAATCCATGAAAAACATTATCAATAAAAGAAATACACTGGTTTGACATTTGTGGCAATATTTTTAGAGAATATTTAGTTGATTAAAATAATTTCTATTTTTACCTTAAAGCTAAATCACAATAGTGTTTGCTATTATAGAATCCATCGAGAATGAACCTCATAATAGTTACCACAGCTCACTACATAAATTACGAACGCAAGCTGATATAGTTTTAAATATCTCGACATTCGAATTCACGATACTATTTTTGAATATTATTAATCCATATTAAATATTTAACCAGCTATTTATAGGAAACTCATTTTACATCGTTTCCCAGAAAATATTCAAAAATGTAAAAAGTTATTGGAATAATTTTCCACTCGAGAAACTACGTTGAACAGATGTGTTAACAATCAAACAACAAAGTAGATTTTACAAAGCAAAGTCACGCAAAGTAGAATGTAATGTTATTATAGTAAATTAAGTTGGAAACCAAACATGTCTGGGAATAATTTGTTATCATTATAAGTACTATAATTTTTCAAATACATAATAAGATAACATTTTTCATTTTCATTTTGATAGAAAAACAACAAAAAGATTTTAAACATTTTAAGTTACTTTTCGTTTATACGATCAGAAGTCCGTAAAAAAACAAGTAGTAAAATTAAATTTTTTGTACTACAGGCTTCAATATTAATAAAATGAGCACATCATCAATGTAGTCGAAGTCAATTAAATTAAGGATTACTCAAAAACTACTGGTCAAACCGTGATCAAATTTATATGGACCACATAACAAGCACCAACTTTAAAGTAAAAAGCAGTTATGATAAACGGTTCACCTAGAAAAAAGCTCTAAGGTAACACATAAAAAACGGCGTCGAATCGAGAAGCACCTTCTTTTTATTGAAGTCGGTTGTAAAACACAAAGTTACCTCGTTTTCCGTTTATTTCAATTCTGTTCCAATAATTATTTCGATTTAAGAAACTATAATTAGATGTCTTCACTTACAATTCATTTATTTATTATTTATTTATTTATTTTATTCTTTATTGCACCAAAGATTTTGTACAAAAGGCGATGTACATGCTATACATTCATAATGTATATATATATATATATATATATATATATATATATATATATATATATATATATATATTATATACACTTACACATATAAATAATATAACTAATACACATATTTATACATACACATACACATACACATATATATCTCCATAAATTTATATACAAATAACTATAAACATATAAAATAAGTGGACTCAAATTTGTTTTGAGTCCACTTACTCTATATTTACTACGGATTTTTTTATAGTTTGCGAGATTCATTCAGTCATTCATTCATTTCAGGCTTAAATCCAATTGCTGAACGTTTTACCATTGTTGTCACGCATGGCAAATGAATTGGCAATCCCAGTTCTTTTTGAGTTTTTGTCACGGAGATAATGCTGCCCATCACCTGTTTCATTCTTTTTTTATTTTTACGACACCCTCGGAACGATATGGGGTAGTAGATATTCTAACATCGCCAACACACGTTGATAATTTACGTAATATTTAATTGGAATCATATTGGCCCATACGACATTTTAACATCGCCAACACACGTTGATAATTTACGTAATATTTAATTGGAATCATATTGGCCCATACGACATTTTAATTTCGCAAAAGACACGATCTTCCACCTCTTTTGGATTTGAACTAGTTGCATGCTTTGTTTCATAAGAGAATAAAAATATGTTATAGGCAAGGAGCAAAAAGTGATCGAAATACGTGGACAAACCCCTTTATATTTATCTGGCTTTGTTGGCGCTCTTAAGAGCTAATTTTTCAATAGACATATAAAAGTTACTAAATTACAACCTAACTTAATAATATAATATAATATAATATGGTATGATACATGGATACATGTTAAATAATATGTTAAAATAAGCTAATTTTCTTTAGGCTCTACCATAGCTCTCACCACAGTAACAAAGATTAACTGGCAGAAAATGCCTCGGCATTAAATTCGTTTTTGGTAAAATTACGAGATTTTGAATTCAATGAAGAACTTTCTATCTATCTATATTTTTTTCCCCGGAAGACTGTCTGTTGGTGGCTTTGCATTGCGATAAATACAGATGAAACGAGCTTTTATAAAAGAACGGGCCCTCTAATAGATACTTTAATCTTAATCTTAAAGCCAGTACCCAAACTTTGCGGTTTCAACGTTTGACCCAGAAAAGATAAGCTCAGTAAGTACTTATGTTAGCTTCTCGATTTGAATATATTCTGTTACAAATTTAAGCAGAGACTTCCTAAATAGCAATTACTTTTCACGCCGTTGTATAATTTTTTGTCCATTACTCATTCAAGAAATTCCCCTAACTTCATAAAAATATTTTAATATTTTTTTGTTAAGTTGATGTTGAAGATGATTTACTTTTTATTAATTTAGAAATAGTAATATCGATAAATCTAAACTTTCATTTTCCCAATATCGTCGGCAAAAGTCATTTATAAAATCTACGAAGACCCTTACTGCATGCGACTGAACACTACATGAGGATCACAGTTAAACTTACTGACTAGATTAAGATGGCTGCCATAGCTTGGTTTCCTAGAAAATATTAAAATGTCCTAAGATATTTTAATAGAAACGCTTAACAAACGTTTTTCTTCAGTTCACTTAACTTACATATTATATGTTTATAAGTGACGGAGAGTGACGTATGTATGAAATATAGTACATTGATTTCTTTTTCAATTTTATTTGTACTGGCATATTCTCGCTAAACATTAATCGATTTTTGGAAACGTTGTATATCTGCACGTTTCAAGACATATTACTCGAAAATATGTGAACGGATTTGGATGTCATTTTCAATGTAATGTTATGTTGTTGACAAACCGTTAGAATAAGTATAATAATAATAATCAGTAAATATAATAATACAGTCAGAAGAACGACTACCTCGTAAAAAATCAAACTCATTTAACACCCTAAATCCAACCTCTTATAACTCACGTCTGGATTTGAGTAGCCGACTTATAACTCACGCCTGGATTTGAGTAGCCGACTTAACTCACGTATGGATTTGAGTAGCCGACATTTAACTCAAGTCTACATTTGATTAGCTGACATAACTCACGTCTGGATTTGAATAGCCGATTCTACATTTTGTCGTGCAGTGGCATTGTAAAAGTATTCACTACCCTATATCTGTCGTAAGAGATGACAGAGAGAAACTAACCTAGTAGATGGGCAGAAGCATTTTCTTGAAAACAGAACAGAAAAATAGAAAACTGCGGTTGCGAACCCTGGTCAAGCGTGGCAACCTTCGATCAATAATACCGACATAGTTGATCGAAGGCGGCAACTAAGTTATATATTTTACAAATTACTCAATAGTGCAGGCCTTCGTTCATCAATTGACTTGCTGGCTATAATGGTAGTGATAATGATTCTAATAATTATGCAAATTCCAAATATCATAGCGTAACAAATATACAAGTACCGAGGCGAGTAATTGCAATTAATGCCATTTATTATAATTAAGTCTACAGGAATTCCGTATAAATAATTACGTTATAAATTTCATACCCTATTTTTCCAACATGAATTTTTCTCCAAAACATAACCTGTTTAAAAATAATCGTCATGTAAGATCGGTTCAGAATGTTGCGATGTTACACTAACTCATTTAGTGTAACATCATTTAGTGTAAGTGGTCTAGTGGTTGTAGTGTTTATTATGTAGTGCTTAGTGGTTGTTGGTCTAGCGACTGCTGATCATGAGGTCCTGGCTTTGAATTCCGGGTCGGGCCAACAAAATCAATTATTAAGTTTTTCTGTCAAGAAATTCTTAGTAGCTGCTCGGAGTCAGGAAGTTGGCGGTGTCTCACCCCCGTGCCTCGGAAAGCACGTAAAGCCGTTCGTCCTGCGCCCCTGATCTCTCTCCCGGTCGTGTCGGTTTACCATCCTATCGGATTACGAGAGTGAGGGAATAGAGAGTGCACCTGTACTTGCGCATACACTTGGGCACTATAATCCTGTCCTGCGCTGATGGCTAGCCTCCGTTAAGGCAGGCCGCCGTGGCCGAAATTCGGTCTGGAGGACGTTAAATAAGAATAAGTATTATTAGCACGATATCTATAATAGGAGCTGGGTAGTAGATCTAACTGTCTGGATACATATATAATATAATGGATGTAATTTTGGACAAATATAGGCCAGGCGTTCAATACATTGTTACTTATGGATAATATATATTATTTCCTTAGAGCGAGTGCTCTTGCAGGTGGAAACGTGATCTAATGTAATTAAATAAAGATGTTTTAGTACAGCTAAAGCTAGAGATGTAGAGCTAAAGATGTAGGATCTAGAAGGAATGCGCCAAAGTTGTACTTTTCTCAAAAAATCCTAGGCTACTAAAAGTTAAACATTTAGATTTTCTCCTAAAATTATATATACTTACTTACTTATATATAATTCCTATAGTTGGACACGAGCGTGTTCAAATATCTTTTACGTGTTTATGGACACATTTTATTGCACTTGCTTCCAACACAAACAAGAAGGGTTTCTTCAACACGTTTCCAATCAAACACGAAAAAATCAAATTATGAAATTGCTATTAACAATTTCATTGCTTTCTGTAAGGATCTAACTTAGGTTGCTCACGTACTATGCGGGCACGTGTAGGCTATAGGGTAGTCCTTTAGCCAAAATAGGTATCCTTACGTAATTAATCTTCTTACTATTAATTAATAAAAATCTGTCACTATCTTTATAATTAAAAGGTATGTATCATTCGTGTTAAATAAAAATTACTTTTATTTTTAAACTGTTGATAATAGCGTAATTTCTCTCTCGTTCTCGTTTACTCTTTTACTGTTGTATGGTTGTAGATAAACGTGCTGCTTTGGAATTAATTTTTTCAGAAGTTTTTATTTTTCACGTGGTGAAGCCATGCTGCAGCTATATTAATTGTATAGTTATAGCACGAATGGGTTGGCTCGACCGGGGAAGGACCACGCTCTCACAGAATATCAGCGTCAAATAGCAGCTTAATGCTGCTGAGTTTCGTATGGTGAGTGTAGAGAACCGGAGACCCTTTTTACTGGAAAAGAGGCATTCCATCTTAGTCTTCAAGGCTAACAACGCATCTTCGTTTTGATTGGCAAAGGAGGAGAGATGTAGATGTCTATGGGCCACAGCAACCACTTACCATGGACTGGATGGGTGGACTGTGTGCTCGCTTGTCACCGTTTAGTTCGGGTAGCCAGTCAAAATGTAAATCTGTCACTATGGAGCCAGTAACTAGGTACCTAATTATTTAAATCTACTAATAAATAATAATATATTTTCTTTCGGTATCCTTAGGAACGGTAAGGAATGAAAAATCCATATTCCTATTGTTATTTAAGCACCCATGCACCCCTTTTGGTCTTTTGAGAGACCATACTTTAAAAAAATCAAAAATAAGTAATGTAATAATGTCCTCCAGAACGAATTTTGGTCATGATGGCCAGCCTCAACGGAAACTAGCCAACAAAGGTGCACTCTCTATTCCCTCACTCTCATAGTTGGTCGGTAGAGGCAAATAATTCCTTACCTTTCCTAGATGTGCTAAATCCTAACAACACCATTGGTCACACTGTGTATAGGAAAAAGACCCATACAAACCGATATTTAAACGGTGAATCTCACCACCATCCTTTACAGTTCGCTACCGTGGGCAAATCTTTGTTACAGAGAGCACGAGGGATCTGTGACAGCAAACACCTGGCCGCCGAGCTTCAGCACGTCAAGCAAGTTCTGCACGACAACAAGCTTCGGATCCCACGCCTGCGTCACAGTGACCGAGTGAAGCCGGCCACAATCGAGCGTGTGCCTGCTGTACTACCATATGTCAGAGGTGTCACAGACAAGATTGGCTACATCTTGAAGCGAGCTTCTATTAGAACATTCTACAAGCCGCCGAAGAAGATTAGTTAGTGCCTACCATCCGTCAAGTGTCATATTCCTCTACAAGATGCAGGAGTGTACGAGCTTGGTTGTGAATGTGGTCTCTCTTTTATATAAAACAAACAAAAATATCAATTAGAACCCGCGTAAAAGAACGAATGGCTGATGTGAAGCATCAATGTTCCGGGAAGTCTGCAGTTTGCGATCATATCCTAGACGGCCACAGATACAGGTACATCAGATTTGATAGACCACAAATCCTCGCGAAAGAACACCGATTCCTACCAAGGATGATACGTGAGGCTATTGAAATTAAAAAACATCCTAATTTCAATAGAGAAGGAGGCTGGGTACTACCACCTGCTTGGCATCCTATAATCAATAAAATTAAAACTAAACCGAAGCATACCACTGCAAGACCTCAGGACATAGTCAGATCATTTTGCATAGATCGGACCATAAACCATAATTAAAAAATCTGAAAGTACTCCGGGTTTAACAATGACATCGGGACGTCAGTCACCTCAGTCCCCCGTGACCATGGGTGCTGGAAAGCGCCCGAAACATCGAGAATTAAAAATAAAAGCAATAAAAAGTAAAATAAACGCGATAAAATCCGTAAAAGTAGTTTTAATCAATAAATTAATTGGTTTTTTATTCCGAACTGGGACCACATGATCAGCTGTCACATTACTACAACCACTAGACCAACGAGGCCGCCAAAATCAAAAATAAACATCAAAGTGCCTAAATACTTATTAGAGAAAAGTACTTCTTTTAACGTAAGGCGCGCGTTAGCTGATTTAGAATCAGCTAACGCGCGCCTAATGTGGACGAAACTAATGTGGACGAAACTAATGTGGACGAAACTAATGTGGACGAAACTAATGTGGACGAGGATAGCTACTATTCCACTTACACAAAACACCATACTATTTTCCAGACGGTAAAAATAGTCATCATATAAAAAAATAGTAATTAAGAAACTAAGTATTAAATAACTAAAACCTGCATAATGAAGTTTCGTATAGTAAAGTTCTTTAATTACAATGATAGTAACAATCAAAGGTCTTTTATAAATCTTAAAAAGCGTGATAATGCCTCGATACGATTATAAAATATAATCTATTGAAATAAAAAACAACACTAAAAACAGTAGTGTAGTAGTTTAGTGTAGAAATGTACAGCGTTTTTAACAAATCGTAAATTTTTTATGTAGAAGCAAGTTTAGTTCTATTGATTTAAATAAGATAAGCCGATATTGAAATTTTGTTCCACAGACATTTTTATTACGGCTCATAAAGTGAAGCTCTTAAAGCCGATGGGATAAATTCAATTTCTTCTACACATTTCCGAACCATTGCTTTGTTCGCTAATCTTGATAATACAGTTCGATAGTAATCAGACTGTTTTTACAAAATGACGCTTAAATTTGGTTATCAATTATCAACCATTTCTTTCAATTATAACATATACACAATTTTACCTGATATAAAAGCATTGGATAAATCGGAAACACAAAATTTGTACATCTCAAAGCAAACTTCAAGGAACAAAAAAAAAACTAAAATTATTTCCACATGACACCTTCCGTCGGTGCTAAGGAATAGTGTATATGTTACTGGCAATACATGTAATTTGGTATAGAATATTTTTATACCATGGTATAGATTATTTTTTGGTAGAGGATTTGGTATAGATAATCGTTCCATACAAACCGAGTTTGCTTAGCCAATGTATAAAATATGTAATCTATCGTTTATCTTATATCTTATATATTTGTATAGCTAGACATAACGCAAAAACTGACGGAGCGCATAGACGACCTGAAGCAGAGAATCGCCGCTTGGGGAAAGTGGATTCGACGATATACCGAGAGATCGACATGGTTCAAGTAGAATCGTCTCTTCCAGAGTGATCAGAAGAGGCTCTAAAAGTCATTGGAGTGACCAATGGTAAGTGGAACTAGCCCAGCACTGAATCAGGCCGACACTGGCGTGGCCTGTGGTCAGAGACAGAGCCCTTAAACCACAGCCAGAGCCCTCGGACGTAAATTGTGGCGAGACAGTGTGCGAGTGTTACGCCCACGAACCCCGTCATCATAACGCCAACTGACGTAGCTGAGGTGGTCTGTAGGGCCCCGAACTGGAAAACTCCGGGGCTCGACGGGCTGCATCACTACTAGCTGAAGGGGGTTCGTGGTGTGCTCGCCCGACGGTTTCAAGAGGCTCTCCAAAACCGCACCCGAGCATCTTCACTACAGTTGCTCTAGTTTCAGTTTCTGGGCGACTGTTCCGTCATCATTTTAATAAATCAGTGGATGTGAGGGGCTGCTAGATGATTGTGCAGCACCTCGCGCTTGACTGGCGGTTCGTATGCTGTCGCGTACAGTGCCTGCTCCAGATGCGCCCTGGTGAACATCAGGCAGTAGCTCTTTGCGCGTCCTTCTGTGTTCCATCATCCATTTTAATGGGCGTCATTTAACGAGAGACGCCCAGACTCGGTGCCGTTTCATGGTGAGGCCATGTGCACAAGCGGGCCTTTGAACCTTCAATTTTTGCACGAGGCACGGCACTAACACCTCTTGGCAAGGTGCTGACAGACTACGCTGATGCAGCAGTTTTGTCAGATAACCGTAACGTCAGCGGGCGACGGGGCCGTCACTTACGCCATTTAATATTTTATTATTCATGTAGGATATTCATAGAGTATTCTCATCTGGTTGTGCTGAATAAATATATAAAAGAAAATGATAAATTTACATAAATATGTTTTAACATACTAACATAAATAAATAAATAATACATAAATAAATAAAAGCCCAACCAGATTGAGGCCCTCAGCAGTGGAGACCAAACGGCCGAGGTTTAGGGGAAAGGGAAAGAAACCGGCGAACGGTACAGGCGGTATCGAGAAGCACCGCCTTCTGCATTTGAGCCTGGAGCGGTCTGTCACGGATTCCCAGATGCCTCAGATGATTATTAATTTTTTACTATCATTATCAAATATACTAGACTAATGGGTTTTCCGCTATCTTTTTATTCATTAGGTTATAATTGCCGCATATTTTCATTATTCCAATTCTTATTAAATTTCTACAGCTATGTGAAATATAAATAGAGAATAGATCTGCATAGCTTATAAAGGTATAAGGTATATCTAGTTCCCGCTCAGAAATTCTTCGCCATTCACTGAGCGGGTCTAGACATTCAAAGTCAGATTGAGAATAAAGGCATACATTTATAAAAACTGCTTTCAAAACTGATAAAAACCTATGACCTCTTTTCGAGCATATGATATCGCATTCATAACTACATAAACAAAACCGTAAATACATATTAATCATATTTTTTAATGTTTGATGTTTTGACATTCTTAATGTTTTCTTTTGATTTTGTTGAGCTTCATCTGCGTCTTTTCGAACGTTTTTAAACTTAAAATTAATTATACATACATTTTACGGGCGAACCTTTTATTTATTTATATAAAATGGTACCAGTTTAGGCAACTATCACCTTTACATTTTTCACAATACGAATACTTTATACAGCCTTACTTAAAAGGCAATTTTATTATTAAAAGTTTGGACGAACTGTAACGGTTATGTTAACGTTTCGACTGAACAAAATCCGAGCTTAGCTCGAAGCTAGAATTGTTCTTAATGATATTGTCAATGGCTAGTTTAATTTTACTGAAGCAAATGGTGTTTTGTAAATAAACAATGTAGGTTATGAAAACACTAACAAATCAATAGTTCTTAATACGTAAACGAATACAATATCGTTTAGACGTGATGAGATGCTAGCTTCCTTCAAAAAAATTTTTTTAAAAAGAAATCTTCGGTCGAATTTTCAGTTTTTATGTTTTATTATCGTCATCGGTAAAGACGTCTCATAGAAGCCTGTAAACTATTATCTTTGGCTAACCGAAGAAAAAGAACAATAATTAATAATTAAGAATGAAAATGGAGCCAACGTTTATATGTAAGTAATCTATGCAAGAAAAACCGTAAACAAATTTTAGTTTTTTCCCTAAAATCCTATCCGTGAATATTATTGTATATATATATATATATATATATATATATATATATATATATATATATATATATATATATATATATATATATATATATATATATATATATTCCTTTTTTATTGCGGTTTATATCTGAGATAAAATTACTTTATTCACAGCTACGATGAACTTTTCATGCGGATTATTCTGTTTCGACGTTTATACCGTACTCAGCATACAAAATTGAGTTCTCTTTCACCAGTGGCAAACGGAGAAAGACCTAATTAATTCAATTCAGCTAGCATAGACTGAGTTAAAGACTATTCAGTTCTGTTAATCTAAATCTTGAAGTTTTAAAGTAAATGTAAAGCTTCATTAAAATTTACAACAGTATAATTTATGTTAATCATCTAAATGTCTTTGGATTAAATATATAAAATGTGTAAGATTAAATTTTTACCAGTAACTCGTTATTTACATTCGTGGTTTCTTATTGCGCTTTACAAGGTTTCTAACTTTGTAGCACGAATGAAATTCATTCAAAATTATCCCATTTCTCTTATTTATTCTCTGACTTTAACGATATCGCTATTAAATTTTTTTCCTCGATAGTGGCTGCTCTGTTTCCATAATTAGTATAAATAAGTAAGTACCTACTTGAAAGCCTAATATTTCAATAATATTTCCAGGAAAATTACTCTCTGAAATAAATGTTTATTTCTGATATATTAAGAGGGATTCTTCAAGAAACATGTATATTTATAGAATTATGATGAGATGTATAATTATTAGAATTGTAATGAAAAATTATATTAGTAATTCAGTGCAAAAAACGCCCTATTTTTGTGCGTCCCACATTCTCTTTGATGAGTGTTAAATTTTTTTCTTATTTTTAATTCTGAAATTTCAAATGCTTTACAGAATGGTTCTTGTGAAAACTGAGGTGTTCGTCGTCCTCATGTTATATTTAACCCTGGCTACCAGCTTATATATGTCTAGGAAAATGTATGCATGATTTAATTAATTATTTATGGGGTCCCAAGCAGATGGTAACACCCAGCCATTTCCTGTATTGAAATATGAATGTTTTTTGATATCAATAGCCTCTCGAACCCTGGTAGAAGGACACCTATTTTGTCCTTCTGTACGCATTACGAACGTCAAATGAAACTGCTTGAACCATAACCATCATCATCCTCATCATCATTGCCTTTCCCTTTTTAATAAGCCCTGTATCCGATGAAGCTGTAAGAGACGTATTGGCTAACAGCGCTAACATCACAGAATAAAGATGAAACCGCTTGGTTCAAATATGTAGAGTGTAGTGGAATAAAGGAGTTTAAACTGTAATAGCGTCTGGTAGGAAGGAGGTAAAACGCAGAAGGAGGAATTAACTTAAGGAATTCCTGCGCTCACTCTTAGAAACATATCTTGTATAGAATCTAAAGGCAGGAGGTATTTTACACCTGTGCTCATAATAGGTAAAATCGGTTCTTATCATATTTTTACCCATGAGGCTCCGAGCACGTGTTTGTAATGAAGACCTAGAAATAGCTATTCGGAATTTGAAATTATTTCCAAATTACTTCGGCAACATGTCTGAAAACATTCAAGTAAATCCAATTATATGTTATGTACAAAAATTAACATTATTGGTCACACACTACTCAAAGGAGTGAACATCGCTCCAAGTGTGTTTTTCATTCAATTATTGGTGCAGTATTTTAAGACAATATTATTATTATTTTTATTTGTGATTGGTGCTTGATTATTAATATGATTAAGGAGACATTTGAATATGTAATTTTTAAACTTTCGGCCAAAACTGAACAAATACTCTTTCAACAAGAAGACGCTCGGGCCGTATAGAAAAAGAGTTAAGCATTCGGAAATAAAACGAAAATTTTATCCCAACTAGCACTTAAATGTGAAAAGAGGACCAAGTTCGGTACAAAGGACGTTCGAACTTGTCGATAGAAATTTGAACAGGCGCCAGCCTCAATAACAGTTCCAAGAATCTTATTTATTTCTACAAATTATATGATTTACACAACTGCTCCATAGCAGTATACACAAACATACACTTATAATATTTAATTTTACTGAAAGCTTTATTACAAATTATTGAGATCAAATATTTATGTTATATAAATAAAAAATAAACAAAATATCTACAACGTCTTTTCTTGGGCTTACCCTTCACACTTTACGCCTTTATTATTTAGTCACTAAATATTGATAATTTGTAGTTCTCAGATTTTTCCTTTAGGCTTAATGGTTTACTTCGATGGCAAATTTTATGTTTCAGGGAGAATCAGTAAGTATAAAAGTGACACTTTTTTACTGGAAACGTTCCCTCCGCAACAAGCGAACCCTATATAAGGTCTGCATACGACCTGTCATGACCTACGCGGCCCCCATTTTCGCACATGCTAAGCCCAAAGCTATAAATGAACTTCAAATAGTTCAAAATCTATTCTGTCGTAGGGCCACTAACTCGCCCTATTATGTCCGTAATGCTGACCTACATCGAGACTTAGAGCTCCCAACAATCCAACAGTTTCTTAAATCACTCTCTGAGAGATTCTTCAAAGCCTCAGAGTCCCACCCAAATCATCTCATTCGTGAGACAGCTGCCTATGCAGCCCCTATTCACACTCGCTATAGTGTGCGCAGACCGAGAAACTCTCTCTCGGACCCCCCCAACAAGCTTTCGGCTGACCTGAACTGCCTCCTGGCGGCTCAGGCCGAGCCTCCATAACACATCCATTAATCTGCCTTAGTTAGGCACTCTTCTAAGCGGCTTTTCGCTGCTTGCGCCCTCCTTTCTGCCAAGGAGGGTCGCGTTCGTATACGGCTTAGAGATCTCTAGTCAGATCGTTAAGCCATTTCCTAAAAGGCGGTGTTTAGTGGGTAAAAGTCTCCACATAACCACGCAGCCGGCTGCGTGGTATGCTATGAGCATTCACCGCCTCCCTCCCCCGCTTTCCGGAGGGTTGCCCATATTTGCTTCGGGCGCAAAAAAAAAAAAAAAAAAAAAAAAAACTGGAAACGAGGCATTTCATTCTTAGTCCTCAGGGGTGACAACGCAGATGCATGTGGATGCTTAATCGAAGACATATGTAGATGTCTACAGGCCACACCATTTACTTACCATCAGGTGGACTGAGTGCTCCTTAACTTTGTTCTATAAAAAAAACTGTAACCCGCAGCTTCTAGTCGATGCTAAGAGATGGTGTTTCTAGAAATCAAAGAGTCTTTTACCTTTTCGTAATAAGACGGAAGGAGTTCGTTAAGCAAACTTTTTTGTTTTTGATATTTTATTATAAATTTACAAAAATGAAAAAGATATTTTAACAGTAGAAAATTATTCCGTACCGTTTCCGTTTAAATTCCTAACTTTATTACTAACTATTATTATGTATCTATTTTATTTTTATTTATTGTTTTATTTTATATAATTTACGTAACCTTGTGCATATTATTTATTTTTTTGTGGTACTTATGTATGCACTAAGTATGCAATTTCAATATAATTTCCTTTATGGGTCTACTGGAAGATATTTCAGCTAATTATGGAATAAGTAGAACCTTTGTACGAAATTACTATACGACTGCTTCTGTATCTTGATGTGTGTACATAAAATAAATTAAAAAAGGGATGTGAATGTCATTGAGAAGAATAGGTAGTATGAGAGACAAATTCACACTAGCAACTAATCTGGAACTACCAAAAATTATTGCTTGAGATTTTATGGGATTAATGGATAATTCATAAAAATTACACTGGTCTCATATCCGTAGCCAAATCAGTACTTGTGTAAACGACTCTTTGTAAAAAAATATATGTACATTTTCCTTTACATAAAAATTGATTGAAAAGCCTTTTAGAAAAGGCAATATTTTAATGTTATGTTAAATATATCCTGTGAGGTTTTTTTTTTAATTTTTGTCTTCGAAATAGACATAGGGAGATGATTTAAAACATTTTTTCTTTAATTTATGTTGGTAAGGTAAAATTAACGTCGACTTTTGGCTGTCCAATAAGTCTTCAGCGAATAACATTTGTCAAGCGACACAGAAAGCCTCGCATAGGATGGCACGGGATTACGATTAACTTATTGGTCAGCTTAGCTTGTCTACTAAAATCTGACGTGAATAAAATTATTGCATGCAAAATAATATTCTCACTGTCTTAGTACCTCATATGTGTTTTGACACGCTACTTAAATCATAGTTTTGTATTGTGTAAGTGATATATGGTTGAAAGCTCAATTTAAGGAAGAAGACCAAGCAACGTTTTATGTAGATGCTTACTATTTTATGACTTTATTACATTTCTCAAGTACTTCATCATCAGTTTCATAATTAATAATAATAATAAAAAAATCTCGCATAAAAATGGTACAAATTATAGATTCTTAAAAATACATTTAGATGAGTTTACACAGAATGCCAATATGTCAAGTTGATATACAGGGTTATGTTGCAACTACCAGCCAAATATGCAGAAAAGTTTCAGAATATGGATTCTGTGGCAACCTCGTTGACAAGTTGTAGAATTTCTCCCAAATATTTTTAAAATTTAAATATTGTAAATTGATAATATCTAACTCCATTTTGAGTTACAATTGTTATTTGCGACTTAATTGTTTAGTGTTTCAACTTAAAGTGACAGCTGAAACGAACATTGTTTAAACTTTCTGTAAGTGTAATTCTTGTTATCAATTTAATATTTTTAGATTTACCTGTTAAGTAAGTGATGTCTCGGATTTTAATTTTAATTATTTCTCTGATAATTTAATTTGAGATCTGTAAATAGACCCATAGATCTAAATAGTTGCTTACACTGCTTCTTCGGTTGTCTTACTTTGATTTCTTTTGTTATTTAGGTACACATAATAGTAAAATGAATACACGCAACGCCAAAACCCACCCCGAATGGAGAACCAACTTCTAATGGTGCTTTAAGAACTTAAGACCTCAGAGGAGCAATGCGAGCTGTTGCTCACCCTATCAATATGCACGCGGTTGGATCCGACCACGACGATATTCTGTCAAATTCGAAGTGGTTGGATCCGACCACACCAACCCACAGCACTTTAAACCATAAAAACTTATATTTAGAGACTACTTATCTACGAAGAACTTTGGCATTATTGGCTCAATGTGAAATTTCCTATCCTTTACGTGCAATAAAACGTAGTTAGTCTATGGTGTTTTATTTATGATCTACGTTCATTTCGTACTTCTGTTTCGTGTGGCATATTATTGTATTTATTTTTGGATTTTTCTAATGTTTTATTAGTGTTTAGTATAGTATTTTACTATAAAATTAGAAGTTTTTGTGTGAATACAATTTATCTTTTTACGTAAATAATTTCGAATAATATAAAGAAATAATTGTGAAAAATCAAGCTGCTGTCCTGCGCTGGGTAAGTACATTTTTGCTATAAAAATACAATTAAAATATATTTGTAATATAGTAAAAGCACTAAAACTAGTAATATAAAATAATAAATATTTAGAAACAAGTATTATATGGAAATTTGTAACGAATTTTATAGAAAATAAATGTACGACAAATTCAAGGTTAGGTTATTTTTTAGCGAAGACGCGTCACGCGAAGTGAGCTAGCAGTAAAAATCACTTTAGCTGAAGCTGAGGGGTTAAATAAAAGGATGACAATCAAAAGGAACTAATAAATATAATTTCTAAGAACCCTCAGCCAAAAAGGGATATGGTTAAGTTGCATACAGACTATACGAATGTTCTAAAGGAAAGGGATCAGCTTCAGAGAATAGTCGATGAGTTTGATCAATGCAGCAAGGAATATAAGGAATCTCTCAGTTTAATTGTAGCATTGCAGTTACAGTTAAATAAGGCTAATGAGCAGATTGTGCAATTAAAACAATACATAGATGACTTGAAAGCATCCCAAACTAAAAGCCTGTTCAATGAGCTTATGAAATGTAAATCTTCGAAAACATTGCAACCCTCCACAATAATCGATTTGACTGGTAATGATTTTGTCACATCAATAACAGCATTTCTGCTGTATTACTTGCAGTAGAATAAAATTAAAGATATACATAAAAATAATAAGTATGTTAGGTAAAGCTAATTAAAACTAAAATTAATGATGAATTTGCGCCAAAACCTTAGAGTGAGTCTGTAAATATTTGAAAATATTGGCAATGTGTGGCGGCCCCCATATTTATTTCACTTTTAGTACTTCTTTACCCTTTTATTTTGCCCTACTCTAAGGTAGAACTACTCCACTAACTAAGGTAGAAGTACTCTAAGGTATATACTGGCTATAGACGGGTTGTATTTTACTATGTACGTATATGAGATCTGTAAATTAACCTATGTTCACAAAATAAACTGATTCGATTTGAAAAAAATGCAAATTTGTTGTCACCCTTGAGAACTAAGATGGAATGCCTCGATTCCAGCGAAACGGGTCTCCGGTTTTCTACACTCACCGTACGAAACACAGCAGCATTAAGCTGCTATTTTACGCTGGTATTCTATGAGATCGTGGTCCTTCTACGGTAGAGCCGACCCATTCGTGCTATAACTATAATATAGCGGTAGCATGGCTCTACTACGTATATAAAATAAATGACAACTCCGTAGCGTAGTGGTTAAGTGTTTGACTGCAGCACTGCAGGGCTGACGATTAGTTCCCAAACTGAACAAGTGTTTCAATGCCGTACGATAAATAGTCTGCGTCTGAATGCTTGTGTTTAGCATTCATTTTTTTTTTTTGAAAAAAGGGTAAACATATTGTTTTTCTTTAACATTGATTGGATTAATTTACTTTTAAATGCAACAAATAATGTGTACAAATCGCTAGGCTTCTTCACATAGGTACATACTGTTCGCAGAGATC
The DNA here is from genome assembly GCA_036936625.1 of Parnassius smintheus behrii. Classification (NCBI taxonomy): domain Eukaryota; kingdom Metazoa; phylum Arthropoda; class Insecta; order Lepidoptera; family Papilionidae; genus Parnassius; species Parnassius smintheus. Next base: position 28,531,960 of record JAUPFT010000010.1, on the reverse strand, counting down.
GTTTAATAATAGTCACTTTCAAAATTAGTGCTCATTATAGCTAAAGTTTGTAGGTGAATCCATAAAAAAACGGTAATTTTTTTACGGATTTACCTACAAACGTTGAGTTTGAGCGAAACACAGTTCCGAAAATCACAGCTATGTAAATCATTCTTGAAAGCAATCAAAGTCCGTTAAAATAGCTAGGTCATAATATTCAATAGATAGTCCTGAAAGTCACCAAAACATACCGATTTAATTATGAAAAGCAAGCGAAGCTAATGTAATTGACAGGTTGAGAGCATAAGTGAGAGATTATGAAAGGAACCATTTAGTTACGTCAAAATTGGGGGCTGCCAAATACGATATAATTTATTTCTTTCCTAGATGTATTATGGCTATAGGTTACATTTACAAACAGTATTACATCAACTTTGTCATACAATAATATTAGTACCGTAACAAGTAAGACAATGACAATTTTACTTAAACTATGCTTTTTTATAGGAGAGGTGGGAAACGAGCATACGCCTCACCTAATGGTAAATGATTACTGCCGCCATGAACACTGCCACACCACCACCAGGGGAATAGCAGATGCGTTGCCAGCCTTTTAAAAAGGAGTACGCTCTTTTCTCGCAGGTCCCTAGATAGTATACAATAGTCGTCGTCGTATAGGACAAAACTTCCTCACTTCAAGATGTTCATGTAGGATGGTATGAATGCTCCCCGAACCAATGCCTACAATCTTTTTGATGTCCGTATATGTGACTCGTGAGTCTTCTCGCACCAGTATTTCAGTAGGTAGTCCATACATTTTCTGCCGTTACTGCTGTTTGCAGGGCCCCGGTTCTTTGGTCATCTTCAAGGTTAATTTCACCCCTTTTGAACTCGGCAAACCGTCTAAAAATTGTTGCGCGTGATGGATCTGCGTCCCCTAATGCTGATTGTAACTGTAAGCTTAATTGTTCGGTTAAACCAAATTTAAAATCATAATAGATCGTAGCGCGCAAATGTTCACTGTTAAGAGGATAGAGTAAGTTAGCTCAAATTATAATTTCGTCCCCACTTGCCCGCGCGTCGTATGCTATGTACCGACATGTTTGTAATCACTAATACTGTAAGTAGAAAGGTCGTTAGACACTTATTTCATTAGGTTTATCATATTTATGCCTGTTTCTTAACGCCAAGCCTCTTATTTTTATCACGGTTATTTCCCATTTTAATTTTACGTCGTACTGTTGCGTAATGTATATTCTGATCGTAAGCGACACAACCTCCCCGTTCAAAGGCCGAGGCGAAGTAGAGATGAAGCGTATATACTAGAACAGATCCAGGGACTAAGTATTTAACGAGACTAGGTTGCACCTATTCCAACTTTTAAAATACTTGATCCATCCAGTCTCACTGATACGCGTCGTACTCGTATTTTGTTGCCGTAGACTGTAGTTACTAGGCGCTCAACTCGGGTCGTAGACAGAGAATCCTAGCATTCTCTGTCTACGACTCGGGTCGTCTTTGCCTAAATCATTAGTTTGTCAGTCATTTGAATTTGAACCAAATTTTAATGAACATAAAGGTAACGTGACGCGCACTCGTGTTTGTTGTGTAATAATATATTCTGTCCTTTTTTAACTAGACTATTCCGTAGTCTTTCTATCTTTGTCTGTCAGTACTCGAGACTCGAGACTAGTCGGGACTCGGACTAGTTCAACCAAATACTAGTACGAGACTAGTCGGGACTCGGACTAGTTCAACCAAATACTTATACAAGAGTACAACGCACTCGATCGACTGATCTAGGTGGACGCTGTTTTCATGTTTACATAACATAGTATTGGAAGCGTAAACAATTTACGTTTCGATGATTATGTAATATATTTTGATGAATATACATTAAATAATTAATATAAGTAAATGTGTCATGCATGCATTCAGTAGTATAAAAATGCGTTCATTTACCCACATTTACTAATCTATATATTTTATAATCGTTCGTAAGGAGTAAACTTCAGTCGTGCGCCGGAATTGACAAACTCACTTTTTATTTTTCAGAACAATTCTTTTTTTAATGTTATTTATAAGAATTATGCAAACAATATTTTAAAAAAATATTATAATTAGGCTCGTTACTATTAAGATTATATGAGAGATAAATGAAAATAATCCACTTTAAATTCTCCCTTCCGTCATTAGTATGAGCTGCATCAACCAATTATAGAATTATAGCAATAGTAAAAGAACATAGCAGCTTAAAATCAAGACATACAAAATCAATAGGTGAGTACTCCCATTCTAGAGTTTTTCAAATAAATCAAAGATAAACATCTTTTAAAACAAATTTTACAAAATATGAAGTACTACTAAGTAGCATTTGAAGTAATTTGAAGTAAATTATCTTAATTTATTTCTCATATAACCTTAATTCTCGTAATTTAGTTACGAGAATAATTATAATAATTTTGTAAAGTATGAAGGGAAGATGCATGAATTCATTATTGCACACGTTTCAGCAGTACGCACGTAAAATACGGTACTTGAAACTATAGCGTATCCTATTCCTATTCCAACAATACTAAACTTTATGCGTACTTGATACTTTATGGACTAGGTGGAACAGGTATTTGGATCGAGTATTTATACGGAATTGGACTAGGTGCACCTAGTACGAAATTTACCTAGTACGACTCATCTCTAAGGCGAAGTGACCGTGCTGCAGGAATCACGCTTCAAAAGGCCGATAGTTTAGGTAATTTCTTTTTACAGTGAAAATAATGGTATTTTAAAAAAAGTAAATAACATAAGCACTGCTTTATAGTTAGTTCAGTTAGTATGCAAATTTCCATGATCTTATTTAAAGTATTTTATGAATAACAGCGGTTTATTGTTTATTTTGGAGGTAACTTTGGATTTTTTTTCTATCGAGAAAATTTTACGAAATCGTGTTTTCGTCTAACATAATCCTTAACATTAATCCTCAACTTTACCATACATTTATTTCAAAATTAATGCTGCAATATTTTCGGCATAACGAAGGATCTTGCTAAGCCATTTGACATTATATTTTCCCTTAAGATCCATCGTTTTAAATGAAAAGCGCGGGAAATTACAGGAAAATTAATAGAACTTTGTTTTTTTTAATATTGGGCAATCAGCTTTCAGATTTCTATTTTTAAATAAATTTGCTATTTAGAAACATATAACACGGGTGAGTTCCATTTTTAATTTTCGAGCATCTCAAAACTTATTGAGTGACCTACGTAATTATTGGGTCCTTACATATGAAATTAGCGTTTCGTCGTACTAACCACTTTGATCTGAAATATCTCCTCTGTGGTTAAGAATTCCAAATTCAAATTTATAAATTCATTTAGCTGATACATTTGAGTTTTGAAAACAGTTATTCATTTATTTTTTCCTCGTTACTTTTTTCTTTGGCGTCACTTATTACCGCACAATGGAAAACAAGAAATATCGGTATATTTACGAGTACGAGTGCTACCGTGGCACCAGTGCTGCAGAAACAGCTCGATGAATCAATGATGTGTACGGCACTGGTGTCACAAAAGAAAGCAAAGTACGTTTTTGGTTTCAACGTTTTCGTTCTGGAAATTTCGACCTTCAGAACCAACCCCGTGGACAGCCGGAGACGAAAGTGGAAAATGAAGAATTAAAGGCTATTTTGGAAGCGGATCCATCACAAAGCACTTCAGAGATAGTTGCAGGCTTCGGGGTAAATGATAAATATGTATTAATCCACTTGAAGCAAATCGGGAAAATAAAAAAACTTGAACGATGGGTACCTCAAGAATTGAGTGGATCGAACTTTGCGTTTTAAATCGAATCATTACTTGTGATTTAAAAAGGGTACTGTACGATAATCGGAAGCACTCGTCGCAATGGCTGAATGTTGGAGACCCAGCCAAATCCTACCCTAAACGAAAATTGACTTAGAAAAAGTTACTTGCGACTGTTTGGTGGACTAGCGCCGGAGTTGTTCACTACAGCTTTCTAAAATCTGAATAAACGATTACGGCAGATATCTATTGTCAGAAACTGTAAACCATGAAGTAAGAACTAGCTGCTCAACAACTGAGATTGGTCAATCGCTCTAGGCCACTGCTGCTTCACGACAACGCAAGACCACACACTGCACCACAAACAACCACTAAGTTAGATGAGATACAATAGGAATGTCTGCGACATCCACCGTACTCACTGCACCTTGCTCCAACAGATTACCAATTTTTCTGAAATTTGGACAACTTTTTACAAAAAAATTCAACTCCGATGCGGCAGTCCAAACCGCCTTCAAAGAGTTTATTGATTCTCACCCACATGTTTTTTTTAGTAAAGGGATCAACTACCTACAAGATGGCAAAAGTGCATACATAACAACAGTGCATACTTTGATTAATTAAATATATTTTACAAAAAAAGTTACTTGATATGCCTCCCGTACAAAATGCCAATATCATATGTAAGGACTATTATTAATTAATAAATTAAAAATATTTTTTTTTAATTCAATGCGAGCGGTTTTGGGCCTTCCATATGGGCCCCCAACAAATTTTGATACGGGGACCGTCAAAGACACGCTACACCACTGCCTAAAACATACACTTTCATTATGTTAAACTATAAAATAAAGCTAAAGTTCATCATACAGACATTAATTTTAGTACTCGTAAAATGTTATTATATATATATATATATATATATATATATATATATATATATAAAATGTTATTATATATATATATATATATATATATATATATATATATATATATATATATATATATATATATATATATATATTAAAAGTATATTAAAGAGAAATCACATTTAAATAGTATTACATATAAAAGTAGTACATATAAAATATAAGCTATCGTAAAATCTCTCAAAGGGTCGACATAAAGTGAAATACGTCTAAGGACGTGCTCCATTTTGAAGTGCTGTCCCTTTGTAAAAACAAAGAGAGTCGTAAAATAGACACACTTAAGTATATATCGTTCAATCAACAACTTCTTTTTTACAAAACTAAAGTGATAAAAGAGCTTACAATCCACCTGATGGCAACTGGCTACCACAGTTCATGGAGGCTACGGGCTGGTTCTAACTTCAAACATAGAAGACTACAGACTGGTTGCTGCACCACTATTCACAAAAATGGATAATACCGTTACAACCTTTTTTACAGGATAAGGGTGCCCAGCGAGCATACACTCCACCTGATGGTAAGTGGATGCACAGTTAATAAAACAAAGCCCTCTTTTATTCTAAAAATCTCAAGTTTTAAAGTGAAAATTAGTATTTAAATAGACGCAATTAATTATGACTACGTATGTCGTACCTAAATATAACTTACGTCAGAAAGAAAACCCTCACTATTATACAAAATGTAACAAAAACCCTGTGGTTCCCGTTAAGTGTGTTATCAGAATCAGTATCCAAGCGTACAGAAATATTTTTTTTTTTCAAAAAAACATTTAAATAAATTAATTTTAAAGAAAAAAATTAATTTGCAAATTGTATGTTGTTTTATTTCCTCTTACTCACACGAGTATCGGTAATGCGGGGTCTCACAATCCTCTTACTCCTCGGCCAATGCAGAGATAATAAAACCACATACAATTTGCAAATTAATTTTTTTCATTAAAATTAATTTTTTAAACATGTTTTTTTTTTTAATTATTCCTGTATACTTGGGTACTGATAATGACAACGCAGATAATGGAAATCACAGGGTTTTGTTACATGTTTTATATACATTTAACCCACAGTTGTTTAACCCACGGTCTACGGGCCACAGCAACCACTTACCGTCAGGTGGACTGTGTGCTCATTTGTCACTCTATATAAAAAGGTACAATTGAAATATTTTGCTGTCTAAATGCTGTGTTTTATGGCAAGTATAAATAATTTATACTTAAATGGACGGTAAAAATTATCTTATTTATAATATTAATCACCTAAGTGCAAAGCAATCGAATTAAAAATTATTACAAATACGTGAACCTGCTAATTTTAATCACACTTTCAAAATGTCCGAAACAGGCAGGGGTATGCGTAAGTGGTAGGTGGCGGCCTATAAACATCTACATTTGTTTTCGATTAAGAATCAAGATGAAAATGCACTGTCACCCCTGAAAAATTATATGGAATATGGAATGTATCATTTCCAGTAAATTGGGTCACCGCTAAGATGTTCACCGCTAAGGTAACACAGGTCGGCGACTTTCCTCAACTATGTACGGACTTCGACGACTTTTTTTGCAGCCCTTGCTCTTACTTTTACGCTGCTATTCTGTGAGAGCGTGGTGCTAGCCCACCCGAGCCAACTCATTCGTGGTACAACCATCATATACCTGAAATCTGGCTCTACCACGTTTAAAAGTCCACTGCTGGACATAGAGCTCCCCCACAGATTGCCTCTTAGGGAGGATATATGCCATAGTTGCCACTTTCGGCAGGACGGTTAATAACCGCAGTTTAATTTTTAGATATACTCTTCTGCTCTTCTCCTAGTTTTATTCCTTTCTGTCGCTTCTTACAACACCCACGGGACGATATCGTTGTAGATATATACCGCCACTACACGGTTCACTTAACAAGTAATACGGGGGTGGGCTGAATAGTTTTCGACCTAACAAATATAGAAGAAATTTTTTTAAAGCTTATTTTTATCGTTCTACATAGTCTTCTTATTACTCTACACACTATTCCCAGCGATGTTCACATCTCTCTAACTAGGCCAAATAGTACTCGGCGTTTTACTCTGCAAAATGATTGTTCACGATGGTGATTGCCTACTCATTTGACGAAAATCTCTGTCCTCCGAGCACAATTTTAGATAAGGGAACAATATTAAGTCACTTGGGGCTAGATCTGGTGAGCAAGGTGGATGATCATGCAGTTCAAACCGTAATTCGTGGATTTTCGCAATGGCAACCGCTGAGGTGTTGCGACGGTGCGTGGTCATGGTGAAACAGGATTTCCTTTTTCTGCAAATGTGGCCGTTTTTCCACAATTTCTGCCTTGAATTTGTCATGTAATGATGCGTAGTATGATCTTGAAATGGTTTTCACTCGAGAACCTTTCTTCACCATCGGTTATCGGTTCTTCGAGCTATATGGCCGGCCCATTGCCACTTCAGCTTACTAATCCGTTGGGCTATGTCGGTCACTCTGGTTTTACTGCGGATATCCTCATTTCTGAGTCTATCACGCAGAGAAACTCCGAGCATAGCCCTGTCCATAGCTCGCTGAGCGACCTTGAGCGTCCTCATACGGCCAGCAGTGATGGACCACGTCTCCGATCCATAAGTCATCACTGGCAACACGCACTGGTTGAACACTTTAGTTTTCAGAGATTGAGGTATACCTGGAGTAACATAATGCAACAATTATTTTACTTTTATATAGGGAGTAGGAAACTTTTCCAGCTAAGGAGTCCGACGGGTTACGCTTTTACATCTTTCTTCACCGCCATGCAATAGAGCGCACTTTTGTGTTGCGGTCAGAAGAGTAGAAAGAACCATTATAATCATTAGCTATGAGCCATCTTAGTCCTCAAAAGTGATATATCAAATGCAGGACTTATTTGAAATTGTTAGCAGGTGCTCATGCCCCGCAGTAGCCACTAACCATCAGGTAGGCTATAAGTTAGTTTACTATTTTAATTCAAAATGCACGCAAACATATTATACCCATGCTATAGCAAATAAACTGAACTAAAAACATTGTATGTGTCGAATAAAACACTCTTGATTCTTAAAACGTCCTAGTTCCCCGGTCGAACCTTAAGCCTATTACGCGAGCTATTAACTAAAGTGGACTGTATATGCGATTGCTTCTACGCTTACGTAAAAGCGACTACTATAGCATGCGGTACAATGCACTCGCTCTTCCCTAAAACAAAACTATTATTTGCCAAATCTATGAAGGGAATTCTGCTTGATTAGGAAAAAACAAAATTGGAGCGGATTAACGCAATTAAACACAATTATATCAAGCAGGAAATATTAGGAACGTTCACTCACCGGGGTGTTTTCTTCTATGCTGCTTAGGCACTATATTGCTGCGACTTCTAGAAGATACTCTGGGTCGACTCTCTGGGGCCCCAGAGATACGTCGGGAGAGAAGCGGTGTGGTTTCAACGACGAGCGCGGCGGGAAGAGGGCGCGCGTCGGTCGCGCGTGCCTTTTATTCCTTCGGTTGCGATGATTACGTGATATTCTAGAATCGTCTTCTTTCCCCTCCCACCCCACCACCCCGATGTGTCGATAGGAGGGTATGAATGATATCGTTTGGAAAAGGATAAACGATTTGGCAAATTCCTACCGTCAATAAATACGAATGGTTTTCCGCGCAACCATCCCCCCCGCCCTTGAAGGATTTCCTTCAAAATTAACTAAAACAACTAGAGCTAAGATCAAACTAACAAAATAACTCACTAACGCTAAGATTACCTAAATTCAACTACAATTTCTAATTTAGAGCTAATTTTAAGTTATGGAAGAGGCAAGGGGCACAAACGGACAACAGGACGCAGGTAAGACCCAACCGTGGTCTTAACGCGAGCTACCCTAATTACTCCGTCGGAACCGGGAAAGACCTCTTCGACAATTCCTAACGACCAATGGAGAGGCGGCGTGTTCTCTTTGGTGAGCACAACTGCAGTTCCTACAGCTAAAGGCTCAGTTGCTGTGATCCATTTTTGCCGAGACTGCAAAGTATGCAAGTATTCCATCCTCCATCGTTTCCAAAACGATTGCACTAACCGGTCTAATAATTTGTGGCGTGCGGAAATGCTAAGTCTGTTCTCATCCATATCTGCGGCTGGCAAATACTTTAAAGGCGTTAAATTCAAAAAATGTGCTGGAGTTAGAGCCAGCGGTTCCGAGGGGTCACTAGACAACGTACGACAAAGTGGGCGGCTATTCATTACGCATTCAATTTGAGCGAGCACCGTACTTAGCTCTTCGAAGAACAAAATTTGATCTCCTATTACTCTGTATAAGTGACTCTTTAGACTCTTAATATTAGTCTCCCAATTGCCCCCAAAATGACTCGCGGCTGGGACGTTCAGAGACCACTCAATGCGGTTCTCGGCTAGAATGTGAGCGAACTCCGAATTATAATACTTGCTAGCTAAGAGCTCATGTAGTTCTGACAAAATACGTTTTGCACCGACGTAGTTTGTACCGTTATCCCAATACAATTTACTTACAGGGCCACGGCGGGAAAGAAATCTTTTAAATGCACCCATAAAGCCTGCTGTGCTTAGATCACCAACGAGTTCTATATGCACCGCTCGAGTAGTTAGACATACGAAAATGCAGACGTAAGCCTTTGTGGATCTTATACCGCGCCCACGGGTGAGCGTGACCTTAAACGGACCAGCGAAATCAGACCCGGTGTGCGTAAAGGGCTTTACTGATTGTATTACTCTACACGATCTAAGTTCCGCCATTTCCGGAAATGACGGCTTAGGGCGTGCCCGAAAGCAAGCTATACATCTGTGCACCCGACTGCGTATTAAACTACGTGCAGAAAGAATCCAATAATTCTGACGCAAGATCGACATCAGCAAGTCGGGGCCAGCGTGCGAGTTCAATTTATGATGGTAATCGACTAATAAATTCATGATATGGTCTTTACGCGGTAAAACTATAGGGTGCCGTTGGTCGAAACTCAACTGCGAGTTGGACAAGCGTCCACCTATCCTTACAATCCCATCCTGTAAAAATGACTTAAGGCGTTGAAAGGCGCGACTACAAGCTCTATTCGATTGTAATCTTGTAATTTCTTTAGAGAAATGCGCACGTTGAAGTTCACGCAATACTAGCGACTCGGCATAGTTGTAATCGGACGTAACGATATACGAACAAACACTACTTATCGACTTTTAAACTACAAAGGCTACACTGTAACGACAAAATGATTTAAATGTAACACAGCGTATTGCTGTGGCGCGGCTAAACTATACTATTTTATTTTTAATTTTACGGAACACCAACAAGCTAAACAAACACTAAGGAAATACCGATATATAATTCTATCAACGACAAACTAATATTTAAATAATAAAACTATCCAATCACAAGTATGCAATTTCTAAGCGACTAAGCTATAATTATTAATAGGCGGTAAAACTATGCGATGAACGCTTCGGAACAACACTGCATATGGCTTGTTGCTCGCGAAGTCTCACTTCCTCCCGCCAAGCAAGATTGGCCTCAGCAGGTCTATTCCGTAGCCTCCAGTGAGGCACGCTTTCTGTCGCAGCGGCTCGGTGTCTCCATGTGCCGTGACCGTGACCTCGATCCGCGCCGCGCGCGCTTCTGCTAACTAGATCGATTCGAGTCCCGCGTTGTGAAACACGCGCACTGAATATGTCACCTGACGGGTTGCGGGGCGATCTAATCTTGCTAATATGGGCCTTGTTCGCGGTGTCGGTAAACCTAGCTCCAGGGCTATCCCTACTCGGCGTTCCCTTCGGCTGCGACGAAACTACAACAGGTTTACTAACAACAGACTCTAACGTCTTGCTTCTCGGCCCTTCGCATAATTTATTACCCGAGCTAAGTAAAAGCGGGATGTTCCCCTCCCCTATTTCCCGAAAATTGCGAGTCAATAATTCGGGAGGTTCGACAGCGACGGTGCAACAACAGGATGTTGCCGAAATGCTATCTATGATGGGGGCGGAGCCAACGATGACATAGCCCAATACGGTTTCCAGTGCGTAAGGCGCGGTATTCGAGGAGTTGCCCCTGACCTTATTGTTTAACAAAAGATGAGGAAAAAGCGATGCTCCAATGAGCATGTCTATGTTTCCAGGAACGGCGTAAGTGTCGTCCGCTAGAGTCAAATTTTTTAATTCAGTCAATGCCGAGGTGTCAACCGAAACGGTTGGCAACCGTTCAGTGACCCTATCTACTACTAGTGCATTTATATCAAAGTTAACATTACGATCTATCCGAGAGTAAAATTTTAAATTTATATATCCCTGGGTAGCTTTACTAGTACCTCCGATGCCTTTGACTACAGGACATGAAAGTGACCTATTTATTACTAAGCCTAAGCGCTGACAACATTGTCGCGTTATGAAGCTATTTTGGGCTCCGCTGTCCAGCAGTGCACGGGCACCTTGTTCGTTTCCACGCGAATCCCTAACCAAAATACGTGCCGTACCCAGTAACACGGTTGAAGGAGGTTGTGCTCCCATATTTGCCAATGAGCACAGAGCGACATCACCAGGTCGACCGCTAGAATCGTTGACTTTAGTAGGAGTTAATTCCTTGTCCGCTTTACTTGACGCCGCTATGTTGCTATTTTCAAATGTAATAGCGTGTGATGTTTCCTGGCGCACTTGCTACATACGGAACTAGAATTGCATTTTGCAACTAAATGCTTATCGCTTAAGCAGTTCAGACATAGGTTGTTTGTCTTCACTAATTTATAACGTTCGCTTGGTGAATATTTACGAAAAGTCGCACAATTGTATAAATTACCGTGTTTATCTTTACATATGATACAGACATGCTGAAATTGTGCCGACGTTGCGGTTACGTACGTTAACGACCCTGTTATTTTTGATGGTTGAGTCTGTCTACGGTCGACGCACTTTTTAATCTCCTGTTTAACGTTCGGGGTGCGCTGCATCACCTTTATTTAATCTCGCACAAACGATGCTAATGAATGAAAGGGAGGCATCTCCGAGCTACGATGCTCTCCATTTCAAACGCACGCACGGTGTCGGGGTCTAACTTCTTTAGTGCAATGTGGAGAAACACCACGTCCATAAGGTCATTAAATTTCAAATTCTTAAGTGCAGCCACCGATGCCACAAATTTATCTAAAAACTGCTCTAAGCCGTTGATGCTCGCGGATGATATAGGTTTAAGATCGAATATCTGGTTCAAATATTCGGAAGCTAACATTCTCCTATCTTCGTATTTAGTTTTAAGCGTTTCGAATATTAACAAGTAATTGTTTGCTGTAGGTGTAAAACCCGAGCAAATTGACTGTGCCCTGCCACTAAGTTTACTAATTAAATAATGTTACGCGCTCCGGTCGCCGACACAACTAGCGCCATCTAGTGTCAGGAACGAGAGCGAGGGGAGCGTTGCAGTTTATGACATCACAGATCTTTCGACCGACAGCGCCACCCGAAGAACTAAGTTTCTTTAGAGAAATGCGCACGTTGAAGTTCACGCAATACTAGCGACTCGGCATAGTTGTAATCGGACGTAACGATATACGAACAAACACTACTTATCGACTTTTAAACTACAAAGGCTACACTGTAACGACAAAATGATTTAAATGTAACACAGCGTATTGCTGTGGTGCGGCTAAACTATACTATTTTATTTTTAATTTTACGGAACACCAACAAGCTAAACAAACACTAAGGAAATACCAATATATAATTCTATCAACGACAAACTAATATTTAAATAATAAAACTATCCAATCACAAGTATGCAATTTCTAAGCGACTAAGCTATAATTATTAATAGGCGGTAAAACTATGCGATGAACGCTTCGGAACAACACTGCATATGGCTTGTTGCTCGCGAAGTCTCACTTCCTCCCGCCAAGCAAGATTGGCCTCAGCAGGTCTATTCCGTAGCCTCCAGTGAGGCACGCTTTCTGTCGCAGCGGCTCGGTGTCTCCATGTGCCGTGACCGTGACCTTGATCCGCGCCGCGCGCGCTTCTGCTAACTAGATCGATTCGAGTCCCGCGTTGTGAAACACGCGCACTGAATATGTCACCTGACGGGTTGCGGGGCGATCTAATCTTGCTAATATGGGCCTTGTTCGCGGTGTCGGTAAACCTAGCTCCAGGGCTATCCCTACTCGGCGTTCCCTTCGGCTGCGACGAAACTACAACAGGTTTACTAACAACAGACTCTAACGTCTTGCTTCTCGGCCCTTCGCATAATTTATTACCCGAGCTAAGTAAAAGCGGGATGTTCCCCTCCCCTATTTCCCGAAAATTGCGAGTCAATAATTCGGGAGGTTCAAATATTCGGAAGCTAACATTCTCCTATCTTCGTATTTAGTTTTAAGCGTTTCGAATATTAACAAGTAATTGTTTGCTGTAGGTGTAAAACCCGAGCAAATTGACTGTGCCCTGCCACTAAGTTTACTAATTAAATAATGTTACGCGCTCCGGTCGCCGACACAACTAGCGCCATCTAGTGTCAGGAACGAGAGCGAGGGGAGCGTTGCAGTTTATGACATCACAGATCTTTCGACCGACAGCGCCACCCGAAGAACTAAGTTTCTAGAGAATCTATACTCGAGCTCTCGGTACCTTGCGCGTGTTTACTTGAACATTCCGGATATTTTGCTAATTTAAATAAATAGGTGGCGCAAGATGCGATCGAGGCAGAGTTGAACTCGGCGACACAAGCTAAGCTTCGGAGCGGAATTAAGTGAATTAGTGTGTTTAATTATTAGTGTTTTTAACTTTAATTTGTGTAAAGTAAATTAAAGTGTTAATTTAGGTAATTCTATCGGCGATTTTTATTGTCACGAACCTCAAGCTCGTAACAATTGGTGTCAGAAGTGGGATAAAATAATGCCGATTTTACCTAAGGAGGAAACGGAGGGTGTCCGTACCCGAAGTCAACGCCAGCAGGAGACGGATCAGAGGAGATTTGGTGGTGCAACGCCGCAGATGTCTGAGGGCCAGCCGCCGGCCACGGAAGCCGGTCCGTCAGCAGCTTCTACGTCTGTGGCACCTGACTTAGGTGCTCTGATGGCGATGCTACAGGAGCAGGCTCGCCGACAGGAGGAGCAGGCCCGTCAGTTGAAAGAGCAGCTGCAGAGCGGACAAGAGCGTTAAGAAGAGCAACTACAACGCGATAAGGAAGAGCAGATGCTCCTCATGAAGGACCTTCACGCTATCTTCGGAAAAGAGATACGGGAGGTGAAGGATAAGGTTGCTCAACATGACAACCGCCTGTCGGTGGCCGAAACCCGAATCGACCAAGTAAACAATCGGGTTGACAACGTAATGGCTGACGTGAAGAAAACGCTGGACGACCTCAAACTTGGGGATGGAACAACAGCTCCCGTAGTAGCTACAACACCTTCGCTACGTGGATTCAAAGTGCCGCCGTTTGACGGTACCTCTTCCTGGCCAGCCTACAAGATCCAGTTCGAGGCTGTTATGAAGGCGAACGACTGGAATAAAAGTCAGGCCATGACTGCTTTCACACTAGGCCTGCGCGACCAGGCCTTAACAGTTCTGGAAGCTATCGGTGAGGAAGTGACTTATGAGCAACTCCTTGAGGCATTGGAGGCGAGATATGGCGACGCTCACCTGGAACACGTCTTTCGAGCGCAGCTTAAAGATCGTGTGCAGCGCAGCAACGAAAACCTGCAGCAGTGGGCTCTAGAAGTGGAGAAGCTGGTGCGAAAAGCATACCGGTCTGTACCTGCGCTCATTGAAGGGAACCTGGTGCAGACATTCATCGACGGCATCCGCGACCTGGAAGTCAGAGGTGCTGTGAGGCTCGGGCACCACGAGACGCTTAAGGACGCCTTGGCCCATGCACTGGAAGTGGAAGCCGTGCGGCAGGATCATCGTTCACCTCACGCTAGGGAGGTTACAGCAGTTACGGTCCGCGACCACAATAAAAGATACAGCCCTAGGTGCTATGGCTGTGGGGAAAGGGGCCATCTTCGGTCCAGCTGCCCTAAGCACACCCTAGGAAGGGAAGGTGAACGGTCTCAGAAAGGAAGTGCGGCTAACAGCACCGCCCAGCAGCAGCAGGAATACAACTTTACTATCAGACACTGCGGCGGGAAATCTCACGGCAACGCAGATGCACTGTCAAGAAGACCTTGTCCTGAAGATTGCAACCATTGTAGTAGGCAAGAGAGTAAGGAAGTGGTATCCGTGAGGATGCTCAGGACAGACCACCTCAGCAACGGGTGGAAGGACAGCCTACGTCATGCACAGCAGGAAGATCCAGACATCAAGCCGATTCTGGGATGGATGAAGGCCCGTGCTACCAAGCCTAAGTGGAGGGACGTCTCAGTGATGAGTTCAACCACGAAAAGCTATTGGGCCCAATGGGGCAGCTTGCTGATTCAGGATGGAGTCCTGTGCCGTAAATGGGACAATTATCGAGGAGACAGCTGTCGTTTGCAAATGGTTGTCCCTAAAGCTAAAGTGCCGAATGTTCTACAGCTGTGCCATAATGGTCGTTCAAGAGTCCATCTGGGAGTTAAACGAACTCTACTGAAGGTCCGAGAACAGTTTTACTGGGTCCATTATCGTGACGATGTCGAGGATTGGTGTCGTACATGTACAAGTTGTGCGGCTGTGAGGGGACCTCAGATACGGAGTAGAGGAGCATTGAAATTGTACAATGTTGGTGCACCACGGGATAGGACATCCCACGACATTGCGGAGCCGTTACAGAAAGGCGCAAGAGGGACTCCTAAGATCGTCCATGTGGATCGCTTGGCGCGTTATTATGGGGCCGATAATGCTCGGGACGAGCATGTCTTAGGAGGGGGCAGTGTTACGCGCTCCGGTCGCCGACACAACTAGCGCCATCTAGTGTCAGGAACGAGAGCGAGGGGAGCGTTGCAGTTTATGACATCACAGATCTTTCGACCGACAGCGCCACCCGAAGAACTAAGTTTCTAGAGAATCTATACTCGAGCTCTCGGTACCTTGCGCGTGTTTACTTGAACATTCCGGATATTTTGCTAATTTAAATAAATAGGTGGCGCAAGATGCGATCGAGGCAGAGTTGAACTCGGGGACACAAGCGAAGCTTCGGAGCGGAATTAAGTGAATTAGTGTGTTTAATTATTAGTGGTTTTAACTTTAATTTGTGTAAAGTAAATTAAAGTGTTAATTTAGGTAATTCTATCGGCGATTTTTATTGTCACGAACCTCAAGCTCGTAACAATAATATAATTTTTCAGCGTCCGATAACGATGGGTTGTTGTGTATATTGTTTTGAAAACTACTGAAGAAGAAGGACCATGTCTTAATATCACCATTAAATACCGGAATATCTATTGGCGGCAACCTAATTGAGTCACGTGGACGTACCTGTATTTCCGGCTTTGCTTCGTTTTGAGATGGAGATTGTAAGTTTTTCGCCGTTCTTTTCACGCGACACAATATATCTTCAAATGCTAGAAGCGGTTGGTAGTTCACTATATATTTCGGGTCGATTTGTAATTCCAAATGATTAATTTGGTCTAATATTCTTTCGTAATCCGTCCGCAAAGAATCTACCGTTTCAATTTCATTCAAAAAAGTTTCCCGCACTGCTTCTACATTAATGTTCTTTATATGATCACTTACACTTTGCATACGCGAAAAAAGTATGTCCCTCTTGGCATAAAGCGTTTTAATTTTGATTTCATTTCCACTAACTGCCATTTTAAATTATTATAATAAAGTTATATTGATCACAATTAATCTCACAATGCACAAATAATAGAGGATGGACGCTCGCACTCCGTATTACGTAATTAAATCGAACACCTGTTACAACGAGTCGAGGTGACGCGTCGCTCGCTAAACTCAATATATTTTTATCAAAATTGTCGAGTAAGCGTACGAAATGGTTGCGATTACGCTGTTTCAATTATTTAAGCGACTGATAAGCTTTAAATTTAAATACAAACAATTTTTAAACGAATACTATTTAAGTCTATTCCATAAATTAGAGTGCATTATCTAAATAATTAATCTAATAATTCGACCAGAAAATGGTTGAACGACTACTAAACACCAGTCCAAATCCTGCCGAAGTGACCATAAAATGGTGGAGCGACGAGCCTAAGGCTACCGAAGTCTAGTTCCCCGGTCGAACCTTAAGCCTATTACGCGAGCTATTAACTAAAGTGGACTGTATATGCGATTGCTTCTACGCTTACGTAAAAGCGACTACTATAGCATGCGGTACAATGCACTCGCTCTTCCCTAAAACAAAACTATTATTTGCCAAATCTATGAAGGGAATTCTGCTTGATTAGGAAAAAACAAAATTGGAGTGGATTAACACAATTAAACACAATTATATCAAGCAGGAAATATTAGGAACGTTCACTCACCGGGGTGTTTTCTTCTATGCTGCTTAGGCACTATATTGCTGCGACTTCTAGAAGATACTCTGGGTCGACTCTCTGGAGCCCCAGAGATACGTCGGGAGAGAAGCGGTGTGGTTTCAACGACGAGCGCGGCGGGAAGAGGGCGCGCGTCGGTCGCGCGTGCCTTTTATTCCTTCGGTTGCGATGATTACGTGATATTCTAAAATCGTCTTCTTTCCCCTCCCACCCCACCACCCCAATGTGTCGATAGGAGGGTATGAATGATATCGTTTGGAAAAGGATAAACGATTTGGCAAATTCCTACCGTCAATAAATACGAATGGTTTTCCGCGCAACCAATATGTATATATATATATATATATATATATATATATATATATATATATATATATATATATATATATATATATATATATATATAGCTCGAAGGACCGATAACCGATGGGGAAGAAAGGTTCTGGAGTGGCAGCCTCGTACCGGTAGGCGTAGTGTAGGGCGACCCCCCACTAGATGGAGTGACGACCTGGTAACATATGCAGGAAGTCGATGGATGCAGGTGGCTCAGGACCGTGCTTTGTGGCATTACGTGGGGGAGGCCTATGTTCAGCAGTGGACTTGTGAAGGGCTGTAATGATGATGATGATGATGAGATATATATATATATATATATATATATATATATATATATATATATATATATATATATATATATATATATATATATATATATATATATATAAGAAGAGCGGTATGGGGCCTAATATTTGTGCAAATTATTAGGCCTCATACCGCTCTTCTTAATTTCCTACCCATATTGTTTTTTGAATAAATTACGGTTAATCAGTAACTCAACCCGCAGAGAGTATGCTAATTATCGATGTGGTAAGCAAATTCAGTCAAATCTAACGCTCGCTTTGATACATGCATAAGTTATTTCACATACATTTATTTATATATTTTTTAAATATAGTGTTGTGTGAATAAGTCAACTAGTGCCATTTAGTGTCAGGAACGAGAGCGAGGGGGGCTTTGCAGAGAATGACATCACAAATCTCTCAACCAACAGCGCCATCCGAAGAACTAAGTTTCTAGAAAATCTATACTCGCACACTCGTCCCTTTGCGCGCATTTACTTGAATATTCGGGATGCTTCTTCGCTAATTTAAATAAATAGGCGCTGCAAGATGCGATTGCGGGCAGAGTTAAACTCGGCGACACAAGCGAAGCTTCGGAGCGGAATTAAGTGAATTAGTGTGTTTAATTATTAGTGTTTTAAGTTTTAATTTATGTAAAGTAAATTAAAGTGTTAATTTAGGTAATTTTATCGGCCATTTTTATTGTCACGAACCTCAAGCTCGTAACAATTGGTGTCAGAAGTGGGATAAAATCATGCCGATTTTACCTAAGGAGGAAACGGAGGGTGTCCGTACCCGAAGTCAACGCCGGCAGGAGACGGACCAAAGAAGATTTGGTGGTGCAACGCCGCAGACATCGGAGGGCCAGCCGCCGGCTGCAGGCCCGTCAGTAGCTCCTACATCTGCAGCACCTGACTTAGGTGCTCTGATGGTGATGCTGCAGGAACAGGCTCGCCGACAGGAGGAGCAGGCCCGTTGGTTGAAAGAGCAGCAGGAGGAACAGGCTCGCCGACAGGATGAACAGGCTCGCCGACAGGAGGAACAGGCTCGCCGACAGGAGGAACAGGCTCGCCGACAGGAAGAACAGGCCCGCCGGTTGGAAGAGCAGCTCAAGCGCGATAAGGAAGAGCAGATGCTGCTCATGAAGGACATTCACGCTACCTTCGGGAAAGAGATAAGGGAGGTGAAGGATAAGGTTGCTCAACATGACAACCGCCTGTCGGAAGCTGAAACCCGAATCGACCAAGTGAACAATCGGGTTGACAACGTAATGTCTGACATGAAGAAATCACTGGACGAACTCAAACTTGGAGATGGAGCTACAGCTCCCATAGTAGCTACAACACCTTCGCTACGTGGGTTCAAGGTGCCACCGTTCGACGGTACCTCTTCCTGGTCAGCCTACAAAATCCAGTTCGAGGCTGTTATGAAGGCGAACGGCTGGAATAAAAGTCAGGCCATGACTGCTCTCACACTAGGCCTGCGCGACCATGCCTTAGTAGTTCTGGAAGCTCTCGGTGAGGAAGTGACTTATGAGCAACTCGTTGAGGCATTGGAGGCGAGATATGGCGACGCTCACCTGGAACACGTCTTTCGTGCGCAGCTTAAAGATCGTGTGCAGCGCATCAACGAAAACCTGCAGCAGTGGGCTCTAGAAGTGGAGAAGCTGGTGCGAAAAGCATACCGGTCTGTACCTGCGCTCATTGAAGAGAACCTGGTTCAGACATTCATCGACGGCATCCGCGACCTTGAAGTCAGAGCTGCTGTGAGACTCGGGCACCACGACACGCTTAAGAACGCCTTGGCCCATGCACTGGAGGTGGAAGCCGTGCGGTAGGATCATCGTTCCCATCGCGTCAGGGAGGTTGCAGCAGCTACCGTTCGCGACCGCAACAGAGGATACAGCCCTAGGTGCTATGGCTGTGGGGAAAAGGGCCATCTTCGATCCAGCTGCCCTAAGCGAACCCTAGAAAGGGAAGGTGAACGATCTCAGGAGCAGCAGGGAAACGAGTAAAAGCCAGAACTGCGGGGCGGGTGCTGGCTGATGTTAAAAGAGCCCCAAGGATCTCGATCTCACAAACCCATGATGGAAACAGTCTAATCATCAAGGGCGATGTCAACGGAATGCCGTGTAAACTGACCATAGACACTGGAGCCTTTCGTACGGTTGTTAGTTCCCAACATATAAGTCAGTTCCTTGGGGACTCCGCATACAACCTAGAACGCATTAATTTGGTAACAGCCACCGGTCAGCGTATACCCGTCCGTGGAGAGAAGGAGATGGAGTTGAAGCTAGGCAACGTGATCTACCTGCATAATGTCATCGTGGCTGATATAATGGACGACTGCATCCTAGGCCTAGACTTTATGAGGAATAATTGTTGTGAGATCGACGTTAAGCAAGGTGTTTTGAAATGTGGACAGGAGGAACTTTTTATGGAAGGTGCGTTACCAGGGAACGTGTACAGCATTAAGAAGATTGTTCTTCCGCCGAGATCGGAAACGATTGTTCCGGTTAGTCTTCCTCTAAACGCTGGGCAAGCTCACCGTTGTGCACTTGTGGAAAGGGTAAACAATGACCTTCCATGGAAAGTAGCTCGAACCTTGGTCAGGACCACTGACATCTCAGGAGTACGTGTGCTGAATCTTTGCGACCGGGAACAGATTGTAGAAAAAGGCACAGTGATTGGTACTTGTGAGGAAGTCGATTGGTTACGTCGGTGCCAATATATATCGAGTGGGACCTCCACCAAGGATGCAGAAACGAGAGTGACCACACTTTTGGAAGACTGTCGCAGTGTTCTCTCCCCGAACGAATTGGTCAAGGCGAAGAAGTTGGTACTCGAGTACCCCTATGTATTCTCATCAAACGATGCTGACATAGGAAAGACTGGTTTAGTTCAACACAAAATAAACACAGGTGAAGAATTGCCTATCCGTCAGTGGCCAAGAAGATTGCCGGTAGCACGTGAAAAGGAAGTGGAAACCATGATTGAGGGAATGGTGAAGAATGGTGTTATTGAACCTTCATCTAGTCCATGGTGTTCACCCGTGGTACTGGTAAAGAAGAAGGATGGCAGCATGCGGTTTTGTGTTGACTGCCGCCGTCTGAACGACGTTACTAAGAAGGATAGCTATCCCTTGTCAAGAATTGACGACACGCTGGACATGCTTACAGGAGTAAAGTGGTTTAGCACGCTTGACCTAAAAAGTGGCTACTGGCAAGTTGAAATTGACCCTAAGGACAAGGAGAAAACTGCGTTCTCGACGGGAAAGGGTCTGTGGCAATTTAAAGTAATGCCGTTTGGGTTGTGCAATGCTCCAGCAACGTTTGAAAGGCTGATGGAACTTGTACTTACTGGGCTAATTGGCGATGCCTGCCTGGTCTACTTGGATGACATCATCATCGTGGGCCGTACGTTTGAGGAACACCTTCAAAACCTGGAACGCGTGCTTATGAAGATTAAGAGTGCCAACCTCAAGTTGAGTCCGAAGAAATGTTCACTATTCAAACGGCAAGTCAACTTTTTGGGGTATGTGATGTCGGAAGAAGATATCCGCACGGATCCAGAGAAAATCGCAGCTGTAAAGGATTGGCCGGTTCCAAAAGACAAGACGCAGGTTAGAGCATTTTTGGGTTTGTGCTCCTATTACCGACGTTTTGTGAAGAACTTTGCAGATATAGCCAAACCTCTGCATAAGCTAACCGAGGAGAAGCGACGTTTCTGCTGGGATGAAAGTTGTAATATCGCATTCCAGGAGCTCAAGGACCGTCTGTGCAAAACACCTATTTCGGGATACCCTGATGCAAGCAAAGAATTTATAGTTGACACAGACGCAAGTGATATCGGACTTGGCGGTGTGTTGTCTCAACGTAATGGTGACCAAGAGGTCGTGATAGCGTACTTCAGCAAGTCGTTGTCAAAACCGGAAAGGAACTACTGTGTCACAAGACGCGAATTGCTAGCTGTGGTAAAGTCGTTGCAGCATTTTAGCAAACATCTTCTGGGGCGAAAATTTCACTTACGAACTGACCATGCTGCACTAAAATGGCTATTGCAGTTTAAAAATCCAGAAGGACAAGTTGCGAGGTGGATTGAACTACTGCAGGAATACGACTTTGAGATCGAACATCGCAGCGGGAAATCTCATGGCAACGCAGATGCATTGTCAAGAAGACCTTGTCCTGAAGATTGCAAACATTGTACTAGGCAAGAGAGTAAGGAAGTGGTATCCGTGAGGATGCTCAGGGCAGACCACCTCAGCAACGTGTGGAAGGACAGCTTACAACGTGCACAGCAGGAAGATTCGGACATCAAGCCGATCCTGGAATGGATGAAGGCCAGTGCTCCCAAGCCCAAATGGAGCGACGTCTCAGCGATGAGTTCGACCACTAAAAGCTATTGGGCCCAGTGGGACAGCTTGCTGCTTCAGGATGGAGTTCTGTGCCGTAAATGGGAAAATGTTCGGGGAGACAGCTGTCATTTACAAATGGTTGTCCCTAAAGCTAAAGTACCGGATGTTCTACAGCTGTACCATAATGATTATTCAGGAGGCCATCTGGGAGTTAAACGAACTCTACTGAAGATCCGAGAACGGTTTTACTAGGTCCACTGTCGAAACGATATCGAGGACTGGTGTCACAATTGTACAAGTTGTGCGGCTGTAAAGGGACCTCAGACTCGTAGTAGAGGTGCATTGAAGTTGTACAATATTGGTGCACCATGGGAGAGAATAGCCATTGACGTGGCGGGGCCGTTTCCGGAGACTGAAAGCGGTAACAAGTATTTCATGGTTGTGATGGATTACTTCACTAAGTGGCCAGAAGTCTTCGCCATTCCAAATCAAGAAGCTTCAACAGTTGCCGATAAACTAGTTCATGAAGTCTTCTGTCGTTTTGGAGTACCTTTAGAGATTCACAGCGATCAAGGAAGGAATTTTGAGTCTCAAATATTCCAGGAAACTTGCCGAGTTATGGGTACTCATAAAACAAGAACGACTTCTTATCACCCGCAATCTGATGGAATGGTGGAACGATTTAATCAGACATTGGAGAGGTACCTAGCAAAAGTTGTAGACAATCGGCAACGAGATTGGGACAAGCACATACAACCGTTTTTGTTGTCATATCGAAGTTCTGTTCACGAAAGTACAGCAGTGACACCAGCTTTTGCAAACTTTGGAAGAGAATTACGGCTGCCTGCAGACCTGATCACCGGGATACCACCTGATGCCCCATGCAGTATAACCGATTATGCAAATGACTTGCGGAACAAAATGAATGACATTTATGAGCACGTCCGACAATCGGGCCAGCAAATGTCTGAGAAAATGAAAACCCGTTGCGACCGCAAAATGAACAATAAAGGGTTCAACGAAGGTTCATTAGTGTGGTTGCACAATCCGGTCCGCAGCAAAGGGAAATCTCCTAAGCTTCAAGCTAAATGGGACGGCCCGTACCGGATTGTAACCAGGATCAACGATGTGACCTACCGGATACAGAAAGGCGCAAGAGGGACTCCTAAGGTCGTCCATGTGGATCGCTTGGCGCGTTATTATGGGACCGATAATGCTCGGGACGAGCATGTCTTAGGAGGGGGCAGTGTTGTGTGAATAAGTCAACTAGCGCCATCTAGTGTCAGGAACGAGAGCGAGGGGAGCTTTGCAGAGAATGACATCACAAATATCTCAACCAACAGCGCCATCCGAAGAACTAAGTTTCTAGAAAATCTATACTCGCACACTCGTCCCTTTGCGCGCATTTACTTGAATATTCGGAATGCTTCTTTGCTAATTTAAATAAATAGGCGCTGCAAGATGCGATTGGGGGCAGAGTTGAACTCGGCGACACAAGCGAAGCTTCGGAGCGGAATTAAGTGAATTAGTGTGTTTAATCATTAGTGTTTTAAGTTTTAATTTGTGTAAAGTAAATTAAAGTGTTAATTTAGGTAATTTTATCGGCAATTTTTATTGTCACGAACCTCAAGCTCGTAACAATATTATTTAAAAAGGTAATTTTTAAGTAAAAAGGTATTTTTATGTTGAAACAACGTCGACAACTATAAAATACGTTAAAAACAACCCGGTGGTTCTTTTAGGGACGTAATAGATCATACATTCATGGATAGATAGCATTTATGACACTAAATTTTCTTTTGGTCGTTACTGAAAGGATTTTAGTTTCAGAAAAAATCTTATTCGCATCCGAGCTAACTGACACACGCATTGGTAAAATTCTTTGCCAATACTCTTACTCCCCGGCCAATCACAGGACATATTGATATTTATTCTGCGTTGGGCTTTGTACACTTCGAACGTGTCGGTGGAGTTTCACACCCATCACTCTTGTACTGCGCAAAATAAAAAATTTCTAAAAAAAAATTAAAAAAAGTCTAAAGGGTGTTGAAAGTAGGGAAAAGCCGCGGTCACCTATCACTGTCCAGGACAATACCGGGTGGAAAAATCTTTCCAACTGGTTGTACTCCAAAAATATTTATATATGCATATTATATATACATTTTTATATACACTACTACATATACACATGTATATATACGAATATTCGTCGAGACGTCGGAGGACTTCCGCAGTGTGACAAACTACCTGCGCGCTCAACAAGAAAGTTTCCACTTACGCCCTGGCGTGGTCATATCATTCGTGTGGTCATTAAGGTCACGTCAAGAAGCTCAGCGTCAGAAGATACCGCCCACGTGCTAAACGACCTAATGGCCCAAATTCTCGTGAGCCGGGAGGTACATAGAGTGTAACAAATACACAAAAAAATTATAATTTTTTGTGGACTTGTTTTTATTAAAAATTTGATTATTAATGGATATTTGGACTTGTGCTTTGTCATTCTGGACCTGCCTCCAGAAGGCAACAAAATCTTTAACGTTCAGCGCATCTGCAACTTCACAGGAATTGCATTTGAAGCCCCCCGAAACAGGGCCAGTGCCACCGATGCCAAATATACGGCCACTAGGCCAAAAACTGCTGTGAAGCTACTTAATGCACCTATGTTAAGTGCCTAGTTGACCATGACACTGCTAACTGCACCCACACACCCGAGATGGTTGAACCTCTGGGGATGCCAGTATCGTTCATCTCATGTCTTGCTCTCGGTAGCCTGCCCCCAAACCTGCACCATCACCGGTGCCCACAGTCAAGCCTCAGACAGTCGACACCAAAACCCAGCCACGTCGCTGGGGTCTCCGTGCAAGGTGCGAGCTTTCCCGTGCCTCCCGCGCTGAAACCCAGTGCTCAGGTAAGCCGCCCAACTCTGCTCTCCGGCACTTGTCGCGTCACGAAGATCAATGCTGGCTCTCCATCTAATTCAGTCCGTCCAGTGATGGATGACCGGCTGCGATTTGAGAAGCACATTTTTGATATTGTACGTAATTGCTTCGTTAGGCTAAAAGTACTTTATCGAATTCGCAATCACCTAAACCTGACTCTTTTTTATATAGAAGAGGGGGCAAACGAGCATGCGGCTCACCTGATGTTAAGTGACCACTGCCGCCCATGATCAACCGCAACACCAGGTGAATTGCAGGGGCGTTGCTGGCCCTTTAGAAAGGAGTAATCTCTTTTCTTGAAGGTACCTAGGTCGTATCGGTCCGGAAAAATCGCCGGTGGTAAACTATTCCACAGAGAGGTCGTACGCGGAAGAAAACTCCTCCAAAACTCTGCGACGAACTTAATTTATGCGAGTCCCTCGTTCTCTCAAAATTCAACTATGCTGATTTTCCCATAGGACCGCGACTTCTAGCTCGTACCAAACAAATTACACAACGGATGCAAAACGGCTGCGCGCGTTTTTGCTTTAACATACCACCACGTACACATGTAACGCCGTTCTTATTCGTATTAAAAATGGACCTCCGTAAGCGACTACACTTTGCCACTCTTTTGTTCGGTTCAATTAATAGTTTTAAAAACAAATATAAATTACTACTACTCAATGAACAAAAAATGCTGGTTAAGACGTAGAATCCAGGTATAAATAACTTATGATAATTCATTAATATAGTATTTTTTTATTAAATTAACGATGAACTTATAGTAATGTAACTGTATTTCATAAAAACCGAACGGTTTGGCACTTTAAAATATACTAAATCCTGTATTTAAAAAATGTAAATATAACAATATTGAAACTAACAAAGAAATCGCATATAATATGTGAAGTATGTCTTTGTTTTGTTCTTTTATCTTTTCTTTTTTTAAAAATTAATTTAGAAATCTTTACACGAGTTGTGTTTTTACATGCCTAAGTTATTTTTTTATTAATACAAAACGGTAGATATTGCTTGCATACGAAAAAGCGGCTAATTTTACTGTCAGTCCAATTACATATAAAGCTGGGTATGCATATGTATATGAATATTGTATATTATGAATTAGTACCCGGTTGACCGAGCTTTGCTCGGTAATTTTCGCTCGGTTTTTTTTTGATTCGTGTCTTTTGGAAATAATATTTAGATACAAATTACATACTGATGAAATACGAATAATATTTTTTTGATCGTAGCGACATAATAGAAAAAACTGAACTGGTTATTTGATTAAAAAATCATGAGTGCTTAAAAAATCATGAGTGCAATTAGTTTAATTTAAATTTTCGTGTGTTTAAAAAATACTAAAAAAAGGGCTCGAAAAAATAGATTTTCTCAAAAAAGAACTTGAAAAAAAATTTAAAAAAAGTCGGTCGGTCGGTCTGGGCTCGAACCATGGTATTACGATTTTGCGACCGCCCAATATACCATTAAGCTATTTGTAATCATTAATAAGCCGTCAAAATTTACCTTCTTATTCTAACGATATTATAGCAGTTTTTCATTGCCTAAAAACACGGACAAAAAGACATTTTCTAAAAATAAATCCTAGCTAGATCGATTTATTGCCCCCGAAACTCCCTGCACACAAAATTTTATGAAAATCGTTGGAGCCGTTTCCGAGATCCCGATTATATACATATATATTTATATACAAGAATTGCTCGTTTAATAGTATAGGATTATGAATTATTCGAGCGTGTACTCAGCCGCCCGAGCTACCTCTGGGTAAGGGCTGGACTGAAAACCAGTGCTATCACTGTGTCCGGTCCCTTTCGCAGTTTCATGCTGCATCATATTGTATTTATAAAATGTTTTTTCTCAAATCTATAATGATGTTAAATTACTTTTAATTAAGTTTTATCTGCAACATAAACGTTGCTCAAATATATCCTTAGGCCAGCAAACTCCGCAAAACCTCCACCCCTCAGGATAAGCTCAACAATATGATTGGGCACATAGAGACTCATAGACGCGATCTTTGATGTGCGTATAATTACTACGTCTCTAATATCATAATGACAGTACAATAATTAGGTACAATAACACCAACGGTCTTAGAAACCAGAAGGACGAGATTATGCTTTTCCTGCGCAATTACGATATTGATGTCAAGCTAGTCCATACTTCGTCGCCCACTTCACAAGAAATTTCTGAATATGCTCCAAAAAGCCGCTGATTGTTTAGACGAATTGGTTTTACTTAAAGAGGATCGAATTAAATCATGAGAAAAGTGTAGCAACCTTTCAAATGAACTCTTTTCTCTAACGTCGGAACCTCAATCCGAAAAAGCATTAGATACGATCATCTTATTCGACCGTCAAATCCCCAGTGAAATGTCGGCCAAATACCTGGGGGTCACATTTTGCCAGGGTATGACCTTCACAAAACACATTCGCAATACCCGCAACCTGTACCTGATGAAGCCGTAAAAGTCAGAAAGCTAACAGCACTAACATCCCAGAAACTAAAGAGTCTCCGGCCAATGCAGAGGAAAAGTAAACCCACATAAAATTTGCAAATAAAATGCATTGTAAATAAATTTTATTTTATTTTATGGTCGAGTTTTCTGGAGTGAATATATTTCTATATATTTAAATGCGGGAACTACAGGAACCAAAGACCTTTTGTTTTATATTGTATAAATTGTATCTTAAATCTCAAGTAAGTATCTTAAAAAATAAGCTTTTGTGATAAATTAAAAACCGACTTGAAAAAAAAACTCAGATCAAGTTAAAGTCTCATTTATTCCAATCAAATTAAGATATAATCTTCTTTCACATTTTATTAAAACCCCGACTTCAGAACCATGTGGCAATTATTTCGTTTTTTTATAGTTATCGAAGTCGGCCAACTGTAACTTGACTGCAATTTAATGCGCATGGGCAATGTTTTTAAGAACTGTATGTATGTTAGCTGGCTTACGCTTTGAAAGCCTATAGACACTGCGGCGTATAATATTGTAGACACACATAATACCAGCTTAAAATAGCAACATAATTCTAATATTTCACAGAGTAAGGGCAGAGAACCGAAAACCCGTTTTACTGATAACGAAGCATTCCATCTTAGTGCTCAGGGATGGCAATCTATCTAGCTATCTATCGTATTTAGATTCCTAATCGCGGTTAGATGTAGGTCACTATATAAATAGTATATAAAAGCTCATGTACGAGATGCTCAAGCTCGTATAAGATGCTACTTTACTTTTACTCTCTATATAAAAGTAAAGTAACAGCCCATATATAGGCATTGCTGTTGATCACAGAACTCTACATTTTTTTAAAGATTATTTAATAACGAGTTCACCACTGCTCCAGTGCGAAATTTGTACATTGACAGGATTTAAAAATATTTTTATTTTGCAAAAAAACCTATTTCCCCAAAAACTTTTCCTATTCTGCCGAGCACGCAGTAAATTTATATTTAAAACTTTTAACTTGAGTGTCATTACACTCGGTTTGCACTATAAAATTAAATGCCAGCTGGGTACTAACTTAGTCTGCCTTATTACAAAACGTAGTTTATAATTAGTTTCAGGTTTAAGCTAGAGTCTGTTTCGAAAAAGAAATCTCGCGGAAAATATGCGATACAAATGTAAAGTACGGATTTTAATATCAAATTTCAAATATATCGAAGACAATGACACCGCGGCTAAGGGACTTCTTTCGTGGAAAAGACTGTTCTTATACCATAGTTTAAATTCGAAACAATAAAAGAGGAAACCGTTTTGTAAAAAGAAGGTAGTTAGGTACCTCACCGACGAATGGGTCGACTCGACCGGGGAAGGACAACGCTCTGACGGAACTGTTTTGTATGGTGAGTGTAGAGAACCAGAGACCTTTTTACTGGAAACGAGGCATTCCATCATCCTCCTCAGGGGTGACAACGCATTTGCTTTTTGATTCTTAATCGAAAATATATGTAGATGTCTATGGTCCACAGCATTAGCTTACCATCAGGGGAACATCTATACAAACAATTATCAACGTCACAATTTTAAGCCGTTGTAAGTATTCTCATGATTTACGCATACAGAAATCCCATTGGTTGACGACGTTCAGTTGTTAAGTTTACGGACGCCACTGGGGCTCCAAAATTAGCCTGCGCAAATGCTGCACATGAGACTGCCAACGGCGTTAGCGCATCAGGGGTGACAGCGCATCTGCATTTTAATTCTTAATCGAAAATAAATGTAGATGTCTGTGAGCCACAGCATCCACATAACATCAGGTAGACTGGGTGCTCGTTTCTCACCCACATTCTATAAAAAATCGTGCTGTAGCGAGTACTCATTGTTACTTATAAACAAATCGGCAAAGCAGAAAATGTTTTACGTGGTGACTAACTACAACTTCCATCTAATTTTAGTTCTTAGCATGACATATATATAGATAGACTTACTTCGTACTAAATAAAACTACGGGTTTTGCGGTATATGTAATTCGTATTTAATTTAAACTTGTCCCCGATGCTTCAAACGATTTGCAACACTGTTGGTCAAGTAGGGACTGAAGAATTTTTACGCATGTCTCATAAATAACCAAAGGTAGGTAGGTAGATTTTAATTTTTGATTTTTGGTATGTTCTACGCAGAATAAATAAATATTAATATAAATTCTCCCTTTTATCAACTTGAATGCCTAAGTAAATTCTAAATTTTATTAACAATTTCATTTATTTAACCAGCTTTGGATCTTATAGCAGAGCTGTTTACTAGATACGGTAACACCCAACTATCTTATCTGTTGAAATAAAAATGTTCTACAACCAATAGCCGCACGAATCAAGCTTGGTAGAAAATTGCGTATTCAGAATTTGTAGTTTATTAAATCGGATGTAATGGCAGAGACTATACTGAACATGTTCACGGACTGATAGACAATTCTTAGAGCTTCAGTGCTTTATGGCAACCCATTAATTGTTTTTCAAAGAAAGATAAGTGTCTATTGGTCTCAGTAATAGTTCTCTATTTTTAGATTACATTAGCTGTGTTTTTATTATAAAAATTATTATTAACTTTTAGTTGTCTCATAAATTTACAGTAAACGGTATTATGTCAAGTGATGCAGAAAGTTTCATACAGATTTTGAGCGGCTTTCATAAATTTATCATTTATTGGTTAGATTAAATAACGATTAAGGTGGTTGGGCCGCGGGGAAGAGGAGTGTCGATAATGCGTCGCCGACCTCCCTACCTTCCGCAATCGAAACTTGGTTGGCAGTTGAGTTATAGACCAGATCCACCGTTGGGCTACCAGATTAGAGGGGGATCAGCTGCTCAGATGGAGTTAGACACGCGCAGGAAGGAGCACCTAGTATCCTGGTTAGCGCTACCTGAGATAGAGGAGGAAGAGAAGTTGTCCTCTCCAGAGGAGGGATGGCTAGTGATGGTGGAGCTGCAAATGTGTGCGAAAGCGTTCCCGTAACTCAGCCATTATACGGTGAAGGTAAAACACCATTTTTGTTACATTTTAGTCGGTGCGAGTCTGTAATAACCGGTCCTTGCCCTTGCGATGTGGGTATGGAGTTTTCGTGCGTAAAAAGGTAGCTTTAAAAATTGTCACAGGCGTAGCGTAGCGATGCATTTGCACTTAATCTTAAAATGTGTCTATTTAGTAAGATTTAATCTTGAATATTAAAGGAAAGAGCGTACCCCTGGGTGTCCGT
The DNA here is from genome assembly GCA_036936625.1 of Parnassius smintheus behrii. Taxonomy (NCBI): domain Eukaryota; kingdom Metazoa; phylum Arthropoda; class Insecta; order Lepidoptera; family Papilionidae; genus Parnassius; species Parnassius smintheus. The sequence continues at coordinate 28,501,235 of JAUPFT010000010.1, read as the reverse complement.
TGTCAATCTTACTTGTATAGCAAATAAGACAGCTAAACTAAATAAATTATTATTAAATTGACGTATTTATAGTCCTAATCTACACATGCAACCAACCTTGGATATGTCATAGTGTTACGCATAAACTACTTATTTAGAGCAAGCTGTTATTAAAAAAAGTAATAGATTTTATGATACAGTGAATATTCTATAACCGTCGAGAACTAACAAGTAAATTATATAACCGTAGTGAACCGTAGTAACACGAAGAGTGAAGATTTAACACGACGGATGTGGATGGTACAGAATTCAACAAACGCACAACAGTGACAATCAAGGATTCCTTAAAGAAGGACGAAGGGTTCACAGGAATAGAGAGCGAAAGATTGATAGAAGGATCAAAAGATCTAATTATGAATAAGGAAAAGCTACTGAAAACAGTCTTCAAACTTCAAAGTGATTTGGTGTGGAGGGATTAAACAACACGCCCTACAAAGCGAAGAGAATTGGAGTATTGTTGCGAAGGCGAATCGGGAGCCACTTGAGTTATTTCCGAGATTCACAGACGTCATCATATTTGCAGAACCCAAATATAAATCTAATACATATACAATTATATTAATCCGATTGATTCGCTTGCGAAGGTGATGTTATGGGAAATCTTCCCTTTAACGAAAGTAGTACAATATGTCCAGCATTGGCATGGATTGCTTTTCTGTCCAGAAGTCAGTCTGAGTAGGACTTTGGTTCGTTCTGTGCGTGTGGTAAGAGGTGGCAAACGAAGACCAACCAGGAGATGGACAGCAGCGTCATCATAATAACAACTAGAAAATAAAATCACTGCTGTTGCCAACTCTGCCCTGTATTCAGAATTAGGCTTTAATAAACTATCATGAACGAATAAATAAAAAGAATGTAATATAATATTTTTTATTTTATATAGATTGTAAATAAACATTATTGAAAGTCATTTTTAATTTGACCACTGGTTTAGAAAAAGCTCTATCCTGTTATACCAGCAATTAACCCAGCGAGACTTGTTCAACGGTAACATTATACAATATTTAATTGGTTGTACCATTATTTACTAAACCATATAAGAAACGGCTTGGAAGCGATCACCGCATTCCCAGGACTTATTATCAACCATGAAATCGTTTATATTAAAATAACTCTTTTTATAAAGGCTATAGGTATTCATTAAAAATTGTAAACTTTGAATGAAATATCATGAAATGAAATAGTGAATTTAGTGAAGAAATTAAGATAATGTCGACATTGCCTTCAGTACATATTTTAACACCAGTGACACAATCATAGTGCTCTAAAATACGAGTACATAATGTTAATCGTGTCAGTCAGTCGCTCGCTTATAATGTGTTAACGCCACATAAATTATTGGCATTGCTCTATTTGAACAAAATGTTCTGAATGTTTCGTTTGAATTAACACCTCAATTTCTGTGTTTGAAGATACCAGGGTGGATTGAAATGTACTCGGCCTAACACAGATCCATTCAATTCTAAAAATCAAATCTACCCACATTATTTAGTTCAGTTCAGACTAGTTCATTGAACGTGTGCGATAATTAGTTGTGATTTTATAAATTTATTAACAAAGTAATCGGACATAATTTCCGCGAATGGAGCAAATCGAGCAGCGTGCCGTCATTAAGTACCTCCATAAGAAGGGGCTATCATCAAAAGCCATCCATGATGACATGGTCAGTACATTAGGCGATTGTGCTCTGTCATATTCATCCGTCAAAAAATGGATAGCAGAATTTAAGCGTGGTAGAGAGAGTGTGAAAGATGAACCCCGCTCTGGAAGGCCTTCGACGTCAACTACTGACGAAAATATTAAAAAAGTACTTGATTTAATAATGGGAGACCGCAGATTAAAAATTAGAGAGATAGCCGAGATTATAGGCATCTCTTATGAACGAACTCAAAACATCATTGTCAACGAGTTGGGTTTCCACAAGGTGTCTGCGAGGTGGGTACCGCGACTGCTTTCAGTTGAACAAAAAAGGACGCGATTGACTATTTCACGCGACTGTTTGGAGTTATTTGAAGCCGATGCAGATGATTTTTTGAATCGTTTTGTTACTATGGACGAAACATGGGTTCATTACTGTACACCGGAAACAAAACAACAATCAAAACAGTGGAGAAGACCTGGTTCACCACCCCCTAAAAAGGCTAAGTCGATTTTGTCGGCAAATAAGGTGATGGCTTCAGTATTCTGGGACTCGAAAGGTGTGATTATGATTGATTATCTTGAAAGGGGTCAGACTATAAACTCTGATTACTACTGCACCTTACTACGTCGTTTACGAGAGGAAATAAAAGAAAAACGTCAAGGAATGCTCAGAAGAAAAGTCCTGTTTCATCAAGATAACGCCCGTGTTCACACGTCAGTACAGTCAATGGCTGAAATTCACAACTGTGGCTTTGAACTGTTACCGCATCCGCCGTATTCACCTGATCTGGCACCATCAGACTTCTTTCTGTTCCCTAACCTAAAAAAGCACTTGGGAGGTCAAAGATTTTCGACAAACGACGAGGTCAAAGCAGCTGTAGACGCATATTTTGACTCTAAGGAAGAATATTTTTTTTTCAACGGTCTAAATGCTTGGAAGGGGAGGTGGCAAAAGTGTATTGAACTTGATGGTGATTATGTAGAAAAATAAAAATATAACTGATTTAGTATGTGTTTATTTTCTTGGTTAGGCCGAGTACTTTTCAATCCACCCTCGTATTTACATTTTTAATCCAAAAATAGTAGTTTTATTATTTATTTATTATTTGTTTATTCTAGCTGCTACTAATTAGTAGAAAAATGTAAACGTTGATGTTTGTTTCTGTATCATTGTTATTTATATATATATATATATATATATATATATATATATATATATATATATATATATATATATATATATATATATATATATATATGTTTAAAAATAAATTAGCCAAAGCACAACCAAATTAAAAAGCAAATCGCTTAGACATTGTTTTGTGTATTTAATATAATTCTCGAGAAACTGATAAATTTTTATTTAAAACTAATTTCTCAATTAAGTGACATTGTTTAACAAAACAATTAACCTCAGCGTCAACCAACGATATCTGGTGAGCGGAATATTATTAGCCATCATTGGCCGAAGCAAATAAAATTAATTAAGAAAAAAAATTATGAATATTAAAAAACCGAACAAGTAAGTAGAGTTAAAAGAGAAATTCAACTTTGCTATTGAAAAATGTTTTCACATAAATGGTTCTACATCACACAGAATGCTCCGATTGCAAACACATTTACAATCATCATCATCATCATTACAGCCCTTCACAAGTCCACTGCTGAACTTAGGCCTCCCCCATGTAATGCCACAAAGCACGGTCCTGAGCCACCTGCATCCATTGACTTCCTGCATGTCTTACCGGGTCGTCACTCCATCTAGTGGGGGGTCGCCCTACCGGTACGAGGCTGCCACTCGTCGAACCTTTCTCCCCCATCGGTTATCGGTTCTTCGAGCTTAATGGCCGGCCCATTGCCACTTCAGCTTACTAATCCGTTGGGCTATGTCGGTCACTCTGGTTTTACACATTACACATTTATAAGCAAATGTAAAAACAAAATCTCAATTAACTTTTAAGTGTACAATAAAATATAAATAACTACAACTGAAATATAAATGCTCACTAAATCACAAGAACATCTAGTGTATATATTTTCGTATAATTTCGGCTGAAGGATAGCGTGCGGTGCGGTGAGTGGAGAATTAATGATATAGTTGCCGTGCGGACGAAACAGATTTATGTCGGGCCTGTCACAGACACATGCGAGCCGGCGCTTTTTCGTCGCTGAGGAACTTTTCTGACACCTCTCTTTTTTATAAAGTTCAGTAATAGTCAGCTTTTTCCTTCTGATCTAAAAACGTTAAATGAACTTTCTCCTTTTCTGTAGTCGACTCAGAACAATTTGTAACTTCCGTTCACAATCAAATATGATATGATGTCTGATGAGGGACTCACCTCTTTCGTAGAGCAAAAAAAAAACAAATAACAATCATATAACTTATTCGTTATCATCATCACCCTCATTACAGCCTATCAACAGCCCACTGCTGAACATAGGTCGGCTCTTTAGATTGCCTCATAGAAGGTATTTCGATATAATCACCGCGCTTCTGATGAAATTATATACTAGGTGGTATAATGGAAGGTATTTTGACAAAGTCGCCGCGCGTCTAAAGAGACTATATACTAGGTGGTGGAATAGAAGGTATTTTGACATAGTCCCCGCGCGTCTGATAAGATTACACTGGAAATAATAGGATGTAACAGGTGGACGGAATAGAAGCGTATGGTACTGATATTTTGCAACTTTTTTATATTAAATTAAAAATATAAAAAAGTTGTAAAATATCATAACAATACTACTACTTTGATATAAACTTTCGGTACTAAAAAATAACAAAGTTTTTGAACAAAATAAATATATCAATTGAAAATTTCGGGAATCAAGGAAGTGACACAACATTACTATTTAAAAATGTATTTATTGCTTTTCGCGGTATTCTCCGCGAAATTCGACACATTTTTCCATACGATGGAAGTGGAACCGATCATTGAAGCAACCATTCCACTCGGAAGTTGGGGTCTCCAAAATGGCCGTTTTGTAGGCGTCCACAGCTTCTTCAGGTGATAAAAATCTCTGTCCACGCAATTTATTCTTTATTTTAGGAAAAGTATAGAAATTATTAGGGCTTAGGTCGGGGCTGTACGGCGGATGGTCTAATAATTCTATGTTTTCTTGCTCTAAAAACTCTTTTGTTCTGTGTGCGGTGTGAGAACTCGCATTGTCGTGATGGAGGATGATGCGGCGGTTGCAGTTCTCTTTACGGAGTTCAGAAACGACCTGTGGCAAACCAATGCTAGCATACCATTCTGCATTAACCGTTCTTTGTCCTTGAAGAGGAATAGTCGTAACATGGCCGGTTTTGGAGACAAACGTGGCCACCATTTTTTTTGCAACACTCCGTGAACGAACAATTTTTGTTGGCTTTAACTCATTTTCGAACACCCAAACTCGTGACTGGTTTTTTGGTTTCGGGTTCGTACGCGTATATTCAGGATTCGTCACCTGATACGATGTTGTATACAGCATTTGCGGATCCTGCGTGGAATCTTTCGAGAGTTCTGACGCACCAAGTAACGCGAGCCGCTTTTTGCTCTTCACAGAGCGAACGCGGTATCCATCGGGAAAACAACTTTTTACACCTAATTGTTCATTCAAGATTGTTTGTATTTGACTCATGCCAATGTCTAAAGTTGCCTGAATTTCGCGGTATGTCATCATCATCATCGCTCTTGAATTTTCTCGAGTCAATTCCATTTTCTCAACGACTAAACAAGTTTGACAAAACCTTGTGACAAGAGCGAGAATCTTTTTTTAAATAAATAAATGGTATTCGATTTTTAAAACCAAGGAGTTTTCAATTAAAAAGATTTTAATATGACAGGAACAGTGGAAATATTCCATTCCCGATACTTTTAGTGCAGCCTAGTAAAAACTGTCGAAATTAAAATAATACGTACCCAATTAGTTGTGTTTATTGATATAGTTAAAGTAAATTAGTAGTTTTTAATGCTATAGGCTTCTATTCCATTCACCTTTTACACCCTATTTTTTCCAGACTGCAAAAAATTATCCAGTATACTAAGTGATAGGACCAATTTTCTACCTAAGAATTCGTTTGGGTAGATTCCACCCTCGTTCCTATCTCTGCCGTTAAATAGCAGAACTTTCACTACTGTGTTCCAGTTTGAAGGGTAAAGAGAACCAGTAAAATTATAGGTTGTAAGGCGTCTAGTCATCAGAAGTAATAACTTTCGCATAGGTTTACCGACAGCGGAGTGAAGTATCTTCGCCCATGTGCTGAAGTTTTTGCAACGGCTTGGCTAATATATCGCGATAACGCGATGTGTGTAGTGTAGGCAGTGAAAGTAACAATAGTAGAAGAGGCCGATACTAAAAAAAAAACTAAATTTGCAAAATGTTGCCAACCTCTAACTAGCTTATAAAGTTGTTAGTAATTAATGTAACGTGAGTAGTTAGGTTGTACCAGTTCTGGCGCACTTGTAGAAAGGTTGTACCAGTTCTGGCGCACTGAGTCAGAAGTGGTATACAAGTACGACGTTCGTCGACTCACGATCCTAAAAAAAAAAAAAGAAAAAAAAAAGAAAAAAAAAGGTTTTGGCATGCTCTGATCACGAATCTGCGGAAATCCATTTTTGCGTAGGATGCACGGTTCCGGAGATGTGCAGATCAATTAACTCTTATCTAATTGATATCCGCTACGAGCCTCCACCGTCATTAGCGCTCCATTGTTCTTATCTACTTATCTATTGTTCATTCAATACCGTCATTATCTATCCTTCCTCAGCGTGGTGCTATTGTATTATACTCCTTTGTTCCTATCTACACTAATCTGACTCTTTAATAAAACACATTACCCAATTTTGTTAAAATTTTTATTTATAAAATACAAAATCTTATTACTTATTATCTATAAAATAGGAGCGAAACATCTCATCCACTAAAATATCGTTGTACAATGTGTTCCCTGTAAATATACTCGTAAAACTATGCATTGAACATCCCTGAAACTTATATAGCAAATACATTAAGCAATATTCGCCACAAACTGAAGTCCACTCATTCTGAATCCTATCAACATTCCAGTTCCATCTTTTACAATTTCTTTTAAAAAACTCTAGATGATATCGTACAGGTGCCCGTCCGAATGAATCAAAATATTGACCGACGTCATTCGTATCGATATATAAAGCTACCCAATGTGACCCTGGTTTATCATCTGTATCCAAATTGCATATTATATACATTGGTACGTGGGTGTACATGGGTAGTTTATTGGCAGCATAAACATTATTTTCTAGAGTGGGGTGAATCTTTTTCAGATGTTATTGTACATCTAGTGTATCCATAATATTACTGCTATTAGTAGATTATTACAGAACCAATCTACTAAATGACTAATATAGGAGTGATCAATTATAGTGATTTCTAAATATTAAATTGCATTCTCTGTGTTATACAAATCGTATTTGAGTCACCAATACACTGAACAAGACACGACAGGAAGGACGTAGGAATGTAGAGATAAGCAACAGAATGTAAGGTAAGCTTGTTGACGCATAAAGATACTATCAATTCTACTGCAGAAATTCTTTAGATTAGAATTATTACTCACTGGTACTAAATAAGACCAAGCAACTGCAGTCATGGAGTTAGTGTATGGTCGTTTGACCGCAGTGGATCTATCAATACTACGTTTGTGTTACTTCAACGCATCAAAGGCCATGGATGTAAGTGTTTATTCTATTGACAAACTTACTTTTCTTTCTGTTATTTTCTTACGTGTGTATGATTTAGTGTTAACAAATTATATTTAAATATTATGTGTGTGTATATGCTTAAGCCGTGGTAGCTCAGATGGTTAGCGCAAAATGTAAAATTCACAGTACGCGACCCGGGTTCGATCCCCGCCGGCACCAATTAAATTGTTAATTACAATTTTAAGTGCTGATTTACCACGTGCTCAGCGGTGAAGGAAAACATCGTGAGGAATGCATGTCTGAGAAAATTTCGAAGGCATGTGAAGTTTGCCAACACGCATTGAGGTATCGCAGCGAACATTTCCTAGCCCTAAAACCCTCTCAGAAATGAGAGGAGGCCTATGTTCAGCAGTGGACTTTAATAGGTTGTAACTTTAGCTTTTTTAACTTTTATGATTAAGTGTTAACAAATTGATATTAACATGATAACTGTCTTGTTGCAGAAATCATTGAGCTTCGATGAAAATACCTATAAACAGTATTACTACTCGCCACTCTCCCCTCAAGAAGAGAGTGATGACATCGTCATTAATAATAACACATGCGATGGTGGAAAAAGAAAATCGCAATCGATTGATCATTTTTTTGAAGCTGAATCAAAAATAAAAAAGAGGAAGCTGTTATCATCAACCGTAGCACGAGCCGCTAGAGATGGTGTATGATACATTTCTACTAATTCTGAAGCTATCCAAGATTCCAACTACTGATCATTGGAAACATGCTTCCACGAGGATTAAATATTACGTAAAGACTAATAAGGATAGCATCTACGACAACACAAACGCCCTCGTATACAATATTACAAAGACAATAGCAGAAAGTGAAAAAGTTAAAAAATACTTTTTTAACAATGACAGTCATTAGCTGATCATTAGTGAAAGTGATTCTGTTTACTTAAATTACAGGGAGACAAGAGCAGAAGAAAGAGATGAGTGTGGCATACGTGTACAGAACACATCATTGAAGAACAAAACTACAACACTGAGTGGAGATGAGAACGAGAAGAATATGCAGTACTCAAGAGCTGAATATCCATTCTTCAGTTCAAAATCTAGCCGGTTGCTCAGTTTCGAAAACTGGCCTCTCGTTATGCGACAGAAACCTGAAGATCTTGCAGAAGCCGGTTTCTTTTATACTGGCCATGCAGACACGACCAAGTGTTTCCATTGTGGTGGTGGCTTAAAAGATTGAGAAGATGATGATGATCCTTGGCAGCAGCATGTTCAGTGGTTTAGTCAGTGTGCTTATGTAAAATTTAAACTCGAACAGAGTTTTGTATTAGATTAAATAGAATATTTATAAAGAAATAAAAAATAATATATTGCATACAATTTGTTTTATTTAATTTTATAATGTTTCACATAGTTACATACACACAAAATGCATTACACATAACTCATAAAATCTAACACACAACACATATTATAACCTTAACTACTATAGTCTACAGTAACATTTCTGTTTTTATCTATCTCAATAATATTATCAAACTCAGCATAAACTATACAGTTAATTGTTTGTATTAGTGAGGATTCAAATCGTACTTCTAATCTTACACTACCATGCTTTATGAGATTCCAATGAGCTGATGAGTTGGCTGATAAATCAGGAGTTAAGTCAAATCCTAATAGACAGTAACCTTTGGCATACTGTTCACAAGAGATTCCATTTCCTTCATTAAGAAAGTGAATACCAGTTCCCGAGAATAGAGTATGATATGCTGATGTAAATATGCTATTATTAAAAGATGGTTGCAAAGCTTTTGAAGGTATTTGTTGACCATCAATATATAAGCTGAAAGAATTAATACCATAGTTTTCAAAGTTAAATGGATTTTTAGTAAGGGAACCATTAAATGCAGAATTGTTCACAAATCCAATTATACATCTTTTGGGTACCTGCCCTAAAAATATATTATCAAGAGTTTTTCCTTGAACACCCGATGGAATTGTTAAAACTTTTACTTCAGCTCGAGTAATAGGATATTTAGCAGTGGTAGAAGCTAAAACTTTTTGATGTGCGAGTAGTACACTTGGATTAATTCGTGCTCGTCGAACAATAAGAGTTGCGTCCGTAATGCAAACTTTAAACTTTACATCGTTTGACCCAGCAATTAAATTAAAGCTCTCTCTCGATCGAACCAATTTAACACTCATTTCAACACCATTAATTAAAAATTTATCTTGATTGAAAATGTCACCGTGAAGATGACCAATCATTTCTATTTCCTTACTTTCACTAATCAATTCCTGTCTTTTAACAAATCCTATGTTTTTACCATCCGTAGAATCCATTTTTCCGGCTGTATCATCATACCAAAGACTACAAGTAAGATGAGATTGTTTAGCAGCAGGAGCATAGTTTAAAAGGGTTTCCATGTATGCTCGATATGCATAGGTATTATTAGGTGGTGATACAAGTTTTTGGTTTAAATAAACATCAAGTTGACTAAAAAGTGAATGCAGCCAATTATTTACAGGTGCTACTATTGTAGTAGATATCAAGTTAGTTGAATCTTGATTTAATACTTTTGCCTTTATGTGGAGTAATGTATGAGACAAATCTATGTAGTCATCGCCTGTCCCAGGAACTTGAAACTCGATAGGTCCATCATCACCAAGAGATGAAATTGGTTTATAATGAATCCACAATCCATTTTCAATGCTAGTTTGTGTAGACGGTAGTGCAAACTAATCCAATTCTGACTTAACGCACTCGCAAGAATGATTATGAAGGAAAGACATATTTAATTTGAAAATATATCTTTGTTATTTTTTGGTTTTAGACCAAGTTTTTTCGCAGCTTTCACTTTAGCAGTTAATGGTGGAATGTATGAGGTCAATCGTTTTCTTTTAGTTTTATACCTAGATCCTGTCATGTTAAATTGATCAATTTTCTCATCAGCCTTTCGTTTTAAATTCGTACTAACTTGCTTTAGACGATCTTTTATTGAGGCTTCCATAGGACGCGCTTGAACCAGATCCGATAAAAGTCCTACTCCAGCGCTTAATGCCTCCTTACCAATCACTCGAACACCACTTGAAAGCAAAGGTAAAACTGATCTAAATAACCCCCCTAAGAAGCTCCCAATACCATGACCGCGTTGGTATGGTGCACCCTTATAAATTACTCCAACTCCTGACCCAGCTTGATGTATATAATAATTTTCATATGGACATTTATGATGATCACGAAGAGAATTCATTATTATAATTTTCGGAAATGTAGTTTAATACACACGGTTCCAAACTGGAATGGTATTTTTTGTCCTGTGCTCGATCTTATAACTATTTCCAGCGTATCGAACTCTCTTCGCATAACAGGTAAGTATTGAGGTTTAGAGAAAACGTGCATTTTATTTGCACCATAAATGTATTTTGTAGGATCTAATGAAATGACTCTTAGTAAAGGAGTCATAACATCACCCACAATCTGAGGATCGATAATGTCACAATATAGAAAGAGTTGAGATGGTAACCCTAAGTGTAAATTAGCAGGACACTTTCCAAAATTTCTCTCTAGGAGATTTTTATTTGGTTCATAACCTAGTTGTAAACTTAATTTGGGTGATAATGTTACGGATGTTATATTTTTATCCAAAACAGAAATAGACACAAATTTTGTTATTTCATCATAGCGAAATTTCAAGTTCTCTCCGATACCATTTAACACTCTTAAAATATGCTCAACGTTATCATAGTTGGTAGCTGGAATATGTTTTTTGTAGTACACTGTGGATGGTTTATCTTCATTAGGCATTAACATAGATTTTGTAATGTATATAACATTTTCATGATCTTGAACAGTAAACATGGTACATGGATATTGAAACTCGACAACTCCAACCGACCATTCACCTTCTAATTTAATAGCTTTCGGTAATTTCGTTGAAAAATTTGTGGTCTTGTTATCAGGAAAGTATTCCATTGAACTATTGCTGAGCAAAGTTAAATAAAAACTTTCTTTATTCATATTTCTTTTAAACTAGAAGCTAAAATCCAACTGTTATATTTATCTGGATAACCTTTCCACTTCACTAATACTTCTTTTCTGTTACCTGAGTAACGAGTGTCAATTATTTTATCTATTTTATATTGTGAGGTGGGGTTGTAAGTGATTTTCTGTAATTCTCTTTCATAAAAAGTACCAACTATTGGTTCATTTTGTAAATCTGTTATTGTATAAACAACCCATGGAGATCTATCAATTATTGAAGATATAATAAATATTTCATCACTCCAATTTGATTCATATCCTTTTTGGAAAGCAATTTTATATTTAGTTATTCGAACATAATCACCCACATTGAAATTTGGTTTAGGATTTACTAAAGAAAGTTTGTTTGACCGTCTATCATAAAGATTAGTCCAAACTGTCATAATATTGTTGGAATTTACATCACATGGGCACATCTTAATACTAGAGTGAAAGCTGTGATTGTAAGAGTATATTAAATCTTGTAAAACATCTATATATCTATAAGTATTATTATGAGTGAAATAACGCCACATTTTCATTTTTAGTGTTCTTTGAAATCGTTCAACAATACTGGCCTTAATGTCAGGATTGTTAGTGGTATAGTAATTAATCTTTTTGGATTTAAAGTATTTTTGTACATCTTTTGAAACAAATTCTGTACCTTTATCAGATTGTATGTGAGTAGGTGTTAAATTACTTTCAGTAAATATACTTTCAAAACATTCTTTAGTTGTTTCTGAGTTTTTCTTTTTCATTGGTCTTGCAAAAGCATATTTACTAAATACATCAATAACACAAAGTATATACTTGAAACCATCGTTATATTGAGAATAAGTTCGCATATCACTTAAATCAGCTTGCCACAGTTCATTAATATTTGATAGAATGTACCTATTACGCGAGAATTTTTTTCGAATGGGTTTATGTAATGTGTATATTTCTTGTGATTTTAACCATTCCTTTACTTGCTTTTTATTCATTTTACCCTTCATGGCTTTTGATAATTTATCAATACTACCAAAACCAGCGGGATTAGATGGATCATAATAAATCCTGTTAATTTCTTCTAGTACGGGGTCCATTTTTCCCACTCAAGCCTTTTACGTATTTTAGTTGTAGACTTTTTATCTCTACTGCTCGGTGTAGAAAACTCTGGAAATTCAATCTCAGAGGGTTTGTTCAGATCTTTTGCTTGAAGTTGGTTAATAAACTCACATCTCTTTGGATTTCCAATATAAGTAAGTGGTACTTTAATATTTTTTAATGCTTCAGCAAATCTATCCCACCCTACTGGATCACTTCTTTTTAAGGGTCTTAGTGAATCATTTATTAAATCAACAATATTACTTCCAGGAATTTTTTCATTATCAATTATGACTGTACCTTCAATATCCTAATGTATTTTACCTTTACTTGTTTCAACTAAGTTGAAACAAGTAAAGGTAAAATAACTGTCCTTTTTTATTATAAGTTTTTGGTATTAAACTGAGTATTTGAGCTGGTGTGTAAAGTGGATTTTCAACATTTTCTTTACTTTTGATGGATCGATTCTCCTCCAACAAAGATTCAGCATCAACTGAAGTTTTTAGATCTCTATCTTTATTTTTAAAACCAATTTTAGACTCGTTTGAATCTTCATTAGATGTATCAGAATAAATTGGTAATCTGAGTGGTTGACGATCCTCTTCGGTAAAATGAAGGTATCTTTGCAGTGTTTGTAAATATAACATCCATTTCTTTCGGTCTTCCGTCTTACTATTCATAATATTTTGCATTTCAATATCTAATCGAGATAAACTACTACTCGTATTAACCTTATTTTCTTGTTTTAATTTTTCAATCAATCCAGGTTCGATAAGTATCATTTTCTTTGCATTTTCCATGTTAACTGGCTAGTCCACTCACTAATCCACTCAATATTGCACCTAATATTATTGGTAAGAAAGCCCCTCCTTTTTATATGATTATATTTTTTCTTAGTTTATGTTTACACTTACGCACTAGTTGACGGAGTATATTTTTGTGTTTATTCAATTTTTGTTTATCTTGATCTTTAAGAGGTACTTTTCCTTGTAAAACGTTATGAATACACTCACAAATACAGTTAATTTCTTCTTCATCACACGTTTTAAGTAATGCTCTTTGATATTTTGGTTTAAGCGTATGCAAAGCGTTTAGCAAATGTTTATGCGTTGTGAGTCGACGATGCATCATTTAGCAATGATTTGAAATGTTTGATTCTTGGTGTATTTAAACTCTTTTGTGGGGACGTAGACTGTGCAGAAACCATTAAATGGGAAGACATTTGTCTTGATACGACAAAAATCATTGGTATTCTGTTTTAAATCTACCATTAAATATCCATGCGCCTCTAGAGTTGCATCCCTGTAGGCATCTTCAATAAATTTTGGGTTATCTGGTGACACTTGTCGTGCTAAATATCTTATTTGAGTTTTATCTCGAGGGTTTTTAAAATATATTATATAACTTGAGTTTAAGGATATGTCTCTTTGCCCTTTACCCTGATGAAATAAATTTTGTGTTAAATAAAATACACTAAGATTCCTGTGATGACTACCTTTTGTAAATATATCCACAATTCTTCCATCGGACTCTCTCATTAGATCATCAATAATAACAAGATGTGGGTTTTCACCGTCAAACATATTAACATTTGGAATTCCTTGATGGTAGTTAACATTTGGTAAATTATATAAAGGTTGCATTTCATCAAAGCACCATGTGATCTGATTAAAATCACCATTACATATTTCTGTAACTGATTTTATGAAATTTTTTACAAAATTTGACTTCCCACATCCACTTGGCCCCGCCACAATAGCAGTAAACGGATGGATAAAGTGAAACATTACACACGTCTAAAGTTCTAAGGGGTGAAATAAAAAATGAAAGTGTTGGTGTTAATAATTAATATATATTGCAAACATTATATAAAACAGAATGATCTGTATACTATTTCTAACACAATTAGTACATCATAATTTTACAATCAACTCAACCTTAAATAAATGCACACACACACACACACGCAAATATAAACAACAATTAACTTAAATTATTTACAATAAAACAATGATTAAATATGTAATAAACTCTACGTCATATTATACTATTATCATTATTTTACAATCAATACAAATTTTATTTACATGCAGACATAAAATTAAAAACTATCAACACTTAACGCAATTTATAATGACCCCAAGCTAATGTTTCAATATTATTATCTAAAATATGCCTCTTTGTGTCATTATATGATAAACCAATCTTATTTAATTTTTGTGTAAAAATTGTGTGTTTAATTGATTTAAATCTAAGCATACTATAATATTGCACTTTTTTATTAAATAGAGAAGACTTATAATTATCCATGGTCATCTTTTTAGTGATACATTTATTTACCCCTTTTGCCTTGGCTATAGTCTTATTCTCTAAGTTAAAAGCGTACATTTTGGATCGTAAACCCACAAATTCTTTCATGATTTTACAATTATTTTCATCTTTAAAAAAACCTAATTTCTTTTTATTTAATTTTGGATATTCAAAAATATTATTTGCATCATAAGCTGAGGTATCAAAGTATGATGAAAGGTCAGGTTTTATATCAGACTAAAAATCATCTGTAAATATATGATATATTAAACTATCCGTATCTGTATACAATAATTTGATTTTACTAAACTTTTTAACCATATAGTTATAATGAAAATCATACATTAATGTTTTTGAAATATCTAAAATGCAAAACCCTAAATAAATTGGTTTGTTATATATTAACCTTGTTTTTCGCAACTGAACCGCAACTAGGTTTTCCGAAAATACTGAAAGACTATGAAATTGTGGTTTAGCGATTAGATCTTGAGCACCTAAAGCTTTGCCCTGGTTCTCCCAGTGTGTAACTAATTTTATGTTAACCCTTTTTTCAATATTCTCCATAGTCTTTCCGAAGACTGAATTATTCATTAATTTATAAAAATCTTTTTCGAAATCTGATTTTGCTAACGTTCTTAATTTTGTGTTTAGATCTATGTACATCTTCAACCAGCGAGACTGTTTAAATTTCAAAACTCTATGAATTTTAGTTAATTTAACCCCCATTTCTATGCACTGCTTTAAATTTCTGTAATGAATTACATATTTATCTTTATTATTTAAATTTGGGACTAGTTTATTTTCATTAATATTGCCTGCACAAATGTTTTCGGGGCATAAAGGAAAGTCCGAATGTAAATCATGAAGTTCATCTGGATATTCCAAATCAACTTCTAAAATAAAACCGAAGTTCGATGTCTCAGACACATTAAATTCTGTATTCGGATTTACCCATTCGAATCCACCAGTAGGAAGACATTGAGACATAGCCCAACCATATAAATTGTTGGCATCAAAATATGTGATATATGAATTTGGTTTCCCTGCATCATAATCCCCCATATATTTGTTATTAGCTCTAGCATAACGATTACTACATTGAGATACACCACCCCTGATACCTGATCTAATAAATGCAATTTTCTCATAAAGTTCTAATTCTATTTTTGTATATTTTAACATTGCATCCCAACTTAAACCGGGTGCTGTGTAATAATGGGCAGGGTCTAAATCATAAGTATTAATACATAACTTTCTAAAGTTTTCAAATACATCGGTTAAAAGTAAAACGTCTGTTTTTAAATACAGGTTTGAATAATCTAGCATATTACAACACCCAAAGTGTTCCCAAACATCTTTAGCATGATTGTAATCATCATTTGAAATATGGGAATCTGTGAGCGAGCTATAAAAAAATTTTTGTTCGGGGAGCGATGTTAGGCTTAAACTATCATAATTAGTCATAAGTTCATATGGATAAACGCCTTTCCGTTTTAAACGAAAGAAATCTTCATCATTAGGATAATTTCTACGTAATTCTTGAAATTGATCATTACTGAGATTTTTGGCCAATTCTTCTAATTTACATGATAAAAACTTAAATGAATCTATGAATCTTAATATAATTTCGTGGTTATTCATTTTTAATTTTTTGGAAAAGGATATTATACTTTTCTTTATTTTGAGGGATAACTTCGACTTCACCATCACAAAAGTTTAACGCGTGAACAATAAAATGAGCATCATAGTGACTAAGGTTGTGTAAAAATATTGGTATATAACGAGGTTTTCTGAACTTCGAGCTACATGATTCGTGAGCAACACCTATAAAACTACCGGTGTACCAATTAAAATCATAAAAATGTTCTGCTAACTCTGTTTCACAAATATGACAAATGGTTGCATTTGAAATTTGGTTTTTGTCTTCATTTGTTAGCGGAAGTGGAGGATATTTTTGAAGTCTATTTATTTCTTTGAGATCGTTAGATAAACTTTCCATAAACACTTGTGCACAGTTGGGTCCGCAATACGTTACATATTTTGATAATTTATCATCATATGAACATTTTATATAATAACCAAAACTATGTACTTCATGTTTCTGAATATTGTGTGTGAAAGGTTTGGAAGGATCGTTAGAACATGACTCTATTGGTTTTAAAAATGCTTCAAAATCAGCATAAACTACGAATGGTATCTTCAACTTTTTTTCATAACTATCAAATTTAATTTTATCATTTGAAATAGGTTGACCAAACCAATTCTTTTTTTTTAAAGTTTCACTGTTTGGTAATTCTGTACAAATGTGGGCACAATCGTATTGTTCATGGTTATTTAAACTTTCCTTAGATGGAAAGTGAAGTAGACATGCTTCGCAAATGTACATGATGTGACCGTCTTTTGAAATTTGTTTACTAACTAACCGCGATAAATTTTTTATGTAACAATAATGATTTTTTGTATCCTTGGAAAAAAAATAATAAATTGATATGTCTATCTTTACGACACTTTGTTAAAAATAATGGACCTACTATAGAATTACATCGTTTTTCTTTATTATATTCTAACCCAAAAACATTAATACTCATATCATTTAATTTCTCTACTTTTGCTATGTCAGAAATTTTAACTGGAAAGGAAATACCATCAAATTTAAGTTTATTTGCATGTTTAACGTGCGATGATACACGATCCGCGTCTTTGTTTACGGGATATAAAGCCGAGAGTAACGCCCATTTAAAACAAAAATAATCCTTGCTTTTTACATTTATAACAGCCTTTTTTAATTTTATGTCACGAGGAAGATCTATGTATGAAGTACCGCGTAGGGGGTTAAATTTATTAATATTCATGTCTATAGATTTTATGTTTTTTAGACTCCATCCACTATCTTTTTTTTCAAATGCACTAATTTTAGTAGTAATTGTATCATTTAAAGATGAAAAAAAAATATTTAAGTCATCTCCTTGACAAATAATATAGTTAAGCGTTTGAAAATCGAACGTATCATGAATATCTTTAGTTTGTTGAACAAAATCAGCATGCAATATGAAGTTTACTTTAAAAATTATGTGTTGATGAATACACTCTTGTATTAAAAATAAAATATCATCTTTAATAGAATTTAAAATTAGTTCAGGAGTTTCAAAATTTACCAATGTCGAACTATCTACTCTACTATTGATTTTATAAGTTAAAATCCTGTTTCCAAAAGCAGATTCAATAACACTAACCTTTGATAAAGAATTATGTGAATTTAAAAGATAATTTTTGTGAACGTTACTTTTAAAATGATTAGCTAAATACCGTTTCTTGATAAATATATGACACGTTAGACATTCCACTTGATCATCGTTACTGATACTGTTCCCTGCAGAGGTAGGCGCTTCTGTTTCCGTTGTTGGTTTTTTGATGATCTTGGGTTCTTTGCTGCTCGTTCGCTTCGTTCCTCTTCCAAGTTGTAGTGGTTGACTACTAAAATGTTTAAATTTATTAAAAACTGTACAAGACATTGTGTAAATTATGATCGAAATGAATGTTTATTTTACTTACTTAAACTGTGTTTCCACCATCGCACAGTGATTATACAACTCATCATCATACGATGAATCGAACAGTTGATCCTTCTCCATTTCATCACAAACTTTAGACAACTCCTGATTTAATTCGCTGTTGAATAGTTCCGTATTCTCTTCCATGGTTGTGGAGAAGAAAGCACTGGTGCACACTTCACTGAAGTTTGCCATCCTTATAGTAAAGAAGAAAATAGGTAGCAGAGTAAGTAACAGTTCAGTGTTGGTAGACCAACTGATACCCAAATTTCAAATAATGTCCGATATTTAAGTCTAACAAAGGATTAGAAATAGAATATAATGAGTACACGGAAGTAATTTAAGTAAACAGAATCACATTCACTAATGATCAGCTAATGACTGTCATTGTTAAAAAAGTATTTTTTAACTTTTCACTTTCTGCTATTGTCTTTGTAATATTGTATACGAGGGCGTTTGTGTTGTCGTAGATGCTATCCTTATTAGTCTTTACGTAATATTTAATCCTCGTGGAAGCATGTTTCCAATGATCAGTAGTTGGAATCTTGGATAGCTTCTTCATATCGTACATTTAAATTTTGATGAGATGCGTCGCTTGGTCTCCGTCGTCAGAATTAGTAGAAATGTATGATACACCATCTCTAGCGGCTCGTGCTACGGTTGATGATAACAGCTTCCTCTTTTTTATTTTTGATTCAGCTTCAAAAAAATGATCAATCGATTGCGATTTTCTTTTTCCACCATCGCATGTGTTATTATTAATGACGATGTCATCACTCTCTTCTTGAGGGGAGAGTGGCGAGTAGTAATACTGTTTATAGGTATTTTCATCGAAGCTCAATGATTTCTGCAACAAGACAGTTATCATGTTAATATCAATTTGTTAACACTTAATCATAAAAGTTAAAAAAGCTAAAGTTACAACCTATTAAAGTCCACTGCTGAACATAGGCCTCCTCTCATTTCTGAGAGGGTTTTAGGGCTAGGAAATGTTCGCTGCGATACCTCAATGCGTGTTGGCAAACTTCACATGCCTTCGAAATTTTCTCAGACATGCATTCCTCACGATGTTTTCCTTCACCGCTGAGCACGTGGTAAATCAGCACTTAAAATTGTAATTAACAATTTAATTGGTGCCGACGGGGATCGAACCCGGGTCGCGTACTGTGAATTTTACATTTTGCGCTAACCATCTGAGCTACCACGGCTTAACCATATACACACACATAATATTTAAATATAATTTGTTAACACTAAATCATACACACGTAAGAAAATAACAGAAAGAAAAGTAAGTTTGTCAATAGAATAAACACTTACATCCATGGCCTTTGATGCGTTGAAGTAACACAAACGTAGTATTGATAGATCCACTGCGGTCAAACGACCATACACTAACTCCATGACTGCAGTTGCTTGGTCTTATATAGTACCAGTGAGTAATAATTCTAATCTAAAGAATTTCTGCAGTAGAATTGATAGTATCTTTATGCGTCAACAAGCTTACCTTACATTCTGTTGCTTATCTCTACATTCCTACGTCCTTCCTGTCGTGTCTTGTTCAGTGTATTGGTGACTCAAATACGATTTGTATAACACAATAAGAATGCAATTTAATATTTAGAAATCACTATAATTGATCACTCCTATATTAGTCATTGAGTAGATTGGTTCTGTAATAATCTACTAATAGCAGTAATATTATGGATACACTAGATGTACAACAACATCTGAAAAAGATTCACCCCACTCTAGAAAATAATGTTTATGCTGCCAATAAACTACCCATGTACACCCACGTACCAACGTATATAATATGCAATTTGGATACAGATGATAAACCAGGGTCACATTGGGTAGCTTTATATATCGATACGAATGACGTCGGTCAATATTTTGATTCATTCGGACGGGCACCTGTACGATATCATCTAGAGTTTTTTAAAAGAAATTGTAAAAGATGGAACTGGAATGTTGATAGGATTCAGAATGAGTGGACTTCAGTTTGTGGCGAATATTGCTTAATGTATTTGCTATATAAGTTTCAGGGATGTTCAATGCATAGTTTTACGAGTATATTTACAGTGAACACATTGTACAACGATATTTTAGTGGATGAGATGTTTCGCTCCTATTTTATAGATAATAAGTAATAAGATTTTGTATTTTATAAATAAAAATTTTAACAAAATTGGGTAATGTGTTTTATTAAAGAGTCAGATTAGTGTAGATAGGAACAAAGGAGTATAATACAATAGCACCACGCTGAGGAAGGATAGATAATGACGGTATTGAATGAACAATAGATAAGTAGATAAGAACAATGGAGCGCTAATGACGGTGGAGGCTCGTAGCGGATATCAATTAGATAAGAGTTAATTGATCTGCACATCTCCGGAACCGTGCATCCTACGCAAAAATGGATTTCCGCAGTTTCGTGATCAGAGCATGCCAAAACCTTTTTTTTTTTTTTTTAGGATCGTGAGTCGACGAACGTCGTACTTGTACCACTTCTGACTCAGTGCGCCAGAACTGGTACAACCTTTCTACAAGTGCGCCAGAACTGGTACAACCTAACTACTAACGTGTCATCTAAATACCGACTTAGAAAGTATTATAAATCCGTGGTCGAATTTTGATACTGCTACAAAAGACTTCAACGCATTATTGCTTTAAATAAGCTTTAAATAATGTTACAACATTTAGGTAGCAAAACTCTGAACCCAAATTTAACAAACCAGTGACGACAAGCAGCATTGCGAAGGAATAGACTCTGCGGTTTAAAATTGGGAAAACTTGGGAATTTGGGAAACCAAGTAATATTTACTTACCTGTTGGCGTGATCTTCGAAACGCCTATGCATAGCAGTTGACTTAGAAGAAGAAGAAGTCTTCTTCTTCTAAAATAATTACATTAACAGAGCAGGTAAATAAAACAAGTGCTTTTCAGTAAGAAAGAAATCAGAAGAAATAGAAAACCTTGAATATATTTTTTTATTAATTTAGAGTCTTTATGAGTAAAAGCACAGAGCAATTGTAAAAATTCGTTAATTTACCATTTTGATTTAAAAAAAAATCAGAATTTAATCAATAATTTTAACTGTATATGGATATCACATCATTGATTCTAATTGCGTTAGTACATCGAATGAAACCAGTTCGACGTCGATATCAATATTTGTTTTCGTGATAATAATAGATATGTATGGCGAAAATAAATAATGAACAGACTTACCGTAAATACGAGACACATACTTCTAAAAACCATCCGACTTTATAAACCATCCAACGAAGATAATGAGTCAAAATTACTTTTTTATTAGTATATAATTATAGTTAATACTGGACCTGTTACAAAAATTTTCCTCAGTGGAGCTTAAAATATATTGGAATTTAAGTCAAAAATGCGTTTGAAGGTAAACAACCCATTTTTAATAATTTTCTTACTAAAGTTCAAAATAAGTTTAGTCTCAGCGCCATCTACGGAATGAAACATAAAATACGATATCAGTTTAAAAAATCCGAGTATCACGACGACTGGCATTTATGTTAAATTTTGCGACATCTGTTGATTTGTCGTGAAATCAAATGAAAGGTAGAGTTACAAATTACGTTACTGTTTTTGTTTTAGCGTACAGATGGCACATGCGATCAGAATCATAAATTTTGAGATTAAAAAAATTACAATACAAAACAAAACTAAACACTAATTACTAATTACATAGACCTCGGTTAATACATGGGGTTAAATATAAAATTAAATAACAATGAAGAAAATGTTATCATAGGATGTATGGGCTTATTATGTAGAACTAGAATTTAATTATTTAAATGTTAGCTTAAATAAAAATATTATTTTATATAACTGTAAAAATAAAATTTAAAATTAAAAATCAATAAAACCTGTTTCTCATTTAAAAAAACATTAAATAATTTACAACTTGAAGCAACCCTTTTCAAAGCTTCATTGTAGGTACTGTAATGAATACTATATATAATATTAACCTAACAAACAAACAGAATGAAGTAACAACACCTATCCATTTACAAATCACTCTCACTAAATTACCTTCACAGTAGCCGTATAGCTCGTAATTGAAATAGAAAGTACACTCCGTTTCATTAAAAACCTATTACATGCTTACATGTCGTTATATCATTAACTTGCAAGTATAAAAAAATCGCCTAAAGTTATTTTACCGTTAAATCGGAGTAGTGAAACAAAGGTGCCACTGATGACATATGGGAGAAAACGCGGAACACTGGCACAGATCTTCGATGTGAACCACAGAATTGACCTGAACCATTCTTATAAGGAATCTCCCCGTTATTCATTCACTGTCTATCAGGGCTGTAATACGAATTAGATACAGACAACCGTTTCTTAACCTACTAAGGAAATTAATTTTGAACGGACTTAATCACGCTTAACGAAAAAAGAAAGTGTCATTATCGTTAATATTTTACTTTTAAAATTAAAATCGGGTAATATTCTTTAATTGTTGATTGTGAAATATGCCTTTTAAATCATAATATAATGCACCTAGCTAATGCTTAAAATTGAATGTGGAATTGCTTTTATATTAAGATAGTATGTATTAAGTATCTCAGTTCTTAAGATTCTTCTTTGTAGACTTTACTAACCGTTAATAATTTTTTAAGTTTTACAATAACTTATAAAATAATAAGATAAAAATATTTTTTTTCTTTGGTTAAAACATTCTATATACTTGATTACAGATACGTGCGCTTATGTATTAGAATGCTGAATTAGAATGCTGCAGCAGAAACCTATATTATTAAGGTTAGCTCGAATAGGTTGACTCAGCCGGGGAAGGACCACGCTCTCACAAAATACCAGCGTAAATAGCCCTTTTCACTGGAAACTAGGCATTCCGTCTTAGTCCTCAGAAGTGTACGAAGATGTCTATGTTCCACAGCATCAACTTAGCATCAGGTGGACTGTCCTCGTTTTTCACTCTCTTTTTGACGACGACGTACAAATTTTATGTCAGTGTATCAACGAATTTTTCATGCGAGAATACATAAGTCTTACTTAAATTATCGTTTTTACACTTCTCCGGCACTGCCCGGTCAGATGAATCATCGATTCTGTGCGAATTAACTGTACAGTACGAACTTTTTTTTACAAGTAGATTATATTTATACTAGATATTATTTTAGGGCCATTTATTGCACGCCCTGCAGACCATAAAATAATAAAATAAAATAAAATCTCGATGTCTTTATGAACGGTATTATTATTTCATTTTATTAATATAAATACTTTTATCTATGTAAACAATAAAATAAAGGACATTTAAATCAGCACTAATAAAAATACTACAGCCATAAATGATACTAATAAACTACAACTTACTATAAAATATCAATAACTATTACACCTAGCAAAGTCGATGTAAAAACTGCTATAATAATAATAATTAGGGTTGGTGACTAAGTAAAAAATATGACTTGGCTTAATTTATTTTAGACGTCGACTTTCTTTGTTATCGACAACCCATAAGTAGTCGCTGTTGGCCTCCCATATCATAAAAACGATTTGCCGCAATTGCTATGCTCGATACAGTGGACTTTGATCACACACAGATATCTCTACATATTCACTCAGTGATAAGTTTTTATTATAGCACAAGGGTGATAGATGAGCACACTGTCCATCTGATGGTAAGCAGATGCTGTGGCCCGTAGACATCCACATTTATTCTCAATAATGAATCAAAATTCAAATGCGTGACACCCCTGAGGACTAAGATGGAATGCTTTGATTCCAGTAAAACGGTCTCCGATTCTATACAGTACAGTACAAGTCCTGCCCCGATCGAGCTGACCCATTCGTGCTACAACTATAATATAGCTGCGGCATGACTCTACCACGTAAAAAAATCCGTCACAATTTCTGCAGTAGGACTGCAGTAGCCACTTACACTTACCATCAGGTAAACCGTAAGTTTGTTTGTTACGTCACGTTCTTTTTATTGCGTAAGTATTTTTAAAGAATATAACTAATAACAACGTTCATACGTAGCCGCAGTATGGTTAGTAATTGGTAAAGGTATATTTCCCTGAAATTTACATAATTAATTGACTAACGACAGCGAAAAAACAAACAACCATTTGTTTAAATTAGCCTCAATTCTGATCAATTCAACAAGTAGTTTGAGTGGCAAGCCCGCATTAGAAAATTATGTCAAATCAATATTAGGTTAACTGGTTAACTGCATTAATCATGCGCAAAAAACCTTTTTAATTTTCACGCCGATTTCATTCGTGATTGACAGATGGCGCTTGACTTAAAATTCTATCAATGTTATGTATATCACATAGAAATAATTTAATTACGTGTTCGACACGATTTTCTTAATAATTTAAGTTTTAATAATTTTACGAAATCCTCTTTTTAGTCTTTTATCGTAGTAAATTTCTAATACTTACTGAATTTAGGAGTGACGAACATAAATTTCCTGCAATGATGATGACCTAACTTTGACATATAAAGGGTAGCGATAGCTCAAAGTGGGATGTAGTTCTTTAAATGTTAACGATGTTAACATAATTATTGATCAGGCATGCGACTCTGAAAAAACTAGCCGACAGAAATTTGTCGGAGCTCACAAAAAATTAGCACTTGTCAGCTAAATGCGAACTGACTTCACTATATTCTGCCTATAGAATACCGAACTGGTTGGGACCGACATGCAGAAATACGCCAAAAGTCGTAAAGGCTCGATTCCACCGAAATTGTGTATACATTTGTTCACAATTTTGTGCAGAACTCCAACAGTGCACGTTCTGAGCTGCAAATTGTACATGATAGAGTCACGCTACAACTGTATTGTTGCTCAAGCATTCACAACTGCTCGCACAATGTTAATACCAGCGTGAAATAGTTTCATTATGCTGCTGTGCTTAGTATATTGAGTGAAGAAAATCGGTGACATTGTTACTGGCAACAAGGCATTCCCTCTTAGTCCCCAGGTATGACAACTCATCTCAATTTTGATTCTTATATTTTAATCTTATATTTAATCATCTAGACTAACGTTGATGCTTCTAGATCACAGCGTTCAATTACCATCAAGTAGACTGTGTTCGTTTGACACCCTTATTTATATTTATAAAAAATTGATAAACTGTGTGAACTTTTGTAAACGTACACTGAATCACCTCAATAGCGATTATCCTTCAGTCATCGTGTGCTGGGCAGTCTGCGAAGAGCCTCATCGTGTTGTTTGGGCGAGACCCGAACTGAATACTCAGTGCGTGAACTGACACGATTCTACCGCTAGTTCTAATGCTCACACGCCAGTTTACAGTAAACGTAGGATTACTCGTTATCCGCTGTGTATGTGTGTGTTCTTTTTAATAAATTACTATGTTTACTTATGAATATAAGTAAGAACGAGTGCGTGTCTAGTTAGCTCGGAGAGAACGGCTTCCGATGACCGTGCTGAATGCGGCCTTCGATACAGTCCGCCCACGTTTTGCTATTGAGTCATCGTCGCCCACCTTCTTTCTGCTAATCCCTGTGTTATTAGCATACCAATTTTTACATTAATATTCACAGCTTTCATGGCCTTCAGACGCTCAAGTGTCAGCAACGGTTTGTAACGTCGTCTAGTACAATAGTATTGAAACGACTAAAGTCTTTTATTTTGCAACAAGCCCAATGCTTAAAACAGCAATTAAAAAATCTGACTTCATTAAAAAGTACATTGAAAAGTAACAAAAATTTTACCCTTTATCACTTCGACAAATTGACGAATCTAACGATACGCCATTATTTTAAAATCTATCAAGTCGTTAAGGCTACTGAGCGTGCTGAAGAAATACACATACATACATACCATAGAAATCGTAATGATTGTCTTGTTATTACGATTTCTGTGATACACACCCACGAAAAACATTTCTCCTCCTTTTGGAGCAGTCTAACTAAACCTTCTGCAAAGAATTAAACTTCAATTGATTCTCGGTTGTCGGCGAAAAGAATTGTGTGTGTTTCATATGTTTTAATCAATTATGTTGAGGATTATATATATTTTCGAAATATTCGTGCATGATGCCTGATTACGAGAAATATTATTATTATAATTGTTGGCGACGCGCCTATAAGAATGTTTCAGTTTATTAAGTCAACCGATGACGAATAACTTTTCAAAGACTTATTGTCCAATTAAAATGTTCTGATAAGAAAATGCTTAGTTAAATCTTAAAGAAATGTCGAATTAATGGTATGAAGGTCTTGGGTTCGACTCCCAGGCCGGACTAGTTTACTGTTTTCTAAGTAATATCTTTCAATAAATTCATATAGGGAATTTTATGTTATAAATTATGTTACCGGATTTGTTCCCCGGTTGAAATCGTCTTTCCAACGATGTAAATTCAAAGGAATATTAAAGTGAAGTTAGAGATCGGATTGGTTCCCCGGTCGAGATGATCACTCTGTGCACAAACAGAATTAACGGAAGTTAATTGCATAAGTATTGTCTTGTATAAGTATGATATGTTTTGTACGAAAACAAATGCCTATTTGTTATGATCGATTAATGAGAACATTCACTTGTATTGTTATCTGATAAGAAGCATGATAACTGATAAGAATCTTATCAGAGATAGTTTCCTACTGTTTGAAAATTATGTAGAAGCACTTATTTATTTAATATTGTTAAAATTAAGTGTATTTCAGACTTTCATTTTTTCCGATAGCCGAGAGCCGTGCAAAGTTAGTTGTTCAAATAGTGTGAGTTCACGGAAGCACGCTGGCCACGCCCTTAGGAGGCCGAATATGTAAAAATTTAAAATGTTTGTAATTTCAGCAATTTATGTAAAAATGACTTGTAAAACATTTCAGGTTGATTGTACGTGCTAAAAAGGTGAATTCTGTGTTATTTTTATGTGAAAATTCTTGTGTATAAGTGAAATAATGATAGTTTTGTATAAGAAATTTAAAAGTGTTTTAAATAGTGAAATAAATAGAGAAAATGTAAATTAAACTATTGTATTAGTTAACATATGTATAAATTCAAGTGGGAAACATTGTTTTAACTTTCTGTGTTAAATATTTAATAAGTTTGGATTTTGAATTTGTGATTAAAATAGGCATGTTTTGTTTTATAAATTAAAGGATTTTTGTGATACGAAAAAATAATATATATCATGGTGTAGATATTGTTTTGTGCTATCTAAATAGATAACTTGTATTTATGTATGATTTATGTGAATAAAGAAATTAAGTGAAACGTGAGAGAGTAATAGTACAAATTCATGTAATTAACTTGCGCAGGCACGCGAATGGCGCGGCTCACTTTCGCGTATAGCTCTGGGGGTAGCTTAGTGAACGGGTTTTATTGCAATTAAGGATCTCCTAGGTGTGTGTTGCTTGCAGTATACAGTGGCTGCAAATAACCGCCGGTACGACAAACTCCGCCCACGTTGAGTCCCGCGATTCCGTGAGGCGTTGAGGTCACCGGCCCCTAGGTGATTCTTGGCACTTTATGCGTTGCGTGCATCTAGTGCCTAGTCGCGTTATAAAGTGCCACATTAGCACTTACCTTAACCCTTTTCATTGTAAAAGGGGTAGGCAGTGCCCCATGTGATTATACCAAAGAAGCTTATACCCATCCATCCGCGTCGCGCATTAGCCGAACGGCTGGAACTTAGACAGGGCTAATTAGACTTTGATTATCCGGAAAGGACTCGAGTAGTGTCTTCCTACTCGCAGATCCCGACCAGGAAGCCACTATCTCCAGGGAAAGGACCCGCACCGAGGACCGCGCTCTCACCCATCGTACCTGAAGGTACGACTGGGCTAGAACCGGTACCCTTACAACAGCGGGCTAAGAAGTCATGGAGAAGGCATACTCCACCTGAGACTGCAGCATCGCTTCAGGAGAAGAGGCAATGCCTTGGATCCTCAAACTCCTCGGATTACACAAGCTCCGAGGAAGACCAAGACCACAGACCCATTAGGAGATCGCCACCAAAATCGCCATCACCGAATAAACCCACCTCCCCTAGATCAGAGGAACACCACTCCAGCATAGAAGCTGTGGATCTAGAGCAGGGAGGAGAAGGGTCGTACGGGTGGAGCGCTACGACCTATGCGACCTTAGCCCCCAATACATCGGTTAGACACTCGCTGTCCACGTCACCGAGGAAGACTACCGAAAACCCGTCCGGGCGTCCGCTGGATGATGGCCAACGACCATCTACTAGCTACGCCCATATGGTAGCTGCGCCAGCAGTACCACGACCCCAACCGGCGGCAGCGACTTCTGATAAGCCTGCCGACCAGGAATTGAAAACGAGATATCCGCCCATAGTGGCCGAATGCCTCCCGGATTGGACGAGACATTTCAAGGAGCTCAACAGAATGTTGGGCCACCCGTTGAATGCCCGTCCATTCGGGAAGGGGGTTCGATTCACACCGCAAAGCGCCACGGAATTTAGGACTGTTCAACGCTACATGGTTGAACTTTCCAAGGCAACACCCAACATGTCGTGGTACTGCTATACCCCGGATGAGGACAAGCCCACCAAAGTGGGCATCCGGGGCCTACCAATGGGTACCGATACCAGTACCATTGAGGAGGCTATAAAGGCAAAGGGCTTCCCGGTGAAATACGTTAAAGCGATTCCACCGCGAAGGGGCAGACCAGGATGCGTCTACTTTGCCCAGTTCGACCACCTTAGCCTGGAGCAACTTAAGAGACTGTATGAAGTAGACGAACTACTCTATATGAGGGGAGTAGTTATTGAGGCCTGGCAAAGGAAAGCAGGACCGGCCCAATGCCACCGCTGCCAGGCCTTTGGACACGCCTCAGCCAATTGCTTCAGGCCGGTGAAGTGCGTACGCTGCGCCGGGGAGCATATAGCGAGCCTTTGCCCTCGGGGTAGAGAGGAGGAACCCACATGTGCCAACTGTGGCAAGAATCATACAGCTAACGACCGCCGCTGCCCAGTCCTGAGGAGGACTGCAAGGAGGCAGGGGATAACCTTACCGGGACTACTCCCGGAGGACCAGAAAAGGATCCCCCAGAGTCGCCCCAAAGCCATTACCATCCAGAATGATGGGTGGGCTACTGTCACGGGGAAGGGCAGACAACCACCCCCCCCCCCACCCGTACCACACAAGGAAACGGTGGAACCCGTACAAGAAAGGGCAACCACCGGGGCGACTCTGCAACCTCCCGCCAACCCTGCCACAGATCGGCAGCCCTCAAAGAAGAGGAGGCGGGAGAGAAGCAGGAAGAAGTCGCAGCCTCCTCGGGCTGTTACCTCTACCCCGACACCTGGACCAATAGCCCCTCAGGCGCAGGTTATTAAGGAGACCACCAAGAAGGGAGTGGGTAGAGTGCAGGAGAGGGCTCCACCCGAAGAGAGAGCCCGAACTGCACACAGAGCGCACTCTACCCAAAACCAAGAAACCCAACGCCCGAGACCAGCACCAACGCCTTCAGATAGGAGAACGCCGTCGGCCGGCCTCGAAACAGCTGATGCAATCCAGCGCCTAGTTGGAATTGCCATCGAGGTCGGCACACAAGTCCTGGCCGACATCAGAGCCGGGACTGATCCCATAACAGCGATTATGAAGGCGCTGGCAAACCTCCTGGCCAGACACTATGGAGGATAATAACCTGCGCCTAATGTACTGGAACCCGGACGGAATACAGCAGAAGCTGCAGGAACTCCGCACTGTCGCCCAGCAACAGGACATACATATTATACTGCTGGGCGAAACAATATTAAATCCCAAAACGCGCATAAAGCTGCCAAACTTCCACATTTATAGAAGGGACGAGGTCACCTCTCGAGGGGCCGCCTATAGAGGCACGGCGGTTCTAGTGAGGAGGGACATCGTCCACCAAGAGCTGGATCTACCACCCTTCCAGACAATGCGCTCAATCGGCATAAGAATGGAGGCGGCGGGCGAGGAACTAAGGATCTATGCAGCTTACCGCCCGCCAGGGACTCCATTCTGCTCCTCAGACATCCGGACGGTAATGGAAGGCGATGCACCAGTAATCATCGCCGGGGACCTGAACGCCAAACACCCGGCGTGGGGGTCCAGAGTGATCACCCCACCGGGTCGTGAGCTTTACGAAGATGCTGAAAAGAACCAGTACGACGTTCTAGGTCCCGAGGAACCAACACACGTTCCTACCGACCCAAGGAGGCACCCGGATGTATTAGACATCGTGCTCACTAGGAACGTCAACTATCCGATAGTGGTAGAAGTGCTGTACGACCTCCCTTCACAGCACCTCCCGTTACTGATAACCCTGGGCCTAAAGGCAGTGACTACGCCACCCAGAGCTTTCAAAACCCGTGTCGACTGGAGGCTCTACTGCCAACACCTTCAGCAGAGACCTCCAGCACACCAACCTATATGCACAGCGGACGACGTAGAGGCCGCTGCGACTAGAATCACAAATAACATCAAGGAAGCCCTCCACGCGGCTTCTACGGTCGTCCCGATTACAGCAAGGCGAGACGATCTGCCGCGTGAGATATGCGTGCAGATCAAGCGCAAAAGAGCGCTGAGAAAGCTATGGGCGCGTACTCGCTGTCCCAGGATCAAAACGCAGCTAAACACCCTAACGGAGGAACTGTCGGTTTCAGTCCAGGCCTTCAGAGGCGAAGCCTGGGATCGGCGCATCGAGAAGGCGGAAGAGCAAGATGCGTCACTTTACAGACTAAACCGACAGCTGACTAAATCAAAACCTCCCGTTTGCCCGCTAACTGATAATACGGGCAAACGATGCTACGATGCCAAGGGCAGAGCGGATATCCTAGTCGAGCACTTCGAGGAGCAATTTATGCCGAACACAGCAAGTGCGGAGTTCATGGAGCTTCATGCCCGGAAGGAAAGTCGCGTACGGGAGTTCCTGTCGTCGCCCGCGCCACCTCTTGCAGGAGATTGGTTCATCTCCCCCGCAGAATTGCGGAGGACAGTAACCTGCCTGCAACCGAGGAAGGCGCCGGGGCACGACGGGATTACCAACGCTGCACTCCGACAGTTGCCCAATAGAGTCATAGTAGAGCTTGGTCGACTCTACAATGGGATATTGCGGACATCCCACTTCCCGGAGGACTGGAAAAAAGGCAAAATTATCGTCTTGCCGAAACCCGGGAAGGACAGGCGTAGAGCTGCCAACTACAGGCCGATCACGCTATTACCACATATAGCTAAACTGTTCGAAAGATTGCTGCTAAGACGTCTCCGTCCGTGCATCCAACTTCGGGCGGAGCAGCACGGATTCAGGAGGGGTCACTCCACAGTTACACAACTGACAAGAGTGCTGCACCTGCTTGCGGCAGAGTACAATCGTGGCCGCATATCGTTGGGCGTCTTTCTCGATATTGAGAAGGCGTTCGACCGGGTGTGGCACGTAGGATTATTATTTAAGCTGGAACAACAGACCAGTGTCCCTCCTGCTATATTGCGGCTAATAGCGTCATTCCTGGAAGACAGGAAGTTCTACGTCTGCGTAGAGGACGCCGAATCCGCAACAAGATCCATCAAAGCCGGCGTCCCACAGGGCAGCTGTCTGTCTCCAGTCCTGTACGCGGCTTACACCAACGACATACCTACACTGGCAGGCAGGCTTCAAGAGTGGGAGGACGACGTTGAGCTGGCGCTATTCGCGGACGATAGCGCCTATTTCACCTCGTCCAGAAGAGCCCACATAGCCACTGCCAAGATGCAGCGTCTGCTGGACCTGCTGCCACCATGGCTGGATGAGTGGAGGATGGTCGTCAACGTTGGTAAGACGACCGCTCTGCTCACTCGCCGTCTCAGGAATTTTCCACCTCCGCTGACCCTCAACGGACAGGAGATTGCGTACCAGAAGGCTGTAACTTACCTTGGGTGCAGGATCGACAGGACGTTGCGCACGACCGCGCACGTCGACTTCGTCGTCCGCCGGGCCCGATGTGCGCGGGCGACGCTATTGCCGGTCCTGGCATCCAAGCTGCCAACAAGAACCAAGCTCCGGATATACAAGATGTATATCCGGACCATCATCACCTACGCTGCACCGGCCTGGTACGCACTCCTCAGCGATCCTCTGAGGCGGCGACTACAGGCTCAGCAGAATCTGACTCTAAGAACGATCGTCGGAGCAGGTCGCTACGTCCGGAATGACGTGATAGCGGCCGACTTGAAGGTCGAGAGTATCCACGACTTTGTGGCCCGATTAGCGCGCGGCATGTTTGACCGTGCCGATAACGGGCCACACGAACACCTCAACGGCTTTGCGCCGTTGCATACCCGGCCACCGGACGGGCGACCTCTTCCAAGAGAACTCCTCTCTATATGTGATTAGAGAGTTGAGTAACAACCCACAATGCCGCTGAAAGGCCAACTTTGACTCAATCAGATAACCTCTTTTTCCGTAGTTGGATAACTGCGGAAATTACTACCATTATACCACGGAAAAACCCGTGTATGCTATCAAGCCTAAAATAGGCCTAAGGACTGTCCCATAGTAATGGGATATGAGGACACCCGGGCAATGGGGGTCACCCCGAGGCCCGATACCTGCACGTACACTAGTGCGTGAAGATGACATCGTATCGGTATTGCAATTCGTTCGGGGAAATAGTTCGGGAATCAAACCAGCAGTCAATAAGAAGAAGAAAGAAAAAGTGTAGGGAAGTGATAGGGAAAAGTGATTACTCTCTCACGGAACGGTTTGAAGATAATTGCTGTTTTATTCCCAAGAAATTCATCCCTCAAAGTTATACAGTCCACATCGAAGAATTAAGGCGTCGGGACCGGGACGACTTCGGAAGACCCGTAATCCCCGTCTGAACCTACTTGCTGAAAAAGAACGAGGTTATCGCCCTTGTGTGTTACTCCGTTGCGGAGATCACATACGTTGTTCCCGAACCCAACGTAGGCATTATAGGAGGCCGGATCGAGAGAAGCCTCGATTCATCCCTTCTGTTTCTTAATCGAAAGTCGAGTTCCGCTTGGTTCTTTTTCAATTGGTCCTTGCGAGCCGAATTCTTTTTCAATAATTGTAGATGTGTTGTTGTATGAGAATGATTTTGATGACAACTAGATTGTTTTGATCGATCGTTTTGAATTTGATTCCTGCACGTTATTTATATTGCTTACATATAATTATTCTGAATCGGATGTAAATAATTTGGACGTATTCTATGTACTCGGATATCAAGTAAAAAGTACTTGTTAATAGTACATAATATCTCAATGATCTACATCCTTGTTATCAACGTATGCGATTCAAACAATTGGTTCAGTATTAAAGAGTTATGATATCGATTATACATTTACACATACATCGAGTAATACCTATAAAAAAAAAGGTTGACAACTACACATTGAATGACGGCTCCGTAGCGCAGTGACTTAACAATGAGTTACAGCGCTAAGGGCCGCAGGTTCGAATCCCGCACAGAACAAGTATTTGTATGGCCCAAAAATAATTGTTCCGGGTCTGGATGTTTGTCCTTGTGAAATTTATGTTTGTAAACTGCAACACCCACGATACATCAGAAAATCCTAGTGTGGAGGTAACGTTTAAAAAAACATAATCTACTTGATAATAGGTGAATGCTATGGTCCATAGACATCTACATCTACACTTGATTAACAATCAAAATCCAATGCAGTGTCACCTCTGACGACTAAGATCAAATGCTCCGTTTCCAATGAACGAGTCTCCGATTCTAACGCACATCATACCAGTCAGCCGACCCATTCTTGCTAAAGCCATAATATATCTGAATGTGGCTTTACCGCGCATATAAATTAAAATTATATTGAAAGTATCGCTAAAATGAAACTTAAGGGTTTTTCCTGTTATTATTTTCTGAAAGATTTGGAGTACTTTAGAGCTTACATTTTAACTTTTATATACAAGGAAGCAGATACTTAGTCAGTCTCGATTAATAATAATATGCCTTAATTTTACACAAGTAGTTCTAATGGTTTTTACATTTACGCTTTTTACTAGAAACGAGGCATTCCATCGTAATCAATTGAAAATAGTTATTGTAAGATAAATGTAGATGTCCATGGGCCATAGCATCCACTTACCATCAGGTAGACCGTTTGCTCGTTAGTCATCCCATTCTTAAAAAAATCTATACAAACATATCAACGTCACAAGTTTAAGCCGTTGTAAGTATGCTCATGGTTAATGTATACAGAGATCCCATCGGTTTACGACGTCCGGTTGTTAAGTCTACGGACGCCACTGGAACTCCAAAATTAGGCTGTGCAAATGCTGCACATGTGACCGCCAACGGCGTTGATGCCGGTGAGATAATAATTATTATGAATTTATCCAACCAGTGTTACTAGTACAATAACTTCAGGTAGTAAGTAGATAAATATTATAATAGTTATCCAATTTATTTTATGGTAATTTCAATTATGCTTTTCAAACTTTTTTAATGCTTATTTTATCGTGCTTTTATTATTACACGGTAGAACTACACTTCAGCTATATCAGGGTAGGCTCGACTAGGGAAGTTTCCACAAATACCAATGTAATAGTAGTAGTAGTAGTACAATATATAGCAGCTTAATGCTGAAAATACTTAATATTTGATATTAAAATATGATGTCTAATGTCATCTTTATTCTATCCGTGAAAGTTTGTGAAGATGTTTGGATATTCGTTATTCAATCATGCATAAACTAATTTTAATAAAACTTTCTAGTCCAGTAGCTAAAATGTTTTTTAATGCAGTGGTAAAGAATTTCGAGGATATAACGTCAACCAGCCTTACACCTTTCTTCAGTTGGATAACATTCGTTTTGTACTAGGAAGGCTAACGTAGCCCAGTAGGGCATATAAATATAATAAATATTATATAGTAACATATATAGTAACATGAGCCGTGGTAGCTCAATGGTTAACGCTCGCTGTAAATATAACAGAACGCGAGTAACCCGGGTTCGATCCCCGCCGGCACCAATGAAATTGTTAATTGCAATTTTAAGTGCTGATTTACCACGTGCTCGGCGGTGAAGGAAAACATCGTGAGGAAACCTGCATGTCTGAGGAATAAGAAAAAAAATATTTCGAAGACATGTGAAGTTCGTCAACACGCATTTGGGCAGCGCGGCGGACACTTCCTTGTCCTAAACCCTCTCAGAAATGAGGGGAGGCCTGAGCCCAGCAGTGGGACGTATATAGGCTGTAACTTTTATTTACTTTACTTTATATAGTAACACACAATATAGTATATAATATAGTCACCATCGTGTGATATACGGCATATAATATAGTAACATTAGCATAGAGCAGCTTAATGGTGGTAAAAAACAGGAAACCATTCAAGGCGTTAGTCCTCAGAGGGGACAACGCATCTACATTTTTGTTCTTAATTGAGTGGACAAACCATCAGGTGGACTTTGTGGTAGTTTGTCACCTTTATTCCAAAAAAAACGTAGGTATTTTTTTAACCATTTTAAGTTAGCGCTCAACCACCATCTCACCTGATGCAAAGTGGTAATACAGCCGGGGATGGTGAAGCGCACTGGCTTAATCAGAAGCCTATTCACTCTTGCTTGAAGAGCCACATTGTAATCCTTTGCTGTACGCATGACGAACGATGTAGTTCACCGTTTGGTTCGAATGCGTGGTAAATCGACAACGAAAGTGTGGAGCCTGGCTGAGCGTCTGGTCGTCCGATGGTGGAAGGGGGAGGAGAAATTAAGGTTTAACATATTTTTTTAAGTTTTATAGATTACAAACCAAAATTTTGGTATATGATTTTTGACTATATGACCTTGGATTGCATAAAAGGAAAACACGATATCATGTAATTTTCTTGATAGAAAAAAATTGCAAAGTAGGCTCTAATTATTTACATTTCTTGATGACACCACAATATCTTTACGAATAATTTCATAGAATTATTTTTAAAGCATATTAAATAACCATATCTAAGTGTTCATAAATCAGTTTTTTAATAAATAACGAAGTTTTGTTAAAATAAATAAAAATGTTGTTTGGCGCTTACTTAGTTTTTTTCCGAGCGCTTGCTCGGTATGGCTATCTCATAATTTGCGTACTATGAAGTCATTGCGTCACTTTCATTTTGACACTCCCGCTATCGTCCGTTAGCTTCACCGACAAAGGAATAAGCCACGCCCCCCAAAATTCGATTCATTTTCAAGGTATCCTCAGAAGTTGTAATATTCCTGAGCACTCTTTTCGAAATGCGTTCTCTGGAAACCGTACCGATTTATTGTCTGTCTATTAATTCTATCTTACTGTGGTGTAATGTCTACACTATAATTACATATAGGTACATATATGTATATTATATGTACATATATGTGTGTACGTAATGTTTATGAATGTATATATAGTAAAGTAGATTCTTTGTCTTTTTACCTAGGTAAATGCAATCATTGCTATCTTCATTGCGAAAATTACAGATGCATAGATGAAGTATTCACATGCGACCACCTATAAGCGAAAGGTCTATCTCTATGGTCTATCTGCAACAACGGTTCGAAAAGATACCTAACCACGTTTCGAATGAGACAAGACTTCATCCACATTAATTTCGTTTTGGTAGCAGTCAAATTAACAATTTTTCGTTATAAATTGAAGGCCATGAAAATTAAAAATACGCCTTTGTTATGCTAACTACTTTAAATTTATCCGCAAAAGAAATGAATTAAAAACTGAGCATCGTTCATCGACGCTACTTCGGTGGGTGGGAGGGAGGTGTGAGTGTGAGTCATAGAAATGTGGATTCCATGCCAATGTAGCGCCGTTGAACTTGCCATTATGTTACAATTCGTCGCGCAACTTAATTGGAGGTACAGTTCAGTGGATCACTGGCATTGAGCCTGTGAATAAATTATTACATAATAAACTATTTCACATCTTTAAAATACGATGAATTAATGACCAATCGTACTTTTACTGTACACAACAAAATAAAAATATATAGAAGACATTAAAAAGGCAAGTAAAATACTTATACAATTTGGCGGCTTAATATCGCTACACTATAGCAATCTATTCCAGGTGTATAGAAATAAAGCAACATGATGCTTTCTGTTGCAACCATTCCTTTATCTTACTCTTTCTTACATTTATTCGTATTATAATTTTTTCAAAACATAATATATTACGTGATATATTTTTATTATACGATATAATGCATACTTCCTATATATATATATATATATATATATATATATATATATATATATATATATATATATATACATATATATACATATATATATATATATATATATATAATATATATATATATATATAAAATATATAATATATAGTATAGTTAATCATAAAGGGTATATATATATCCTTTATGATTAACTATACAAGCTTAGTTTGTAAGTAACAAAAAACTGCAGACTCTTTATACCTAAGAAAGATTTTTATTTTTTAGATTTTTTAGTTAGGTTGTTTTTATTGGGTGACAAACGAGCACACAGTTCACCTGGTGGTAAGTGGATGCTGTGGCCTACAGACATCCTCATTGATCCTCAACTATGGATCAAAATGCAAATACGTTGTCACCCCTGAGGACTTAGACTTAGTAAAATGGTCTCCGGTTCTCTGCGCTCACAAACACAGCAGCATTACGCTGTTATTTTACGCTGGTATTGTGTGAGAGCGTGGTCCTTCCCCAGTCGAAGCAACTCATACGTGATACAACTATTGTATATCTGAAGCGTGGCTCTACCACGTAAAAAAATACGGCCATTTTCTGACACCAGGCAGCAATTAAGAATTTCTTAGCAGAAAAATAAAATAACTAGTTTTGGCCCGCCAGGGAAGTAAACTCGGAGCCACATGATCAGCAGGCGCGCTAACGACCGTTAGACCAACCAAACAGTCGACCAACCAACTTTGATTCTCTTAAATTTCACATAGGTTGAACACAGATACCTACTTTATTGAAGTGTTTTAATAATTTACTTAAGACAAGAGGAAGTGTGAATTTCGTAACGGTTAAAAACAAATGAGCAATTCGTACTTATTACCTTTTCGTTCTAGTAGTTTGTCAGGGTACTGGTACTGGTACATAAAAAAGTAAAGTTTCAGCCTATATACGTCCCACTGCTGGGCACAGACCTCTCCTCATTTCTGAGAGGGTTTTAGGGCAAGGAAGTGTCCGCCGCGCAGCCCCAACGCGTGTTGGCGAACTTCACATATCTTCGAAAATATACTGGTACATTCTCTTACCTATTTGTGCCGCCAAGTAGCAATGCTTCCACTACTGTGTTGAATAAAAAATCTAACAATTTAATACAACCGATTTTTTTAGAGAGAGGAGGAAATCTTCAAAAAGACACCGGTCTAGTTGCTGTAAGATCGGTAGTGTGGGATTTTACCCATTAAAACCTCCTCTCTCTTAAGTACCCAGGACCACGGGATCGCTTTAGCATTACTTCATGGTGATGGTATTCCTCCTCATCGCTTCTTAACCTCACCGTTTCTTCTTCTTTTTTCCTTTTTTTTTTCATCAGCAGGAACTCCCTAACATACCCCGTCATCGCTGTCCAATTGTCATTTGTTGCCCACCACTTAACCGTGAGCGCCAATGTAATTACAGGCTGTAAGGCATTTCATCATCCTCAGAGGTGACGACGCATCTGCACCCTTCTGTGTTTGTTCGGTTGCATGGGCTGCAGTAGCCACTTACCACCAGGTGGACTGTAAGTATCTTTTTACTTTTTAAAAAGAATACTATTAACGCTATTAAATTACTAAAAATCTAGATAACCACTCCAAGTAAATACTCACCGGCACGGAAACTTGGCCAAGCGGTTATCTCGCGATAGCAAAAGCTTTAAGTGTTTCTGATGAATGTTTGTTATGCAGGTATGTCAAAAAATGTTTACCCTCAAGTTCAAGAGGGTAATTCATTATGTTTAAGTGCACCATGACGAATTCTTTAATTTTTAGTTAAATCGGGTCATTTGGGCGACTAAGTTCACATTTTAAATTTGTGTGTTGTGAAAAGTTTACTGTAAGGTTATTCAATTATTGTGATCTTGTGTCTTAATTAAATAACTAAAGGTGCTTTAAAGCCAATAAAAATGCCATTAACACCAGCACAAGTTGCACAAGCAGTAGCATTAATTGACCAAGGGCTGACACAGCGTGAAGTTGCTATTGTGCTTAACGTACCACGGTCCTCAATGCAGTATTCACTGAAACGATACCAGGAGACAGGCCGCTACACCCGCAGGCCAGGCAGTGGGGGCGTAAGGTGCACATCGGCCCGGGACGATCGTTTTATTGTTATGGAGATTTTGAGAAACCGCTACCTGACCGCTGTTGAGATACGCCAGCGGCTCCAAATCGCAAGAGGCGTTAATGTTAGTGAGCGTACGGTGAGAAGACGAATGGAGGAAGTGAATTTAAAAGCTCGTAGACCAGCACGAGGTCCAGAACTTCTCAGACAGCACCGAGTAGCCCGACTTCAGTTCGCAAGAGAACATGTCAATTGGACCCACGAGCAATGGGCTAGAGTGTTGTTCACAGATGAGTGTCGAATAGCTTTACGTGCTCCAGACGGTCGAGAACGAGTGTGGAGAAAAAGAGGAGAGAGGTTTCTACCCATTACCACCACCCAAACTGTGAGTTTCCATGGAGGCTCAATAATGGTATGGGGAGGTGTAAGTTCCGACGCACGTACAGAGTTGGTCATCGTCGATAATCGGCTTACAGCTACTCGATACATCGAGGAAGTTCTTCAGGAGCACGTAATGCCTTATTCGGGATTCATTGGACACGACCAATTCCTCCTCATGCACGATAATGCACGCCCGCACGTCGCACATTGTGTAGAGGAATATCTGGAAGAGGTTGGAATACAAAAATTACAGTGGCCAGCTCGTAGCCCGGACTTAAATCCAATTGAGCATGTATGGGGTATGCTCAAAAGAAAGATAAAGTCCAGCTCCAAACCGCCACAAACTCTAAATGAGCTCCAAAATGCAGCGCTGGCCGCTTGGGACAGTATACCGCAAGTTGATGTCAGAAACATCATTCAAAGCATGCCAGATCGAATGCAAGCGGTTATCAGGGCTAGAGGAGGAAACACCCGATATTAAAACTGATAGACAATAAAGAAACAGACTTAATTTTTAACTTTGTAGTGTTTTTAAAGTGACAATGGAAAGATGTTAATTTTAGTGAAAACATGTTATCTTGAAAAGAAAAATATCGGTGAAGTAAACATTAAATTTCTGTGTTCTAAAACCATTAGAGACACTTATTGAATGCATCTACCCTTAATTTACTGTTAAGAAAACGTTTCAGTGCAAATAATCAGCAAATTCACGAGTGGCCAAGTTTCCGTGCCGGTGAGTTTATATAAGTGCTTATGTTAAAAGTGGTTCACCACAGTAGTCGAATGGGAAATTCGATCCCACAACCTTCAGAGCTTGCAGTCCGTACCTTAACATTAAGCTACCGTCGAGTTTTATTGTCACTTCATTTTAATAAAAACGTTCTTTAATCGAAAGCGTATGTATCGGTTTAGCGTGTTCCAGAGGTATGCAATTCAGCGTCCCAACAAAGGTGACCTTAATGAGAGCTTGGTTTCTATTCGTGGGTTGTGTCTCTGCTACTCGGATCACAACCAACCGCCAACACAGTCGAACTTTACTGTGAATCGCGTCCGCGTAGAATTAAGATGTAGAAATGGCTCTTAATATGTCCAAATTTCAAAAGGTGCGCCTTGCTTTAGCAGTTTTGTGCGCAATTGAAGACGGAAAACAAAAGAAAAGAAAGTTTTTTTTTTTTAGTTTAAGTCATTCAAACTTAATGGAATTATTGAACTTTTTGGATTGGAACCGTGGATCACATTTAACACCCTCAACGCACATGTCCCGCTGCTTGCCGTAGCACAACTATCTTTCTTAACATGTAATCTGCTGGCTAAACGAATGTAATTCCCACTGCGGATAGGAACGTGCGCCCATCCTTAAACGACGTTGAAGATCAAATAAAAATCTGGATTACATCTGCTGTCTGGATGGATAGCAACAAGCAAGTTCACCTCTATTGGGACACTGAATTACATCAATTTGGAAGATGCTTGCTTTACTATAATATACACGTTCTCCCACTGTCCAATAGTACAATTTTCTCCTGTTCTTAACGTTGTCTGGAAGAGATCCCTTTTTAGCGATAAGAACTCCTTTGTTTGGATTCTACCTTTTAAGTTTATTACCTGTAATCTGCTTTTTTATCATTTTGTAGTGTACATTTATTATAATAATAATGTGTAATAACATATGTTTAGTAATACTTTCTTATAAAATAATTTCAAACGAGGTAGAGCTACGCTACAATTATATTATGGTTGTAACACGAATGTTTCGACTCTCGGCTCGAGCAGGGTAGGACCACGCTCACACAGAATAACACCGTAAAATAGCAATCGCAGAGTACTTTTGTATACCTGACTTAATGGCCGATTCACACATAGTGAAATCACAGTTCCGACACAGTAACGATCAGTTCCGGAACGCGTCAACACTTGTCAATGTCAGTGCTATCAGTGACCGTGCTCATAGATAATATACTATATTAGGCCAACCGTGCCGGCGCCGGTAATCTCGGACGGCTATCGGTGACGACGAATTGTATGTCGGATCACAGACACCGCTGCATCAAAAGCAAGCTCTTAGAGATATAGCCTTCCACCAATCAATCTTTGTTTACTAATTTACTTTCTAATTTCTGAAGAATATTGAAACAGCTTTCGCACATTTTAAAATTTCTTTCGTTTTCAACTACGTAATTCTTAGTATAATGTTACGGTATGGTTGTATAAATAGAAGACATCTATGAATGAATGAAATAATGTCATGATTTATCTTTCTGTTTCTCTTAATAACTATTCTTCATTATATATGTGGTAGAGCCATGCTGCAGTTATATTAGTAGTATAGTTGTAGCACGAATGGGTCGGCTCGACCGGGGAAGGACCACGCTCTCACAGAATACCAGCGTGAAATAGTAGCTTAATGCTGCTGTATTTCGTATGGTGAGTGTAGAGAACCGGAGACCCTTTTTACTGGAAACGAGGCATTCCATCTTAGTCCTCACGGGTGACAACGCATGTGCATTTTGATTCGTAATCGAGGATAGATGTAGATGTCTATGGACCACAGCAACCACTTACCATCAGGTGGACTGTGTGCTCGTTTGTCACCCTATCCTATAAAAAAAACCTATTTCCTTTTTTTTCACTTGATGCTGTTCTTCTTCTTTGTCTAAAGCAATGGCTTCAAAAATAAAAGCTAAATCATTCCTAGTTCCGTATTATTGAACAGAGCCATAGCAACAGTCACAATTACCTCAGTACGTCGCTTACGTTTTGCCAAAAGATCCATAACCCAAGTATTTATATATTTATGCTTTATTTGCACACCGAGTACAAAAAGGCGGACTTAATGCAACAAGGCATTCTCTGCCAGTCTACCTCCAGGCTAAGCAGAGAAAATATTGTGGTTGCAAAGGACAACTGAGTTAAAATATCTATAAGTAGTCATACACAATACATATTGCGATACTGGTACTGACATGGATAAATTGAAGCACTGTCGCATCACTGTAGCACTGATGCGGACCTGTGCGGATGCGTTGCCGAAACTGTAACTACAATATATGTGTGAATTGGTCATAATGCTGCTGTTAGTGTAGAGATTTATTACGTGGAGAGTTTTATTACGTGGTAGAGCCATGCTGCGCTTATTAGTAGTAAGTATAGTTGTAGCACGAAAGGATCGGCTCGACCGGGGAACGACCATGCTCTCACAGAATAACAGCGTGAAATAGTAGCTTAATGCTACTATATTTCGTATGGTGAGTGTAGAGAACTGGAGACCCTTTTTACTGGAAATGATGCATTCCACCTAAGTCCTCACGGATGACAACGCATCTGCATTTTGATTCGTAATCGAGGATAGGTGTAGATGTCTATAGGCCACAGCAACCACTTACCATCAGGTGGACCGTGTGCTCGTATGTCATCCTATCCTATAAAAAAAGAGATCCGAAGACCCTTTTTACTGGAAACGAGGCATTCCATCTGAGTCCTAAGGGGTAACAACGCATCTCAATTTTATTTCTCAGTTGAGAATAAATGTAGACACAGCATCCACTCTTACCATTAGGTGGACCGTGTGCTTGTTTGTCGTCCATTTTCTATTAAAAAAAAATTTGTAACGTCAATAGGAATTACATAATATTTCGGCCAATTTCTAAAACAAACAAGCCACGCATCTGTCACAGCAGCTTTGTGTCTTGAGAACAGTTTTCTAATAAATCAGCCTGTTACGAAACTTTGGTTCGGTTATTTAACAATTAAGGGGCACGTCGATGTTGAGATAACAATGACAATCAATGATCGAAGCCGGCCAACGGTGCGACCGCTGTTTTCTCCAATCCGTGACAAGTTCTTCGTTAACATTCCACTAGGTGATAAATAAAAATTAATGAATGAAAGTCTCCATGTAATCGCATGAAATTTTGATA
The DNA here is from genome assembly GCA_036936625.1 of Parnassius smintheus behrii. Classification (NCBI taxonomy): domain Eukaryota; kingdom Metazoa; phylum Arthropoda; class Insecta; order Lepidoptera; family Papilionidae; genus Parnassius; species Parnassius smintheus. The sequence continues at coordinate 28,457,352 of JAUPFT010000010.1, read as the reverse complement.
ATATTACGGCATCAGCTTTATTACTCTACGTGATAATATGTCAGTTTTATTTTGGGAAAATTATTAAATAACAAAACCAATAATATTGAAAAAATTTTTATTGTATTGAGATTGACACTGATGATTTTGATTTGTATAAAAGAAATCTAACTTTATTCTCCTCGCTGTTATGCTATACTGTAGTGGTAGCCTAATAGAAATAACTATTCTATATTATTACGTGGGTGTCATTGGAGGGGACAGAGGGTTCATAGGACTTCCCATAGATTGCCCATTGATTTTTTTTTCATAGTTGTCAATAAGATGTTGCTGTCAATTTTATAGGGTATGTATATAATTTTCTCACCTGGTTGGGTGCTATAAATATATAATTATAAATTAAAATGGAAAAATAAATATACATAAATATCAATAAAATAAAATAAATACAAAAACTACATAAATAAATAAGATCCAACCAGATGGGAGCCCTCGGCAGGGGAGACCAAACGGCCGAGGGTTAGGGGGAAAGGGAAAGAAACCGGCGGACGATGCGGGCGGTATCGAGGAGCACCGCCTTCTGCATTTGAGCCGGGAGCGGTCCGTCACGGAGTCCCAGTCGCCTCAGATGACCCGAGAGGCTGACTGGGATTAGCCCATTCGCAGAGACGACTACAGGAATAATTTCGGTCGGCATACCACCCCACACGTCGGTCACCTCGTGAGCCAGGTCCAGATATTTTGTTGGTTTATCTGTTTCGGCTTTCACGAGGTTCTCGTCATACGGAATGGTAATGTCGATCAAAAATATCCTTGACTGTGCCCGGTCCATCAGCACAGTATCAGGCTCATTCGCAAGAATAGTCCTGTCTGTGATGATGGCCCGGTCCCAGTGGAGCCTGGCGCGGTAATTTTCGAGCACGGCTTCCGGCAAGTACTTGTAATATGGCAATTTTCGGTCCACGAGACCGTATTTCAGAGCGAGCTCCTGGTGTAGAATTCTGGCTACTAGGTTGTGCCTGTGCAAGTACTCAGAGTTAGAAAGCGCCGAACAACCGGAGATAACATGCCTAAGTGACTCCCCGGGATGACCACTAGCTCGACAGACGTCGACAGTGCCATCCTTTAGGATGTATCTCCGATAGTTGTTGGTCTTAATAACCTGATCCTGTATTGCACAGACAAAACCCTCGGTTTCCCCGAAGAGGTCACCGAAACGTAGCCAGTTGAGGGAGGCGGCTGTATCTACGTGAGGATCATGTAGAGCCCTGTAGTACCTCCCATGGAGCTTCTTCTCCTTCCATACGGTCTCCCGGTCGGAAATGCTCTGTACTGCCGGGCCTTGCCATTGCTCGTTGGCTAAGGATAGAGGGGTAAGTCCTTTATCGCTAGAAATGACGTCATTATAGAATGGATCATCCGATCTCGCCAGGAAGTAATGACGGAGGCTGCACACTTCACGATTATGCGTGGTGAGCGCGCTCAGGAAGCCACGCCCACCATGCTTTCGCGGCAAGTACAGCCTCATTACCGACGATCTCGGATTATGCATCCTATCGGACGTCATTGTAGTGCGGACTTTTCTATCCAGGACGTTTTCAGTCTGACTCCACCTGAGTATGCCAAAGGTATACATGAGGACAGGCATGACCCAGCCGTTATATGCATGTGTCTTATTCACACCGGACAAAAGGCTGTTAAGCACTTTGATCAAGCGTGCATAAAACACGTCGCTAACTGACTGTTTCATACCAGCCTCATCGATACCGATGTTCTGTGACATACCCAGGTATCGGTATGTTTCAGCCTCGGAAAGGGCCCTTAAGTTGACGGGCATAGGTAAGTCTATGCCCTCAGAGTTAGCAACCCTTCCCCTTTTAACATGGAGGACCGCACACTTATCCGTCCCCAGCTCCATTCTAATAGAATTGCTAAATTCACACGTGATGTTTAGCAATTCCATAAGATGGGAGCGAATGGAGGCGAATAATTTGAGGTCATCCATATAGAAAAGTTGGGTCACTTTTGTACCTCCTTTCCGAAGCTGAAATCCCCTCCCGGAGCCCTCTAGTAAAGTACTGAGAGGGTTCAAAGAGAGGCAGAACCAGATTGGACTCAGACAGTCGCCCTGGAATATACCCCTTCTTATCCTTATGCGGCTTTCCGCAGCCGTCATCCGCTCGCCTAGATGACAGAGGATCGTACTCCACTGCCCCACACACTGCTCGAGGAAGTCTCGAACTGTACAGTCAATCTTGTACAGCTCGAGGACCCTCTTTAGCCATGTATGGGGCACCGAGTCAAATGCCTTTCTGTAATCTATCCAGTCGGCGGAGAAGTTCCGACGGTTGCGTTTCACCACTTTGCCAATGGTCGCGTCAATGAGGAGTGGTTCCTTGGTTCCACGACCGCCGCCCCAACATCCATTTTGAGCGCGCGACATCACCTGATTTAAGTCCAGGTGACGAGCGATTCTCGCGCTCAAAATGGATGTTAGTGTCTTGTATATGGTCGGTAGACACGTGATGGGGCGGTATTTGCTCGGGTCTGTGGCACCCTGATCTTTAGGAACCAAGTGAGTGATCCCAGTAATGAAGAGGCTTGGGAGCGACTTCTGGTTGAGAGCCTCTTGAAACTGTCGGGCGAGCACAGCGTGACACACCATGAACCCCTTCAGCCAGTAGTGATGCAGCCCGTCAAGCCCCGGACTTTTCCAGTTCGGGGCCCTACGGACCCCCTCAGCTACGTCATCCGGCGTTATGATGACGGGGTCCATGGGCGTAATACCCGCACACTGACTCGCCACAACTTCCGTCCAAGGGCACTCGTTGTGGTTTACGGGCTCTGACCACAGGCTGCGCCAGAATGCGACCGTGTCGGCCTGATTTGGTGCAGGGCCCGTTCCACTTACTATTGGTCGCTCCAATGATTTATAGAGCCTCTTCGGATCACTCTGGAAGAGACGATTCTGGTTGAACCGTGTCGACCTCTCGGTATATCGCCGAATCCGCTTTCCCCAAGCAGCTATTCTTTGCTTCAAACAAAGATGTTTGGGACAAACTAACATTTGTCCCAGCAAACGCCATCCTGACGGTGCGCACAATCCTTGGCCTGGTATTGCCTGACCTGAAGCATATCAGTCTGCCAATGAGGGCCCTAGCCTTTGCGATACGTTCTTCAATTCTTATTCTCCAGGCTGGGATAGCAGTACTTTGTCCAGTAGCGCGTCCAGCCGTGGAAAGTTTGGCGCCTATAATACGGCAGACTGACAGTGCGGCGCCAAAGAGAATTAAGTCCGTCTCGCAAAGGTCCCGGCTGGCTTCCAAATAGGTAACCAGCATTGGGTTCAGAGCCCTCACGACAGCCCGATTCCGCTTGCTTAGGGCTGAGCGGGGAAGTCGCGGTCGATTTTCGAGAGGCGTACTGCGCGTTTCCACAATCGCCTCTTCCAATGTACTCCTCATTTGCTCTAGTTCCAGTTCCTGGGCGACTGTTCCATCATCGTTTGAATCAACCTCAACTTATAAGATATATTAATATAAAAAAATTAATTATCAAATACTATTCATTACCGATAAAAATTATAACTGCCGAATTACGAAAATCATTACCCTCTGTCAATCGGATAAATATGTGTATATCAGTACAGGTACCACGTCCTATTATTCATTACAATAATCGGTGTCGCTATCGTATCCGTAGTTATGTATGGTTACATACCTAACTTAAATATTTATATGCTTCACAATAATTATTAAACTTTGTTAGTTCTTAGTAAGAAGCGTGAAACCACAAAATAACGAAAACGATACAACTTTATAACAAAAAGAAATCAGTAATGAGGAAACCTTAAACTCAAAAGCAAATATACCAAGTTACTAATTAAATCATGTTAAACATCTTACGCACACAATTCTCTAACTTACGGTAGTGGCTAAATCGTTCTTTACAATTGTACTTCGTCTTAATTTTATATTATTTTCTAAGTAAATAATACACGCTTTATTCTTTCATCATTCCTTACAGTCCATCAAAAGTCTACTGCTATACACAGGTTTCCCCCTTAGACTGCCTTATAAGGGGATATAAGTAACGTAGGTCACGTCCCACTTTAGGCGTAACGATCCCGATTTAAAGGTTTGTGTCCCGCTGCCTCCAAAATTCGTAAAAATGTCCCGCATTGACAAATAACAGCGTAGCATCATGCAAACTCTGTCACCCGTGCCATCATTATGACACCGCGCGTACCAGGTTTGCCGGTATGGCCTGACTAGTTACGTGGTTATTCTGAAAACCTACACTTTTGAACTTAAAGTTACGAAGTGACAATTTTTAATTATTCTACAATAAATTATCAAATAACATAGTTATTTCTAATTTGTATTTATTTGCAGTTCAGAAAAAATTAAAAGTCAGCAGTCAGATTTTGAAATTGAAACTCACCATCTACTACACCATCATCAGGCCTGTTGTGACTTACGCCTATGAAGCCTGGACTTTAACCCAGAGAGACGAACTGAAGCTTGCCGTGTTCGAAAGGAAAGTGCTGAGAAAAATCTATGGCCCCAAAAAAGAGCGTGACGGTATCTATCGTCAACGCATGAACCATGAACTGGACGAACTTATCGGGCACGAGAACATCGTCGGTTCTGTAAGTTCTGTAAGTCGCAGCGACTGAGGGGGGCGTGACCTTGAAAGAATGCCAGACACAAAAGCCGTAAAAATAGTGACAAAGTGGACACCGCAATAAAAGAGAAAGAGAGGCAGGCCTAAAAAGCGTTGGAGTGACTGTGTGGAAGAAGATCTGAGGAAGATGGGAAAGTTTACCAGCTGGAAGAAGGTAGGCAGGCAGCGTGATAACTGGAGGAAGATTGTGGAGGAGGCCAAGACTCACAAAGGGTTGTAGCGCCAACGGAAGTAAAAAGTAAGAACCAACCAGATTTTATATGTTTCTATGTTCTCTTTCTCACTTTTGATCATTAAAAAATTCAAACAACTATGTATTTTATTTTTAAAATTATAATAAAGGGTTCCAGATTGAATTTTGATAACGACTTCCAGAGGCCCGGTGGTGGAACCCCGCCAGCTTCAATAAGTTCAAAATCAATATTCCGGCGTAGTACTACTGAGAACTTTGTGACAGAAAAACCCAATAAATGATTCTTGGTCTGACTCGGGTTTTGAACCTACCACATGATCAGCTATTGCGTTTGCAACCGTTAGACGAAGAGGACAGTTAAAATTGTTAAAACTATAATAATTTTAAGGGTGTCCCGCTCTGAGAAAAAAAAATGGTCACTTTAGGTATAAGGCATAGTTGCCACGCTAGGAATGCGGGTTTGCAATGCCAATTACGTCGTATATAGTTTTAAACTACTAAACAATATATACGATGCGTGGTGGCAGGATAAGAGAATCCATCATTCCATTTCGTTCCACGGTATCGTAAATGGCAACTTTGGAAAATTTCAAAAAATATATTATGGTGGTATAACCATTACGTGTACGCCTGATGTAATATACCCTGAACACGGGCAGCAGCGAGACGTCTAGTAACACTATAGCCAATTTGAAATTCATCCGCAATTTTATATTTAACTTATATTTGAATTGAAGTTCTGTTCATTATTCTCCTCATAATTGAATCAAAGTATACGGAAACAGTAATGAAGAGTATAGATCTATCATTTTCACCAATCGCCGGAGACGCCTTTAACCGTCGTAGATGCACTTTCTCACTAATGATGACCGAGATGTTACTTTAAGTGTTGCCGACTACTTTTTCTACACAAATTGAATGCTGTTGCCGTTTGTTAGGCACTAATCATTTACATTAAATACTTACTGACAATTGTTGCATGAAAGCCGAATGAAATTTTTGTGGCTCCATAGTTATTTGCCCTTTGTCATTGCGGTAATTAAGAATGAAGCAGCTGTTATATCATTTAGCTTAGGTAATTAGCTACCTAATCTTTTCACTTCTTCACTTCTGAATGTTTGTTTACAGCTCACATTGCTAAGCTTATGTAGTTAGTATTACTAAGCTTATGTTGTAGTACACTTCGTACAAGCACTTAATAGTATACCATCCGGAATTAATGCTACTTAGATCTCGTAAAAAAAAACTAACACCAAAATCCCTAAACCCCGCCAAAGTGAAAAAAACTCAAAATCTTTCCTGCGTTTCTCGATCGCTTCACTGTGGTAGGCGTTGTTCCATGTTGAAAAAGCCAAACTATCGACTGATACTTCGTTTTTGTAATAATGTCGTAAGCAAGTCATGTCTGCCTCAAATTTAGTAACTACGGCACCAATCCACGCGAACCTCCTTCTGAACATTAGTGCGTTTGTGCGGCACCCAACGTGCAAATATCCTCTTCACGCGTGTAAAAACTTGTGGACGCTTCTCTAATATATGTGGTAAATCTATTCAAATGTCGTTTTTCAATTACTTTTTTTTTACTGCTAGCACATTCCTTTCCGTAGCAGCCGTCATAGTCGACTGTGCTGAAATTTGTTAAAACAGTAGTATAGACGAGTTTTTATCCATAAACGCTATTTAAAGTCTATCAAACGATTTGTTTGGTTTTAGGCAATATTTGAAATAGAAAAACTCACCGCGCGAAAATATTCCCAACCAGATCCATTTTTCAATAAAACATGATTGTTTTAGCTCGTAAATATGTGGATGGATATTTGTAAACATTCAAATTTTTTCTCTACGAACATTTTTGCCAACACAATAAATAACAAAGATTTATAAATTGCGCAATAACAATTCTGTATTAGAGATAACTGGGAACACCGTATCAGTAAATAGCTGTATAAAAGAGTTGGGCCGTTTCACATAGCAAAAAATATTTTTAGTTAAAATAAAGTATGACAATAAATGGCAATTCAGCCCATCTAATAGCAAATGGATGCTGTGGCTCACAAGCACCTAAAGCTTTTTTTAATAAACTTAAGCGACCAACGAATATACAGCGACAAATCTCCAAAAAAAAAAAGAAGCTTACAGATGCGTTGTCACCTCAAAGGACTAAGATGAAATGCCTCACTGTAATGCCTGTATTTAAACTAACTAAGATGAAATGCCTCACTGTAATGCCTGTATTTAAAGAAGATGGTTGGACTTGATGATCGTTGGACTCAGGCATATTCATAGACAGAAAAGGAATCCTACCGCCTTCCATTTATCTTTGATTAAGAATCAAAATGAAAATGCATTGTCGCCTAAAAATTAAAAAGAGCCTCGTTAACGATAAATGGTTTCCGCCATTTACTATACGAAACACGCATTACGATGCTATTTTACGTAAGTAGTAAGTGCGAGTATCTATGCTACAGCCGTAACACAGGTGCTACGTATCTCCATCACATAAAGTATAATTTATAAGCGTAAAACAATGTCCGTCGCCTGTGACCGACATAAATGTCACAAGAAAAACTTGACAAAACACACGGAAGTGAAACTTTTTAGATAAACCAAACAATAGCTAATAAATAAGCTGTTCCGTAAGATAACTAAAAATATTCTCACTAACTCGGATATCGCGAAGAGAAAACTTTTCTTATATTATTACGCGTTATTAAATAAAATGATTTGTCCTGTCCAGTTTGAAGAGCACCTTTCACCACCACCACACTGGGAACGACGCACCACCCTCGATAATACGATATGAGTTTCACCTCTACACGAGGCATTCTCAGGTGAAGTAGACTCTGCGGTGACTGACCGCTAAGTGAGTTTTCTTCAAACTGGGCATAGCACATCATTATTTTTCATTACGCGGAAATAAGAAAATTAAGTTCTAACAACTTCATATAATGGTTTTGCGCATAGCCTGATTCTATTAGGTGTGTATACATATAAAAAGATTAAATATAGTTTCCTGATTTAAATTTGGATTCACCATTATCGGAATCCAAATTCATGGTGTTACAATATCCAATAATTTGCAAAGCGAAACAATGGTACGGTTGCTTTGCGATTTGATAACGGTCGTAAGACTATCTTCTATGGTGCGGAACGTAAATTGTTATTAAGATTTTAAGCTTTATAATAAACATACCTTGAGGTTGTTTTCCCATTGATCATTTGGGCAGCCAGCAACAGATTACGCCCGAGTGCTCACTTTCGAACGCACGGAATATAATAGCCGTAAAGAGGTTCATAATTCAATCCTATCTGATCTAGAACTGTCACTCACGCCTCAAGCAAGGTGTGATGTTGATTTGAATTTAGTTAGCGTATAGTGTTACATTCATAATGGCTTCATGAAACTTTGATTGTCTTCATAAATATTTTACAGTCTTTGCAAAACGTTTTGAATTAACTTAAGATATCATTTGTACAATAAATAAAATTAAGCCCCTTTTAGTTAGGGAGTATATCGAGCTTCCTAAGCATAAAGTCGTAAGTAATTTTTATGGAAATTTAGATTTTTCATACATGTCCAGACATGTCATATATTCTTGATACCAAAACCTTAGTATTTTGAATAATTAACAAGTTTTGCTAACATATAGTCGTATAGTTTAAAAACTTCCCTGCGTTTGGTCGAATAACTAATTTTAGATGAAAAATTAACTTCCGATGAGCTTATTGAACCTGGTAAGTTTTCAGGTTTTTTCAATTCGTTCTCATAATTTTATATCGCAACATAAAATAATTATATTTATTTCACTATTAAAATTGAGAGTATTTTTGTAGTTTACAAAATTAACCATGTACGGAACATATCGTCTTAACGGCTATACGCGTTTTTGAATTAATAATAAAGTAAGACGTCGTAACTAGCACTTACGACTAGGTGCGTCGCTTTAAATTAGCAAATATTTGTAAAATCCAGAAGTGCACGAGTCACACGCTTATTATGTTAAAAATTAAAATAGATAGAAGTAGCTGTTGAGTGGCAAAGATTTTTACAAGAAAAAAAATTGGATGAGCCTGCAGGCCATCCCTGGAACTTCCCGGTAATTTCAAATGCAAAGTGCTTCAAATTTCACCAAATTATATTGCGAAATCTCGAAGTTATATTAAAAAAAAATGTTTTTTTCAAATTCTTTCTCCTTCGTCTTCTCACGAACAAATGAACCGATTTTCATTTTCGAAACAACATTTGACGGCATTTTTTTAGGTTAACAGCTGATTAGTTTTTGAAATTGATCGGTAAACTTTTTAAAAGTTATTCCAAAAAAACAGTTTTTCAAAATTTTTATTTTTGAGGTCTCTCAAAATCTACTCGTCCGAATCAACTCATATTGTATTCATATGTTTTTTGGTTGAAGTCTATTTTTGACATTTAGTCTTCTCCACGATGTTTTCCTTCACCGCCGAGCACGTGGTAAATCAGCACTTAAAATTGCAGGTTATAATCATAGTACAATTAACTAGCTTACAGCACGTGGTGCGCGTATCGTACCAACAAATTTATTTGAAAGTTATATATTATTAATCTTCAAAGAACTTATTATCATTCCTAATTAAACTATATTACTCTTTCAAATTTAAAACAATATTCCTATAATTATTTATTTTACGGCAGTAACGCGCCGGGTACAAGCTAGTTAGCGATAATTATTTTGTCAGAAGTCCCTTAGATATAAATCTCACCCGCATTAGGAGTATTTTCTACTATCGAACAGGTAAATGAAATTGTATACTTGGGGAGTGCTTTCAGCCGGGATGGAAGATGTGATTTAGATGTGGATAGGCGTGTCGCTGCCGGAAACAAAGTCAATGGTGCCCTGAATGCATTAGTCAAAAGGCAAGGTGTGGTGAAGAGTGCACGCCTTGCAATACATAACGCAGTGTTGGTACCGACTTTGTTATATGGCAGCGAAACCTGGGTATGCCAGAAGAAGCATAAAAGCAAGTTGAATGCAGTGGAGATGCGATCTCTTCGTAAAATGTGTGGCGTTACCATAGCCGACCGAAAGCGAAACGAAGAGATTCGCAATATGGCAGGATTGAAAGATGACCTTATCACAAAAATTGATAGGGGCGTACTCCAATGGTTTGGACACGTTGAACGAATGAGTGAAGACCGAATGGTGAAGAAAATATATAGAGCGAAAGTAAATATTAAAAGGTGTCGAGGTAGACCGAGACTAACTTTCGAAGACCATGTGAGCAAATTGCTCGAAGAGGGGAGGGTCAAGAGTACTCGGATACCTAGACGTGCATGTATGAAGAAGTTAATGAACCTGAAAGAAGCGAAAGAGGTATGTAAGGATCGTGACACTTGGCGATCTGTTCTCTCTGGCTACCCCGTTAGGGATTGTGCGTGACGATAAGTAAGTAAGTAAGTAAGAGTTATACTATCGACAATTTGAAAATAGATAGGGGATTGCAGTCGGATTCCTGACTACGACTCCTTTCTGTTTCGGAGTACAACGAGGTACGGTATTCTAATATACTACGTACGTAGTACACCACTCTTTCACCTATTTCAGACGCCAAATAGCAGTGCTATGCAGTGCCAAAGTGCAGTGCAGTGCTTGCAGGGCTGTTGTTCCGGTCTGAAGTTCCTTCAGACTACCCCCCAGGGGCATCGCATTTGCAGCCTCCTATGTTTGAAAAAAGCTACAGGTGACCATTAACTGTAAGAGCCATTCATGATCAGATGGACTGTAAGTTAGTTTGTCATTTCAGTTGTATTTAAAATATAGCTCATTCTTATATTCCAATAACATATCTATCTAGTAGTTGTACCATTACGTGTTTGAATTCGTGAATGTTGGATTCCACCAGAATAATCTTTACGTCATAACAGTCGGCTCCGTAGCGCAGTGCCGTAACAATGAGATGCAGCGCAGGGAGCCGCGGGTTCGAATCCCGCACGGAACAAGTATTAGTATGGCCTACAAATAATTGTTCTGGGTCTGGATTTTGTCCCTGTGCAATTTATATTTGTACACTACCTCCACGATACAGGAGGCAATCCTTGTATGGAGGCAACGTTTTTAAAACAAAAAGATGCAGGACCCTACTAACTTGGAGTAATGGAGGTTTTTTCCGACGCTCTGCTGGTGATTGTAGCAGGGTTTGGGTTTCACTTTATACTGAATACTAAAAAAATTCTCATTTAAATTTAAGTCTACATCGACGGCACTTTATTGTTTTACCAGAAACAACAGCTTATTGTCCGTCTTATTTGTTGTAGTTGTTGTTATTATAATATATTAAACCTGACTTTCAATAAGAAGATTTCGCATTAACTTAATAACTAGTAGTTTTCTACATAGGGAAACATTTATTATACGTGGTAGAGCCATGCTGCAGCTATGTTAGGGCTGTAGTACAAATGTGTCGGCTTGAAAAAGGCCCGGCCGCAAAAAGACTGCATAGAGTACGATAACAGCTGATGTGATTCGTGTGGTGAGAGTAGCTAACCGGAGACCCTAGAAATGAGGCATTCCATTTTAGTCCTCAAGAGTGACAAAGCATTTTCATTTTCAGACTTAACTGAGGATATAATATTTCTATTGGTCACAGCAACTACTTTCTATCAGGGGAACTGTGTGCTCGTTTTATACTTTAAAAAAATACAATCGATCTAGTTGACAAAGCTTTAAAATGTTCAAAGTATACACAATAATAACCGCAGAGCAAACAACATGACGTGACATAACAAGCGACAACGGAGAGCACATTAGAACGTTGTTCTCTTTTAGCGGACTGGTCTAAAACAAATGCGCCTAAAAACATGCAGTATGTAAAGTTAACGGTTCATGTAGCTAGAACAAGGTTTGTCGCTTACACTAAAAACATTTATACATTAGAATATGGCAATATTTTGGACAACATTAGAGGTCTGCTATTACCTGGTTTATTTGTTCCGGTTATAAACCTGCGTAGCTAGGATTTATCACAGGTTTAAAAATAATACCTACCTATTACCACTACCATACTTTAATTTTTATTTGAAGTATGGACGTACATTGCCGTGCTAATTTATTTTACTTTTGAGTTATGACTACACTTTCAAATGTATCCTCGAAATTGTACGATATAACTTCAATTATAAATTCCATTTCGTTAGGAACAGTAGTAGGTACCCAGGGTTGGCATGAATTAAATAATTTTTTAAACCCGTATTTCAAACAGGTTTTAAAACAGTTTGAAATAACTTTTTTTATTAATTGCTTGGAAACAGAATTTAAAACAAGTTTTAAACAATGTTAAAAACATTAAGAAAAACAGGTTAAAACTACTTTAAATTTTTTAAATGCAAATGAATGAAAGTAAATGAAAACAAATAAATAATTAAGACCTAAAATAGTTAGAAATAAATTTACAACTTAAGCTTATGTTGTATTTTTCATTTAAATAAGGAAAAGTTTATTTGGAAATTGAAATTAAAACGTTATTTTATTGCAAGAAAATTTATTTAATCATAGACAAACAAAACAGTAATAATTAATATCATGAATTATAAGTTAATTTAAGTAGTAGTTTAATTGTTTAGTAGTAATTTAAGTTAAGTAGGTAGTTAATTAACCATTTATTTCACACAAGGTAACAACTATTTTTAAAACACATTAAATTTCAAATTAAAAGTTAAATGAAAACAATTTTATTGAATAAATAACTAGTTATTATAAATTCACAAAAAATCTAAATTGTGTGAGACAGACAATGTGATAAGTAAGACAACACTTTTTTTTTATTAAGATATTTAAAAACTGTTTTGCAGCTTTCTCGGTAGGTAGTTCTACCTAGTTTATTTTGTACGTTGGAATTAATAAATCTAAATGTTGAAAACAGTATTTCTATTCTAGCACTTGAAACAATAGCAGTGTGAAGCTGTGTCATTAAGTCCATTGTTTGGCCATTAATTTGGTTTTTTAATGACAGCCATCATTCCAGAGGTCCGACGTGATTTACTACATGATCTTCAAATAAAAAGTTATGAAATTGTCACTGCCTTGTATTTAAGAACATAGGGCATCACCTCTTTGTGATAAACCTCAATAAAAGATAAAGCTTCAGAACTATCTTTGTTTACGCCCCTGTATTTAGTATGTAGCAAGTTTGCTAAAAAATGACCTGGACACATTGCCATTTCAAACCTTGCATTGAACTTACTTAAAAATCATCCAGTGAGCACTCGATCTCACGCTGTCGTACGGTCTCACCCTCAAACTTATTTTTAAGCTCAAACCGTGCTTCATTCACTTTGCCAATACAGCAGGATATCTTCTGGGAGATATCAAGTGTAACTGTAATATATTCCAGTTTCCTGTAGAGAGCCTGTGCTTGCCGCTTCAGCGGCGTGTTATTTACTTTCGATGCAATTGACAAATCTATAACACTTGCATTATTTAAGCATATGTCTAACATAATACACCAGTTTTTCAAAAAAACTTTTAGCCAGTCAGCCACCGTACAGTGTGTTCCACCATACCTGTGCTACAATTAATAATATACAATTGCTTTTCCACCAGCTTGTTTGTATTTGGCTAATGCAAAGTGATTGCACTTGAAGTACCGCCTTATTAATTTGACTTTCTCAGCAATATCTTCTGCTTTTCAGCCCTTCCCTAAAATGTTTAATATGTGTGATGAGTAGCCGTATGTAAGAATATCCTTATGAGACGTTAATTTTTCCTGTTAAGCTAAATCTCGTCTCATACGGCTCTTATTTGCTGCGTTATCTGACACTACGCTTCGCACAGTGCACGTGAAAGTTTCACATTGTTTTATTTCTGCAGTAGTAATTTTAGCCAAGTAGTTAGCTGTATGGTTTTCGACACCTGTGTCTATTATATGATTTGAGTTAAAGAACTATTCCTCAATTAAATTAGTTGAGTTTGTTAACCGTGACACAGGCACAAACTATCGAGTCCTGCCTGACGTCGCTCCATACATCAATAGACAAATTTTTAATTTTGTTTTTCACATCATCTTTTACGCTTTTTGGGGTCGATTTGTAGACAATATCAAATAGATTACCAGCAATTTGTTTGCGGTTTGGAGGTTTATACCCTGGGCGTAAATTTTCCATTAATTTCAGTAACTGTGACTAATTGTGGTTGTGTTGGTAGCAAACATATAACGAGATAATTGTAAATCAATTTTCTTCTTATCCTCTTGACGTGTGGTAATAGTAAATTTTTCATTGAAACGTTCACACTCGCGCTGCTGCTGCAGGCATTGGCACTTTATATTGAAGAGTTTTGACAGAAACAGATGTGGTAGAAGTATTATCTGAAGATCTGGAAGAACCAGCATCACTCAAGAACTTAGTCCTCGGCCGTGTCAAGATCTGCATCAGTGTGAGAACCGGTGCTACATTTCTGGAAGAGTGCTTTTACAAGTCCAACAAGTTCTTTCTTATATTATCTGAAACGTCTTCAATATTTCAATTAGTCTTCAATATGGTATTTTCCTGAGGAATCAGTATAAATTGTTCCCAAATTGCATGAATTTTTTCGTCCTGGAGTTGACATCTTTATGAGGTGTTAACTTATCAGTCGCAAAATCAATACTTAAATGAAATATTAGATAAAAAGGCTTTTGTATTTATATCTACACTTTATTGGTAATTTTTCGCCGATAAAGTTCCGCTGGGAATGTCCGTGTTAACCGTAGCGTCGTCGAACGAATGTAATCCACTGGATTAGTGGGTGGGTATTCCCTTAATATACATACGGGAGGTTTCCCATATTAAGAATGAACATGATGTATGTAAAGCGTTCAAAATTGATTTTTTATAGCATTGGGTGAAAACCGAGCACATAGTCCACCTGATGGTAAGTGGATGCTGTGGCCCATAGACATTTATCCTCAATTAAGCATAAAATGCAAATGCGTTGTCACCCATGAAGACTAAGATGGAATGCCTCGATTTCAGTAAAAAGGGTATCCGGTTTTTACGCTCACCATTCGAAATACAGCAGCATTACGCTGCTATTTTACGATATTCTGTGAGAGCATGGTCATGCCCCAATCGAGATGCCCGTACCACACTACTTACAATATAGTTGCAGCGTTTGTCTAACACGCATCTACGTACGTGGTAGAGCCGTGCGTATAATATTACGTATATTATACGCACGGCTCTACCACGTAACACGATTTTTGTGAATTTTTACTAAGTAAGGCAAATATATAACTATTCTAGAAATGAATTGATTAGGTATAATTGATTTTAAATTAATGACAAAAATTAAAAAGAACATGATAAATAAAAAAATATTTTGAACTGTTTGTTTTATGAAATTTAAAAAAAAAACTGCTTTTTTTCTACACTAATAGTATCAGCAACAAAAGATAATTATTAATACTGGCTTTGTAAATATACCTATTTGACAAATTTTTAAACGACATGATGATGCTAGAGTAATTTCACTGGAAAATATTATTTTGATTTTCATCCCATTATAATTTTTTATGGTATTGGATAACAAACGAGCACACAGTCAAGCTGATGGTAAGTCGATGCTGTTGCCCATAGACATCCACGTTTATCCTTAATTAAGAATCAAAATGCAAATGCGTTGTCACACCTGGGGACTATTATGGAATGCGTCGATTCCAGTAAAAAGGGCCACCGGTTCTCTACACTCACCATACGAAACCCAGCAGCATTACGCTGGTATTCTGTGAAAGCGTGGTCCTGCCCCGATTGAGCCGACCCTTTCGTGATACAACCATAATATAGCTGCAGCGTTGTTCTGCCACGTACAAAGTATAGTTTTATCGAGTCTCATAGAGTCTCTCTCTCGAGTCAAATACTTCGATGTCCAAGCTTCGACTGTTCGTAAATCTTATTTATATAAGTTAAACTTATCATTTATGTAAAAAGTTACTTAAATGATTTTTTTTTGTATCAGTCACATTTGAAGACCCCTACCGAAACAGGCGAAATCTTGCCATTGCCACTATCATAAGATTTGAAATAGTTTTATATAACAACATCAATGGGTATTATAGATGTATGTATGTATTTTAGTGTTAAATGTCAAGTCCAACGTTCACTATCACCGGAACAAACGTGGGCCACGAAGGATATTATGTCGACGCATTCGCCGACAAAGGAACGAGGCGCGACCGGGGGCTATTAGTCAGTCACTCGCGCTCACTCCAGCCAGCATACCAATTAGGCAATGAAACAAAGCTTTTTTCGATTCTCTAATGCCGTTTTCTTCGCTGAATGTATGCAAGAAGCAATTAAAAAGTTAACAGTAAGTTTAACACTTATTTCTACTACATAATTTATTCATAAGTACCTACTATAATTTATTTTGGGGTTCATGTTATTCATCGTTTATATTTAAGTAGGTACCACAGTTTAAAGAGAGTCTAACTCTAAACTGTGGTAGCACTTATGAATGTAATTGTGGAATCTCGCATTATTTGTAATTAATATTTATGCCTCAAACAAATTATAGGTACCTATTATTTAGTTATTTATTAACTTTTGCGTCTTGGGGTAAATATGAAAAATATTGAAGCATCGTATAAAATGTGTTATAAATTATTATTTTTGACTTGTAATGCGGTAATTGAGGATGGATAAATGGCTATGCCTGCAAGTTATAACTTTCGCAAGTTTTCAGAAGCACGCAAGACACGCCCAGGTATAAAAGACAACTTCAAATCACGCGAAAGTACCTAAAATGTTTATGACATGAATAAAATAAAGTAAAAACCTTATACCTCTACGAGCAATGGTGATAAATTGTGTCTAAGGGCTTTATTTAAAACACGTTCGAACGTAACTTTCTTTTATAACATTCTATTCGAAAGACGTAATTCTATTTTTATAGTTTCACGGTTCTATTCGACGAAACGAGTTTTGATTAAAAATAATTTTATGATAAATTATCTGTTAGAACCGGAACGCTGTTTATGCTTTTATTTATAATAAACGACATGAATAATATTATTAATTTGAGTGTTTTTTGGTTAATGACCAACTGTAAAACAATTTCCTCTTAAAATTATAAACTATTTAAAAGAAGTTATTAGTTTTAATTAAAAATATAATGTAAACAGAAACTAGATTATTATTATTAAAAATGTCTGTGCAACCAACGAACTAGCGCAAAAAGAAGATTACTTTTAAATACAAGTTCATCTTTATAAATAAAAATTTAACATATTATGTAGTGGTATAAATCATTACAAGATTACGATATGAGACGATAATATGCGGTAGTAGTAAATTCGATTTCTATTATATATTATCCTTTACATTTTTAAATATTTGATTTCTTAAAGATTATCTGATAGGTATCATCTTTGTCGTTAGCATGCTTAAAGGTTGCAAAGCAAGTGGAGCTGCAGTTCAAAAAGGTAAGCAGGTGAACCCTGTCTAGGGTCTTGAATAGATCAGTGTTATGTCGATTTGAAAAAGCGAAAATTATTTGATTTAACGCGTTGCTTACTCCACAACTAATAGAAAAGCAACGATAACTCTGAACATCATGTGAGTCATGTAATACAGGACCATAGAATACTATTACAGGACCGTAGTACTCGTGTAACAGTTAATTGTTCTATTATGAAGTGTACAATATGGAATCATAAATAAGCTCCAAGTGCATCACTGGAACGATTCCCACATAGTTATCGTCTAACGACGATGCGGCTGCGGACGGCGTTACCTGAGTCACCAGCGGCTTGAGGTCAAGAGCACGCGACGTTGACTGCCTTCCTGATGAGAATTGCGCGTGCCTCAAAACTCTTCATTTTAATGAAACAAAATCTAAAATAGATGACTATCTATGAAGTATCTTAGAGTCCATACTTTTTCTCACATACTTATTTGTTTCATTAGTAGTTTATTTGATATTCTGTTTCATAATATAATATTAGTGCATATATTGAATAAAATATTATCCTATTCTGTTTTATTACGCTTACCGTTAAAATAATTAAATTAATATAACTAAATAAATTGCATGGCGCTTATGTAAAATCCATTCTACCGACAGTGAAGTTAAAAATATTTTATTTTAAAAGATATAGCATATTTATAGCTATATTTATTAACAGACCTATAAATATACATAATATTAACTATATTTACTGCCAATTTTATTGCTCTAAGGATTGGAAAATAAAGTATGAAATTTTAAATGGAGCTGCTTAGACAACCTCTAATAATACTCTACTCTCTCTACTAACCTATTCGTTACCTCTAGCTTTTTATACAATGTAGACGTTACCTACACCTTGTTTTATATCTATTCGTTCCAATGCTTAAAATAAAGTTAATATGAAAACGATTATACGATCGCATCTGTATCCAAATATCTCTCACATCACGTTCCCACGATATTCTATTGGTTTTCATATCAATAGCTGGTCGCCCACGCCTCCACTTTCATTTCGGGCCGTCGCGTCGGCCACACGTGACTGTCAGGAACATTCTTCACTCATTGTTGTGCGAGCACTCCGAACGGAGATCGAGTACCATCGCCATTCACGGTCAAAGGAATGTTTGACGGTTGAAGAATCGGTTGAAGTATCGATGGATTTGCATTACTGTCATTTCCAACCGTCATATGAGTTCAATGGCTTGCGGTTTCAAGATGTATTATATATATATATATATATATATATATATATATATATATATATATATATATATATATATATATATATATATATATATATATATATATATATATATATATATATATATTTGTATATACCACTGACTGACTCATTACGATATCTCTAAAACCATACACCCGATTGACTTGAAATTTAGTATAGTTACATATCGCAAAGTAGACGCTCACTAACAAGGGATTTTACAAAAGTCCCATAAAAAAATCTTTATACTCTACATCTACGTTCTGCAACAAAATATTATCATGCGCCCAGCAAAGCTGGCGAGTATCTGCTAGTGTATGATATGTTCTAACATATAAAATTTGTATTGTCTCACATTGTACATAGTTCTACACCAGACATATAACAGACATTTTTCTACGACAATCACGGTTTTTTTCTGATCCAAATTCTCCTGGGACATACTTTAATATTTTTTTCAAAGATGAAGTCAAACCCGACAAAAAAATGGAATTGTATAACATTAGAGTAATTAAAAGCGGTTTTTTCGGTATTTTGATACTTATGGACATTCACGTACTTTCAAAAATATCTCTCTACTGGTCTTCAAATCCTATGTACCGTGTTGCAGAGGTTGCTGATGTTATGACAGTGAAAATATTTAAAAAGATTTTGGCAAATTTTCATCTAAACGGCAATAGTCAAATGCCCAAGAGGGGTGAGTAAGGGTATTATAAACTATACAAAGTAAGACCTATGATCAAAAGTTTGAAAACTGCTTTCCAAAGTAGTGGAGTATGCTCATCTTCTCAAAGCATTGACGAGGGCGTGATAAAATATATTCCAAAAAAACCTGATAAAACGGGGTTTCAAGGTGTGGTCGCGCTGTAACAGTCTAACTGGATATTTGTTGTTTACAATGGCTGGAAAAAAAGATGACGCCACTACAGAGGTTGGATTAGAAGCTAGTGAGATACTAGATTTATCTAAAACTCTGGTTGACGGAAAGGTTGAGATTACTCACATCGTCTTTGACAATTTTTTTGCGTACTTTTAGCTATTAAAGTACCTGTTTGATAATAATATTTATGCAACTGCAACTGTACGCGTAGATAATAATAATAATAATAATATATTTTTATTTACTCTCACAATTTAAATTAACAAGTTAGAGTATAAACAGTGTACACTATGGGCTGAGAGACTGGTGTCTATACTAGGCGGAAGCCTGGGTTACGGATCACCAGGGTCTCCCCCTCAGGATATTATCAACATAACTGAACAAGTTATTTGTTTGATTAACAATTGAGAGATATTGTATTATTAATTACTTTTGTGTGTGTGTGTGTGTGTGTGTGTGTGTGTGTGTGTGTGTGTGTGTGTGTGTGTGTGTGTGTTTGTGTGTGTATGTATGTGTGTGATTGTATGATCTATCCAGTACTAAAACTATGTATATGAAATAAGGTTTTCAGTGGTCTCATAGTTCAGACTTAACAACCAATTAGTTACTTTTAATTTGCAAGTGCGTTTATTAAGAGGATATATACTAATTCTAGCGTTTACTTTATTATATAGAAAATTACCCAGAAAGATTTTAGAGAAATTTATGAGGAAATTTGGTGCAATGCGTGTTGTAGTAACAGACTAGATCATTTCTGCGCTTCATCATTCATCATCATCATTACAGCCCTTCACAAGTCCACTGCTGAACATAGGCCTCCCCCAAGTAATGCCACAAAGCACGGTCCTGAGCCACCTGCATCCATCGACTTCCTGCATATCTTACCAGGTCGTCACTCCATCTAGTGGGGGGTCGCCCTACACTACGCCTACCGGTACGAGGCTGCCACTCGAGAACCTTTCTTCCCCATCGGTTATCGGTTCTTCGAGCTATATGGCCGGTCCATTGCCACTTCAGTTTACTAATCCGTTGGGCTATGTCGTTCACTCTGGTTTTACTGCGGATATCCTCATTTCTGAGTCTATCACGCAGAGAAACTCCGAGCATAGCCCTCTCCATAGCTCGCTGAGCGACCTTGAGCGTCCTCATACGGCCAGCAGTGAAGGACCACGTCTCAGATCCGTAAGTCATGACTGGCAACACGCACTGGTTGTACAATCTAGTTTTTAGAGATTGAGGTATACCTTTCTGCGCTTATCTTTTATCAATTGTAAATTATAGTGTAAGAGTGAGTGCTTTTTAATGATACAAACTTGTTTAAATTTACCGGGGTAAGACCACGCTCTTTCAGAATACCAACGTAAAATAGCTGCTTAATTCCGCTGCTGCTGTATTTCGTGAGTATAGAGTGGAAACAAGGCATTCCGTCTTAGTCCTCAGGGTTAACAACGCATCTGCATTTTGATTCTCAATTGAGGATAGATGTCTACGGACCACAGCATCCACACTCACCATCAGATGGACTGTGCGATTGTTTTTCACCTAAATCTATAAAAAAATAGGCCACGTTGAGTTGTATACCATTACATGGTTAATTATTACATACCATATTGTAGACTGCTTGTTTCCTATATTTGAAACGAACTTTTGTTCTATGATTCTTAAATACACTCTTAAAATTTTCCATTCAAAATGATTTTTTTTTATTTCGTATGCGAGGCATCATATTTTAATGTGCGCTCGTTCATAGATTATTATATAAATATTTGAGATAGCGATTGGTATTGTCCTTTATAGATATCACCATACTTTATCCTATACTATTATGCGAGCAATTTTTACATATTATATACCTATGTAAATTTTTATATAGTGTAAGACTACCACGGTCCACATCTCAGATTTCGAATTCCGAGATGTGGTCTGATTTTTATAATTGCTTTTTTTCTTTCTTATGCATTTCGCACACCACCCCACAGCGACACACACATTTTTATGACGTACATTTTAAGGGTGATGTCAACATTTTGGTCGGACAATTTGATTACGGTATTTTTACTGAAAATAATTTTTGTATGAATATACAGTTAATATACAAAATATATCAAAAAATCACTTTTTTACTGTTACAAAAATTATGTATATTTAATAGGAAACTGATTTCTCGGAAACGACTAAACATGTTTTTAAGATTATCTAAGTACAAAATTTGTATGTGATTTGTACTAAGCTAATGTTTTACTTTATAAGAAGGTTTTCTAGGTAGGTATTAATAATAATAATACGTTTATGTTTTGATCACAAGTATTTCATTAAAAAGATGTTAACAATTTTGAATATATTGATTATGATGAGATAATTACATTATTTTCCTTCGCGGCGTCGCGCCGTACAAAGCTTGGTTACTAAAGGGCTAAATATGAGTAAGTACGCAATCATGCGTGATATTTCGTAATGCTCTTGCTTCAAACATAAATCCTGAATGGAACGCATACCTGCATATATATAATCATCATTTTACACACCCATCCGGTATTTTCTATTGATTAATAAGCAACTTAATTTCCTTAATTGATGCAATTAAAAACTTTTTAAAACTTTCAACTTAAATACAAAAATTTCACTATTACTAATAATAAAATGACTGATATTATTACCATGTGATTAATGTTTATTTTGGAACAAATCTTAGGTTGATGCTTTTTGGGGATATACAAAAGATATCATTATAATTACTAATTACAATTTCATTAAATTTTTTTTAAGAAACTTTTACATTATACATACACATACATACATATTAAACATTCTAGTGTGTCTACACTAGAATGTTTTCCTTATAGTTCAATTCAGTTAAATCATAAATATAAAATTACACTTGGATAAACACCAAGACTCGAAATTTTTTATGAGAAGTAAAAGCGTGTATTAAATTATGGGAAGAACCATGTTGCAGTTATGTTATGGTTGTAGCACGAATGGATCGGCTCGACCGGGGAAGGACCACGCTCACACAGAATACCAGCGTAAAGTACTGCTGTGTTTCGTACGGTGAGTGTAGAGATCCGAAGACCTTTTTTACTAGATACGAGGTATTCCATCTTAGGCCACAGTTATGACAACGCACCTCCATTTAAATTTTTATTTGAGGATAGATAAAGATGTCTATGGGCCACAGCATCCACTTACCATCAGGTGGGCTGTGTACTCGCGTGTCACCGTTTTTCTATAAAAAAGCCGACTTCAAAAAACTAAAAGGAATAATATATTTTCTACATAACTGCTTTAGAAATCTAATCGTACTAAGATATATAATATATAAAATGAATTAGAGTCCGGACTTCCGTATTTGTAATTTAAAAAATATTTTATTCATTTTAGGTCTTTGAAATTGCTTGAACCTTTGGAATGGACTAAGGCACAGATGCAAGCTAGAGCTAAGGCTAAGGTAACAACATTCAAAACCACTAAATGGTTACATTAAAAACTGCAACCCCTATTTGCCCACACTCAGGGGTGGAATTTTTTCTCCCACTTTAAAAGAACTACGCCTGAAGAACCCTTTAGCCATTTAATAGAAAATAATCATTTAAATCTGTTCTCAGTTGTTAGTGGATGCTGTGGTCCATAGACATCTACATCTACAGACGCGTTGTCACCTCTGAGGACTAAGATGGAATGCCTCGTTTCCAGTAAAAAAAGGATTTCCGGATCACTATACCCACCAAACCACTGTGCAAACCAAACATAGCAGTATTAAGCTGCTATTTTACGCTGGTATTCTGTGAGATCATGGTCCTTCCCCGGTCGAGCCGACCCATTAAAACCAATACCTATAGCTGCAGCGTTGTTCTACCACGTATTATTTGCATATAACTTGATAATTTATTTCAGACATTAATTTTTATTTACAAATAGAAGAACTCTAATATACATTTCGCTAATATTAATAATACCAATATAATAAACCCGGAACACGAGAAGCTAATTGGTGAACACTTTCACTGCTTTGATACTATAACACGAGCATACTAGTCCGCATCCTGCCTGCCTGTATGCTAATAAAACCCGTTAATCAGTAAAATGATGTGTCTATATTTTCTACGAGCGGAATAGATCAATAAATTTAATATTCACTCTCTTCACCATTGATACGATCCTATTTTTGAGTATAGACTCTCTATGCGCGTAGCGAAGCGATGTGTTCAGGGGGCATAAAAGCACACACTTGCCTGTGTTCTGAGTGGCACCTGCATGACACACGCGCCAATATCACATTTATCTACTCATGTGCCAATGTGCTGCATACCACGTCGAACTTCTCCACGCAGAATTCACACTACGCTTACTCTTACTTGATAATCCTGGTCAAAATTCTAGCGGCTAGTATAGTAGCCAATAAGGCAATTGCTTTATTATTTAGATTTCTGTTATTAAAATAATGCATTACGACGCATTTTGAATTTAAAAGATAAAAAGGACAGAATGTTTTGAATATTTGAGACTTTTTTAATTAATTTTTCTGCACCATTTGCCTATATTACTTATTCTGAATCTTCTCTGCAAACTTGACTGGTAATAGAGAGAATAACCCGAAATAAAATAATATCTCTGTATATTAGTTCCCAGCGAATAAGTTTTAAAATAGTAATAATAAAATAGTATAGTCTTGTATATGAGTTCCATAATTATACTCTTCAGTAGGTCATTTCTGTCTCTTTTTACTGCTACACTGCTGGAAATGAATACTATATATATACCACGTATACCACATATATACCACGTAATATATATATATATATTTTACGTGGTAGAGCCATGCTGCAATTATATTAGTAGTATAGTTGTAGCACGAATGGGTCGGCTCGACCGGGGGAGGACTACGCTCTCACAGAATACCAGCGTGAAATAGTAGCTTAATGCTGCTGTATTTCGTATGGTGCGTGTAGAGAACCGGAGACCCTTTTTACTGGAAATGAGGCATTCCATCTCAGTCCTCACGGGTGACAACGCATCTGCATTTTGATTTGTTATGGAAGATAGATGTAGATGTCTATGGGCCGCAGCAACCACTTACCATCAGGTGGACTGTGTGCTCGTTTGTCACCCTATTCTATAAAAAAAAAAACTATAGTAGGGAAAATTTACTAGAATCACAACGCTTTGAGAGCATTCTTGATCGAAGTATGTAGCACACGTCTTTTATCATTGATTTATTTTATAGAATAAAAGTGACAAATCAGCACACAGTCCACCAGATGGTAAGTGAATATATAGCCCATAGACACCTTCCTTTATCTTCAATTACATACATTACATACACATTTCCAGTGGGATAAGTTTACGGTTCTCTAAACCCACTATACGTAACACAGCAGCATTATGCTGCTATTTTACATTGGTATGCATTAATGTTCTTCTCTTTATGTCCCTTGTGTCTTCTATGTTCGCTTCTCTTCTTCTTGCCGCCACCACGACATTAAAAACTACGAGTATATGCTATTCTTTTTATTTGCTTTCTTTGAACAACAAAAATATCACTTCATAAAGTTGTAAATAATACTTTGAAAGTATAAGTACAGTCAATGGCACTATGCGTATTAAAGGGTTAGAATTCAATTTCGGGATTTATTGAATTACTATCTGTGACTGTATCACAGAAAGTGACAACTTAATAAGAAATGCGCATACACATAAATGGTAAGGCGGCTAGTTAGTGCACGTTGTTAAATTTGAATACCTTTTTACGATGATACCCGCGCGGCGGTTCTGGCGCTAAACCTGTTTGCGAACAGCCGGCCACACACCTCGCTCAATATATCATAATAATGTAGTTTAATATAGTTTTTAACTTATTAAACTCTTAACTTCAAGGTAGAATTGTTAACTAGTTGCTCTGGCTTTTGTTTATCTCTTTTATTTTTAATTCTAAAAGTGGAAACTTGTAAATGGCTCAATAGTTACATTATTATACATTTTTATTCAAAATATAGCAATGGTTGTAAGTTTTCCGAATAAAATGAAATCAAAATCACAAGAATTTTGTATGCATTAACAACACCTTTGAGGAACATATTGAAACCTGTAGCAGACAAAGATAAACCGAACAGATAAGCTCAGTATGATAGCAAACATTTGTTGCAAAACTAGGTCACACGATAGGAATGCCTAATCTAAAAATAATAAAATCATATGTTAATGCTAGTAATTTACGTACTGTCTGTATTATAATGATTTTTTATACTTTTACGTGGAAATTTTAGATAAAATAAACCATCACAATATTACGGATATTATCGCGCTTAATTTTTACTTATTTAAGTGATAGATAACTTACGTTGCAGGTGCTTTGAAGCTGAACCATACCATATTTTCTCATATGCCGGCAGTCAATGGCTGCAGATTGCTCAGGAACTCGGGACCTCATTTTGTGACAATCTACGATGATGAAGAGTCGATCGATGCTTTTGCTATTTACGCAATTATTTAATTTAAAGCTGAGAGCATTTTTTCAACTTTAATTAGAGTGCATACTTTTTAACTAAAGGTTTATTCTAGCATCATTCTATGTATTTAAAAAATGAAACTAATATTAAGCAACTAAATAATTTGAATACTGTGCCAGTGTTTGTTTAGCCATTACACTTTTCGATTTTCACGAAAAGGTATCTTAAGAATGTCGATGTAAGCCAAACACCGCCACCCACTGCTTGATTACTCGACAGAATATTCTGATGAATTATAAGGAATTATGCAAAACACGTCGGCGCACGATCTTCGTTCGCACACTTTCACTGAGACAGTTCGGAATCATTTGTCCAGCACACATGCTACGTACCATCCAATAACGTAAGATCTCCTATTTTATGTATGTTCCTCTTTTGTGATCATTATAGTATGGTCATAAGGAGAGTGTGGGAGACCTTGTGTGATTGGTTATATGTTCTATTACTAGTGTCTCGGACCACCCAGCAAGGTTTGCGCTCCGTCTATTCGTTTATTTCCCATAATCTTATCGCTCCGTAATGATCAACGTGGGTCACAGCGTTACACAAAAGGGATCGTGATGACTGTTTGTTTTTGTCGAAAACATTTTAAATTTCTTTAAAAGTGTATCAGTCTTGATTATTTATTGTCTTACTTAACAAAATCTGTGTGGTGTTTGTTTATTTATTTAAAAAGTGTATCACTATCGCACTATTAAAAGTGTACTGGATTCTTAACCATCGGTTTTTTTATAACAATAAAGTCACAAAAAACTGCAGGCCATCTGATCGTAAGTGGCAGTAGCCCATGAGCACCTGCAAATAACTTCAAATAAAGAAGGCTACTGGTGTGTTGTCACCTCCGAGGACTAAGATGGAATGCCTCCTTATACCCTTCAGGCCGGAATACGGGAGCGCACGCACTGCTGCTATATTACAGAAGTGAGAAAGGTTTGATATTTAAAAATTATAGAAATGTATAAGATTATATAAATGAAATATATGAAATTCTCTCAAATTTTAACTGAGCAAACTTTTATAAAATATTTAATGAAATATGATTAATTTTCCAACGATCATAATTTAATTCAGATTAAAAATATTTAACTGTTTACAAAGTATAAATGATCAAACTCTTTACACATCTCGGTTTCGCGAATAATTTATCAGTTACTCCATCATGCAAATGTTTGGACACGAAAGCAAAATATTTGTGGAACGTGAGGCGTTTCGTTCTCATAACTTTCAGTTTCAATTTCTTAAGCACTTAAATTTCAGTCCGTATTAAGTGCATTTCAGAATGGATATCTAAATGACTGACCTTAAACATTTACCGATAAACCATCATTTTATCACCATATAACCAATTTATAAATATTAAATGTATATTTTTCCTATAGTAAAATAAAATATTCATATCCATTGCCAGGTAATGTCGTAAAGCGATGTGATCTGCAATATGTTTCTTTTATATCTTAAAGAATGAACAATAAATGTAAGGACTTTATCTAGGCAAAGTACGCAAGTCTTAAATAACTATAACCTATTACACCACACATGGTATCTAAACACTACTTTAGCACGTAAATTAATTCAACAGCTAGTGTTTAAGGGCAATAAATATTGTTAGTGTCTACTTTAGTCAGTAAGTGCGTCAATATTAAAATATACAGTTATAATCTTACAAAGTTCTACTCTACTATAAGTCTTATTATTGTATATAATAAAATTTTAGAACAAAGACAAAAAATCACTGGTAAATGACAAATATATCGTACATAATCGTATATTGTATTATTTCTTGGTGCTTTGTGGTATTCCTTGGCGGAGGCCTATGTTCAGCTGTGGACTTATGAAGGGCTGAAATGATAACGATGATGATGTCATTGTTGATTAATAATGCAAAAAATCGTTAGTAGAAATCATTTGTGATGACACGGTGAAATAAGTAGACGGCATTCAAATTGATAAAATAAGTACATTTCCTTTTCGATTATATTTTTCGAGAATATTTAATAAAAACTTATTTTTAATTATGAATATATTTATAAATAGTATGTTGTACTATATAATTTAAACTTTCTCTCCCATCAGCCCGTAACAGTCCAACTGTATCACAGATATAATGCTTAAACATATATTTTTTAATAATACTTTCAAAAAATGTTTCTTAGCAAACAACAATCAAAGTTGAATATTTTGCTAACATAAAGAAAGTAATTTTAGCTATAATGTTAATATTTTTTGGAGTTTTAAAAGGAAAGGTTAGCTATTTTACTACTCTGGATATACTAAGGCACGTAACTCAGATTATCTTTATACACATATAATTGTAAATTAAATAGTTTAAGAATTGTACTTTATCAAACACGACCTCTTAAAAGCGCAAGCTGCACGTGCAGGATCATTTATGATAGTTCAAGAGGCGACCAGGTCGACAACTTTTTCAAAGGTCATATTCAAACAGTTATAATACTGATTTTTTTTTTGGTTACAATTAAGGTTTTTATGTTTTTGGTTATGAAATGTTCTGATATATCTGATTAATGTAAAAAATCACTAGGTAAATGGCTTACTTTTTTTATTAACGTCGAAAATGTGAAAAAATAACCGATTCTTTTACATTTTTTTTCTTTTCTAAGTCTTTTTAGGATCTAAATACAATTTTGCAGTTAAAAGTTTACTTTTATTTTGTTACGCGTATCTTTATCTATCCAATCTTTTAAGAATGTAGGACTTCTACATCGGTGAATATTATAATTTAAATGCGCGGGGTTGAGGTGGTAACACTGAAAAATTTAAATGGCTGCCATTTAAATACAGCTAGGTCTAAATGAGATTTGAGACATGATTTGTCGATGAAATTGATTATATTTTATAGCATTAAAAGCTCCGACACCGGTCAGCGGACACATTGTACATAATATATATAAATATTAGGTACGTGTCACATTGTTTGTCCGCGATGAACTCCTAAACTACTGAACTGATTTCAATGAAATTTTGCGCACTATGTGCAGTTTGGTCCAACTTGAGAGATAGGATAGTTTTTATTCCGATAAGTGATCCTAAATATTGCGTCCTAAATATTATTTAGATCCTTTGTATTGCGAATTTAAGGATTTTTTTGTAACAAGATCATCGGACAGGGCAGAACAAAGTCTGCTTAGGCAACTAGTCCTATATAAATTGAAACCAAATCCAACACTTACTGCTAAGTGCTAAGTAATTTAATTACATGAGGGTAATATGTACGTCACTTAAGCTTTACGGATCTATAAAACCAAAACTAGCAGGAGGACTGAGACAAAAACACAAGGTCATAAAAAAAGTAAAGTTACAGCCTATATATGTCCCACTGCTGCGCACAGGCCTCCCCTCATCTCTGAGAGGGTTTAGGGGAAGGAAGTGTCCGCCGCGCTGCCCCAATGCGTGTTGGCGAACTTCACATGACATGCAGGTTTCCTCACGATGTTTTCCTTCACCCCCTAGCACGTGGTAAATCAGCACTTAAAAGTGCCGGCGGGGATCGAACCCGCGTTACTCGCGTTCTGTTATATTTACGGCGAGCGTTAACCATCTGAGCTACCACGGCTCTCAAGGTCATCAAGGTCATATACTATTACTAATGTATTAAGAAAATAATAGCAAACAAGCTATGGCAATAATAAGTAACACATTGAAAAATCAACTTTAAAAACTACACTACACAATACTAAAATTGACTAAAATATTTAATGTCAACTGTCAAAATTGGGTCGATAAAGCAGCGCCCCTTTGATATTTATTAGGGTAAGTCCGTGGAAAATGGCCATAAGGGGGGATGACCACTTAAAAAAATCATAGATTCACTGACTAAAGTACAATACTTTCTCGTTAGTACAATTCGTGCAGTGAGTGTGAAGAACATTTCACAAGAACTCCGGCGAATAAAAAACAAAAAGTAAGTAAAATGTACCTATATTGATTTGTATGGAGCTTAAAGTTTTCAAAGGGTTTGCGTTACACAGTTTTGGTAGTGAGAAATCATACAAAATAAGTTATTTTTTAAAAAAATTAAATGTTCAGTTTATGGACCAAACTTTAATATAACCAGCAAAGAGCGTGTGGAATGTTTATATTTTTTACAAATAATGTGCCGTCTATTCCGGATGATTAGGAAAGATGGCCATACATAAGTAATGTGTAATATTAAAAGTTGTAAAGTGTATTATAATAACTTGCAATGTTTTCTTTATTCGTGGTTATTTATGCTAATAATGTTTTAGTAATAAATTACCTATGGTATTTTATTTTTAGATGCCAAATGAAAACTAAGGAAAAGTAGTCAGCTCACGAAGGAACTGGGTTGAAGAATCGTTTAAGGCAACCATGGAAGCTGTTTAAAGATAAAATGACTATCTACATAGCTTCTTTATGGAATATAGAAAGACGATACAAGTAAAATAATGACAAAGACCATCATCTCAATTCAGCGAAGAAAATGTGAAGAAACTCGCTACCCGCTAATCACATTAAACTATGTAACAAAATAATTAAGTTATTTGAAATCAGTGATGAGGGGGAAGAACCAATATTATATGACTTGTCTGATTAAGGACGTGAAAACAGAGAAGTTGACCATTGTGTAGGCAGTGGAAAAATTATTATGAAACGCCTCTTGTCAAAGACTGGCTTCAGTGCGTTTTATGCCAATTGTGACTCCATAAAAATTGAACCGAGTTTGATGATAAGCATTCATTACGTGGACAGAAAATAAGAATAAGCTAAGACTCAAAAACCCATATAAAAGAGTGGATGAAATGCTGATAACTAAACTGGCAATCTATCCCTTGCTACTATAGCCATCTCTACCGGGCACTACGGGAGAGATGGCCAATCGTAATTTGGAAAAAAAAGTAAATCATGAGACTGATTATGTTGAAGCTCAATAATTTTATGTGATATTCTAAGAGGTTAATGTAGAAAGTTTAATTAGAAGTTGATTTTTGTTAATTAATCCTTGTAGTTTTAAATTGTTTAAAGAATATTAACAATGCTATAAACATTACTAATATTCCCCTTAACCACTCGTGGTAAGCTTAAATTGCTTGTGTTACGAGTGGTTCACGCCAATAGTCGAATGATTGAGATGAGTTCGCGGTCCGCGTCCTGCCATTAGGCTACTGTCGCTTTTAATTTTACTGTCGCTTTTAATTTTACTGGCTTCTTAAAATACTATGGCCAACTTCCCCGGACTTACCCTAAATGATTGACTGATGAAGAGCTATCGTATCACGCAGCCATCTATGCAAATAAGACTAGTTTTTTCGTAATAAGAGTTTCGTAAACAGATTGTATCGCGTTTAATTTTTCTTGTTTCGGCTGCCGACTTCTTGACTATTAGGACTTTCAAAAATATAATCGTGCAAAACTTGCTTGACGTGCTGGAACACGGCAGCCAGGTGTTTGCTGTCACAGATCCCTTATTTAATATGACATACTAATGTACATATGAACATAATTTTGTTCAGCAACTGCGACTGCAGGTTAACCGCGTAATGACTTGAGTATTTCAGAACATGACATGTGCGTAATCATTTGACGTCGATAAAGTAATAAGTAAACAAAAGACTCGAGTGTGGCTTCAAATTGATTACAAATAAAGGCTATTACATGTTAATAATATATAGAGGTATGTCTATTAATATTAAAGCGGGTAGAAAATCAACTATCTAGTTATGGCAATGGAATGCAGTAGCTATCAAGTTATTTCGTTCCATATATTGCAGGTGATTATTGCGTCAGACGCCGTAAGACATTTCAATATAGCAAACAACGCCTGCACCTCTCACTACATTAAGGTTAGTGTGATTGTTCAAAAATGTTTTGCGTAGGTGTCTCGGGCTCATTATTACTGTAGTGTTAACGAAGATGCTTTAGCCGTTATTTGAAGTAAATTTCAGAAAAGTGCGACCTAAAGGCTTTGATAGAAATAAGCAATTTAAAAATGTTTTAAAACATTTAAGCCAACTTCATTTAACATGAGATCCGGTTGTAATTCATATGGAATCTCACCACTGCGAAACAGATAAATCATTCAACTAACCTCTTTCAATAGATTAGTCTAAAGATAATGTAATGGAACAGATAACCTCACCTTTTTTAAAGCAACTAAACTATTTTTACGTTGGGTCATAATTACAAAAAACCGTATACTTGGAAACTAATTTAAATATAATAATTTAAATTTGAATTAAAGCTGTAAGCTGCTTTCCTCATGCAGCAACTGATTAATATTTAAAATTGTCGTTTGTAAATTCGTAATGAGATTGTCCCAATTTTAGTTTAAGAAAATCTACTTTAGAGGTGAACAAAAAAGGCAATGCCGGCAAGTAATAAAAAATGCGAATCATCACGGAAAAACGTGACGCAACAACGGTGATTGCGTTTTTTATACGTTTTAAAAACAAAACAACGGGAAGCATGTAATCAAATGTAGCATACATTATGTATGTTACATTACACATACAATTCACAGCAACATTTTCAACAACAACACAATAATTCAGCTTCATTTTTGCTTATTTTCTTATTATTTTTGTGCATTTTCTCATATTATCTAACCGATCATCGGTTAGATAATATCTCAGGCGATAGGCGCTGACATTAATGAGTTAACGACGCATAACTCGAAAATAAGACTTTGATTTTCAATACCGGAATAAATAATTTCCAATAATAAATTATCAAGATCTTAAAACAAAGAAAATATTGTAAGAAGCAGAAAAAACTATTTACGACCTATGCGGACAGCCATCCTGCACTGGAGCAGCGCGGCGGGCCATTTTCATCAAAATCTTGTCTAAGTTCACATTTACAAGAATAAGAACGTGGTTTATTTATTGTATTATATTATTTATTATTGATTATACGTGTATATTATTGATTATACGTGTTTATTGTATTGTATTTATACTGTCATTGGACGGTTATAGGATGTTACTATCACTTGTTACGTCATTATTTTGTCTTGAGCTAGTTACAGCTTCAGACTACTAAGAGGATCAGAACCTACATACCACGTCTCGTAGCTCACTCACAAACTACTTAGAGGTCATGCCGCGGAACGTTTGATGATCTGAGCGGACGTAATGTCCTTGATTCTTTTTCATTACTTAGACCTGCAAGTTACTTGACAAGGATTTAATCTGCCGCCGTGCACGTAATCTGCGCGTAAAATGGAGATTAACTATTTGAGTGATGTCCGTGGCGATCGGACTAAATTTGGCGAAAATTGGTAATACGCTTAACGTGCATGGAACAACAAACGTTCTTGTATAACAGTGAGTAGTAGATCCTGAGTGGCAGCCAATCAATATATATAAGTATTCCGATCACACCGCTACGCCGCACCCCCCGCAAAACGCTTTCCACTCGAGCATTAGTTTAAGATTTAGTTGAGCGCTCAGACCTAAAACTAAATAGCTATATTTGTATCTCGTGCGTAAAGGATAACCTATAAAAGTTACCTGTTAAATATACCAAATTTTAAATTGTCAAAAGAAGAATACAAAAACATCGTAATTGTAATTCCAAAGAAGTACAAAGTTGTATCTCGAGTTTGAAGTAGAGACTTTTTACCTATATGTATTTTCCGAAGCAACGACACATATTGAGAAACATACCAAAAATAATGTAAATTCTTTAATATTAAAGAGGTTACATACTTTGGTAATCGCTACACTTTTGGAATCGCTACACTTTTGGAACCTCTTCAAACATTGTTCAATAACATACTTAGAACTGAAAACACACCAGATCAATGGTCAAAATCCACAATCATATTACTGTTCAAAAAAGGAGATAGAAGTGATCTAGGGAACTATAGACCAATCAGTCTCATGTCAAATTTATATAAAAATTTTTCAAAGATCATATTAAATAGGATAACAAACAGTCTAGATGAAAACCAACCGCGGGAACAGGCAGGTTTTCGCAAAAGTTACTCAACCGTAGATCACATACAAGTTATAACCCAACTTATTGAAAAAGCAAAGGAATATGGGAAGACGTTATATATGTGTTTTATAGACTACACAAAAGCATTCGATTCTTTACAATTCGAAGCTATATGGACATCACTTATACAACAAGGTGTCAATCAGAAATATATAAATATAATTAAGAGTATATGGTAACGCCAGTTAACAATCTACTTTATCAACATTACATTACATATCGCATTGAGTTCGTCCTAAGTTATATCTACTTTATCAACATGACTAGTGCATATTTTTTGTTTCCTTCCTTCCTTCCCTTTCCTACCGCACGCGCTGCCGCCGAGGTGAAAAAGAGGATCTCGGCGCGCGTCTTATACTAAGTGATATTACGCCATCCGCAACGCACGGCCACCCGTCGCGTCTTATGTACATTAACCGCAAACCGCGCAGGATGAACATTGAGTTCTCCTGTTTATGTTTAATATTCACCGCATCAGACATTGTGTCTTTGTAACTCATAAAAGTGTGAGACGCCCCCGTAAGGGCAAAGGTGGAGAGTGTGGGACTTCACGAGACTGTTCCGAGAGTGCGTGTGCGCCGAACCACGTGGCGAGCTCGCGGTATAGCAGACACTCCAGGAGGAAGGCGCGGCAGCCCTCATCAGGTCAGTGCGTGCTATCCCACCTATTTATTTTCCCCTTTGCCGTATGCACCAAAATTACAGTCCACTAAATCTTTATCGAAGATACCTTAAGTTACTGGCGTCTCCATTTTTAATGGTCACTTCTCGCTGGATTGACCTTGACTTTCCGCCCTTATTAGATCGTTATCGTAATAAGCGTTTATATAATTAATTATTTATATTTTAATCCGACTTCGGATTAACCCCGCCCTTATTAGAACACTAGAATAGGTCCTAATAGGTGACATTCATAGTAATTTTAAAACTATATTCATAGAATGAATAAGCATATAATTATCTATATAAATTATTTGTTGTATGTTCACATCACGTCATCAACTTTTAACTACATCTATAGATTATACTGTTAAATTACATTTATTATTTGCACATATATTTAAGCATTATATTCGTTATAAATAACTTCATAATTATTATAAAAGTTAACAATTAAAGTTCATCGTTAACAAAACTAATATTTAATAATTCAACCGCGTAGCGAGGTCGCTTACAGGCTACCCGCTTATAATTATATTATTTTACGCCGCATAACTTAAGTTGTAATGCCGCCTAAAAAACAAATAGCATCGAATAATAGCGATTCCTCGGATAATGAGGGCACACATGATGCTGAGTTGGTTTTATTGTTAGCTAAACGAGATGCTTTATTTGAAATAGTGCAAAAAATATATGATATGTCCTCGGACATCCTCACAAACACTTCCACGATGGAGCGTTTTCTTGATGGAAGTTCTAATATTAATGCTTTACGTATTGAGTTTAAACAGGTCTTAGATAATTATAATTCACATTTATTAAAAATAAACCCTATTGCTAAACCTGATTATAACAGCCTCATTGCGTTTGAGTCTCTTTGCGGTAGAATAAATAGGCTTTATTTACAATATTCGCAATCTAATTTACAAAGTACTAGTACACCATCTAAAGCCAGATTCACACTTCCGCCTATCGAACTTATGCCATTTTCGGGTGACATTCGCTCATGGCCTTTATTTTATGCTAGCTTTAAATCAACCGTCCATGACAACACATCGCTTACCGACGCTGAAAAGTTATACTATTTGCTAGGTAAACTAACGGGCAAAGCCCTATCTGTATGCTCAGGTATAACTCCTTGCGCTGAAAATTATAAAATTTTATTGCAAGCACTCGTTGACAAATATGAAGACCGGCGTATGCTAGCATCTACATATATTAATCAGATGTTCGAATTTAAGCCATTGCAATCGGCCACCGCAAATAATTTTGATTTATTTACTGATAACTTTATAAGTGCAGTGCGCGCTTTACAAAACTTAAAGTTAGATAATCTCGCGGACTTAATTGTTCTTCATATCGCGCTTAAGAAGCTGGACCCGGATACCATTCGCTCTTTCGAATATAGTCATAACTCGATGGTACCTACCTTTGATGATTTAGTAAATTTTATTAAGACCCGCTCCAAAGTTTTGCAACGCACCGATTCTAGTACAAATTCTAATAGCGCACCAAACAATCGACGAGGTAACGGTAATAATCGTCGCTGTAATAATACTTCGTCGCCGAAGTATCAGGCGTTCGTAAGCACGACGACTAGTTGCTCAAAGTGTCTGTGCGATAATATTGTGCATCAACACCTATTTAAGTGTGCAGACTTTAATAAAATGACGCCGCAGGAACGATTTAAATGCGTAAAGAGTAACAATGCATGTGTGAATTGTCTCAGTTTAAGTCATCGAGTGTCTAGTTGCTCTTCAAATTATAGTTGTCGAGTTTGTAAATTTAAACATCACACATTGTTGCACTTCCACCGCAGAAGCGATAATGCTTCTCCTGCGCTGGCGCGTTCTCCACCGCTTCAGCCAGTTACACTGAAGTCTACAACCCCCGCGCCCGCACACTCGCCACCCCTCACCGCAGGTGCGCGTTCAGACGTCGCGCTGTGTACTTCGTTCAAGAATGTTTCTCAACGTTCACCGCCTCCCGCGCGCGCAAGTCGTTCGCAGAGAACTGTTTTATTATCAACCGCTCAAGTATTTGCTTACGATGCTAAGGGAGAGAAACAAATTATTCGTATATTATTAGACTCCGCGGCTCAAAGCCATTTTATGACTAAAGAGTGCTGTCATCGTTTAGGCGTTCAACAACACGATACCGAATGTACTGTAGTAAAGGGATTCGGTGGAGTTGAAAAAATTGTAAAATCGAAATCGATTGATATTAAAATTTTCTCACGATTCGACTCGAATATTAACTTCAATATTTCAACGCTAGTTGTTGATCAAATCACCGACCTTTTGCCCACCGCTGTGGTAGACACATCTGTCTTATCACACTTCCATGGCATAAGACTCGCTGATGAATGTTATAGCATGCCTAATAAAATTGATGTTTTGATAGGCGCATCCCTTTTCCCGCACTTACTATGTCCAGACGTAATTTATTCGTCTAACGACTTGTCCGGGCCCTCGGCTTTGAATACGGTATTTGGTTACGTTATTATGGGCTCAGTGCCGACACTTCAGGTAAATCATTCTTTAACGTGCTGCTCAGTTCTAGAGTCTCCTATCGTTGACAAATTAGTGCAACGATTTTGGGAGCTTGAACAGCCACCCTCCGCACCGCCCATTCAGTGTCCTTCAGACATTGAATATGAAGAGTTTTATAAATCTACGACATCCCGCGATCCTTTTACTGGTAGATATATTGTTGGCCTGCCATTTAAAGATGACGTTTACTCTCTCGGAGATTCTTATGAAACCTCTCGACGACGATTCATGTGCTTGGAGAGGAAACTTCAAGCCTCGCCTACATTAAGGTTAGCATATGATGACGTCATAAAGGAATACTTAGCTAAAAATTATATATCCCCCGCACCGCCGTATGGCTCTCATGAACCCGCTCCAATATATGTCATACCGCATCATGGAGTCTTACGCGAAGATAAGAAGTCAACGCGTCTGCGCATCGTCCTGGATGCTAGCAGTAAGACTAGCACTGGGCGATCATTAAATGATATTCTGCATTCAGGACCAAATTTGCAAGGCGACTTGTTCAATATAATTTTAACTTTCCGCTTACATCCAATCGCTATGACAGCCGACTGTCGCCAACAATTTCTGCAAATAGTTGTTCGCGATTCTGATCGTCGTTACCAATGCTTCCTATACCGCTTCCGTCCACAAGACCCACTTGTGTTATACCACTTCAATCGCGTGTGCTTCGGTTTAACTTCGAGTCCATACCATGCATTGCGCACGGTAAGACAGCTCATTGATGACGACGGCGCAAAGTATCCGCTTGCGAGTCGTATCGCATTTACTTCGCTATATATGGACGACATCGCGTTCTCTATGCCCAGTGAATCCGAGGCCAGTGAGACCTCTCGGCAGCTGATAGACTTATTCAAGGGTGCCCAATGGGACCTGATAAAATGGCATAGCAACCGTCGATCTGTTTTAGATGACCTCCCTACTTCCCATAAAATTACAGGAGAAGTAGAGTTCGATAAATCAATGCCACATAAAATACTAGGCTTGCATTGGTCTACCGATAGTGACGCCTTTTATTTTAAGATATCTGTTCCCGCTGATGTGACGTGCACTAAGCGCGCCATCTTATCTACTGTCGCTCGCCTGTGGGACATAATGGGTTTCGTTGCTCCCACAGTAGCGTACGCCAAATTGTTAATAAAGCAGCTTTGGCAACTTAATTTAGATTGGGACGACATACCACCACCGCCAATTATTAAGATGTGGAGGCAATTCTGTGCTGAATTACCGGCTCTTAATGATTTACGTATCCCGCGACATGTTGGTGTATCCAAAAACTGTACTGCGTCACTCCTGGGGTTTTCCGACGCCAGCGAGCACGCATACGGTGCCGTAGTCTACATACATGTAAAGAGCGTCAATGGTAACACCGTCCAGTTGATTTGTGCAAAGACTAAAGTCGCACCGACGAAACCACTATCTATTGCACGCCTTGAGCTTTGTGGAGCGGTTTTACTCTCAAAATTGCTTCGCAGAGTACTCGACAATTATTCTCTTGACCTTGCAATATCAGTCTATGCCTTTGTAGATTCAAAAGTAGCTCTGTACTGGATAAAGAGTTCGCCACACAAGTGGCAGACCTTTGTTGCAAACCGCGTTGTTCAGATTACCGACAATATTCGCGCTGATAACTTTTATCATGTCGCAGGTACTGAGAATCCCGCTGACATACTTTCACGTGGCGTTACGCCAAATAAATTAGTTTCAAACCCCCTGTGGCTCCATGGGCCTCAGTGGACTTCGTTAGATCCATCACAATGGCCTCTTCGTACTTTAGACAATGAGGTTATTGCAAATATGCCTGAGAAGAAGATTTTGTCGCACACTGTGTGCACATCCGTCTGTAATTCTGCGATTTATGAGCTCGCACTCCGCATCTCTTCTTGGAGTAAACTTCTACGTATAATTGCGTACGTGTGTAAGTTTGCTAAATTATTGCCCCGCCGCAGCACTACTGTAGTGACTGCTGATGATCTCAGTTTCTCTGAGGTTATTATCCTCCGCGCCCTGCAAAAACAGCATTTTGCAGTGGAATATTTAAATATTGAAGGTAACAAACCTTGCTCGCCCGCTTTCAATCGTTTAAGGCCTTTTATTGAGAATGGTTTAATCCGCATTGGTGGTCGTCTTTCGAACTCCGCATTAGATTACACGCAAAAACATCCAATTATACTCCCGCGCAGTGATCATGTAGTGAACATGATCATTGACTATTATCATATTAAAAATTTACACGCTGGGCCTGAATTGTTATTGTCATTGCTCCGTCAAAAATTTTGGATACTTTCCGCACGCCGCACTGTGAGAAGCAGAGTCTACAAGTGTAATATATGTTTCCGGCTTAGACCCAGTCCAACTTACCCTTTGATGGCTGATCTTCCCCATAATCGTGTAAGACAAGCTATTAAGGCATTTACACACACGGGCTGCGATTATGCCGGTCCTATCGCATACACTCCTGTACGTCGTCGTGGTGTACGCAGCGAGAAGGCGTACTTATGTGTTTTCACATGCCTCACGACTCGAGCTATACATATAGAAATCGCTACAGATCTTAGTAGTTCTAGTTTCCTCGCTGCGCTTAAACGTTTCCTCTCTAGACGAGGGCCGATTCAGTTTTTATATTCGGATAATGGAACGAATTTTAAAGGTGCCGCTTCGTATCGTCGCGATCTCTATAAATTTCTAAACGTTGAATACCGCCCAAAGCTTGAGCAAGAGTGTGCTGAGAATCGTATAACATGGAAGTTCATCTGTCCCAACTCTCCTCATTTTGGAGGCGCCTGGGAGAGTATGATCAAAGTCGTAAAAACGCATCTGTTCCGAGTTATCGGACATCAGTTACTTTCATACGAAGAGCTTAATACTGTTCTTGCGCAAATTGAGTGCTTGCTAAACT
Source organism: Parnassius smintheus behrii (assembly GCA_036936625.1). Lineage (NCBI taxonomy): Eukaryota > Metazoa > Arthropoda > Insecta > Lepidoptera > Papilionidae > Parnassius > Parnassius smintheus. The sequence goes on along the minus strand of JAUPFT010000010.1, from coordinate 28,417,337 downwards.
CGCGGCCCTTGACAGTATTAAATTCTGATCCTGCAGAGCCTTCAGCTCTTACTCCGAGTCATTTTTTGAATACCGCACCTTTATTGTCATTACCCGCACCCAAAGTTAAATCTGACTCTACCAGTCTGTTACACAGGCATTCTTTACTGGATAAATTAGTTCAGTCGTTTTGGGACCGGTGGAGGACGGAATACCTTCACGGATTACAAGTTCGTCAGAAGTGGAACACCCCGTCTACGGCTATCGTACCAGGCATGGTTGTAATTGTGATAAATGATAATGAACCGCCCCTTGCTTGGCCATTAGCGATTGTCGAGTCTGTTCATCCTTCGAAGGATGGCGTAGTTCGAGTAGTGACCGTGAGAACTACTAAGGGAACATATCTCTGTCCTGTTGCTCGTATTTGCCCTCTCCCAAGACAATAAATCACGATTATTTTGATTATAATTATTTATCTAAATTAGGAATTAAGTTTATATTTATATATATTAAAAAAGTATTAAACCGCAATATTATATTTATGTATACATTTTCTCGCTTACCAAGTAAGGTTAGTAGATGAGACATGCGCATTGAGCGCATCCTCTCACTTTATATACCGCTTATTTATTTGTTTTCCTTTTACTTTTATATTACGGTTGTCTTTTAAAGGTGACCCTTTAAGGGCGGGAGGAAATGGTAACGCCAGTTAACAATCTACTTTATCAACATTACATTACATATCGCATTGAGTTCGTCCTAAGTTATATCTACTTTATCAACATGACTAGTGCATATTTTTTGTTTCCTTTCTTCCTTCCCTTTCCTACCGCACGCGCTGCCGCCGAGGTGAAAAGGAGGATCTCGGCGCGCGTCATTTATACTAAGTGATATTACGCCATTCGCAACGCACGGCCACCCGTCGCGTCTTATGTACATTAACCGCAAACCGCGCAGGACGAACATTGAGTTCTCCTGTTTATGTTTAATATTCACCGCATCAGACATTGTGTCTTTGTAACTCATAAAAGTGTGAGACGCCCCCGTAAGGGCAAAGGTGGAGAGTGTGGGACTTCACGAGACTGTTCCGAGAGTGCGTGTGCGCCGAACCACGTGGCGAGCTCGCGGTATAGCAGACACTCCAGGAGGAAGGCGCGGCAGCCCTCATCAGGTCAGTGCGTGCTATCCCACCTATTTATTTTCCCCTTTGCCGTATGCACCAAAATTACAGTCCACTAAATCTTTATCGAAGATACCTTAAGTTACTGGCGTCTCCAGTATATATACAAAAGTCTCGCTAAAGTGCGCCTAGAACACTAAGGTACAGAATTTCCTATACAAAAAGGAGTAAGGCAGGGAGACCCTATCTCCCTGAAGTTATTTTCAGCGGTGCTCGAATCTATTTTCAGACGTCTAAATTGGGAAAAGAAAGGAATACAGGTAGATGGAGAACTACTGAACCATTTGCGTTTCGCGGACGACGTAGTGGTCTTCGTAGAAAGCGCTACTGAATTGGAGAATATGGTGTTCGAACTAGCAATGGAAAGTAAAAAAGTAGGATTGTCAATGAACACGACGAAAACCAAGATTTTAACCAACGGACTACCTCAGGATATTAGAATAGCAAATGAAAAAATTGAATATGTAAAGGAATATGTATATTTAAGACAGCTAGTGTCATTCGTAAACAATACAGAAAAAGAAATAGAAAGAAGGATAACTCTAGCCTGGAAGAAATACTGGGGATTGAAAGAAATAATGAAAAATAAAGATATTAGTATAAATATAAAGAAAAAACTCTACGAAGTAGCGATATTGCTATGCCTGACATATGGCTGCCAGACGTGGTCACTGAGAAAAGAAGACGAAGAAAAAATTGCTATATGTCAACGTGAAATGGAAAGAAGCATGCTTGGTCTAAAATATCAGATAAGGTTAACAACGTCCACATCAGGAAAAAAAACGAAAATAATAGATGTAAGAAAAAGAACAAGACTACTGAAATGGCACTGGGCAGGACACATCTGTAGAATGAATGATAACAGATGGACCAAGCGTTTAACAGAATGGATACCAAGAGACAAAAAAAGAAAAAAAGGGGAGACCTAGTAAAAGGTGGAGACATATTTTTAATCAGAGATGTGGACCGCTATGGATGCGAGTGGCTCGGGATAGAGATATGTGGAAAGGTTTGGGAGAGGCCTACGCCGCAGAGGCGACTACTACTAACATTAACTAAGTCATATTTATACATACATTATTATACGTAAAAAAATATACATATTAACTATTCTTTACTATTATTACCCACATTAATCATAAGTCAAGTTTGTATTGTAGTAGAAATAAAGGCTATTTTATTTATTTTATTATACTTTGGTAAACAGCCACATCATAGATCTCAAACGAATTGCAATAAAAAGTGTAACCTCTTCATAAGACGATCATTTGTAAGGAAAAAATCGTTCAATTGAGTGTAATTTCAACACCAGTTAAGAACGATAAACATCCAACTTGATTTTTTTTTTCTATTAAATGTAAATATTGAATTCGCAATAAACAGGCAGCCTCTCGTCGATGACTACTTAGCGCTTTTGTAATGCTTGTAAACGAACAAACAACGCTATTTGTTCCATCATTAATGCACCCGAGCTTAGACGTCGACTTTAAGTTAGTGAAAGGAATAATCCTAAATTACTTACCGTCAATACTTTTAAAGCGCCAAAAAAACATTTCGTATATAAATACATCAACACTGTTTACTCACTTAAGGTCAACCTTAACCTTGACCAAACTCAGTCTGAGAGCAAAGTATTTTCGTTCTTCCGCAGTCATTTGGCGTCCCGAATTCAGGATGGAAACGTCGCCTTGGCAATAATGACACTTAAATATTGTCGCACAAAAAACTAAACACAACTGCAAAACAAAACACAACGTCTCAGTTTAAGAACGTATTGTATTAAATTCTAAAGGTTAGGAAATCGGATACATAGCAAATATTTTTCATGTATACAAAAAATTCATCAGTAACTAAATAATATTTTGATATACATATTACATGTCACATCATCATCATTACAGCTCCGTACACTTTGCCTGCCCGTACGAGGCTGTCACTCGAGAAGCTTTCTTCCTCATCGGTTGTCGGTTCTTCGAGCTATACGCCCGGCCCACTGCTACTTCAGCTTACTAATCCGTTGGGTTATATCAGTTACTCTGGTTTTACTGCTGACCGTTTTTAAGTCTATCGTGCAATGAAACACCGAGCACAGCCCTCTCCATAGCTCGCTGAGTGACCTTGCACTTCCTCATACGGCCAGAAGTAAAGGACAACGTCTCAGATCCACAGGTCATCCCTGGCAACACAGCAACAACGTACGCACAGGTTGTACAACCTTGTTTTCAGGTTTTGAAGTATGCCTGACGAGAAGATGGATCGTAATCTCCCAAACACCATCTAGCAGAGTTGAATCCGTCGATTGACCTTTCGGTTGAAATTGGACTTACCTAGTCGGACTATTTGTCCTGGTTAGACATACCTACTCGCCTACAACTTCGAGCTTAGTGCTCCCAACAACTATCAGTATAGGTGTAACATAGACTTTTGTTTTCTCCATGTTCATCTTATGACCTATCCATAGGAGACACTATTGAGGTTATTGAGCATAGTGCTTAGGTCCTCCATTGACATTAATACATGTGACAAAGATGTCACAAAGCGTACTAAACTATTGATTGAATTAATATTTTTTTCTAATTATACATAAATCGTCGTCTATTACTAGTACTGTAACAATAAGTCTTCTACTGCATAGAATTTCCCCCAAAGATTTCCACAAAGCGCGAATCTTACATTACGATTGCCGCGACATGGTTACCTTAGGATCTTTCTTCTGATACGTTTTATATGGTTGACCAATTACTACTTCTGATACCTTTCATTTTAATTAAATACTAAGATCAATACTATCCATTTCTATAAAAGCGACACGTCTCTACCTACGATAATAACTTATTGTTTTTCTCTCTGTTATACATCATTTTGACATTAATCAATTATTCATAGATTACTGACTATGTACTAGCAATTATTGTTGCTGAATCAGACATAGATTATTCCAGCATACCTATCTAAAAATATTGTATTCTCAAAAAATTACTAAGTAACCTCCCCTTTTTGACAATATAATTGATTAATGTAAATTTTCGAAAGGAGAATCAAATGGAAAGTGTGAAAGTAATGTTCTCAATTGATTGATTCACGGTAGTAAAAACTGGGCAAAGGATAGACTACTCTACTTGTTTGTTAATCTCAACTCCATTTCTGATGTCAGCTGAATTCGACCCAAATAAATTAATCTCAATAATAAGCCAAGTGTCTACAGTTTCTTGAAAAATCGAGTAGGTACTCGGTCATTACATTCAATGAGCGGGTTTGTATGTTAAACAATTGTTATATATGTAGATGCTGCTCCTTAAAACTGACATTTATGATTTCGTTGGCAATGATTGGGTTGGGTTGCTTTCATCGACATCAGTGAGTTATCAATTAATTTCTAGAATGTACAACAAACAGGTAAGTTTATAAACATGCACATTTAAAAGACTACCCTAAATTTAAAATTTACTGTCATCATATCTAACACCAACCTTCATATTTTATCGACCTAGATGTAAATCTTTCGAACCATTAACCGAGACATGATTGATAGTATTGTTCTAATTGGCATTATATTTTGATTTACAACATTACACATTAAAGATTTCTTATCATACATTTTAAATGTAGCGAACTTAATTTTAATAACAGCTATAAGACAAAATTTTAGGCAGAATTATCATTAGTAGTCGAAATCCGTGATGTGAACTACTATACAAACATTTACGCAATAAGCAATTTAACGGTAACTATAATTCACCAATATCCTCGACCTTGCCGCACTCATTCACCCACGAATTGAACTATTGCAAAAATTTTAAAATAAACCTCCATATTGACACACCCACGATAGCCATTTTGTGACTCTGCGAATTGGGACACGACCAATGTTAATTCTGATGACCTTTGAATTTTTATAGCTCCCAGTTTTAGTTGAAGGTCATTCCGCTTTAACGTATTTATTTTCTCTACGTTTACCAAACAAATTATGCTAATTAATTCAAGTTCAAAATTATACGTTTCAGCGCACGAAGCGCACTAAATAACCTATATTATAATATAAAATTTATTATATTTAATAGTTTTACAAAAATTTGTTTTTGAGCGAAGAACCTGTAAACCTATAAATTGCTTAAGTTAGCGAGCGGAGAGGTTCATGCTCGGTATTGCTCTGACTAAAAACAACTAGGAACATAGATATCCGAATCAGAACAAGGGTAACAAATTTAACCTAATGAGATAATTAAAAAAGCGGAGTCGGTTTACGCAGGTGGCTCAGGACTTTGAATTGTAAGACCTTGAAGTGTCTATATGCCAGAGGACTTGTGATAGGCTTAATCCTTAAGTGCATATTGTATCAAAAATGATACGATGAGATAATCGATTCATAATTTTGTTTTACTACGTACATACAACTACGCTGTATGTAAAATATGTGCTTTGCCTTATCATCTTTTAATATGTTTAAGTAATCGATGACCATTTCCTAAATAATTTGGCGGTAACTGTAAAAACTTTTTTTTGTCTGTCATAACCTTTTTCGTGGGATTTTTTGATTTATTTCTTATATAGTCTTTGTTTATTTCGGAGTGATTTTAACACAAAAGCTGACCCCGAAAATATTTAAAATAAGGGTAAGAGTATTGTTTCACCATTAAACATATAGAGATTTTTCATTTACTGGTGTTTAATAAAAAAAATGATAATTATAGTTGTGATTTCTTAAATTTACGCGAACACTACACATTGAATAAAACTATTATTTACGGATTTTATCGCGTTTAATTACTTTAATTTATTTTTATTATTATCCCGACGTTTCGGGTGCTTTACAGCGCCCATGGTCACGGGGGGGGACTGAGATGTTTGACGTCCCAATGTCATAGTCCGGCTACCTTCAGTTTTTTAATATTAATTTTTGGTCCGATTTACGCAAAACGAGCTTATAGTATCATGAAGTCTTGCAGTGGTATGCTTGGGTTTGGGTTTAATTTTGTTAATTATAGGATCCCAAGCAGATGGTAGCACCCAACCATCTTCTCTATTGAAATTTGGATGTTTTTTAATTTCAATAGCCTCGCGTATCATCCTTGGTAGGAATCGGTGTTCTTTTGCGAGAATTTGTGGTTTACCAAATCTAATGTAATGGTGGGGACGATCTTGAACATGTTCGCAGACTGCAGACTTCCCGGAGCGTCGGTGCTTCACATCAACTATATGTTCCTTCACGCGGGTTTTTATAGATCTCTTTGTTTGAGCTATGTAAGAGAGACCACATTCACAATCTAGCTTGTACACACCTGCATCTTGTAGAGGAATATTACATTTGATGGATAGTAAAAATTGACTAATCTTCTTCAGCGGCTTATAGTATGTCTTAATGGACGCTCGCTTCAAGATGTAGCCAATCTTGTCCGTGACTCCTCTAACATATGGTAGTAGAGCAGGCGCGCGCTCGACTGTGGCCGGCTTCACTCGTTCACTGTGACGTAGGCGCGGGACCCGAAGCTTGTTGTCTTGCAATACTTGCTTGACGTGCTGAAGCTCCGCGGCCAGATGTTTTCTGTCACAGATCCCTCGTGCTCTCTGAAACAAAGATTTACCCACGGTAGCTAACTGTGAAGGATGATGGTGAGATTCACCATTTAGATATCGGTTGGTATGGGTCTTTTTCCTATACACAGTGTGACCAATAGTGTTATCAGGATTTCGGATGACTAAAACATCTAGGAAAGCTAAAGAATTATTTGCCTCTAACTCCATTGTGAATTGTATTTTAGAGTTTATGGAGTTAAGGTGGTCTAAAAATGCAGTTACTTTGTCAGATGGTAAAATTGTGAAAGTGTCGTCTACGTACCGCTTGTAGAACCTTGGATTTACAGGAGCAGTAAGAAGGGCTTTCTCCTCAAAGTCCTCCATGAATATGTCGGCGACTATGGGAGACACAGGTGAGCCCATCGCCACACCATCTACTTGCTTGTAGAACTCCTCCTTCCACAATAGATAGCCAGATGTGAGGCAATGTTCAAGTAGTATTGCATATTCTTGAGGCATGTTATTTTCTTCTAGCTTCCTAGTTACAATTGAGATGCAGTCCACAATAGGTAGGCATGTAAATAGTGACTGAACATCAAAACTGACCATAGTTTCATTGTTAGCGAGATGTAGGTCTTTTATCTCACTCACAAAATGGTATGAATCCTTTGTGTGTGCTCTGGTATGTCCTCTTAGTGGTGATAGTATTTTTGCTAAGTATTGTGCCAGCTTATAAGTTGGTGAATCGATCTGGCTCACTATGGGACGTAGTGGAGCGTTTGGTTTGTGTATCTTCGGTAACCCATACAACCTCGGTGGTTTGACACATGATGGTATTAGCGAATTCACGTCGAGATTTAATTTTTCGGAGTATTTGTATATATGTGGAGAATCGTGAGTTCTGGTCTGTTCCGTAACAGACCAGACCAGAACTCACGATTCTCCGCGCGGATAAAGGAAATGCTACGGTAGTAATGGACGCGTCGGAATATAATTTTAAAATACAACAACTTTTATCGGACGAAAGTACATATAAAAAGGTCAAAACAGACCCTACAACTAACACGCTTAAAACAACTAGCGATTTAATAAAGAAATACTCCGAAAAATTAAATCTCGACGTGAATTCGCTAATACCATCATGTGTCAAACCACCGAGGTTGTATGGGTTACCGAAGATACACAAACCAAACGCTCCACTACGTCCCATAGTGAGCCAGATCGATTCACCAACTTATAAGCTGGCACAATACTTAGCAAAAATACTATCACCACTAAGAGGACATACCAGAGCACACACAAAGGATTCATACCATTTTGTGAGTGAGATAAAAGACCTACATCTCGCTAACAATGAAACTATGGTCAGTTTTGATGTTCAGTCACTATTTACATGCCTACCTATTGTGGACTGCATCTCAATTGTAACTAGGAAGCTAGAAGAAAATAACATGCCTCAAGAATATGCAATACTACTTGAACATTGCCTCACATCTGGCTATCTATTGTGGAAGGAGGAGTTCTACAAGCAAGTAGATGGTGTGGCGATGGGCTCACCTGTGTCTCCCATAGTCGCCGACATATTCATGGAGGACTTTGAGGAGAAAGCCCTTCTTACTGCTCCTGTAAATCCAAGGTTCTACAAGCGGTACGTAGACGACACTTTCACAATTTTACCATCTGACAAAGTAACTGCATTTTTAGACCACCTTAACTCCATAAACTCTAAAATACAATTCACAATGGAGTTAGAGGCAAATAATTCTTTAGCTTTCCTAGATGTTTTAGTCATCCGAAATCCTGATAACACTATTGGTCACACTGTGTATAGGAAAAAGACCCATACCAACCGATATCTAAATGGTGAATCTCACCATCATCCTTCACAGTTAGCTACCGTGGGTAAATCTTTGTTTCAGAGAGCACGAGGGATCTGTGACAGAAAACATCTGGCCGCGGAGCTTCAGCACGTCAAGCAAGTATTGCAAGACAACAAGCTTCGGGTCCCGCGCCTACGGCACAGTGAACGAGTGAAGCCGGCCACAGTCGAGCGCGCGCCTGCTCTACTACCATATGTTAGAGGAGTCACGGACAAGATTGGCTACATCTTGAAGCGAGCGTCCATTAAGACATACTATAAGCCGCTGAAGAAGATTAGTCAATTTTTACCATCCATCAAATGTAATATTCCTCTACAAGATGCAGGTGTGTACAAGCTAGATTGTGAATGTGGTCTCTCTTACATAGCTCAAACAAAGAGATCTATAAAAACCCGCGTGAAGGAACATATAGCTGATGTGAAGCACTGACGCTCCGGGAAGTCTGCAGTCTGCGAACATGTTCAAGATCGTCCCCACCATTACATTAGATTTGGTAAACCACAAATTCTCGCAAAAGAACACCGATTCCTACCAAGGATGATACGCGAGGCTATTGAAATTAAAAAACATCCAAATTTCAATAGAGAAGATGGTTGGGTGCTACCATCTGCTTGGGATCCTATAATTAACAAAATTAAACCCAAACCCAAGCATACCACTGCAAGACTTCATGATACTATAAGCTCGTTTTGCGTAAATCGGACCAAAAATTAATATTAAAAAACTGAAGGTAGCCGGACTAACTATGACATTGGGACGTCAAACATCTCAGTCCCCCCCGTGACCATGGGCGCTGTAAAGCAACCGAAACGTCGGGATAATAATAAAAATAAATAAAAGTAATTAAACGCGATAAAATCCGTAAATAATAGTTTTATTCAATTATAGTTGTATCAAAAATGATACATTATGCAGTTAGTAGGTCCCGTTTGTACATTTTCGCTATTATAGTAGGCTTGTATGTTATGTGATTGTAATATGTTCTTCATCACTTTTGGAGCATGGAAAAAAGAAAAATAAAAGATAATGAGGTCGAAGGCCTTTTAGCAAGATTGAAAGGTGGACTTCTACGAAGCAGAGTCTGGTGATAATAAACTAAATTAATTTTTGTTGTGGTCATGGGCCAACAGATAAACAGACTCCAGAGACGAAAGAAAGGGAAAGGGAATCACTAAATGCATATATTATGTATTATGTTGTATTAAGTAAAAAGTTTACAATAAAGTTTGTACCGGGCATTACGTAATATAATAATGTATATAGTTATAAATATAGTATATTACATTGTATTATATTATTATATTAGTTTATAATCTTCCATGGCAGTTTAACTACATAATAAATTAACCTAAGATATAATAAAATAGAAGAATATAAGAAGTTTGTGATAGTACTAAATAGCTTTTTGATTAAGAAATGTTATAAATTAGATTAGTATTATGTTAATATAAAGTAAATAAATAAATATAATAATAGAACGTAATATAATATAATAATAATATACTTAAAATGTATAAAAATATAGTATAATATAATATTTATATATTTTTATATAAATATTAGTATTAGAATTAAGGCATTAGAACTGACTAGCTTTATTTCATATTGTTATACCCTTGTTGGGTGCATGTGCTGTAATGTATCACACAAGTAAATGCAGTAAATAAATAAGTATATATTAATAAGCGTATATTTATCATTCTCGTCTGGTTGGGATATTATAATTAGGTACAGTGCCGAGCAGCCGCATAATGCCGCAGTTAATATTTGTTATCGATCACGATAGTATCGAGATAGATACAACTTCTCCTGCATATACCGAATTATTGAACGCTCTGCCCAAATTATATGTTATTGTGTCAAGGTAATGTCCAAAATTTTTTGTGCGAAATTTTGATTTAGTACCCTATTACAAACTCATTATTTTTCTAAAAAAAAACCCTCTGTAATTTTTGTTATTTGTTAAACTTAATGGGAGAAATACAGCCTTCTGCTGGTTAAGGTAGTTAGAGAAAAACAGATTTGTTCATTAGTGACAGATATATTAGTCAATAACTTTGAGATGTAACTTATATACATGGTATTGAAACGCTGCAGTTATATTATGGTTGTAGCACGAATGGTTCGGCTCGACCGGAGAAGGACCACGCTCACATAGAATACCAGTGTAAAATAGCCGCGTGAGTGTAAAGGTCCGAGACCCTTTTTTACTGGAAACGAGACATTCGATCGTAGTTCTCATAGGTGACAACGCATCTGCATTTTGATTCTTAATCGAGGATAAATGTATACCCACTTACCATTAGATTCACCGTTATTCTATAAAAAAGTCACCCTTATTCTATAAAAAAAACATAATCAATAAGATAAATATTATACATAGGAACATGTGTTTCCAACCACAAACTTACAAGCAAAAAGAGCAATTGACATAGATTCATACACTATAGCATACACAAATGGTGGGTACAAACAGCCTACTTTACCATCTCATAGCTGGACATTGGAATTTTGAGATTATACAACATGTAACAAAAACCTTGTGGTTCCCGTTAACTGCGTTATCAGAATCAGTATCCAAGCATATAGAAATATTTTTTTTTTCAAAAACTAACACATTAAAAAAAACTTAATTTTAATTAAAAAAAATTAATTTGCACATTGTATGTGGTTTTATTATATCTGCATTGGCCGAGGAGTAAGAGGATTGTCAAAGACCCCGCATTACCGATACTCGTGTGAGTTAGAGGAAATAAAACCACAAACAAATTATAAAATTAATTTTTTTTCACAATTTTTTTAATTTTTTAAAAAAAATATTTCTATACGCTTGGCTACTGATTCTGATAACACACTTAACGGGAACCACAGGGTTTTTGTTACATACTGTATACTTCGTACAAAAGGCCGCCGCACAGTTCCAATGCAAATCGACAGATAAAAAACACGAAATTCAAAGCGAGTACCCAGTTCCTGTGCTACAACTACACTTTTCTAACATACGTATAGTACCAAACTCTACGGATCGTAGCCGTTATTTAACTATCAAAAATTATAATTATACTACCATTTAAGTACTTAATTAACATTAAGTAACATTAAGTAAAACCCTTAAATAAAACAGTTATTTAAAACCGATTATAGCAGTTAACTTACAAAGTTATATATTTTTATTAGTTTTAATATATCTCATATATCTTAATGTATGTTCTTGTACATTCAAGTTATTATAACAGCGACATAGGTAGGCGATTGAGTAATTACGCTCGAGTATTATTAAAGTTATCTTTGTTTAAATAAACAATATATAATCACCTGCGTACGTACAATGCTTACGCATAATTGCAAAACGTGCATGCAAATACTGTCGAAGAGATTTTTAATTTATAATTATGAGCTTTTAAAAGGTTTACTTAATTTTAAACTTCAAAAATAATTAACGTCATTCCGTTGCTTTCACTATTATTTTGTATTAAAATTAATAATTTCATAGCATACTTTTAAGTATTTAAGGGGTGGCCTATTAAATTGATGCTGAAGTGGTTTGAGATGTAGATAATTAACTCACAGATATAGATATATTACGAGGTAATAATCATTCAATCCACTTTGACTGCAGCAATTATAACTAAAAGCCAATAAAGCTTACCTTGTATAATATTTTATACGTGGTAGAAACACAGTTAATACATATTTATACCGTGGTAGAGCCAAGCTACAGCTATAATATAATGGTTGTATCACAAACGGGTCGGCACGACCGGGGGCAGGACCACGCTCTCCCAAAATATCAGTGTAAAATAGCGGCTAAATACCGCTATGTTTAATTTGGTGAGAGTAGAGAACCGGAGACCCTTTTATACTGCAAAAGAGGCATCTTATTCCTCAATGATCCAAAACGAGGCATTCGATCATAGTCATCAGAGGTGACAACGCATCAGCATTTTAATTCTTAATCGATAATAAGTGGGTGCGTTTGGCAGAAAAAAGCGCTAGCAAGCGCTTGTAAGCAAAATGTCGATCGTAAGCGGTAAGCGCTGTCATGTTAGTTTTAACCGGGGAACCTAACCTAATTTAAATATACGTTTGTAAAGTATTCATATTAAAAACTTACCAATCATGAATTTTTATTAACATGTATATGTCTTAATACTCGTTTTTACGGAATTTATCGCGTATATTTAACTTTTTAATACCCGTTTCGAGAGCTTTACAGCACCCATGGGTGCTGTGGGTGCTGTAAAGCTCTCGAAACGGGTATTAAAAAGTTAAATATACGCGATAAATTCCGTAAAAACGAGTATTATTTCAATGTGTAGTGTTCGTGTAAATATAAGAAATCATTATGTATATGTCTATTCATGTCATTATATAATTTAAAACTAATATTGCACAAAACAACTTATAAACTCTACTTCAAAACAAACAAATTAAATAAGCAAAATGGCGGATTGTGTCAGCGCTACTGAAGTTAGCAAACGTGTCCCGGCCGCAAACTGTTTAGTTTCGCCATTTTGCTTACAAGGGCTTGCTAGCGCTTTTTTCTGCCAAACGCACCCAATGTAATTTTGAAGCGCTTTTTTGGAATAATTGTTTTTAAAAAATCAGTTGTTCCTTTTTTATTCGGTTGTTTTTCCGTTATTATTACTTCATGGTAGAGACATACTGCAGCTATATTATGGTTGTAGCACAAGTGAATGGAAGGACAACGCTCTAACGGAATACCAGCGTGAAATAGCAACTCATTGCTGCTGTGTTTCGTATGGTGAGTGTGAAAAACAGGAAACCCTTTTTAATGGAAACGAGCCATTTTATCTTGATTTTTAATCGAGGAAATGTCTAAAGGCGACGGCATCCACTTACCATCATGTGTGTGCTGTGTGCTCGTGGTAAACCTTATTCTTATACGCTATGTGCAACTACATTTTTTTTCGCTTTTTTCGAATATGATTTCAAATTTGGCATTAATGCTTTACAGACGTTACACAAATTCAACGGTACCGGATGTTAAAAATAAAATCACGACGCGTTTTTGTTTTAATCGCTTACGTAATCTGATTTTTTCATATATAAGAGTATGCGGCTCACCTGATGGTGATGGTGAAGTGACTGCCGCCTCCCATGAACAACTGCAACACCAGGGGAATTGCAGGCATATTGCCGATATTTTATACAAGTTAGGCTATTTTCTTAAAGGTTCCTAAGTCGTATCGGTGGTAGCCGACTTCACGTGGAAGCTATTCGAGGAAGAAAACATCACTCTCAAAAAAAGTGCGTAATGTCCATCACAAATGTATGTTTTTTTATTGTTGCGAACCGTTATGTAAAAAATATTAAATTAGATTTTAATATAGTCAAGTTCGCTATTTTGTAAATCGTTATCCAGAATATTTTCAGAAGTACACAGATACTCCATACTAGACAGCAATGAACCGAGTATTTGAACCTTTTACACCAACCTTCTTGTCATACTTATATTTATAGAAAAAAGAATTATATATTATATAAATTACCGAACAGTACCCGGTTGACCGAGCTTTGCTCGGTATTTTTCGCTCGATTTTTTTAATTCGTGTGTTTTGGAAATTATATTTAGATACAAATTACATACTGATGAATTATAAATAATATTTTTTGATCTTAGCGACATAACAGAAAAAACGGAACTGGTTATTTGAATGAAAAATCATGAGTGCAATTATTTTAATTTAAATTTTCGTGTTTTTAAAAAGTACTAAAAAAAGGGCTCGAAAAAATAGATTTTCTCAAAAAAGAAAGGAACATGAAAAAAAAGTTAAAAAAAAGTCGGTCGGTCGGTCTGGGCTCGAACCGGTTTTACGATTCTGTGACCGACCATTACACCAATTAAGCTATTTATAATCACTAACAATCCGTCAAAATTTACCTTCTTATTCTAACGATATTGTAGCAGTTTTTCGTTGCCTAAAACACGGACAAAAAGACATTTTCTAAAAATAAATCCTAGCTAGATCGATTTATTATCCCCGAAACTCCCCGGACACTAAATTTTATGAAAATCGTTGGAGCCGTTTCCAAGATCCCGAATATATATTTATATATATATATACAAGAATTACTCGTTTAATAGTATAGGATTTTAATAAATTAGAAGGAAAATATTTTAAAACTTTATTAACCGAATGACTACAAAACAAGTTTTTTTTTATAATTTAAAAAAATATTTAGAATTACATAATACATAAACACTCACGCATGTCACTCAGAGGGGTAGGCAGAGACTACGGACTTCCATTTGGCGCGATCCTGACATACCTCCCTCGCCTCCTTTACATCCATATATCTACGCATACACGCTCGTCGGTTAAGGGTACTTCTAATGTGTCCCATTTTCAAAATATCGACAATTTGGTCGATTAACTTTCGTCTAGGGTGTCCCTTCCCGACCCTCCCACTTTGCATGTGCCATATAAATTTGCTTTGTCACTCTTTCCTCATTCATTCTTTGTACATGACCAAACCACCGAAGCATTTCTTTCTTAATCCTGGTCACAACATCATATTGCATACCACATTTTTCTCTCATCACACAATTTCTAACCCTGTCATTCAGGTTCAACCCTAGCATACTCCTTAAAGATCCGGCACTACGCGACAAACGTCCCGATACCATCCACACCATCTGGATGCTTGGCGGTCCACCACTGTACATGGGCGGCGGTTGACCATGGGCGGCGGTAGTCACTTAACATCAGGTGAGCCGCATGCTCGTTTGCCCCTTTTCTATAAAAAAAATCCTATGTCTACAGCATTTACTCTACTTTCGTGCTTCTTCTGCCACACCCAACTTTCATTACCATACATTAAAGTAGGGATTAACACAGCATTATGAATTACCATACATGCCTTTTTTGACACATTCTGATTCTTAAGAATAGAGTGTAGAGCCCCATTCACTCTATTTCCTGCATTCACTCGTCGTTCTATATCCTTATCATATCTAACATCCCTGCTAAATACGCATCCCAAATACACGAACTCATCCACTTGCTCAATCAACTCCGCTTCTGTTCCTTATTTCACATAACGTTTTACTTTCTTCTCAGAAAATGAACGCAATAAGACGAATTATTGCGTTCATTTTCTGATTCCCCTTTCTTCTAATGCTCGGTTTATTAATGTAACAAATGAGTTCAGTGTTTGCCATATCAATGGGTTCAGTATATGCCATTTCATACGTGGTAGAGCCATGCTGCAGTTATATTAGTAGTATAGTTGTAGCACGAATGGGTCGGCTCGACCGGGGAAGGACCACGCTCTCACAGAATACCAGCGTGAAATAGTAGCTTAGTGCTGCTGTATTTCGTATGGTGAGTGTAGAGAACCGGAGACCCTTTTTACTGGAAACGAGGCATTCCATCTTAGCCCTCACGGGTGACAACGCATCTGCATTTTGATTCGTAATCGAGGATAGATGTAGATGTCTATGGGCCACAGCAACCACTTACCATCAGGTGGACTGTGTGCTCATTTGTCACCCTATCCTATAAAAAAAACAGTCCTGTTCACTCTGTCACAAGCCTTTTCCAGGTCCATGAACGCACAAAAACTTTCTGGTTTCTGGCCAAAAACTTCTCCGCAATCATGCACATGGAAGAGACTTGATCTGTAAACCATATTCCCTTTCTGTATCCCGCTTGCACATCCCAAATTTTTCCATCAGTTTCTTTCATAACCCTCTTTCAATTAACATCTTAGCATACAGTTTGCCCACAATACTAAGCAAGCTGATAGCCACAGTAGTTTTTGCAGTCCCGCCGTGACCCTTTTCCTTTATATATTGGGACTATATTATTTATATTATTTTATACATGAGCCATGCTGCTTATATTAGAAGTATAGTTGTAACACGAATGGGTCGGCTCGACCGGGGAAGGACCACGCTCTCATAGAATATCAGCGTGAAACAGTAGCTTAATGCTGCTGTGTTTCGTATGGTGAGTCGAGAAACCCGGCGACCCTTCTTACTGGAAACGAGGCATTCCATCTTAGTCCTCACGAGTGACAACGCATCTGCATTTTGATTCGAAATCGAGGATAAATGTAGATATCTATGGGCCACAGCAATCACCATCAGGTGGAGTGTGTGCTCGTTTGTCACCCTATCCTATAAAAAAAACTATAACTGCTTTACACCAGTCTTCCGGTACCCGCTTCAATTCCCAACATAAATTAAACAAGGTGTACAGCAGGCCTACCACCATAGCATCTCGAACGACACTCTATCATATCCAGCTGCCTTATCTGCCTTCATGCTTTTCATTGCTTTCATTATTTCATCTACACTTATCTCCACTTCACTTGAAGGAAACATTTATTTGACCAACACACTAATTATGTAATATTAGGTGTAATTATTAGAGATGGGCCGAATTTTCGTTTTATATTCGGTATTCGGCATATTCGGCAGGTTTACCGAATATTCGTATTCGGCCGAATATTCGGCTAAAGCACTGAATATTCGTTAAAGTGGTACTCAAAGTATCCACTGTATGGAAATGTACGAATTGAGTAATGCCATGTCTTTCATCATTTTACTGTTAAAAATATATTTATTTATCGGTTAAATCTACTTGTATAACAATATGTTTTTGAGGCACTGTAGATTTATTTCCAATTATAGCAAATAGAAAGCTTGATAAAATGTTTTTGGTTTTGGAATCAAGCAAAGAAACATTACATTCCAGTCGTCAGTTTTTCTAAAATTGGTCCAAATAGTAGATCACCTGCCACTCATTTTCATCACATACTTATCAATTTTCACAAAGAATACTTTTTCTCACAAAAATAGTCTGCTCAGTACTAGATGATTCAATAATATGTCAGGTGTGGCGGGGGAGCAAGGGGAAGGCTCTGGCGGTAATCCCGCGCGCTTTACGGTAACAAGTTTGGACATAAATTGGTTACATACTTCGGTAATCCTGCCGAATAATGTTCGGCCGAATATTCGGTTCGATAAAAATTTTACCGAACGTTCGGCCGAATATTCGTATTCGGTGAAATCCATATTCGGCCCATCCCTAGTCATTATGCACTTGTATGACGTCAAAAAGGATCCAGCGTCACTGATAATCTGTCTAACGAACGATCGGATGTTGATAAAGTATAGCAATTAAACAAATAAAAAACAATAATAATGAAGAATTAAATGAATAAAAAGGTATATATATATATATATATATATATATATATATATATATATATATATATATATATATATATATATATATATATATATATCGGGATCTCGGAAACGGCTCCAACGATTTTCATAAAATTTAGTGTCCAGGGAGTTTCGGGGATAATAAATCGATCTAGCTAAGATTTATTTTTAGAAAATGTCTTTTTGTCCGTGTTTTTAGGCAATTAAAAACTGCTACAATATAGTTAGAATAAGAAGGTAAATTTTGACAGTTTGGTAATGATTATAAATAGCTTATTGGTATAATGGGCGGTCACAAAATCGTAAAACCCCGGTTCGAGCCCAGACCGACCGACCGACTTTTTTATTTTTTTTTTCAAGTTTCTTTCTTTTTTGAGAAAATATATTTTTTTCGAGCCCTTTTTTTAGTATTTTTTAAAAACACCAAAATTTAAATAAAAATAATTGCACTCATGATTTTTTATTCAAATAACCAGTTCAGTTTTTTCTGTTATGTCGCTAAGATCAAAAAATATTATTTATAATTCATCAGTATGTAATTTGTATCTAAATATAATTTCCAAAACACACGAATTAAAAAAATCGAGCGAAAAATACCGAGCAAAGCTCGGTCAACCGGGTACTATATATATATATATATTTATATAATTATAAATAATCTCTTATTTATTTAACGGGTACGATTTAACGGGTTGAGCTGAGCCTCCGGCCACCCGCACTTACAAGGTGAATGCATATCCGAAGCTTCTAACGCTGTTGAATACATAAAATTTATATTTCAACCTCAACGTCGAGCTCCGTTGTCGACAAAAGACTAAAATGACCAATTGAAACCTACGGTTGAAACAGATCCGTCACAAAACCACCTTCTGACTTTCAATATGTTCTTTCACAATTCAATCTGAGTACAGGAATGAAGTTACTATAACAGCTAGTTTAGTGTAAAAGATGTTATGATTATCTTAACCATAAAGTTTCCACACAAACAACCGTCGTGACGCTGACTACGCTATAAAACGCATAAAACGCCTACCTACTCGCTAATTAAACACTTCTTTCGTGACTTATCGCATACTCCCTTCAATTGTATAGGTAACAATAATAGCGTCGAACACTTACGTAATTGTCGAAAGCGGACCTGTTCAGTTATGTACGATTGATTTTTATCGTTATTACGTTTGGGAAAGGACAAAAAAGTGGTCCGTAGAGTATGCAGAAAGTTGTCGCCAAAAACGGGAGTTACGCCTTCGCTTTCAATAACATGCTAAAGAATAGTATTTATACCTGCTATCTGGACCTGTGGCCTTCGTGTAAAGCACCGTAAACAATGATGCACCGATGTGACGCAAAGAAAACAAATCAGATAGGTATATTTTTTGCAAACTACGCTGAAATGATTTAATCTAGTGAAAGTTAATAGCATCTCATATAGTTAATACGCATTCATTTCTCATACACTTATCAGCATCTAAGATAAAATAGTATTTATTAGGTTTCTTCATTGCGAACACAATGAGATTCACAACACTGTCGCTCGATAGCGACTCCACAAATTCAAATAAGCAGAAGTCAATTTCACAACCGCGCTATGACGTTACGTTAAGCTGATACTCGAAGCAAGCACAGGACAGAAATAATTTAAGCTTTCGTACGCATACTAGATTGTACAATGCTCATAAATTCTACGAAATAGCTAAATTTGATTTAATGAATGTTTAATGCCTCAGATGCGGTTTTTTTAAATAGTTGGTATATTGATGTAGGGTTTTTTTTAAATATTTGGTTATACTTATATTTTATAGAATAAGGGTGACCTAAGGGCACACAGTTCACCCGATGGTATTCGTAAATGGATGTTGTAGCCCATTGACATGACATGTATACTTTTCTATATTTGATTTATAATCAAAATGACAAAGATGGATTGCCTCGTTACTAGTGAAGAGTTCCCGATTTTACACTACCATACGAAATACGCCAGTATTTTTCTACTGTTTCACATTTGTATGCTGAGAGAGCGTGGTCCTACCTTCGTCCTACCTTAATTCTATTATTATATCCTGTCCTGTGATAACCCAATCGTGCCGCTTCCATAATATATAGCAGCAACGTGGCTCTACCACGTAAGAGTGTACCACGTAGTCTTCTTTATTGGTTGTAAAATACACGAGGAATAACGATTTCACGCAGTTGCTCTGTAAATATAAATTGCTTTATGTGGTGCAGTTAATATTTCTCGACAGTTAACACAACATTGCCGATAGATTTCACATGGAAACTTCGACGATTAAGATCGATTCAATCAATTAGTTACTTGGACCATAAAATCTCACGGGTCGATGACCGAGCTTTTAAAAAATAATCTTCGTAATGGAATAAAGAAAACGCCTAGAGCCTTCTAACCGTAGGCAATACGAATATCCATCCGTGACTTTTACTTACGTAACGTTCTTTTTTATTTATCTAGTTATAATGGGTATAAAAACTTTTCTTATTCACCGCACCCATATTGTGACACTATCAACTCTCTGGACACTAATAAGAAACTTATCTTCGTACAATATATCCATCAATCAAAATTAATTTTAGCTTATAGTAATCTACCAAAATAACGCGGGTTCAAATCCTGCAAGGAATGATTATTGTCTGACCTACAAATAAATACTTCGGGTTCGGATGTTTCTCCGTGTGTATTTCATACCAAATAGCAGTGTTTGCACTGTTTTACTACTTTGTTGTTGTACTTGCTTTACTGTCTAGAATAAGGGTGAAAAACGAGCAATCAGTCAATCTGATGATAAGTGAATGATGTTGCCTATAAATATCTACATTCGATCCTTAATAAAGAAACAAAATGGCAGCATCGTTACCCCTGAGGACTAAAATGGGATGCCTCGTTTCCAGTAAAAGGGGCCTCCGGTTCTCTACACTCACCTTTCGAAATACAGCAGAATTAAGCTGCTACTTTACGCTGATATTCTGTCAGAGCGTGGTCCTTCCCCGATCGAGACGACCAATTCGTGCTACAACTTAAGTATACTTGCAGCATGACTCTACCACATATAAATGGGATGAACATGGGTATGAAGTGAAGTTTAGAAAGCCAGTATAATCACAAGCATATTTGTTCTTAGATGTGACAACGCATAGCGAATGATGCACTGAGAAGGGATACCATCCATTCCATCTGGATGACTGGTGGTCCACCACTGTGCGATTTAAAAGAAGTTTTCTTCCTCGCACAACTTCCTTATGGAATCGACTACCACCAGATATTTCTTCGGACCGATACGACTTAGGGACTTTCAAGAAAAGAGGCTCCTTCTTTTTAAAAGGCTGGCAATGCATCTGCATTTGCATTCCCATGGTGTTGCAGTTGTTCATGAGCGGCGCCTATAAAAACACCTTCTTTGTTTGACGTTTGTTTTCAGGAGTCCATGGACTGCAGGAGCTACTTACCATTAAGTAGACTGTTAATTGCTTTCTCACTTCACATTTTATAAAAAATGTCAATGCTGCTAGCCAATTGACTTTTACAGCTTCATCGGATTCAGGGCTCGCAGCCTGTAAAAGCTCGTAAATGCGGTTGCTGATCATGAGGTTCAGGGATATATTGGATTTTCCGGGCAAGAAATTCTCAGTAGCAGCCCGGAGTTACGAAGTAGGCGGTTTCACCCCCGTGCCTCAGAAAGTACGTAAAGTCGTTGATACTACGCTTGCGCCATTCTGGTATATTAGAAACATTAATTCTGCTTTTGTTCAAAACCAAAAGATATTTCAAGATTTTCATGCCATTTCCTTACCAGCGGTGACCACGAAATAAAATAGCTCTTTTGTATCACCTCCTTCAGCACCACTCAGGGAAGTCTTTCGTTTAACCCAATGAAATTATAAGAAAACACCTTTTTACTTATAATATCATTGGTTTAACCCCATGGATTTAATAACAATTTACATTTTAACAGTTTACTGTAAAATCGATAAATAATGAAATGGACCCCCTGGTTCTTTTTAACAGAAATTTGGCCCTCAATTCAAGATATTGTTGAGAGTAACGGAATTTATACGGAGTACTCAATATCGACGAGCAAGTTCTTTCTGATCGGCTTGATAGTCTGACGCTGCGAAGAGATGTTGTGCTTAAAGGAATTGTTTGGATTAATTTCAGCCGCCTAATTTCAGCTACACTTTAACCTACTGCCACTGATATTACAAGACAGTTGCAATGTTGTTTTAAACACATCGACTGAAAACCATTCAGGTCACTAATTGAAAGTAAAAGGGGTAGGCTCTTAAATTAAAGACTAACTAAACTAGTTGGATGTGACAATTATTATTATATTTAGTCGTAGTACTAGCGCGGTAGAGTCACGCTGCAGCTATATTAAAGTTATAGCACGAATGGGTCGTCTCGACTGGGGCAGGAACACGCTCTCACAGAATATCAGCGTAAAATAGCAGATAACGCTGATGTATTTCGTATGGTGAGTTTAGAGACCCTTTTTACTGAAATCGAGGCATTCCATATTTGTCCTCAGGGATGACAATGCATTTGCATTTTGAATCTTAATTTAGGATAAATGTGGATGTCTGTAGGCCACAGCTTCAACTTACCATCGGTTGGACTGTGTGCTCGTTTGTCACCCAGTGCTATAAAAAATATAAATATGACAGCTATTTACAAAACTTGAATAAAACAGTAATCACAATTCAATTATCTTAGGTAACAAATGAACATAAAAGCATTACGGGTGTTTTTGTGTGAAAGACAAGAGATCTTAATATATAAAAAGATTTTTAATTTAATAATCTAATAAGTATCGAATACCAAAAGTTATTCTAAGTTCAAGAGCAAAAAATAAATATAAAATAGACTTGTCTATTAAAAATAAAATCAGTTAGTATCGTTTACGTAGTAACATTATTTAATCTGTAGTATCGTCGTTCACAAGAACAAGTACCAAATGAATTAAATGTGTAGTACCTTGTATAAATGTTTTAGGTGGTACAAAGGTTTTTTTTATTAATTTGTTAATATTATAATAATTAAATGTTATGTGCGTGCGGGTTGAGGTGTAGAACACTTAATATCAACCGAAATTCATAAGGAAAGACCTCTAAAATTTATTTAGTCATATATAAAAAATTTTTTGGACACCGGTTGTATAATTGAAACGACATTGCAAACTAAATTACTGCATGTAACTGCTAACCTTCTTGCGCTACAATTTAATGACATCGGACCATTTTAACTATATCTAAATAAATCCGTATCAAACTATAATTTAAATTGCGCATTATGGTTTACTTGACACGCATAAGACTTAAAAGAATCAAGTTAACTACAGTATTAAGGTCGTACATTTCATTGAAACGTTTCACGATTGCGTTTACATTATCGGAACTTATCTTTCATGTGCAATAGATATTAGATAAGCGTGCTTATTCCAGTTTCCTGTGTTACTTGAACTTACGTGAAAGAAATAATATAACTAAATTAACGTAATATTCCAGTGTCACATTCTTCGGTGTTTCACCTCGTCGTTTGGAGTTTTGTATGGCCGGGGCCGACGCTCCGTTAACCCTGTTATCTTCGTTGCATGCGATGCCCACACAGACAAAACCGTTACATATGACTCGTATGCAATCGGAACGACCATCTCTAATCTTATTGCCCATTTACGATGGGCCCGCTCGTTGTTTTGTACAATATGATCTAGTTAACAAATCTCGAATCGAATAGAAAGCGGCAGATTAAAAATAGTGCGTCGGGAAGCCAAGGATTAAAATTTTTAATTTTTTTTCTTTAATATTCGCGCTTATTTCAAAATCTGCTGCAAGACAACGGAATGTAGATGATACCATCACAATTTTATCATCAGAATAAGTTAATGCATTCTTGGACCACCGGAAGCCTACAAATATTAAAATGCAATTAATAATGAAGCTAGAGATTGAATTACAACAAACTTTGGGTCCCGCGCCTACGTCACAGTGATCAAGTGAATCACTGCACGAAAGTGCAAATGTGTACATGCCGTACCATACATCAAAGGAGTCACAGAAATGTTTGGCTACATCCTGAAGCGAAAGCGAAAGAAAGAAAAACATACTATAAGCCGCTGAAAAAGATTAGTCAGATTTTACCATCAAGGGTAATAATATCCATTTACAAGTCTTTCATACTAATTGTGACAAACGTGCAAATACTACCTACACCTAATGGTAGCGTACGCTTTGGCCCATAGTCATCTACATCTCTCAAGATGGAATACCTCGTTTCTAGTAAAAAGGGTATCCGGCTTTATATACTCACCATACAAAACACAGCAGCATTAAGCTCGTATTTTGTGAGAGCATTGTCCTTCCCGGCGGTTGTGCCCACCGATTCGTGCTACAATCGTAGTATAGCTACAAAATGGCTCTTATACGTGAAATTGACGAACGCTTGTTTGTAAATGTGATCTCTCTTCTAAAACAAAACAATCAATAAAAACCCGAATAGAAGAACGCTAAATAATAAAGCTGACGAACGCTTATATAATTTAAAAACACCGACGCTCCAGTCAGAATCTTCCCCACAAAGGCATCAGATTTGGTAAACTACAAATCCTTTCAAGAGAACACCGATTCCTAATAACAGCATGTTACATGAAAAATAAAAAAACATCCTAATTTTACCCAATTACATCTGTTTTTATGCGCCTGAAGTTGACAATGGACACTTTAGATAAGAGTATGTATTTACAAAAAAATATAGAATTTCGCGCAGGGGAAGGCCTTATCAAGGGTAATTTACTGCCTCCCCTTCTCCCTTTCACCTCCTCAACTCTTTACGAAAGTGTACGTCAGTAAAACCCAACCAAAAAGATCTCCTAATGCATTATTTTACGCTTGTAAAGAAAAGTAGGTTCAGAATCAGGTGTGGTAACGTATATAATTATTATACGCTTGTAAAGAAAAGTTGGTTCAGGTGGTCGGAATCAGATGTGGTAATATCTATAAGTAGTAATACCTATGATTAAAATTTTTCACTGACTAGTGATCCGCCCCAGCTTCGCACGGGTGATTTCTGGATCTCGACAACAGCGCCACCTAGCACAACCTACTCCAATATAGTTTTTAAACCATCCAGGGACCCCAGACACACACACACACACATAAACACACACACATACACACACACACACACGCGCGCGCGCGCGCGCACACGCACACACACACACACAAATTCATCAAAATAGGTCAAGCCGTTATTGAGTTTTAGGGACACGATCAGACAGTAATTGATTTTTATATAAAAAAAGGTAAGCGAACAGATTATGGACATTTAATTAATGTGCCTTAAAACCATTGAAATATAATGCGCTGTACGCCAGTACATTGTAGTTCAAATATATACTTACATACATACATACATAACTTATGAATATGATTTAAAAGTTAATGGTGGATATTTTTTTACGTGGTAGAGCCCCACTGCAGCTATATTAGTAGTATAGTTGTAGCACGAATGGGTCGGCTCGACCGGGGAAGAGTCACGCTCTCACAGAATTCGTAAAATAACAGCATGACGCTGCTGTTTCGTATGGTGAGTGTAGAGAACCGGAGACTCTTTTTACTAGAAAGGGGGCATTCCATCTAAGTCCTCACGGGTGACAACGCATTTGCATTTTGATTCATAATCGAGGATAGATGTAAATGCCTATGGGCCACAGCAACAACTTGCCATCAGGTGGACTGTATGCTTGTTTGTCACACTTCTCCAATAAAAAAAACATTCAATTGGCAAAACGTGCTGACTTTACGGATAGAAAGACGCTGCAGATGAAAGAGACAATATCTATAGAGACAGTAAACACGTCTAGAATCAACAAAACCTGGTTTTATAGATGAAATATTTTGCAAATATAAATGCTATATTCTAAGAATCGACAATACGAGTAGCACATGCCGTGGCCGATTGTTTCCGTGTGTTTATTATAATTTGACGTCACAATGATCCATTTAATAAATCAACGCTGCTATACACCGCAGAAACCACAACACGACTAGGAAAATAATAGGCATTTGAAACCACTGAATGCAATACAGAAACGTTATGAGGTGCAATTTGAATAACCCTCATATGAACGCGGCTACTGCCTTGTTTATTTTTAGGTAGGATAATTTGTGTATCATCGTGTATTGGCGGTGTAAAAATATCCAGTTTCCTATATCCTTCCCATGGGTGTCGTAAGAGGGGAGTGTCAGGATTTCGTCACCAGCATCTTCTTACCAACTAGAGAATAAAAAACTGCGGTTACCAATCCGTCTAAAAAGTGTGGTAGCTGTGGCAAATATCATTTTTATGAGGTAATCCATGGGATGACCTAAGTTCAGGTAGTGGATATTTGATAGTTATGTATTCATCCACAATAAATTCATCTTTTAAGGACCGATTTCTGTTTTACAATATTATCAAAGAAACAGTGACAATTAGCAAGTGTATCAAAATTTTTTAACAAAGATGAGAAACAAAAGATAATTTGTAAAGATTAGATCATACTACTCCGAGAAAAGGTTGGTCATGGCTGCTAATACGACGATCCACGAAGAATGTTCTTTTTTATGACACGCTGGTTGTTTTCCTATAAATCTAATATCAATACATGAGCGTCAATATTTTTTTTTTCTTGGACCTTTTTTACGTTTACCTATTTTCTATTATAAATTTAAATTATTAAAATTAAACGTCGACAAGGAATGAGTGTCATCAGTTTCAAGAAGTGTACAGTGACTTGACAGTACTTACAACTAATCACACAAATAACTTTTTCTTATATAGGATAAGGGTGACACACAGTCCACCTGATGGTAAGCGGTTGCTCTGGCCCATAGACATTTACATCTATCCTCGGTTACGAATTAAGTTGCAGATGTATTTTCATCCGTGAGGACGAAAATGGAATACCTCGTTTCCAGTTAAAAGGGTCTTCGGTTCTTTACACTCATCATACGAAACACAGCAGCGTTAAGCTGCTATTTTACGCTGATATTCTGTGAGAGCTTGGTCATTCTCCGGTCAAGGCGACCCATTCGTGCTACAACTATACTAGTGATATAGTTCCAGTATGGCTTTACCACGTATAAAGGTTATTGAAACTGAACTCACCTGTTCACACCAAAGATCGATAATTCCTAATTTTCGGACCTTTCCTTTGTATACGTATATATTTAACTTCATGCCAAATGTCTAGTTCCTAAGATACCTAGAAGTAGCCTTGGTTTTGTCAGTGAGTAATATTTTTCCTAATAACTCAAGATATATAATATACTGATTCATTAAATTTCATTTTTTATCAGATTGCTGGGCACCGGGGGAAATCTGTGCTGGGCACAGACCATTTCTGACAAGGATTATGGAACAGTTAATCCGCGGCGCTGCTGACGTGATGTTGATGGATTTGTGCTCAACACCGGCTAAAGTTCATTCTTACTTGGGTATAACGACTTAGAAGGAAGGCACTTGTTTTAAATTTTACTAAACACAAGCATTTTATTTTAAATCCCATTGACGGTACCATAGAGTTTATAATAAGTACTTATCTCGACAGTGAGGGATAAATTCGTGAGGAAACTCATTTTAAGGATATGTACATTTATATCAATATTTTTAAGAACTCATATACATAATTCAAGTGATATCTGAGGCTTAGTCGATCGAAGTCATATATTGGATATTGGAATCATTGTATGTGTCGAAATACCAGTATTATACCCACAAGCTGAACTCTACATTGAAAGATACGGTGCAGTTACCTAATGCTAATATTATTAATAACATAACTAATATTATTAATAACATTTCATATGACCGAATAAAATATTAAGACTATGTTACCGTGTTACTTTCAAACCTTTATACATGTTCTGGACGATAATGAAAACCAAAACAATCTTAGATTTCAAAAAACATATGATAAACACAAGGTCTTATTTTGGTCATCACAAATAATAATTTCAGAATGAATTTTGTATATAAACCTAAAGTAGTTATTTAGCATTTGTGTAAATTAAAAAAAAACTATAATATATTTCATTTCTTTGAACTTGCGACTGACACGAACCGAATACCGAACGCGTCGAAAATATTTGAAAGTTTGGACATTCTCTGATTTAAACTCTTTAAAAACTCCCTAGAAATTCTTTTAATGTATTTCATTCCTACCGTTTTAGTTTCAAATTGTTGTGTTGTATTTTAAGCACTTACATAACTAATAGTCGAGATTCCTTGCTGTCAATATAAACGACCACCGGCAAAACTTAATAACGCTCCAAAAACCAGGTGCATAAAGAAATATCATGATAAGCAATGGAATAATTTAAATTACGTTTCAATATGTATACCAGACTCCCAACTAACATTTTGATGTCATATAACTTTAATCTGTGTAACTGAGTAGTAATTATTTCAGTTATAACTAAAAAAGGTATAGAGGAGTTATAAAATAAATTTAGCTCCAACAGTGGTTCTAGAACTTTAATGAACGATGTTAGACTGATATATGATTTAGAATAGTGCTAATCACAGTAAATATAGTTAAGATCCTGCAGCTTTGACCTGTTTGTAACATAAATCTATACAACAGTGCTCGCTGACTCTCGTTAACACTTTTGTAGTTTACGAGTAGTTGTTGCCGTAAAGTGTCTTATATGTCTTTAGGTATTATATTGACTATAAGTTGCAGACATGTTTCGTAAAACAGAGTTTGTCAAGAGTGTAGAAACACAAGATACTAAAAGTGTTAAGAACTGATTTGTGCAGTTTTAAGCTATAATTTTAATTTTAATAATGCTTAACCTGTAAAATCGTGGGCCTCTTTGGTGGTTAAAAGTGAGTTAGAGCACTCTATAACTCTGCTGCTACAGGTATTCTTAATTCTTTTGTACTCGAATCGCTCCCATATACAAACGATATACTGGTTGTTTTAACGCTATCGTGCTAGTTGGCTTATACATCAAGTAAGCTGTCACTTTTTGTTAACAGAGTATAATTACATTATAAAATTATATTATAAAGAATTTCACTCCTTATGTCTATGAAGCGATTGCTGTAATGATTACCAAGAATAGCGTCAGTTATTCGAATGTTTAAGTTTTTAATTAATTACAACCGGATCCTTAACAGCGATGCTATCAAGTGACATTGCAATGGAAATCTTACGAGCCTTACAAGCAAAAAAAAAATACTCTTACAATTGTTACGGCACCTGCCGCCGGTATCAACGCCATTCATACAACGAGAGGCAAAGAACATAATTTAAATAACAGCCGTAATCAAGGCATTGAACTTGCGTCTGCGAGCGTGTGATTATCGAGTTCATAATACTTTCACTCGACCCCACCGGCTACGGCACGTATGATTTTGACTAAGAAAATGATAATAATTAAACGAATTGTATGGGTGGTGAGTCAGCAAGCGATATCCGATAACGCGGTGCCGGTGTCATCGGTTTGTTAGAGCATTTTAATCGATGGACTTTCGATCGCCGCAGCTTCGTTAAGAATGAAAGAATGAAAGCAGAATTCTTTGTGACTAATGAGACGGATTGTGTGCACGGATCTCGTGGGAGTTCACGCTGAACGGAGTTCTGCAATGTATTATTTTGAGTGTAGAATATTATTCATTTTGTCGCATGGAATAATTATTTCTTTATATGTTCTTATACAGAATGGGTCCCACATATATGCAATAAATGAAACCACAAGTAATACTAGTCCGTAGAAGGGTAGAAAAATTAAATATTAAATTAAAATTCGTAAAATAAAAAAGTGAAATTTTCAAACAAAATAAATATTAAAATAAATTCAGTAAAAGTGAACACTCTGTTTAGACAACGTACCTTGACCCCTTGGAAGAGTGACAACGTTGCACGCGGGTGGCACGCCGACAAAAGACACCGCTGTCGATATGTCGCAATACCAATAGTTTGCACTGCGTGGCAACGTCGCTTTTTAATGTTCAAGGATTCATTCCAGTTCATTGAATCATTGACTTAGTGACCCAATTCTATAGAGTGTTCAAATTTGCTTAAAATTAAAACTCTACTTTTTGACCTAATTACTGGACCGATTACGTTCATTTTTTGTATATCGTCAGCAAAGGCGATAACAAGTATATGGTTTCATTTATTGCATATGTGTGGGACCCATTCTGTATATAAAGTAGCTGTATTAGCAATGGCTCCGAAAATTTCGACGACGAAGAAGAAGAAAAAAAAATAATTTTACTTTTTAATATCGGACGAAGCTTGGCTACCCACCTATTAATCTAATTATCGTCGTTTTGTTGCGATCTGAAAGAATCTATCACCCCGTATCCGTGGTCCTTGGGAAAGTAGAAAACGGCTGTGAGATAAGTTAAATGCCAATAATATTTCATGGTATTCCGATTGATGGTAGACATGTACATGTACAGACAGACATGTGTCACGGAACGGCGCCAATCAAAGGCGTAAGACGTATTACGGTTACAGCAAAACGATTTGGGTTCGACCGGGGGATACCAGCCTGATATGAACGCATAATGCTCATGTGTTCTGTATAGGAGTGAGATCTATATAGTGTTAGGAACCGGTGACACTTTTTACTGGTAACGACGCATTTTATCATAGTCCTCAGGAATGACAAGGCAACTACACTTTGATCTTTAATATAGAATAGATGTCTAGAACAGGTAAATGAAATTGTATACATGGGGAGTGCTTTCAGCCGGGATGGAAGATGTGATTTAAATGTGGACAGGCGTGTCGCTGCCGGGAACAAAGTCAGTGGTGCCCTGAATGCGTTAGTCAAAAGGCAAGGCTTAGTGAAGAGTGCAAGCCTTGCAATACATAACGCAGTGTTGGTACCGACTTTGTTATATGGCAGCGAAACCTGGGTATGCCAGAAGAAGCATAAAACCAAGTCGAATGCAGTGGAGATGCGATCTCTTCGTAAAATGTGCGGCGTTACCATAGCCGACCGAAAGCGAAACAAAGAGATTCGCAATATGGCAGGATTGAAAGATGACCTTATCACAAAGATTGATAGTGGCGTACTCCGATGGTTTGGGCACGTTGAGCGAATGAGTGAAGACCGAATGGTGAAGAAAATATATAGCGCGAAAATAAATATTAAAAGGTGTCGAGGTAGACCAAGACTAACTTTCGAAGACCATGTGAGCAAATTACTCGAAGAGGGGAAGGTCAAGAGTACTCGGATACCTAGACGTGCATGTATAAAGAAGATGATAAACCTGAAAGAAGCGAAAGAGGTATGTAAGGATCGTGACACTTGGCGATCTGTTCTTTCCGGCTACCCCGTTAGGGATTGTGCGTGAAGATAAGTAAATATAGAATAGATGTAGGTGTCTATGGGCCAAAGCATACTTACTTACAATAAGGTAGACTGTCCGATCGTTTGTCACTCTTATTCTATGAAAAAATATCGACCAGACAAGCGTGGTGACTTGTGATTATGTCATCTTCCCTAATGTGAGAAGAGCTCATGCCCAGCAGTGGACTACAAACAGCTGATGCAGATAGTCTGTTAATGTTACCACTATAGAAACTCCTAGTTTATCCAAAGCTCCTAAGGTAATCGTTGAAGAAACTACCTATATGTCGAATCATTGAAATGTTTAGCACGTCACGATAAATCATTCAAACTCGTTGCGGGCCGTTATATAACGTGGTTATATCAAAAATTTATAGTAGAGCTATTATAGAAATGCTTAAACACTTTAATTTGAAAATTATAATTTTATACAAAGTTCAACCAGCCTACGTATGGTTACATAAATAACTTTCTTTGGACTGTGTACGTTTTTTATATATATTACCTACGTTATTTATCTACCTATAATTAGCCAACTGGAGAAATTAAAAACACTGTTGATTTAATATAATTTTGTTACTTTTTACCGATTTCAAAAAGGAGGAGGTATTCAATTCGACTGTATGTTTTTTTATGTGTGTTATGTCAGAACTTTTCTCTGGGTGAACCGATTTTGATGACTCTTTTTTATCTGAAACTTCTCGTGTGGTCTTAAATACATTTAATCAAGGTACCTGACTAGTCGTTTTTAAGTTATTCTCAATAATGCGTATTTAATAATTTTACCACTAGTGAACCGCCCCGGCTTCGCTCGGGTGATTTCTGGATCTCGACAACAGCGCCGCCTACTGGATCAAATTGAGTTTTTAAACCATCCACGGACCCATTCAAATGCAAAAAAAATGTTTATCAAAATCGGTCGAGTCGTTTTCGAGTTTTTGCGTGACTAACGGCCAGCAACTAATTCTTATATACGAGTATAAGAAGACTAGACCCAGCTATAAGAGTATAAGAAGAGTATAAAGAAGACTACACCCGGCGCGTTGCAGCCGCAGAAGAAATAATTGTGCAGATTGTTTCGTTGTAATTTTGAAATGGTTATATTTTTTAATTAGAAATGATAATACATTCATTGATAATGAAGTACTATAAGTTAATTGTACCATGCCTTACAACCTTTGCACAAGTGCAAGCAATAAGTTTTATACAAATTCTACGCCCAATCTGATGAATGGTATTGCAGCGCATAAAATACGAATAAACGAACATTCATTTTAATATAATAATTAATATTTTTCTTCTTCAATATTATCAGAAAGCATATGTTAAAACATAGACCATTTTATCTCATAGGTGTTTTATCTCACTGTATTAACGTTAGGAATTATATGTGTCTGCTATTGTGTAATAATATATGTGTAATATTGTTATATTGGTAAGTTGGTGAAACTGACTTACCACTGATAAGTTATGAAGCATCTGGTTTGTGTATTTTTGGTAACAATTTTGATGGTTTGACACACGTTGATAATATCAAATTTAGTCCAACAAATCTCCGTGACACAGGTTGCTGCAAAACATATTGCACGTGGTAGAGCCACTCTGCAGCTATATTATAGTTGTTGCACGAATGGGTCGGCTCAACCAGGGCAGGACCACGCTCTCACAGAATACCAGCCCAAAATAGCAGCGTAATTCTGCTGTGTTTCGTATCGTGAGTGTGAAGAACCGAAAACCCTTTTTACTGGAATTGAGGCATTCCATCTCAGTCCTCAGGGGTGACAACGTATTAACACTTTGATTCTTAAAATGTCTATGGGCCTCAGCATCCACCTACCATCAGATGGACTGTGCGCTCGTTTGTCACCCAATGCTATTAAAAATATTACGATTTAATTTATAAATAAATTTTATATTATTTAAAATGTCATTTTTTTCATTCTATAGATCCTTGATAATCTGAATATCTATCACATATTATGCTATTATTATCTTAAATTTTACATTCTATCAAACAGTCGTCATGTAAAAAAGTAACAGTGTCGTGACTCCCTCGCTTATATGAAAAGTTATGAGATGTAAAGGCATTCTATTCCACCTACGGACTGTAACACTTTCTAAGATCACTCCAAGTATAGATATAGTGATGGTAGTTTAAGAAAATTTCGAATTTTGGCAATAAAAATATAATATGTCAAATTGTCTTTAAGAAAATATCGGCGCTACCGGATATAGCTAATAATTATATGTAGTTAATAGTGAATAGTTGTGGTAGTTCACAATCAGGGCATCCAGCGCACCTCGTTATTTCAGTTTTTTATATTACAAGAGTCCACCTGATGGTAAATGGATGCTGTGGTCCATAGACCGACATCTACCCTCGATTAAAAATCAACATGTAGATGCGTTGTCATTCGTGAGAATTAAGATAAAATGCCTCGTCACTACTAAAAAATAGTCTCCGGGATTTGTCACTCATAGTAACATAGCAGCATTACGTTGATGTTTTATGGTTGCTTATTGTGAAAGTATAATATTTATGGTGGTGGTGATGGTAAATTTCGATATCGGATATCATTTAAATAGTAAAGTATATTTTCTATCTCCACGTAATAGATGCATTAAAATCTCTGACAACGGAGTCCAATTAGTTTCTTTTTAATAAACGTATGCACATAATCTCGAATACCCCTATTATTACAGATTACAAAACAGACATTGACATCGCGGCGGACATTTCCTTGCCCTAAAACCCTCTCAGAAATGAGGGGAGGCCTGTGCCCAGCAGTGGGACGTATATAGGCTGTAACTTTACTTTTTACTTTAACTTTACTATTCTTGAAATGATATACTTACACTAACAGACATTGAGTTATACAAATGACAACAGATAAAAAACGAATTAGTATCACAGTATACTTCAGATAATCTGTGGTAGTTAGCACCTACCGTAACATTTTAAAAGCTTACCAAAGCTGTTAAACCTTGTGTTTATCTTTTATATAATGAGCTGGATTTTGTTTAATATAGTCGGCTTAAGTGAAGCGCCAGATAAGATGTCTTAAATCAACAATAACATAGGTAGAGCGTTGACCTACGCCCGCAGCGCGATTGATAACAACACGAGGTAAATGGGCCGTGCTGCGATGCCGACCCTTAACAATGCATTCCCACCGATACACACTATTCAATTCGCTAATGCGCCTTTAACTGGTTGAGTGGTTCGAAAGTATCCGGTATATATTGTTTGAATGTACCGTCAATTGAATTTAAAATTATGAAAACGCAGGACGTTCTGCTGTATCAATACATAAATTAAAAAAAAATTAAATTATAAATCAGTATGCAATTTCAATAATTCTTCACAAGTGTTCACGACTTCGCGAGAGCTCACGCGAATTGCTTAGGACAAGTAGTTCGTAACTGGTGGTCCTTGGAGCAAATGATTTGTGAAGTCATCATTCAATGCTTTCTATAAAAATTGTAAAACATTTCTGAAGATGATAGTCGGTGTGCAAATGCTGCAGATACGGTTTATAATCACCGATCTATATTACTCTTACATAGTAGTAATACCTCAATGTTTATAATGTAAGGTGTTGTTACATAGTAGTAATACCTTAATGTTTATAATGTAAGGTGTTGTTACATTCAACTATGTAATGGGATAGAGATTTCACATTCATTTTTGTATTGTTTTTATATATAGAACAAACTTAAAAATCAACCTTACATTTAAATCTAAAATTTGTTCCAAAACAGAAACAATTAAGTACTGGTAGACCATATAAGTACGTCGTCCATGCTTGGTCGAACCCATTGGACCGCAGTTAAACGCTTAGACACTCCCCTACAGAGCTGTCTTCTGCTCTTTCATATTTTTCTTTATCAGACGTAACACTCCACTAATGAAGATCAACTAAATATAATATGATTGTTCTGAGAATAGTGTAGTAGTGC
Source organism: Parnassius smintheus behrii (assembly GCA_036936625.1). Classification (NCBI taxonomy): domain Eukaryota; kingdom Metazoa; phylum Arthropoda; class Insecta; order Lepidoptera; family Papilionidae; genus Parnassius; species Parnassius smintheus. Next base: position 28,382,263 of record JAUPFT010000010.1, on the reverse strand, counting down.
CGGGCACCAGCTAGTAATTTTTTTTAATTACTAGCTGGTGCCCGGCACGTTGCTGCCGGAGAAGAAATATTGTGCAAATCATTGATTTATATTTTAAATTTGGAAAGTTATATTGTTCAATTAGGAATGTACGTAATACATTATATATAACTTTCAAATAATTTTTTCGGTAAGACACGCACACCACCTACTGTAAGTTAATTGTACTATGTCTAACATTCACATAAAGAGCCGTGGTAGCTCAGATGATTAACGCTCGATGTAAATATAACAGAACGGGAGTAACCCGGGTTCGATCCCCACCGGCACCAATGAAATTGTTAAATGCAATTCTAAGTGCTGATTTACCACGTGCTCGGCGGTGAAGGAAAACATCGTGAGGAAACCTGCATGTCTGAGGAATCAGAAAAAAATATTTCGAAGACATGTTGTGAAGTTCGCAAACACGCATTGGGGCAGCGCGGCGGACACTTTCTTGCCCTAAAACCCTCTCAGAACTGTTGGGAGGCCTGTGCCCAGCAGTGGGACGTATATAGGCTGTAACTTTTCTTTTTTTACTTTACTATAACATTCGCACATGTGCGAGCAAGTTGACAAAGTTGTATCGCAATCTGATAAATGCTATGGCAGCGCATAAAATCCGAAAAAACAAACATTAATATTTATATATTAGATTATAGAACAAAGAGTAAAATATGTCAATACTCGTAATTAGAAATGAAGTATTAAAATCGTCATGTGGCAAGAAAACCGTTTGTGTAGGCATCTGTTAGCACTCTGCAGTGAATCTACGGAAGTCGCCACGACGAAGTGATATTTTTAGTGAAGAAGGGTGAGTTAGTATGTCAAGTATGGCGCCCCGTAATGTAAAAGTTATTTAACCACCAGTTTGATAGACAAACTAGGTAATTTTGTTATTCGAATAAATTCCTCTTAAATTTGAAAATTTATGAAAAGATACATTGACGTTAAGTTAATGTAAGTAGGTAGGCACTATGAAATTTCATAAATACCTATAATAAGTAGAACTTTTACAATATGGATTAGATACCTATATTTACAAACAACAGCTGTTCTGTAGATTACTGTTCCTTTCTTCTATATAGGGAACTACCTGGCTTAATTTCAAATCACCGATTTATGAGAAACAACCTTGTTTCTTTATCTACATTGTACTTAGGTAAATGTATAAATTTAAAATAAAAGCAGGTAATGATCTTCTAAGAAACAAATGATTCCAGGTTAATAAAAATACACGAGTAATTAAATAATTTTTAAAACGTTTTCTTTAAAAAATGGTGTACCGCAAAAATTATTTTAGGAAGACCAAGAGAGCAGTTTATTTAACCAATTTAAATTTATATAAATACTTACCTGTTTTGTGTTTGTCAGGAAATTTAAACATAAAATTATATTTCAACTCTCTACTGTCTTTTTCGAGGTACTCTTTTACCTTTTATTAATAAGATAAGTTAAACCTTATATTTTATTGTAATTAATATTATTTGAAGTCAATGATTATACCGTAAAAAATGCTAACAATGCAAGGCACGATATCTATTTGCAATAATATAATGGGTTATCCTTGTTCCGAAATAGAAAGGACATCCGCTTGAACGACAAATAGTTATTGTGAAATCAACATCACTACGAGTATTACACTCGTAGGCATACCTACAATTACCTAGGTACAATAGATTCTAAATTGTACGCATACATTATAGTGAACGCATTCAAAACTTTGAAGTAAACAGGCTCCATATCCTAGGAAATCGATGGATGCATTTGCGTTTACTAGTTTGGAGGAATTCCTTCCGGAAGGCCTATTGACAAGAGTGGACTTGTGAACGGCTGTAAATGATAATGACGAGATGAAATAAAGGTACGTGCATTGATACATAGATATAAGATAATAGCGATGCTGGTACACAAAATAAATATATAATATCTGAGCATGATTGTTTGATGCGTGAATGAATAAAAAAATATAATTTATTTTTATAAACAAATTTTCTTTAATTCATAACTCTCCTCAACTATTTTCGATTAAGTACTCTATCCTCCAAATCATGTAAAATTTGTAAAGGCGTTTTAGAAAAATTAATTACATCACATTAATAAAGTGTCTAAATGGTAAGAACCTATAGGCTCAGGTTCGAACGATCAGCGGAAGCCGATAAAGCAGACAATTTCACTTTTTTCACCTGGATTTAATAAATACATATATGTACCTATTGAGGTTTTTTTTTTAGAAATAAGGTGAAAAACGAGTACATAGTCCACCTGATGTTAATTGGATGCTGTGGCCTGTAGACATCTACATTTATCCTCGATTAGGAATCAAAATGCAGATGCGTTGCTACACCTAAAGACTAAGATGGAATGCCTCGTTTCCAGTAAAAAGGGTCTCCGGTTCTCTACACTCACCATATGAAATACAGCGGCATATAGCTGCTATTTTACGCCGGTATTCTGTGACAGCATGGTCCTTCCCCGGCTGAGCCGACCCATCCGAGCTACAAACATAACATTTTAAATAAGAATTTTTTACAAAATAATGAGAAAAATAAACTCGCGTACGAAGAATTAAATAGAAATTTCCGGTGTTGATTCTATAATTTCTCAAGGACGATGCCGAACCGCACCCTATTTCCGTTTTATGAATAAGGGTAACATGTACCATTCCCCACAACTTACACAACATGTATTATACACTCACTCAGCCAAAACAGTCGTTCCAATCTAAAATGAATAGTCTACACACAGCGCCCTATAGAACTTACTGCAAGCAAATATGTTTTAACATGTTAAAATAATAGCCAATTACTTTGTAAATTGTTTAACATGAGGTCGGGTGCTAAGTTCGACGAATCTTCCCGGTTCATGACTTGAAACGGACGATACACTATGATCAAGTTGTCGCATTAACACTTCACTTTCCCTACAACCCAGAATTTCAAGCATTTACTCATCTGCCGGCAAACTGCGCGTAATTACAGGGATCGCTGTAAGAGTTCCTACCACAATCTGCAATGATATGGAGAAACCTACTGTAGCCCTTAGTAAGTCTCCGATGAAAGACTTTCACGAAAATTGTACGAAAGTGTGTCGTGCGAAAATTCATTTTTGTTGAAAATACAGAATAATCGCGCAGATTTCTGCAGTCAACCGGAGCGCATACTTTCGTCAAGTTTCGTCAGCTGCTTATTTATATTACATTCGTGCACGCTGCGTTCCAGTATATTGTACTATTGTGCCTAAGTACTCGTTCATCTGTACCAATGATCGTTGATGTGAACGTAGTCAACGTAGTCGACCTCCCGTAGATAATGACACCAGTAAACGCAAATACATCATGCGTTCACTGTAATACAATATATACCTAACAGAGTCAAGAACTGGTGATCTTCGAAATATCTAGTTATTTGACTTGAGCTATATTATTAATTTGATTGATTATATGTTGTTTTCTTTCACTATAACCAGGATTCAGTGCTTGAAAAATGAAGGATTGTAAAAGCTAAGTAGTTAACTACTAGTTAACTATTTAAATAAATGAACATTATTTAGTAGACTTTACATTATAAAATATTCTTGTAATGCATTAGAAGTAAATACAATATATTATATTCTAAAATAAATGGTGTATGCAAACTAGCAGCAACATAGCCCATGACGATGCGTCACAGGCCGGCCTCACTGTAACGTCACCTTCTTTGCTGGTACTAAATGCATTACCACGAGAGACAGAATAACGACCGCAATTTACACTTGTTGAATGACTCAAGGTACCTAGTTGTCTGCGCAGTTCTTTATACTGCTTGTACTAGTGGGGGAGTTTAACCGCTTATTAGAAATCTACCCTCACTCTTAACACCTGTTAGCTCGATTTATAGCGGTCGCAGAGTTTTCCTGTGTTTAACAATTATCTATCTTAATAAATATTAAGTAGGTATAATTTATTGTAAAGGTCATAGTAGGTATACCATATTTTCTGATCAGTTTTTCTAAAGTTTTAAAATAAATTATTTCTCCGCATTTTCTGACATAGAGGTCAATATATAATTATTAATCTTACTTCACGAAAAAGAATTTTTACCAAATCATTCTTTGGTTACGTTCAGCACTGCTTTCTCTGATAGGCTCTTGACTCATATGCAAGTCCTGACAAAAATCTTTTTTGTGACCGCTCAGAGATACATTCTTAGATTTAGGATGCTCTTATGCGTTCATCCGTCCCGTCTATACTCTCTTATCAGTCTAATACTTTTTAATATGGCTGTATAGGTAATATTGAAAGCATAGATAAGAGAGTAGAGACTTGCTGATGTACTCTAAAAGAGCACTTTATACTTTATATTTAATAGGTAGGTAGGTACTATTGCTTCGTGCCCTGCCGCTGTAGTTTAATGTATTATCAAATCGTGGATTTTTCTTAGTAGAGCCATGCTGCAGTTATATTAGTAGTATAGTTGTAGCACAAATGGTTCGGCTCGACCGGGGAAGGAACACGCTCTCACAGAATATCAGCGTAAAATAGTAGCTTAATGCTGCTGTGTTTCGTATGGTGGGTGTAGAGAACCGGAGACCCTTTTTACTGGAAACGAGGCCATTCCATCTTAGTCCTCACGGGTGACAACGCATTTTAACTCGTAATCGTGGATAGATGTGTATGTCTATGGGCCACAGCATCCACTTACCATCAGGTGGACTGTGTGCTCGTTTGTTACCCTATCCTATAAAAAATCTGTCTATTTTTACACAATAATTTCAATTAAGTACTGCCATACAAGAAAACTTATTTCTTAGAGTAGGTACTTAAGTACCTATAAGCAATGTGTACGTTCTTACTCTAAGCTATTATATATTCTGTGCTCTAAGGCTTATACTATCCGTGTGCTAATGTGTCTCAGAACTACATATCTATTTATCTACGGGACCTATTTATTTTCTGTTCCCTGTCCGAAATAGACAAAATTTCGATGAAAGCGTAATTTGAGGATGGATGGACGAAATTTATAGGAGCCGATTTAAAAAGCAATGCCAGGAGAGATCTAGGCTATATCTTATCCAAAAATTTGAATTCTTTTTGACAAGTGGTAAAATTAAAAATTTTGTACAACCGACTTCAATATAACAACTTTGACAGAAATGAGGGTATGCCGTGATGGTATAGTGAACACATTTGCATACCCCTTTAGATGGTACATGCGTGATGTTATATTGTGTGATTACGTGATATCATCGCGGTTGATTTACTGGCATATATTGAAGGGTTCCGTTGTATGTCCCCGAAACTCATCATCAGATCTTTACGAAATACAAATTGGACCATTTCGGAATAAACCACTTTCGAAAAAAAAAGAATTTTGCAAATCCGTCCACATATAACGAACTTATTCCTCAAACCACATAGAAATCCGAATAGTGAATCTCCTTCTTTTTTTGAAATCGGTTCAGAAGCCGAATATTAATAAAATAGGTGTTCTCTAACTATCTTAAATCTAAACAACTCCACATTAATGGATCCTATCCAGGAGAAGCCAGTGCGGGTTGCTTGTATGTACATAAGATAAAAAACTATAAAAATGAATTAAATCAACCCTAAGTCACACGATTGTCATGTGATTTAACGTGGAGACATGTTATTTATTAGCTTATTACCATTCATTTTTATAGTTTTCTTTTAGCGTCCATGACTAAAGAAAGTCAATTTGGCTTAACAGCTTAACACCGTCAGGTCTTCACTTAGTGTTTTGAAACATATAGTAGGTATATTGTCTTTTAATGTTTGCACCATTTACTACATTTTTAACATTGAGTTATATATACATATATATACATAAATCAATGAATTTTACAAGTATTAATCAAGAAAATAATTATTAGTTTATTAGACATTAAACATTTGGCAACCCTGTCCAACATCCACCTGTTATTTTAATGTTAGCGAAATAGTTCGACACAATCTTGAACGCGCCAAGTTTAGAAATTAGACAAACAAAATTCAAAATATTCAATAAAAAATAAAAAGACTTCCTGGACGAAGCGGAAGAGTAGCGGGAGGGGTGGGAGCGTTCCCCGCTACCCGCGCCCGCGTCCGTGCACTATTCCACATCCAATCCAACCAAATCTGCCCCTCCCGACAACGTCCCCGCACCCCGCAGTCAAGCGAGAGGCGACAGCTAGCCAGCTGCGCGTTCGTTTCGTCTTGCTTGTTGTTTGTTACGAATATTGTTGTGCGATTGACGTGCATTTCTTATTTTCTCTAATTTTATAAATATAACAAAGCCAACGTTGAATGCGCGAGTGTTAATAATTACAAATGCAATTGTTCAATTTTTTGAATAGAGATGTAATCATCCGAACGTTTCCAGTGTCGTTTATTCATGTTGTGTTACTTGGATACCAGTGCCTTTTGTCTGTCCTGTGAATAAAACAAGATTGGTGCTATTTTTGTACGTTCCTGTAAAATTATTAAACCTAGACAAAGCAGTGTGATCAGTGATTGTTGTCGTAGCCGGTTTTAGTTGTGAAAACTTTCGAAACGTGCATAAAACAGTGGGTAATGCTTTCCTAGCGAATGCGGGCCCAGCCTGCACGCATTCCACAGGAAGGCAAGTGCCGGCATTAAGCATTTTACGGTGAGTAAAGCGTACTCAAGTTCATCGTACTTTGACCTAAAATATGTCAACTATGTTGACCAGTGTACACAAAAAAGGAAAGTCAGTCTATATTCTATACACATCCCAGTTCTGAGCACCGTCCTCCTCTCATTTGTGAGAGGATTTGTCCGGAAAGCCGTATTAGATATCAGTAATGTGTATACTTTGTGAAATTTTTAAACCAGGTTTTTATTAAGTTTCATGAATTTCTAAGAATGCACTGGGTTCATCATGAATGAGGAGGAACCCTGCTATGTTTTTATAAATTCATAAAACTTTTCCTAATTTAATTATAGTAACAAATATTCTTATTTAATATTCAACTAAGAATTTAAGTTTATAATATCTCGAAATCAAACTAAACTGATATTTTTATAGTAACAGATTCACTGTCCTTATCTCCCTTTTCATTTTTCTTTCTTTACATTTGATGAGAATTATTACAATATTCTACCATAAATAATCCTTTTTTGTTTTTTAAGATGTAATAATATTCACTACCCCATTTCATCCTGTGGGTGTGAAAGAGAGGGAAACTGAAATAAGTAGCAGCACCTTCCTGATAATATCCCTAAATTATATAAACCGAGGTGCCAACAACCTGCCTGCCAAGAGTGGCAATGATGGCAAAATCGCCTCGCTAGGGTACTCTATGGAGAGGCCTAGGTTTAGCAGTGGAATTTTATATAATTTATACAATAAGGAATTAAAGTACTTTAAAAAATATAATATTTATATTTATCTATATTTTTATATACTAAATCACACTTTCCTCATTTTGTTTTTAATTTCAAAGACTAAATTGGCATTTCATATCTTGTGTGTAATTTTTTTTTAAACTAAATAAGATATGTAGTTACTTACTTATAAATATCCAGTATATTTATGTCAATAGAACTCATCATAAAACTAATTGTATGCACAAGATTTTTTTTAAGATTAGGAATGCCCTATTAATTCTTATTTTAGTAGTAATAAGTAATGATTTTAAATTTAATCTATTTTGTGGTAATTTAATAATTACATTCATAATTGCTACTCATTTATAATCTCAATTTTCAAAAAAATCGAATTGTTTAATTTGACTAATTAAATAGAAGTTATTGCAGTGATATTGTTATAATCTGTTGTTTTAATCAGCCACTTAACTTAGTTAGTAGGTAGGTAGTTTAACATGTGCATGGAAATAAATGAATAGCATTTTTAACCCTTTTAGTAAATTAAAATAATGCATAATATGGCATTTAACATAAAACCAAAAATAAATATGATGCAGTTATTATGAATGCACTCGAACTTGTGTAGGTAATTCAGGTCAAGAGAACAAACATGCATAATAAATGATGTATAGATCAGGAGTTTGAACAAGCAGGAGCTTGGTTTGGTATGAATAATTTTTTTTTTAGAAATTAGAATAATCTTCAGTTGGCAGGGTTTTGTGGCTGATTGTCAGTAACTTGTTTATTCCCGTTCAGGATTTTATCTATACTTAGTTCTAGATTTTTTAACTATCTGAAGTCAACTTTGACATGCATTCTTAAACTTCATTAAGCATTGCTTGACATTTAAATGTACTAACGAAATTCCGAAATGAGAAGACTCCTCACAGATGATTAAAATTATTAATTTTCATTTATTTAAAACATAGAATACTATAATAGAACGAGGGAGTGGGTGGAGCCGTGTAGCCACTAACATGTCTATTCACACCTATAAATGTCAACACAATCAATTGTTTAATACAAATTTCTCGTCAAGTCACTGGATGTAAATTATTTAAATAATGGCAAATTGTGCAATAATTATGTGTCTAAAGAACAGTGGGAAATGGAATTTAAATAAAGGAGACATCCTACAACCAGTAAGTCAAAACTATTTATATTTTGTGAATATTAGAAACAAAAATAAAGAAATATTGATGTGTCAAAAACATTAATCAAAAGTCTAAAGTGTGTATATTCCCTCAGTCTGTCAACACAGCGAATCTGATTTGTAGTAGTGATAATGCAACGTAATTGCTTGTATGTGTGCTCCCAGCCATGCCGGTCCTCCTACAAAATATGTTTGACAGCCATTCTATTGTGTATTATAGTATTCTATGATTTAAACTGATGCCAACAATCAGTCCTTTTGATATGGATAATTTTAGTCATTTTGTGTCTCTTAACCTGGCCTCTAAAAAGAAGTAGGCTGTAAATTCAACTATTTTTGTTTATTGTGTGAAAGCAATATCTCTCAAGTTTGTTAAAAACATTTGCTAGTTTATATATATATACTATGTTGTTTTACATAAGTATTTAGTGATCTTTTTGTTTGCTGTTTTTAAGAGAGAGACTATATTTGCAATCCGGCATGTATAGCGTATACTCCTACACATTTTCAAGGGTTACACACACTTGCTAAATGGTAATAATAGACTAATTATCTTCAGTGACTTCATTATTTTCATGATTCAAAGATGTAGCTAATCTTATTATTGACTCCTCTGACATATGTTAGTACAATAGGGACTGACTTTTTGACTAAGGCCAGTTTTATTACAACTCAGGCTTTATGAAATTTTTAAACCAATGCTGTAAATTCTTCAAGTAAGATGGCAACAATGCTTCATTAGTTGATAAAGTGGACTCATCCAACTGAATTGAAAATTGACTAATCTTCAAATGATTGCACAATGACTCTTCAATGTTTTAAGCCATTTCATCAATTTGTTTTTGCACAGAACTTGCTCAAAGGAATTTTACGAATTATGTCTGCCGCCGGTTTATGGAGCACAATAGTTATATCTTGTTTTATTGCTGGCGAATATAACGTTTCTCCTATGGTATGTGGCTTACCTGTTTGAGCAATTAACGAAGAGATATTGTATGAAGCTCGAAGTTCGTCATCATCTTGCTTAGCAGCCTTCAAAAAAAGTTTTGATACACTTCTTTTCCAGGTCTTGAAAATAAGCTATATTTTTGTCCTTATCTGGATGCATTTTATTCAAATGATTCAAGATCATTTTTGTCTTCATTCAGTCTTGATGGCTTCATCGCTTCATTTGAAAAAAAATTTTTAACAAAGAAGGCACAAAGGCTAGGAAAGATTTGTCGAATTTTCTTTGAATCAAATATATATTACTTTTATATGTGGTAGAGCCATGCTGCAGCTATATTAATTGTATAGTTGCAGCATGAATGGGCCGGCTCGACCGGGGAAGGACCACGCTCACAGAATACCAGCGTCAATAATAATAATGATAATAATAATAGCTTTATTTCTCTACACTTTTACAGAGTTATTAAAATTATTAACAAATACTTAGAACTATTAGAAAGTTCTTCTTGTTTTATGTAGTCCCTCTTGGGTCTTCACAGTTTTTGGCAATTTGCATCCATTCTTCTGCTGCTATGTTAATGATGTCATCCACCCATCTTTTCCTTTGCCGACCCACACTTCTCTTGCCAAATGGGCCCTTCCATTTTGTTGTTTGGTAGGTCCATCTTTTGTCTTGGTATCTAGCTATGTGTCCTGCCCATTTCCATTTTTGTGTTTGACTATGCTGAAGTGCATCCGTTAATTTCGTTTTCTTTCGAATATCTATGTTTCTCGTTTTTTGTATTCTCCTTAGTTTAAGGATGCTCCTCTCCATAGCATGTTGGCAAGACAAAATTTTGTTTTTCACGCTTTCAGTGTACACCCATGTTTGGCTTGCATATGTTAGACTTGGGAGGATACACGAGTCCATTATGACCTTTTTCGATCTTAGGCCGTAATTTCCTTTGAGAATTTCTTCTTCTTCTTCTTTCTTTTTTATGGCGGTTTTTGATTATTCACCAATGTCAGCGTGGAAGTGTTTATTGAGTACAAGCTCAGTAGTTACAAATACTATGCCCATGAACTAAAGAAGATTGTGATAATACAAGTATCTTGTTTTATTTAAACAATTAAATTTTCCTTTTTATCTTATAATACTAGTGGTTGTACTGTTGAATTACCTAGAACAAATGACAAACACAGTTGCTATAACTACTTTAGTATATTAGTATTGACAAACTTTAAACTTTTACACTATTAGTGTTAATAAAATCACACAGAATATATACATAAGGAGTGTTTGTGTAGGTTAAAAGTGAATCAAAATTTATAGGACGAGGGATGTCAGGAGGGAGATGATCATAGAGTGAACAAGATAATTTAGGACAGTTAAAAAAAATATGGTCAGAAGTTCCCTCATCTAACCCACATTCGCAGAGGGAACTGTCCCTAATCCTCAGTTTGGCTAAATGTACTGGTGTACAAGCATGGCCAATTCGAAGTCTACAGATAGTTGATGTTGACTGTTTGTTAGCTTTATTAAATTTGAAAAACCATGGTTTTGGAGGAATGGCACATTGTATAGCAGCATAGTGTTTACCTTTTATATTTTGAGTGGCTTTCCATAATGTATTCCAATTATTATTTAACTTCTTCTTTGCAAGTAACACTATGTCTGAAGAGTAAACTAAATTACATGGCAAACCATTTCGACTTGCATTTTTAGCCATCAGATCAGCTGTTTCATTGCCCTTGATGCCACTATGACCTGGAATCCAAGCTAAGGAAACCTGAATACCCTTGAGATGACATGTATACAATGTGTGTTTAATTTTGAGGATCAAGGGTATCTTATATTTACTTTGGAACTGGTTTGACAAAATTGCTAACAAACAGCTTTTGGAGTCGGTAAGAATAACTGACTTATTTAAGTTGTGTGCTTCTATATAAATTAAAGCTTCATAAATTGCCGTGGCCTCGCCAGTAAAAGTGGAAGAAATAGAAGGGCATTTAAAATTGAGGATTATTTTGTATCTGGGAATCCAAACGGCTGCTCCAGTGCAACTTTCACCTGACTTTTTGGAGGCATCAGTGTATATAATAAGCCAGCCTTTCCATAAATTATCTATGACTCTACTTAGTTTACTATTTGCTATAGGGCAATCTTTCTCAATACTGAGGTCGAGGTGGATATTTGGTTGATAAATAATTGCATCATATGGGATATCAAAGATGGGACAGGACTTGCATTGTGATACTGGGTGTGGTAGATGGAGTAATGTTCCCAAACTGTTGGATAAGCAGGGAGATTCTTTATGAGTCCAGTAATGCTTTGATGAAATATATTCCAAAAGAAGATGTAATTTAGAAATGAGCGGGTGGGAAGAGAGTTGGTAGATTTTAAAAAAGAATCGGTCCGAAAGATATTGTCTTCTTAGGTAAAGAGGGGGATCTACACATTCGACTTGGAGAGCATTTATTGGGGAAGATTTCATTGCCCCAATGATTATACGAAGGCTTTTGGTCTGAATCCTGTCTAGGTTCTTTAGGGAAGACTTATTACAGGGTTCCAAGACAAAGCACCCATAATCCAAATGACTACGAATAAGGGCATTGTACAATATTTTTTGAGAGAATGGGGCTCCCACGCCTCACCAAACTCCCGATAAAGCTCGAAGAATATTTATATTTTTTTCACATTTTTTGGAAACATGGTTGATATGATGGGAAAAGGCTAGTTTGGAGTCAAGAATAACTCCCAAAAATTTTACATTCTCCCTAAGGATAGGTTCATTATTATAGAGAATGTTGATTTCAGGGAGTTGCCTATGGCGAGAGAAGATCACAACACTGCTTTTGGGAACAGCCAAAGACAAACCATGATCAGTTAACCAATCTTGTAAATAGGACATTGATAAATTCAAGCGGGAACAAGCTGCAGGGAGGTTATCCAAGGAAATATATATAGCTATATCGTCTGCATATTGGAGGATGTTACAGAATGAGTTAACAGAAAGTTCTAGATCATAAGTATAGATAGAATAGCGCAAAGGACTAAGTACTGAGCCTTGTGGGAGACCCTTCCATACTATTCTTGGTGGGAGTAGAGAATGTTGACTATCAATATAAATGGATCTAGAAGAGAGAAAGTTAGAGACAAAATTTACTATCCTCACTGGAATACTCAGATTGAGCATTTTTTGCCTGAGCACAGGAAGAAGTACATTGTCATATGCAGACGCGATATCTAGGAAGACTCCAACAAGGTATTCATGTTTAGAGTAAGCTAAACGAATATCAGTAACTAGAGTACTAAGGCTATCCATGGTGCTTAAACCCTTTCGGAATCCAAATTGGCTTGTTGCTAGAAGGCTTTTGCTTTCAAGAAACCATTCTAAATGTTTTTTTTTTTAGGTGTTCAAGAATTTTGGCCATGGTACAAGAAAGAGCGATAGGGCGGTAGCTTGAGGGATCAGTGTAAGGCTTACCTGGTTTGTAAATAGGTAAAATAACTTGGGATTTCCATTCTTCTGGAGGAATACCAGACATGTAAATACAATTCAAAATAGAAAGAAGATGGACTTTAATAGGTTCACTGCTATTAGTAATAAAAGAATAAGGAATTCCATCAATTCCTGGTGAAGTCTTTAAGGACACTAAGAACAGCATATAACTCCTCATAAGAGAAAGGGGAGTCAAAACTGTGTTGATAGCGCAAGGACTGTGATTGAAATGCTATATACATTCATTGTAAGATGGTACTGAAGGAGGAGCAAGATTACTAGCAAAATTTTCTAGCCAATAAGACTGATCATTAGAAATTGTGTTTTCAGAGGTCAAAACTGAACATCGGAATTTTTTTATATTTTTCCAGACTAATGATGGATGAGTCCTAGGCGACAGTGACTCACAGAATTTAAGCCATCCAGCCTTTTTCTTCCCGGATAATAATTTTAATGTTTCAGCAGCAGTTTTTTTATAAAAAATATAGTTGTCAAAATTCATAGAGTGGGAATATCTTACTTCAGCTTCCTTTCTCTTCTTACATGCTACAGAACAATCTTGATCCCACCAAGGTGGTGAAGGGGCATTATTTTTATAAGGTTTTTTGATGGGAATTGTCTTATTGGCAGCAGATAAAATAGCGTTTTTAAAAGAAGCATACACCTGGAGAACATTATCTTTCTGAACAGGAGGAAGGGCTGAAAGTTCTTCCTCTAGAACTGTGGAATATAGTTGCCAGTTTGCTTTGGATGTGTTATATTTTAACCTAGGATTAAATGGAACATTGACTGTATAGGAGCTAGGGGGATTGATAACAATAGGGAAATGATCACTGCCATGGGAAAAGGGTAATATTCTCCAAGAAAGAAGGGATGACAGAGCAGGAGAACAGAGTGACAGATCTACTGCACTTTTAGGATTTTGGAGGGGGATACTCTACGTGTAGGTGAACCATTGTTAAGGAGGCAGAGATCTAAATCATCAATGATGTCTAAAAATGTAGAAGACCAGGGATCACAAAAATGGGAGCCCCATAAAGTATGGTGCATATTAAAATCACCAACAATTACCATAGGAGGCGGGATGGAGGATATGATCCTCGTAAGTTCTGATAAAATATTTAAACTAGGTTCGGGAATGTAAATAGAAAGAAAAGAAGTGTTATGAGCTCTAACTGCTACAACATTAATTGAAGGACTATGAGAAGGAAGGGAAATTAATGTATAAGTAATTGATTTTGAGATAAGAATGAAAGAGCCAGCATGACCATCATTCTTATCATTCCTGAGGCATGAATAACCTGAAATCCTAAAATGGGACCCAGGCTTAAGCCATGTCTCTTGAATGGCTAGGATGAGGGGATGGTATTTATTAATAAGGTAAATTAATTCATTTTTTTTATTATTAATGCTCCGGCAGTTCCACTGAAGTATTGGAGGGAAGGTTATTTGTTAATGAGATGAGCTCAGTAAGGTTTTGGCGGAGGGCAAGTGGGAGATCCATATCGCTGAAACAGGAAAGCATACTTATAAACATGGAGATCACTAACTTAACATTAGGGGAAATACTCCACCCTATTAAAGCACAACCATTAGTAGTTGAAGAAGAAGGGGTATCCATTATTGCCTCGTGGGCAGATTTATCATATCCATGACTTGATGCTGGATTTGGCGGAAGTCTTGGAGTAAATGTAGTCTTCCTGTAAGAATGAGATTGTGAGGGGACAACTGAAGGTAAAGGGAAATTTGAAATAGGATAGGGACTCTGATGATCATACGAAGGAAGGATTCTAGCAGCATCTGCATAAGATCTCCGGACTTGAGGGAAACGGGCAGATGCTTCTAGATAGGAAATATTTTCCTGTGACATGGTAAGTTTGATAGATCTCTGCCTAGAGTGTTCAGGGCAGGAAGGATCTTTAGCTGTGTGAGATCCTGAACAAAATAAGCACATGGGAGACTGTCTTGTGCATGATATTCCTTCATGATTTTGAGCACACACAAAACAACGGGAAGATGACCTACACTGTGAGGTTACATGCCCAAAACGACAACATTTGTGACATTGAATAAGAGGTAAAATGTAGGGCTCAACAGGCATTGCGGTAAAAAAACAATAAATGTTAGAAGGAAGTTTCTGACCGGAAAAAGTAAAAACAACTGTTTGAGAGGGAATCCACACAGTGCTTTGGTTTTCATTAACTGACTTTCTATTAAATCGGCGAGCTTTAATAATTGAGCCAAAACCAGCTGGGACCTCGATTGATGAGATGAGTTCCTCTAATGTCCATTCTACAGGGACCTGCCTCACTATTCCCATGCGTGTGACATTATAAGAAGGGATTACAGTATCATATTTAGCACCTGCAAGGGCTGGGTTCTCAATAAAACAATTTGCATCAGCTGCACTTTTAAACTCGACTGAAATTCTATTGTGTCCTACTCGCTTAACACCTTCACTTACAACATTTTTAATATTATTATGGTAGAGAAAATGACCAAACTTTATCGGTTTTAAAACTACTCCAGTTGATAAATCATCTACTCTCTTACTTACATGTACAATAAACGGCGCATTGTCGTTATTAGAATATTTATGTTTTTTTTCTATGTATTCAGAGGTCTGAATAGATGGAACAGGTTGAGATGGATCTGTAATTAATCTTTTCTAAGGATGACCTGAGTTATTGGTTGCTTGCAATCTTTTACGCTTCGACTGATCAATTTCGATAGGAATATTATTATTTTTTTTCGTACCAGTATGGGAGTCACATGGAACCCCGTCGGGATCGGGAGGATCTTCCTCCATTTTATTTTAACTAATTACATATAAAACAGCACAATTACTAAATACTTACGGATTTATAACTACTAAAACCAACACCAACAGAAATAATAAACAAAAAAAGTAAGTCAACAGCTCTCAGAATAAGAAATAGCCAAAAACACAACGACACTTATACACCTCACACTCTCCCAACGAACCCATTTGAGAATTTCTTTTTGAGCCCAATATTTTTTCCACGCTATATTTATTCTTCTGTCTATTTCTTTTTCAGTGTTGTTTAGTTCGAAAGATATCAATTTGCCTAAATATACATAATCATCAACATATTCAATGGATTTTCCTTCTATTTTGATTGATTTTTTGGAGCAGTCGCAGATTCACTAAATAGAGCTATGTCATCAGCAAATCGTAAATGTGTTAATCTTCTATTTAGTATCCATATACCTTTGTTTTTCCATTCTAGGTTTTGAAATACGTCTTCTAGGACGGCTATAAATAGTGTGGGTGAAAGAGGGTCACCTTGCCTCACTCCTTTCCCAATTTCAAACTCTTCTCCGTGTCGTTCTAGTTTTATTTTGCTTGTACTCTTAGCATATATGTTCTTTAGCACACTTATGTATTTTTCGTTTATTTTGTTTTTTCTCAAAGCCTTCCATATACAAGAGTGTGATATGCTGTCAAAAGCCTTAGCATAATCTACAAATGCTATGTATAACGGCATGTTATATTTGTATTTTTCTATCATTTGTTCCATAGCGTATATATGATCCATTGTTGAGTAGCGTGGTCGGAAGCCTGCTTGCTCTATTGGTTGGTTTCTGTCTATGTCTGGGGCTATTCTACTTAGGATTATCGAAGAGAACAATTTATAGATTGAAGATAGTAAACTAATTGGTCTATAATTGTTGATGTCAAGTGGATTTCCTTTTTTATAGAACAGTATTATGTTTGAGCTGCACCATTGTTTTGGTATTTGTTCTTGTTGTATGATTAAGTTGAATAGTTTCGTCAGGTAGCTTACTAGAATAGGTGACCCAAGTTTTAGAGCTTCATTTGTGATTTTATCTGGCCCTGGGCTTTTTTCAGACTAGTCTTTTTATATGCCTTTCTATTTCCCCTTCAGTTATAGGAGTTAAAGTTGCTTCTTCCAGTTGGGATTCTCTTTTATGTTTACTTTCCAGTTGTTCATCCTGGGTTTCATCTTGAGATGTTCTTCTGTAAAGCTCTGAGTAGAAAGTTGTTGCGCGCTTTACTATGTCTTCTCTGTTTCTTGTTTCCTCTTTTCCATCTTGTAGACCTTGTATCCAAGTTTTATGCGTTGACAGCTCTTTAAGAGCTCTCTTTGAACTTTTATATGTTGCTATATTTCTCTCTATGATTATTCTTCTATGTCTTTCGTAGTCTTGCCTGATTGCTCTGTTTGTTTTCTTATATAGTTCTTTTAATTCGTGTCTCATTTCTTTAGATTTTTCTCTTTTAGATAGGAGTTCCGTACGTTTAGAAATCAGTTCTTGTGTTTGTTCAGTAATAATTTTAGGTTTTTTGTTACTGGTTTTAAATGCTTTATCCTGTTCTAGACTATTTGTGATGGTTTTTTCCAGCTCGCTGCTCAAAGTTTGTACATTTTCTGTGTTCTTCATTGTTTCTTCTAGTCTTGTTGTATTTTCTTTTAGCTTTTCTAGATAAGTTTCTTTTTCTTTTGGAGTCTTCCAAACCAGCGTCAAATAGCAGCTTAATGCTGCTGTGTTTCCTATGGTGAGTGTAGAGAACCCTTTTACTGGAAAAGAGACATTCCATCTTAGTCCTCAAGACTGACAACTTACCCTTTTGCTAGAAAAATGTTCGGTGCTTACGGGAATGCATGAACTATTTTTGTTCTTTAAAATCTTTACCCTCACACTAAGATTTTCTCCTGTATTGCACAAATAGTTGACAAACATAAATTGCACAAGGATAAACTCCAAACTCGGAATCAATATTTTACTACAAATAACTTACTAATTACTTATTTACTGCAGAACATTTTTCTAAGCCATACAAATACGTTTTTCATGCAGGATTCTGACCTACGACCGACAGCGCAGCAACTCAATGCTAAGTCACTACGTCACAGAGCTGTCATTCATTGATGCCGTGGAGCAGTGAATTACTTAACATATTGTTAAGTTTAAATTTGGACATTTGGAATCTTACATTATATTTACATTTGGAGTCCTACTCTCACTTGTCCGGTTTCTTTAACCAACTTAAAAAAAGTAGAAGGCAATCAATTCGATTGTATTTTTTTAATATGTGTTACCTCAGAACTTTTTTCTAGGTGAACCGCTTTTGATGATTCTTTATATCTTTTTTATGATCTTTTTACTTCAAAGCTGGTGCTTCTCCTGTAGTCCCATATAAATTTGTTCAAGATCTAATAGTTTTAGAGTTATCCTTAAACTACAGTAATGATATTTTTATTTAATTTATATTGATGTCGGTTGTACAAATTTTAATTTTACCACTTGTATACTAAACATTATTTTTAAAGAAATGGATAAAAATCTAGATAATGTACCTTACTTTATTTGACTGAGATGAGTAATGAAACAAAACATTATTAAGTAAAAAGGTAATATCATACAACATTATTACATACATGTAAATATATGTATATGTGTATAGGTAATAATGTCGTTTTTTTTAAATATTCACGACAATTTTTCATTATGCACGTCAGTCAACCTAACACAAGAACAATTTGATAATACGAAATTGAACCCTTTATTTAGCCGATATTACCTATGGTTTTATAAGTATAATAATTATGTTTGCAGGGAGGCGAACGGCGCGGGTGGCGGGGTCGGCAGCGGCGGGCTGCTGGCCATGAACGCCACCCAGGTTCAGTGTGAGCCCCACGACTCGGTGGTACTCATTAAATGTGAGTACTGAGTAACCCTACACTCTAAGCTTAATTACTAGGCGCTCATAAATTAGGCGCAAGGCTAATTTATTACTCTTTGTAGGGGTGACAAAATTTATAGAAAATAATTGGGACATGTTTTTGTATGCAAAGGGTTATTTACAATTTTTATAAATAAGTTTTGCACATAGTTCACCTGGTTAAATGTAAGTCGTGAATTTTGGCCGAAGAGTCAAGATAAGTAGATCAAGTCAACTCTAATAAACAATATGAATCTGACTCCTTACGAAAAGTTGAGTCTTCAGTGCTTCACCATGAAAACCGCTAAAGCGTTCAGGCTTTAGCCCATGTAGCCTCTGTAAGTGAGTGTTGAGGTCTGTCGCTAATAAGCATTAACGCTCTATGAAAGTATGTCCTTCTCAGAATAGGAACCGACCCACTTGTATGGTTGTGTTAAGCCTCCATAAGAAGTATTAGAATAGACCAGTAATTTATTTTTATGCTCAAGGGAGCATCATCATCATCGTTACCGCCTTTCATTGTACAACCCTTCATCAAGTCCACTGGTGAACGTAGGCTTTTCTCAAGTCGGTACGAGGCTGCTACTCTAGAACCTCCCTTCCTCTTTGGCCGGCCTATTGCTATTTCAGTTTTCTGACCCATAGAGCTCTGTATTATGTACCAATTTTAGTGCGGATATCATGACGAATTTGATCACATGTTAGTCCAAACTTAGCGCTTTCACAGCTCGCTAAGCAAACTGAGGCTGCCTCTAACGCCGAGCCGTGCAAGACCACGTCTCAGTTTCATACGTCGTTAGTCGTTACACAGTATATATTTTAATAGTGCAATTTGGAAAACTTAAGTCCTCTGGGATTGACCCAACAATGATGTAGTAGTAATGAATATGCAGAAAAAAAATTTGGCAGATGTTATACTTCGAAGATGGAAAAAGCCATGAGGTTCACATAAATACTTTGATCATTTTTTCAAGTTAAGGCCAGGTTGGACAAAATATCGTATTTTTTACACGATTTTGCCACGCGAGAATTGATACTTCTGGAAATAGTATATGCACGGAAAAAAATATGCGTACACACACATGAAATATGTATTTATTTAAACAATTATTATTGAGTAATAATTGTGTTTTCCTCCCCTAAGAAAATTCGTGTTTACCATACGCCATTTTCCTATGTACTAATTTCTACTGCATATCTGTAGTATGGTGTGGATCTGGGTTACTAGAATCTAGGTAAGGATAGTTTATATCCTCTTGGTCCTTTTTATTTATAATCAAATCGTAAAAATATATCCATCATAAAATGTCTTTTTATCGTATATTTAAAAGTGTTGCCACCTTTTTTAGTGTTACCACACGTAATAATAGTTTGTTTATTGAGTGAAATGAAAATAAATTTCCAAGGCCTGTGGCGGGCTGCGACGTCACCGGTGCAGTCAACAATTGCTGACGCTAACTCGATTGTGCATTGTTCCAATTAGGATATTTTCTTCCCATGAGATATTTCAATAGCGAGTCAAATGTTAAGTTCAATTTGGATGTTTAATTTGAAATATTTGTATATTTAATACTGACGATTTTTCAATATAGTGTCTTATTTTTATGTACAAGCTAGCCACAAAACTTATTAATCATCAGTCTTCAAAACATACTTCCGATCATATCGCATAAAAGTTACATATAGCACGAATAGGTATTGGAACGACGATAAGTTAATGCCTCTCTGTTAGCAAGTAGCACGTAGACATGTACATCTATATTCTATAATATTATCTCCTGGAACGCGGAAGGTGTCGCCGTAATGAAATCGTCCAGGATAACATCAATCGACCTGGACGAAACTCGCAGAAATACCAGCTCAAAATAGCAGTTTAATGCTGCTATGTTTTGTATGGTGATTAGAGTACTGGAGCGCCATTTTTGGGAACGAGACATTTCTTAGTCTTCGACAGTGACAACTCATCTGCATTTTGATTCTTACCCTGCAGCATTACGCTGAGTCATAACCTTTTCGATGGCTCAATACACAGCGCATCACTTGTAGGTTTGATCTACCAAACATTTAACTGTCTTATTTATTTATGTAATGTATATAGTATCAGCGAATGTCTTTCTTTCATTCTTTTTAATCGTGGATAGATGTAAATGTCTGGGCCGCAGCAACCACTTATCAGGTGGACTATGTGCTCGTCTAGCACCTTACTATAAAAAAGTTAAAAAAAATATAATTTCTATGTGACATTCTAAAGCGTAATTTTTCTATCTCTTTGGTTTATAAAAAATGTAAGTTTTCATCACAAGTTCAAATTATTTATTCAAAATATTATTTTGTTACCTACTAGCGTTCAAAACATCAACAGGAGATCATAGAGGAGTTGTTGAAACAGAAAGTTTATTGGTCGTATTAAAAAAAATTGAGTAGAAAGTAAGAGCCGACACTAAAAATATATCTTTAAACACATTTTTGCAGGATTAATACATGCTCAAGGTAACAACTAGATCTCCTATTTTCCCATCCATAAGGGTAGAATTTTTCGATTAACATTATATATGGCACAACCCAAAGTATAACACATACATTTATAAAATAATCTTTAAAATTGGTTCACAATGGACGAAGATATCGTGTAATTTCTCCTCCTTTTTTGACGTCTGCCAACAAGTTGTTCGAATTGGTGAAATATAAACAATCGGTTTATTTTTAAAGAAAACAAAACTTTAAACGCTTAAAACAGTTTAATATTTCTGTAAAACGTGGTCAAACATATTTTCTCTAAAAGATTTGCTAGAAGCTCGCGTTAGTCTGATGATATGGTGTATTTTTGGATTACTCACCGCTGCGTCAACAACGATCCATTTACTCTGCGTTAATACTGCGTAATACCTACTACATACATCTGCATGAAATAATCTCTTGCAAATTTGCATGTTTATTTATACGATTTTAAAAGCGTAAACAGAAAGTTCAATGGTTTATGTGATGCTTTTTTATTTGTGTACGTTATAAGATGACTCGCGGCTTCTTTTTTTAATTTTCACACGAATTGTAGGCATCCATAGTTCAAGAGAGATCTTAACTCCTTTTATTATTATAGCATGTATCTTGTATGGTAGGTGCTAGGCTCTAAAATCTTTTATGGGTCTAGAAGAGCTCATTGTAAACGTCTTTGGTAGTGCTAATCGATATGCTAACACCCGCCATAATTTCCTTTCACAGCCTTTCAACTTAAATAAATAGTTAGCATATCGTTACAAACGACTGGAGATTGATAAAATCATTTAAAATGTGAAGTCGAATAGCGATTTTATAACACGTAATTACTATGCTCGGCGTTACCAAGAATAGAACAGTAAGTTTATATTCGTCCCCGAAAGTTCCCCCGTTGCGCCGAAGTTCTAGATTGACGCGGGGGCCACTCATTTACAATTAACTCCGCGGGATGAATAGTAATTGCGGTACTGGACGCGCGCCAGTGTTGCTATTTCCCCTAGGTGGTATACTATGACAATTGACACAGGCAGTTAGCGATTATAATAATCCGGGTTAGTTTTGAACCGACTGTGCTGTGTGATGCACGCACATACGATGTGCTACTTAATCTGTGACAGCGATGTGAAAAAGTTTACTGTGTTTGTTCCGGTGTTATGTGACAATGCAGTTTACTTTGGTGATTGTCGTAAACAAAGTTAAGCTATGTCCGGTAACCGAGGAACCGTTGAAACCGATAGGTAAAATATTATTGATCGACTTAATTAACTAAGGGTATATTTAGATAATTGGTATAAGGATAATTTTTAATACTTTTACATGAAAGAATATTTCTAGTAAACAAACCGTATATTTACTCGTACTTGTTTTTCTTTGAGGGTATAGTTTTATACGTGGTAGAGCCATACTTCAGTTATATTAGTAGTATAGTTGTAGCACGAATGGGTCGGCTGGACCGGGGAAGGACCACGCTCTCACAGAATACCAGCGTGAAATAGTAGCTTAACGCTGCTGTGTTTCGTATGGTGAGCATAGAGACCGAAGACCCTTCTTACTGGAAACGAGGCATTCCATCTTAGTCCTCACGGGTGACAACGCATCTGCATTTTGATTCGTAATCGAGGATAGATGTCCATAGATGAGATCTATGGGCCGCAGCAACCACTTACCATCAGGTGGACTGTGTGCTCGTTTGTCACCCCATCCTATAAATAAATAAAAGGTTAGTCGCAAATATTGACATAACAATATTCTGTTGCACTTTGAGTAAATTCACTAGGGTAGGATTGTTTACAATTTGGTACAGTAAATGACTACTTTTTTATTATGCATGAAAAGAACTACATCGTCGCATTAGGTAATTCCGGTCATGATAGTTGTTACTTTAGTTTAAATAAATAAATATTTATACATAAAATGAACAAAAACAAAATTAAAGTAGTTTACTAAAATACCGGTAGGTGGGTATATATGTTTCTTATTTATAAAATCCGGATTGATACCCGCCTGCACCAATTTAATGTTAATTGGAATTCAAAGTGCCGATTTGCCATGTGCTTGGCGGTGAGAGAAAACATTGTGAGGAATTGTGAGGAGGTTTCCTCATGCATGTCTGAATAAAATATTTTGAAGACGTGTGAAGTCCGCTAACACGCACTGGAGCGGACTAATTGTTCCATAACTCTGTCAGAAATGAGAGGAAACCTATGTCTAGTTGTGCTTTACATTATACTAACGATCTGACCTAGCGATTTCTGGATCTTGACAATATCACCACCTACCGGTTGCTATTGTGAATCAAAACCAATCTCGAATCAACTTAATCACACTTACAAAAATTCATCAAAATCGGTCCAGCCGATTAAGAAGAGTTCAGTCAAACACACACGGTCTCTGCTAAAGATATAAAAAATTCTTTAAAAGGATGCTTTATCGTCGTAAATTTCCCCTGTAAAAATTACAAAAATCCACAATAAATTGGAAAGAGGAGAATACGTTAAGTGACAGAGTTTCCATTCGACGCTCCTGTAATTTCAAACCAATCCGGGGTGTGTCCGAGTGTTGGTGTGGAAAAAAGTAATCGTGACAAGTCTATCCAGGTGGTATGATGACTACTTTCCTACCCAGAAGGTCGTCTAAGAAGTTACTACTCTATTACCTATTTCTGCTGCGAAAACCAGTGCTTCGCAATGCTGTGTTCCGGTCACAAGGGTATAGAGAGCCAGTATGGTTACAGACCGCAAGGCATTCAATTCATTTATCTGTTGACTTTGGTGAAGTTGGTCGACTCCAATGGCCACTTACCATTAGGACTGTAAGATCGTTTGTCAAAGAAAATCTCGGTTGTTTTATACCAAGCTTGTACAATGTATACATCATCAATGTACAATTATTGACAATATACTTCTGCAGTAATGCCAGATATACTGATCCAGATCTCGAGGAACTGTTATGTATGAATAACGTCGGTACATCGTATACAAACACCTGCTTTTGACACAATTTACGTTTTTTATCAAAGTAGCAAGCCGATAGATATTTCGCTCGATTTGTTTGCCAATTCCACTAACTAAGGTGGCCCTAGTCGATAGCATGAACTAAGTGGTGGGCGGGGTTAAAATGCATGCTATCTCAGCCGATATCACGTGCGAAAGCGAAAGGCACGATGATTTACAACAAAACGAGCACGCAAAATTTTATAAACAGACCTTTGGGAGTCTGGATATCGTGAAAAATCTATTGAATATATCTGTTCAAAATAAAATTATTTGCACTTTTGAAAACCTATCCCTGTATGGTAATTGTTTTGCAATTTTCGTTATTCTTATGGTATTTATTTCCGCCCAAAGATGTGTTAAAATTAGTTCTTTTAAATATATTCTTTTTTTACTTTTTTGTTTCCATACAGGGCTAGATAATGATGAAACAAATTGAAATCATTTTTTATTTTGAACGTACACCATCAAACAGTGAAGTAATCACCAGGGTACGTTTGTATGGAATAATGAGTGACTAGTGTAGTATCCTTAAGGCTAATTTCTATATGAATTTGCTTTTCTTCAGTAAACTTCACTTCATAATTTTCCAAATTCGTGACATTAAGTTACGATCTGATGTAGTTAACTAGTTAAACCTATTTTTGATATGGTAAAAATCAATGATTGTCTCTTTTTCAGTCTAAATGACTTGTCAGTTGTGGTTTCCGGAGCCTCAAAATAATTAAGAAAAAGTCTTATGATTTACTGCTGAGAATTTTTCTGGGGCCTCAAAATAATTAAGAAAGCCTTATTATTTACTGCTGTGAAGTTTTACGTGGTTTGTGACAAATTATTATACGCTTCCACTATAGCTTTCATTTCGTCATTATTGACTTGAGTCTTAGCCGTCCGCAGATATCGTTAAGGTGAAATGGACGCCAAAAGCATATTTTTACGCTTTATAGATGCACAGAAAATCAATTTTTTGTCATTAAAACTACGAATTCACTTTTTTTTAAATTATTGTGAAAGTTAAAGATTTTCCTTAGTGAACTATGAATGCCAAAAAACCATTGACACATTTTGGCTCGATATAAAAAGATCGCCAATTTTCCTTAAAATCTACAATTTTAGGTACTTCCAGTAAGGGAAAAGCAGTTTCATTCGAATGCAATTAAAGCAATTTCAACTAAATTCTATTCTATGTGTTCACCAGTGAATACACGGGAAATTATGGGTTTATTTTCCAATAAAAGAGTACCTATATTTCATTTTAAAAAGATATCAAATGACTATGGTGCAATAAAATTGCGCGCGGGCCGGCAAAACAGGAGCATATCACCAATCACCACACTCGTAACTACGATACTATTTCGCTTTAATGAGGCCGAAATTTAAAACAAAAACCAAAACGGAAGTCATCAAACCAAAAACCCGTCGTACATTAATTTGCGGTTATCGTTACCGTAACCGTAACCGTTACCGTTACTTCTTATAAAAAGTCTACTGCTGAACTTAGACCTTCCCATAGATCGCCTCATAGGGAAAATATTTGAAAAAGTTGCCACGCAGGCAGGCGGGTTGGCGACCGTAGTTTTTTCATTACTAGCTGTTGTTATTAGAAGACTGCTGCCCGTTTCCTGGTTGGTTTCCCTGTCTCTTACGTCACCGAGGGACTGTATGAGGTAGTCGATATTCTTACACCGCCTCTACGCGGTCATTACTACGGGTAATTTGCGTTAGCTGGCTCTAATATGTATTTGGTATCGTGTACACAGACGATGTAGCATTGGCGTCTCAGCGGAACTTATAATAGGTATTTAAAAATACCTCGATTTTTTCGTAGTTGCAAATAGAAAGATAAAAACAAAGGGCGAGAAAATAAACTGAATTTTAAAAGAAATGTCAATAGCTTTAATATGACTTCAACTTGAATTTAGAATTCCAACTCGAATGAATGCATGACCAGTAGAAGTTTTATTCTAACCAAGGCTATATTGATAAATTAACATTTTTTTTCGATGCGAAATCCTTGTAATTGTTATCGATTAGATAAATAATGTTCACATTGTGCGTTCCTTGAGACGTGAAAAAAATATATTTCCTAACGTTCAAATATTAAGTAATATGTACATTTACATATTATGTTTTCTTCGGTAGTTTAATAGACGACTTAGTTATAGAGATTTTACAACGTATTCCATAATATTTGAAAAAAAAAACAATTTATTACGTTGATTTATTACAAATTGTTCAATTTTAACTAAAGGCAAGGAAGTAGGTGGTTGGTTATACTTACAAATTGTGCCTCGTGTGTGGCAATAGCCAACGGAACAATATTGTAAGTGACATTCTTAACCATCTGAATAAACGTAATTGAACAATTCCTATCGGCCCATTGCCCTTTTCCACTTGCGAGTTGCGACTAGCCGTATGAACCAATCTATAATTGAAAGCAGCTGCTAATCTATAAGAGGCGTTTAAATTGACGCGTATGGAGCAAGCAATACAAATACATAAGGCAGTTATACAACATTAATACATAAAAGCTCTAAAATTTCTCAAAAATCCTGTACATTACGATCTGTCTCGATACCCCACTAGTACGAATTCCTTGACAATTAAAATTATGTTTATATGTTGATATAATGAATTGCACATGTGACGAGTGTTGTTTAAGCAATTGTGATCGGAACGATTGCGCTCTCGCTCTCGTCTCGCCCTATTTGCTAGCTTTATCTAAAATTATCATACAGTTGTATGAATCATAATAACAGAGTGGTTCTCAAATACTGGAACGTTCAGAGTAACATGCTC
Source organism: Parnassius smintheus behrii (assembly GCA_036936625.1). NCBI lineage: Eukaryota > Metazoa > Arthropoda > Insecta > Lepidoptera > Papilionidae > Parnassius > Parnassius smintheus. The sequence goes on along the minus strand of JAUPFT010000010.1, from coordinate 28,355,301 downwards.
AGCACTAGGAAATGTTTACTATGTGCCGCTGTAGCTCAAGATTAACTATAATAATAATGATGATGACGATGAATGCATCTCACCATTATGCAACGCTAAATTCCTAAATATTAGGTGAGATAGGGTGCACATTGTACATTTTGTATTTTTCACCGTCATCGGCTAAAAATTGTTCACTGTTGGACATAGCACTCTTTCAAAGAGTTGCAATAACATCAGACTCCTCGAATCCTAAACACAGTCCCCGGTCTGGATATTATTGACCATACAATTCTGTTAAATACAATAACTTTTTTGCAGATTCACGTGATTAGAAAACACCAACACGTATTTTCAACTAACAATATATTAACACATTTATATACAAAACTCGTGCCGGGACTATAATAGACTTTTAGTCACAATAAAGTGGCGAAATTGTATTTTAAATTTCATGGTCAAGCCCAAGGTTGACGTGTTCAGATACTGAAAAATTGAAGGCGTACGTACCCTTGAGCCATATTTCTATGACAATAAATTCTCTTTAACTTGAAATGACAACAGACGTATAAAGATTTAACATTAATTTAGATTTCTAAACAAGATTCTTACATTAAAAATGATACTAATTTAAAATAAAATAAATTCCTGCAATACGAGGTCTGTATTATCAATCGATATCTCTTCGAAGTTCTCTCAAGAGTATTAATTAGCAGTGACATGGTACCCCTACTATAATTCATAAATTTTTTTATTTATCGTATTTATTGTATTAACTGTATAGGGGCCTGTGATTTTTTCCTGTTTTGTAAGTTTTTTTTATAGGATAAGGGTGACAAGTGAGCACACAGTCCACCTGATGGTAAGTGATTTCTGTGGTCCATACACATCTATATACATCCTCGTTTGCGAATCAAAGTGCAGATGCGTTGTCAGCCGTGAGGACTGAGATGGAATGCCTCTCTTCCAGTAAAAATGGTCTCCGGTTCTCTACACTCGCCATACGAAACACAGCAGCAATAAGCTGCTATTTTACGCTGGTATTCTGTGCGAGCATGGTCCTTCCCCGGTCTACAACTATACTTCTTCTCTTCGTGCTACAACTATACAATAACAGTCTTACCAATAAAAATATCTAAAACATCTGTTTAACAAGTGTGTACTTATACATTGTATAAGCTTTGGGTAAGAGTTACACACGCTCTTTACCAATAACGGGTGTATAACCATTGTATAGTTATAAACTCGCTAAAACAAAAACCATTGGCAACATTCATCAAAAACGTTTTGAAACTCAATTGTAAAATTGTAGAGACATTTTGAAAACACATAAGTAGCTTATAAATTCTCTTTTTGTAATTAATGACACATAAAATTAGCCCAAAACATTGCTTATTTGAATTTAGAAATAATCTATTGTTTTTAGGCGATAAAAACTGAACATTATTTTGACAAAGCCATATTTATTATCCTCATAAGTTTATGAACGTACCTTTCAGACAGTTTCCAATTCAATCGTCTACACAGTAATCTATGCAATCGTCATTCGTCAATTTTGTTGTTTGGGTTTAATAATTCGTTAATAGCTACTATATTGTTTAAAACATCGCAAATTCTGTAATAATGGCTAATAGTAATTTAAAGTTTGTCAAAAGAAAACGGTCTGCAAATTGGGATGCATTAGAGAAGGTAAGATAATTTACTAGAAAAAACATTTAAAACTATATACTGTTTCTTAAATACTACTATTTATATGGCCACAATTTGTAATCTAATTTGTATATTATCTTTCTGAGTTATTAAAAAGTTGTATGAAGGAGTTTGTATCCGTCATAGAAAATAAAAACACTGATACAAATACTAATAAAAGTAAGACCATTGCTTGGCAGAAGGTGATGAAAAGGTTAGTAAAATACTACATTTTATGAATTTTGTTTCATATTTATTGTATGCAAGTTGTAGTTTAAGAAATTAAATTTAAAAAAGAATATACACTCACTTACTGAGAAACAAAAGAAAGTAACATGTGCTTAGAGTAGGCATAAAATATCTGTGGACGTATGTTAATTATAAATATGAATATAAAATCTTGCACAAAATACTAAAAAAGCTGATGGTAGTGTAAGAATATTTCATAGGCGCTTACTAATATGCACATCCAAAATCAAAGCGCAGTCAAACTCCCAGTACAATAACCCCTAAGTGTTAGTTAACCAACTAGATGTGTTAAGATATTTGTTAGGTATAATCTGATAAGTCGTTAATTATTATAGTATATGTAAGATATTTTAATTTCATGTTTTTAAAATGAGTATGTTTTCATTTTAGTGTAAATATATATTTAAATATTTTTAATGTTTATTATTTGTTAGTTTTGTGTAAGTTTTATTAATATTGTACACATTAAACTATGCATATTGTGATTGAAACATTTTCAGTTTTAGTGAATTGAATAGCCGGGTAAGAGAATTGGCTGAAGTAAAGCAACAGTGGCGCACAATGAAACTTGATGCCAAAAAAAACATGTCACAAGTAAAGACATCCATCAAATGTACTGGTGGAGGGCCTAAACCTCTTAGCCCAGACATGGAAACCATTGACATTTTGAGCATGATTCCACAGGAATTTGAGACAGATTTCAATGTCTTCGACAGTGACAGCATAACAGTGAGCTCATACCATATTTTTGTAATTATTTTGTCTTAGCACTAACACAATGTTTAGTATCAGAATGAGTATGTTATATCTTACTATTATGACATCATTGTGTGATATTCTATTTTATTTTAGCATCCAGAGGTTCAAAGTCAGGAGAAGTCCTCGGTTAATACAATAACACAAGAGTATGTTATCACTCCAGGAGATAGTAATGATAATGTGCAAGAGGTTTGTTAGTTTAAATTTGTTGATTGAATTTACTTTGATTAGTATCTTTTGAATTCTGAATGATTTTTGTTAATATTCCAGAATATTACACCACTACCTTTCAAGATGCAAAATGAAAAATATAGAACTAAACGGAAATTATCATTCAATCGTATGAATGATAATATACACACAACTAAACGTGAGGTAAAATTTAATTTAATTTTAATAAGTAGTTTAGTTTAGTAAGTATAACTAAATTATGGGATTAGTGATATGTGATTAATAATATGTTTATTACAGGATAGAGACTTAACCAGAGAGCGCAATCATGTTCTTGTCAGTTGCGTAAAGGAAGAACATGATTTAAAAATGAAAAATATGATGGAAGCTCACAGTGTCATTAAAGAGGAACATAATTTAAAAATCCAAAAAATATTATTGGAAAAAGAAGAAACGCAGCTTCGTGTTGAAAAACTTAAATTAGAAATTTTACTTTTAAAATCAAAATTGTCACAATAAAATATCTTTTACCTTTTTATGTTAAATTAATAGTTTTTTATGTTAAACAATCAAATTAAGTTAAATTGAATAAGATTAAATTAAATTTATAATAATGTATGTCACTTATATGGACTCTGTCTGAAATAAATCGATTTTATTTATTTTTTATTTTATTCATTAACAAAACATTTTTGTAACTAAAAGTGTGTTTCAATGAATAATCTCCTTGTTTCTTTACCAGATCGGCTATCGAGACCTTCCCTTAGCATTTGTTGGTCACCATTATCTTCAGATATGACTGGTTCAAGAAAATCAATGCCTTCATTCATTTCAATGGCAATATTGTGTAATATTGCAAGCGCAACAATGTATAATTTTGCATTTTCCAGTGACACATTAAATCCAAGTAATAAACATCGGAACCTCTGTTTCCAAACTCCGAAACACCTTTCAATTGTATTTCTTGTCAATATATGTGATTTATTGTAAGATTCCTCCTTAGCGATACGAGGATTCTGGACTGGTGTAAACAAATAATTTGTTAAACCGTAGCCAGAATCTCCTAGTAAACGAGCATGAAATTCCCCATTTTTAAATCGTTGTCGGATTCGGCTTTCTCTAAATATTCTTGCATCATGTGTGCTGCCTCTCCAGTGTGCCACTATGTCTCTTATCTTTAATTGGGCATCACAAACTACTTGGACATTTAAGGATGAAAACCCCTTTCTGTTTATATAATATTGAGCACTATCGCCTCCGACTTTTTTAATCTTTATGTGTGTGCAATCAATAGCACCAATTGCTTGCTTAAAGCCACAAATGTTCCTAAATCCAGAAACCACTTGTTCTTGCTCTTCTAAAGTACTAGGCATGCGTATAAATTCTGCCGCTTTACTTGCCAAAGCAAGAGCTACTCTTCGGCATATATTCGTAATGGACTGTTGGCTAAGTCCATGAATGTCTGCTGCATCATCTTGAACTTCTTGCCTAGCCCACGTTCTGAGAGCAGTACATACCTGAAGTTCTACAGACAGCCCGCCACCACTAGCTTGTAGTTCGATGTCACGTTGAACCAAATCAACTATTTTTCTCATATATACTTTACTGAATCTATATTTCATTCGAAATTCTTTATCTTGTAGAGTAAAGGGATCGAAACGTTTTTTGTAAAGTTTTCTTTTTCTTGGTGGTTCCTCACGGTCGATTTCATCAAAAATATCGAAATATTGTAAATAATCCATTATTTTCAAAAACGCCACACGTCAAATAGAGGTTATACACGTCTTAAACAAAGGTTGAGAACTGTATAACGGTTGTGTAATTTCTCATACAATTTAAACACTCGTTATAACAGATGTATACAACTGAACTGTCAAATGTCGTTTATTGGTAATGTTAACGTTATAACTCTGGTATACGTCGTGTGGAAATCTTTATTAGTAAGGCCGTTAATATATAGCTGCGGCATGACTCTACCACGTTAAAGAAACGACTTATAAAATATTAGAATATTTTGGTATTCCTTAAATGGCGTAAAAAATGCTTGGAGATGTGTCAGGCATAATATTTAAAACTAGCCACGGGATGCAGCATCTACGCTGCTCTCAGCTACTCGTATGTGAATAAATCAGCGATTATCATTTTTTTCGAAATCGGCAGGAACTTATATCAATTACAGGTTTATGATAACAATTTCTTTATCAACGACACTTTTTGTGACATTGCTTGAAAAACACACAAAAAATTATACGATTGATAAATATATTGAAGTTTAAGAACCACTGATTTAGACTGTTGGAACAATGAGTATATGAGTGACGGGGCGTGCCGGGCGGCGGCTCTGATCTCGACCTACTGAGATACCGTGATCACTAGATATCTGACTCCGGTACTGACCGACCATAAATCGATTCATATTATGGACCTGCTGTTCCGCTGCTTGCGCTATTTGCGATAGTTCACCGCACCATCTAATCGGGTTATCTCGTACAACGCTTACTATCCGATTGTTCTTAAAAGTCGTATTTGCATGTCCGTCAATACGGCGCTGAAATGATTACAAATTATGTTTGGCAGTATAGTGTAAAATTACCGCTAATACTTATATTTGAACTTTTACACTAGCCTATAAAAATATACAGCTATATTAGTAGTATCGTTGTAGCAGGAATGGGTCGACTCGACCGGGGAAGGACCACGCTCTCACAGAATGCCAGCGTCAAATAGTAGCTTAATGCTGCTGTGTTTCGTATGGTGAGTGTGGAGAACCGGAGACCCTTTTTACTGGAAACGAGGCATTCCATCTTAGTCCCCACGGGCGACAACGCATCTGCATTTTGATTCGTAATCGAGGATAGATGTAGATGTCTACGGGCCACAGCAACCACTTACCATCAGTTGGATAAATTTCACAGAAGGCGTGAAATCCAGGTTCGGTACCCGCCGGTACTTATTGATTTACCACATGCTCGGTGGTAAAGGAAATATTTTGAGGAATCCTGAATGGTGTCTGAGTAATTAAAAATAAAATATTTCGAAGACGTTAAGTCTGCCAACATACATTGGGGCAGCGGCCGGACACTTCCATATCATCCACATCCACAGGAAGGGACTTATTAGGCAGTAACATTATATTATTATAATATAAAGCAGTAATTAAACTATGAAACATGTAAGGTTAGGTACTAGACTATGAAACTATACACAAGCCAAATACTGGAGTAGGTAGTTACTACATAGTTATAAATTCATTCGTATAAAGTATATATATTTAATATCTACTACTACTGTAATAACCTAATAACATACTGGTGATTGGTGAAGCTAAGTAACGAAAACATTATCCGTGAACACGTCGCAGTTGAGATCATCGCAGCATCTGATTTTTTGACTGTAACTGTATTAAAAATCTATTTCTCTCATAATAATATTGAGTATCTACGTAAAGAACAGAAATATGTAATTATGGAGATTAATGCACTTTATAAGAAGGACAGCAACAGGGACAGCTTTGATATAATGTGTTATGTATGAACTTTGAATTCTATATCTGCACACAGTGGAATTATTTTCACATATCATCACTGGCTTCTAGCTTTTGCTGTGTGAAGATTTGTAATCTAACCTAAAAAATTCTTAACTATATTGGTATAATAAATATGTACAACACAATACATCATTATTATGCTGTTGTCAATAAAGATTACCCTTGCACGGTTTTACCGATGAGATGTTGTATTGAAAAAGTAAATTAATGGGCCAAAATAAATGTACTTACACTAAATAAACTCTTCGGTATCGAGAACCCCATGATTGCCAATGGGTCATCAACCTGCTCATCTGGCCCTCAGTCGCACCGGCATACTAACGAAAATTATTATTATCTTATGTGCCGTAGGCTGAAGCTGATTCTACGTCAGTGTGCGTTTAAACTTTGTGATGACGATACACGCGCTGTTGTGCTATAAAACTTTAAATAATTAGTAACTCGCTAATATGTGCTGTGTGATATAGTGGACGTGTCTGACAGTGACAAAGTGCATTGACATAGGCAACTATTATAGTGTTTTGAACAGTAGCCATTAGTTACTCTAAGTCTAACCCAAGTATTTCAGCAGTATTAACACATGCGGCTTCAGTCGCAAAACAATGAAGCGTTCGAAAAACGGTGATAAAACAACCAAGTTCAAACACAAATTGATAAAGAAAATTAAAATAAGTAGGTACTTAATATCTCTTTTTTCGTTGTAAAATGGAATAATAATTTACAGTTGTTCAGAAAACGTTCAATTTTGAAACATGACTGTTAATTTCCACGCAAAATTGTAACATTAGGCACGAGGTTTAAGGATTAAAATTAAGGTGCGAATTTATTAAGAGTGGCTCGTGATATCCCAAGCAGAAACGTGGTCGCCTCGACGCCCACTCGCGACTTCAAGGTCTCTAATCACTTAATTTGTTCTCCGTTCAGAGCAATATTACACAATTTCTTAGAGCATTTCAACTATAATTGATAATATCCATTATCAGCGCCTTGCACCACACTCTATCTATTTTATTTTATGTTTTGTTACATATATTTTGTTACATTTATCATAAGCTACCGCGTACGCCGTTTAGTGGCGGTATAAGAAAATTCATCACCTCATATCAGCCCGCGGGTGTCGTACGAGGCACAAGGTAAAGGTAACAAGGGATGGTCTATTTTTCTGAAAATGACTCAAAATAAAAAGTAAAAACTGCAATTGCCAATAGGTAGTAGTGGCAACAATGATAAATAAATAAATATGTATAAGTCGTTTTATTGGGGAGCCCTATGTATTTCTGAACTGTCTATCTTCATTTAAAAAGGCTTTTATTTTACAAGGTATGTCAACCTTATCGTAACTTACCTTGTTCCTGTTACACAAATCCTAAGTGGTTATTTAGAAACGGGGAATTAATGTGGTACCTAAGCCCTATGGTCTTTTGATAGACTGTTATAAATGAATTAAAAGAAAATAAATTTATTTAGTAACGCGATATTATAATTTGCTTACAACAATAGCACGTTTTCAAATTTAGTAAATGGTTACTAAAAAGGTACCCAATTCAGCATACCTCGTCTTGGTACTTAAGCAGTTCAACGCTGATCTTCTGTAGATGCCAAACGTACAAAGGTTACTACAAAAAACTTATACATTTCATATACTATCGAACACATTAATAAAAATGAATAAAATAACAATTACATATATAAGATTTTTTATAAACAGAATTAAGAAGTACGCAAACACAGTGTATTTTTTTATTATTCTGACTTTTGAATAAATGAAATTATTTTTATGCTCATTTTAGTGTATCATTTATATTAAAAGACGTGCAAATAAATATTTATATCACACATTTTAGCTAGGTTTGAAAGCAATTAATTGTAAGTTAACAAAGGTACCACGCCACCACTACATGGTATACCATGTAGTGGTGGCGTAGGAGAATGCACTACCGTACTCGTATATCATCCCGTGAGTATCGTAAGCACCTTTTTTCAACTAACAACCAAAAAGAATAAACAAGTGCGGTTGCCAACACTTCCCAGCGTGATATCCATCGCAAATATTCTATCAGGTAACCTATGGGTAACTCCATGTTCAGCCGTGATGGGCTTTAATGAAAGAAAAATAAAAATAAAAGGTAATAAAATAATTTGATATTCGGATTCATTTATAGTCTGGTCGGGTGCTTGCTTGTCAATTCACTATGTGTAATGCCAATTTTCTCGTGTGGTAACCTCAACGTGCAGTGGAGGAACTACACCACACGTAGATTATCATTTTGAGTACATCGGAATTCAAAATATTGCGTGTGGTGCAATTCTAAAATATTGAAGGTTGACCACTTAGCCTTACTGAAATGACAATATAGGTAACGCAATAGAGACGGTGTGATACAAGATATTGTCAACTACGCAAAAGTACATGCTCGTATTCTCCTTGAATTATCTATGTTAAACTTATGCGATGAAATTCAAGGAGGGTTCGGATACATCAGAGTACTAGATTCGAAAAACAACAATTCAAAATAAATCAAACCAAAAAATCAAGTTGGTAAGGTAGAACAGTTTATATATGCAACGTTTGTTTACGTACACAGTGATTCAAGGGCTAAGTTAGTAACATGAAAGGCCTGCATTTTTAACGGTCGTAGCGTGAAACCATGTCTTATCTAAACACACCGGCGCGGCGACTGATGTATGATTTTATTATCAAACGAAGAAGCATTCTTTAAATTTCTTCTAAGGAATTCGAGCGACGTTTTATTTATTAACTTACTTTATCACTTTATCAAATAATGACTGCGTGTGAAATTTCAAATAATTGCAAGGCCGACATGGCAGCTTTTGAGGTGTGACGTCTGTTACTGTGACCGTGAACCGCTTGTCAATCGGGGTCCTAATCTTTGAAAGGCCTTTGTAACTGTTTATGAGTGGATTATAATCTAATATATAAAAAGAAATATTTATTTGTACGTCTTCTACGCGTTTCGACGCCATTCTTTCGATTACGAAGAAACTTTGGTGAATCGTTTAGGCCGAAAAAGTTTCTGACAAATAAGAGGCATGCAATGCCTCCACCTCCACCAATGATCACAAATAAAGCATGCGACGCATTCCGGATACAGCTAATGTGTTATGTTTACGACAGAACTTACTTTTTATGATTCGCAAAAAGCGTCAAGGAGTAACATAATTTCACAGAATACGCGCAAACCAAGTTCGATTCTCGACCACACCACTGAAATTGTAAGTGCAGCTTTACATCGTGCTTGCATGTGAAGGAAAGTAGGATGATATCGAATCAAATCGAGGCAAATGTAGTTGTCTATTGGCCACAGCATCCGTTAACCATCTGGTAAACTGTGTGCTTGATTGTCACTCTTAATCTATAGAAAAATCTAAGTGAAATGGGGGTTTGATTCCCAACCGACTTCAAAAGCTATAAAATTATGCGGGTATCTTTTTTATTTCTAGTTCTTTGAAGTTGGTTTTGTACTTCTTTTTTTGAGTTAAATTTTTATGATCATGACATCCAATACTCTATATAAGCCAATACAAATAATGAAGATATTATGTTTAATTATATAATCATAGGCCGCGGCTCGAGTAACCCAATCTTATTTTAGCATTTGTTCTAAACAACTTCGTAAACAATGAACAAATTGTAGAGGCTTTTACTCAAATCAGCGTTGCATGTTTGAACATACAGTGAAGGGCACTGGACAGTCGTGCTGATTTCTCAATTGCTATTTGAATGTATCGATTTAGCAACTGTCACCGTCTCATACCATTGCCGTTTTGTTTCATCATCGCCAAATCGAATTAGATCTTAGTTTTTCCTTATTAGTTATCCGATATTTGCAACTTAGCGGAAATTGTAATTTTTCACAATTTATAGAACTAAAATTATACATTACAATTTACAATCAGCAGATATTTAAAAAATATTCATTGAATTTTTGTTTATCTACTAATTTTCGTATATTATAATAGCTGTGAGGGTAGTGGTAGACCTATAAAATTAAGTAATCACGTTTTATAATGCTTTAGTTTATTATTTGTTACCATAAGTAAGAGAAGGTTCTGTTACAGATTTTTTTTTAATTAAACTAAATTTTTAATTTGTATATTTGAAATCTAAGAACCTTAAACAAAAGTTGTTATTACTTATTTGTTACATTATACCTATAATGAACATTTGTTTTAGATGAGCACCGATCGGCGGGCGGCAGTTGGGAGGAGCCGGTGAGCGCGGTGCGAAACACACCGCTGCGTCGCTCACAAAGGCTCAACTCCACGCTGGATTCCAGGTACGGTACATTTGGTTCATTTCGCATACTAGACAGGTTCTCATAAAGTGCATTTAACACTTAAAGTTGAGTATTACTTCATTATAACATCTTTGTCATAGCAAAGGTCTCTCAATACTCCCCAGAGTTTTATACGTGGTAGAGCCATGCTGCTTTGTATTGGTGGTATAGTTGTAGCACGAATGGGTTGGCTCGACTGGGGAAGGACCACATCATTCATCACATCATTACAGCCTTTCACAAGTCCACTGCTGAACATAGGCCTCCCCCAAGCAATGCCACAAAGCACGGTCCTGAGCCACCTGCATCCATCGACTTCCTGCATGTCTTACCAGGTCGTCACTCCATCTAGTGGGGGGTCGCCCTACACTACGCCTACCGGTACGAGGCTGCCACTCGAGAACCTTTCTTCCCCATCGGTTATCGGTTCTTCGAGCTATATGGCCGGCCCATTGCCACTTCAGCTTACTAATCCGTTGGGCTATGTCGGTCACTCTGGTTTTACTGCGGATATCCTCATTTCTGAGTCTATCACGCAGAGAAACTCCGAGCATAGCCCTCTCCATAGCTCGCTGAGCGACCTTAAGCGTCCTCATACGGCCAGCAGTGAAGGACCACGTCTCAGATCCATAAGTCATCACTGGCAACACGCACTGGTTGTACAATCTAGTTTTTAGAGATTGAGGTATACCTGACGAAAAGATACGTCGTAATTTCCCGAACGCTGCCCAGCCGAGTTGAATCCGTCGATTGACCTCTCGGTCGAAGTTGGACTTACCTAGTCGGACTATTTGTCCCAGGTAAACGTACTCGTCAACAACTTCGAGCATAGTGCTCCCAACAACTACCGGCATAGGTGTGACATGGACATTGAACATGATCTTTGTTTTGTCCATGTTCATCTTAAGACCTATCCGTTGGGAGGCACTATTGAGGTCATTGAGCATAGTGCTTAAGTCCTCCAGCGATTCTGCCATAAGGACTATATCGTCGGCAAATCGAAGGTGAGTGATGTACTCGCCATTGATGTCAATACCGTATCCTTTCCAGTCCAGTAGCTTGAAAACGTCTTCCAATGCAGCGGTGAAGAGTTTCGGGGATATAACGTCACCCTGTCTTACACCTCTCTGCAGTTGGATAGGTTTCGAGCTCTGGTTCTGTACTCGGATAGCCATCGTAGCCCTACTGTACAAACACTTCAGCACTTCGATATACCGACAGTCAACTTGGCACCGCTGAAGGGACTGTAGCACCGCCCAAATTTCGACGGAATCAAAGGCTTTCTCATAGTCCACATACGCCAGGCAAAGTGGCAGATTGTACTCTTCAGTCTTCTGTACAATCTGCCGCAGGGTATGTATGTGGTCTATGGTACTGAAGCCTTTTCGGAAACCGGCTTGTTCGGGAGGCTGGAAGTCGTCAAGTCTGCGTGCGAGACGATTTGTAATGACTCTCGAAAACAGCACGTAGACGCGGCTCAGAAGGGAAATCGGTCTGTAGTTCTTTAAGAGAGCGTTGTCGCCTTTCTTAAAGAACAAGACCACCGCACTTCTGCTCCACGCCTCTGGAGTAGTGCCACCATGGAGGACGGAATTGAAGAGCTTCTGAAGGACTACAAGTACCGGTGTTCCACCCGCTTTCAGAAGCTCCGCTGTAATTCCATCCTCGCCTGGGGCCCTGCCGTTTTTAAGGTGCTGGAGAGCCATTCTAATCTCGCTTAGACTGACGTCCGGGATATCATCGGAATAGTGTCGGATAAGACTTGCTCTTGGATCGTTACTCACACTTGCGTGTGGCTCCAACGATGATGTGTACAGCTGCCCATAGAACCTCTCAATCTCACTCAAAATCTCAGGTGTCCCGGAAACGATGTTGCCACACTCAGTCTTCAGCTTTGACAGTTGGCTCTTTCTGGCAGACAGATCTCTGGCAAAGACTTTGGAGCCCTGGTTCCGCTCGATCGCTTCTTTAATACGAGAAGTATTAAAGTTGCGTAAGTCTCGCCGCATGCATTTGGAGATCTGTCTGTTCAGTTGCCTGTATGCTGTCAAATCTGTTGACGATTGCAGCCTCATCTCCCGTCTAACAGCCATGAGATTAAGAGTGTGATCGGAGAGTTTTTGTGTTCTTCTGCGGCGGGTCTTGCAGAACTTAGCTCCGCCCGCATGGACAGTTTCCACGAGCTTGTCGTTCATATCGTCCACTGCATTGCAATCTTCTAGGCACTGGAAGCGGTTTTGGATTAGAGCACGAGGGGGACGGAGCGTTGACTTCATTAGACGAGACCTCTCCAACTTAACGTTTAGGTTCAGTGTGCCTCTAACCATTCGGTGATCGCTGCCAGTTTTCACCCTTGCGATCACTGAGACATCACTGAACAGTTGGCGTCTGGTCGTCATAATGAAGTCAATCTCATTTTTTGTCGAACCGTCGGGGCTCGACCAGGTCCACTTCCTGTGGGGCCGCTTCTGGAAGAAAGAGTTCATCATAAAGAGTCCCTCTTTCTCCATAAAGTCGGCCAGCTGCTGGCCCCTTCGGTTCCGTTGCCCTACTCCAAATTTCCCTACCTTCAGCTCACCGCTTTCTCTTGTGCCTAGTTTTGCGTTGAAGTCTCCCATCAACACCGTGTAGTGGGTTTTGGAGGAATGTATGGCTCTGGAAATATCCTCATACATTTCCTCCACCTCCTCATCAGGGTGTGCCGAGGTTGGTGCGTAAACCTTAATGACCTTCAGCGAATACCGTTTGGTGATTCTGAGTATCAGGTACGCGACCCTCGTCGACACACTCCCAATCTTTACAACGTTGTTGACGAGAGACTTGTGGACGATAAATCCGACACCTCCTTGGGACAGATGGTCGCCCTCCCGGTGATAGAACAAGTTGCCGGACTCGAGGATTGCCGTGTCCTCCCCCTCTCTTCGGACCTCGGATAATCCAATAATATGCCAGCGCAACTTGTCTACCTCTTCTTCCAGCTCCAGTATCTTCTCGTCAGTCCTCAGGGTGCGTGCGTTATATGTTGCCAGGTCGAGTCGTCGTAGGTGGCAACCGAACCTCCACCGGAGATTCTTAGCACCCCCTGCCCCGCCGTTACCATGGTCGCCACCGTAGCCAGGAATAGCGGGGCCGCCGGGGACTGGGGGCCGTCTTTTTGTGTATTTGTTCATTGGGGGGTATTTGCCGTAGTTGCCACGCTTGGCGAGCGGGTTGGCAACCGCAGTTTTTTATTACGTCACAGTTGTCATCAGGAAGATGCTGCTGCCCATCTCCTGCCTGTCTCCCTCTGTCGCCTCTTACGACACCCACGGGAAGATATGGGGTAGTGGATATTCTTAACCGCCACTACACGGCAGGGAAGGACCACGCTCTCACAGAATACCAGCGTAAAATAGTAGCTCCATGCTGTTGTATTTCGTATGGTGAGTGTAGAGAACCGGAGACCCTTTTTACTGGAAACGAGGCCATTCCATCTTAGACCTCACGGGTGACAACGCATCTGCATTTTGATTCGTAATCTAGGATAGATGTAGATGTCTATGGGTCACAGTAACCACTTACCATCAGGTGGACTGTGTGCTCGTTTGTCACCCTATTCTGTTAAAAAAAGGGTATTGATGATTATGAATTTTACTTTGTTGCGATTCCTTTTGGTCCTTATTGTAACCCGAGCTAATGTTTTTGCTAAAATACATATTAATTTTCGGGCCTAGTCAGTTACAAAACCTATACTCTGTTTAGTATAATATGGCGTTTCGTACATTTGTAGTTGATTCCCTTCACCTGGGTGGATATTTTGCAATTAGTCACACTGATGGTGTTTCAGCCACATCCACCGTAGGCTATGACATTTTCTGGCATTTCCCCATCGATCACTAATAAAGAACCATTTCCCATTAAGTCGCCTCTCACGTGACTCGGGACGAGATGAATTACGTAAATATTAGGCATTGTATTATTATCCAAAATTATTTTGATACAGTGTTCACCAAGAGGTCGTCATTAGTTAAAAAATTAGGTTTGTATATTAACCAAGCTGTATTTCACTTTCGACTGCACATTAATAATAGGTCTTTACCTATGAAATTGTCGCTCTGCAGTACTGGCCATTTGAAAGTTTGGCTAAGAATTCTAATTTCAAATTAATTTTTTTTTAAACTTGGAATTCTTTTTTCAAAATTAGTCATTTGTTTATTGATTGACGTTATGTTTTCTTGGAATTAGAATATTTTTTGTTATCATAGATACGTTAAAAGTTCGAGTAATTATGGTATACGAGTACCGGCGTGGCAGCAACGCGGTACAAGCGGCATGCAACATCAACGAAGTTTACAGAGCGAATACTGCAAACGAACGCACCACCTGTTATTCTTTTGTCCGTTTCCGTTCTGGAAATTTTGACCTGAAAAATGAACGTCGTGGCCATCCGAAAACTGGTCGACAATGACGAATTAAAGGCGATTGTGGAACCTGATGATACTCAATCTACGGCTGAATTAGCATCTTTCGACGTTAGCATCAAAACAATATTGGTCCATTTGCGTCAAATTGGTAAGGTAAAAAAGTTTGACAAATGCATCAAGACGTGCCTTGCTCTGCTCAACAGGCACACAAAAGAAGTGATTTTGAACAGCATTGTTGCCTGCGACGTAAAATGGGTTCTGTTTGACAATCTCAAGCGCTCAGCAAGTTGGTTGTATCCTACTCCAGCAACAATGCCCTAAACGAAAACTTACCCCTCGAAAGGTGATAGTGACTGTTTGGTGGTCTAGCGCCGTTGTGACTCATCACAGCTTCTTACCAAACGCGATGAGCATTACTGAAAATGTGTGAAGAGCTAAACAATGATGGAGAAGCTCGTACGTCTCCAACCAGCTTTGGTCAATCGCTCGCCCCGTTGCTTCTGCACAACAACACTCGACCTCACACTGAACAACAGAGGGTCTCCAAGTTTCGAGACCTGGGGTTGGAAGCTCTCCGTTATCCTCGCTACTCACCAGACCTTTCGCCTACAGACTTCTACTTTTACAGAATTTGGATAACTTTGACGAGAAAAATTCAATACGCGAGAGGCAGTACAAAATGCCTTTGAAGAATTTGTTGCCTCCCGTCCAACTTCTTCGAGAATGGCATCAATAAACTGCCAATACGTTAGCACAGGTTCAGGTAAAACATATAACACCCCTTTTTGTGTGGGAGATTAAAAATGGACGTAAAGCATAATAGGAACTAAATATGAATTAATGAAATATTTTGCAAAATTTACTACTAGTAGCATTGCGAAAATGGCAGGTTAGATATAAATCATTAGCCTACGACTTTCGGCTTCTATAATTTATTCGTATAATGTGACCTAAGGATCAAGTTATTAATAACTTACGTTTGACTTAGCTCTGAACTATAATTATCGGGCTTATTGGAAATTGTATTGCATAACCAGGATCTGAGTAGGTGTCACTTAAATCACTAAATAATAATATGACGAATTCGACTAGAAAATAAGTCGATGACAATGAAGGTATATTCAAAATCATGTGTACAAAAGCTGTGGATTATAGTTTACCACGATGCAGTTATCCTGTTAGTGGACATTTATAACGCTTTGAACTTGGTCGACCACGATAAATTCATGTATTCTATCCCATTTTAAAATTACTGCTTCGATATTGGAACCCCTTGCTACCATCACGATCAGTCTACGTAAGGCATGATATGATACCTTCCAGTGATTAAGTAATTTATGCTTGTGGTGATCTTTTTTCGGTCAATAACACAATAGGTTTGTGTAATATAATTCATTAGATCCATAGATATTCGAAAAACTTAAACAAAATAATATAATGATGATGATATTTAAAAAAAAACAGTCTAAAGGTATGTTACAGTATATTAAAATATCACATAATATTGACAATACTACAATTCCGTTCCTTTATACTTTCGTTGCAATGTTTAAAGGAAGTCTCCCACACGTCCGTCTATGAGTGAGATTGATAGTGATCCCAAAATTAGAAGCAATTCACATTTAGAAGGGGGAGTTCAGTTACTTTGTGAAACATCTTGCTTAAAAACTTAAAATGAATGGTTGGGGATAATAAAGATATTTCATTATATTAAAATAGGACCATCACTGGATTATCATCTAATTTATTATTAACATTAAGTTTTCAATATAATATATGTAATGTAATTTGGTAAATTCAATTTAATGTTTATATTTTTTATATTATCGTTTTAATTTAAGTTTACTAATCGATGAATAAACAAAAGATAAAAATGTTTTCGACCCAGGGGTTACTTCTCCGTATACTAGAAACTTTTCCGTATAAAGTGACAAAAATTCGAAACTTGGAATTTGAAATAGGAAAAAAGGAATATCATTAGAATTTTACTCATTATATCTTCATATTCATCATATCCTTCATTTAATTTATCAATAAAATTCTCCTGGATCTGTGCATGGAATGAAATCATTGCGACGTCAATATTTTATTAGATAATTATTTTGTACTCAAGATTACGCGGGGCGAAAAGGAAATCGTACCCATTACAAACGCTAAGCGTCTGTTACCTATATTGAATATTTATTTGTTTTTAATTGGCAAAAAAATTTATATCCTACTAATGACAAACACACGCGCAGAAGAATTATATTATGTATACAAAGTTAATTTTACACATAATATCGAAGCTTTACTTGAATAACCTCCCAAATTTGAATAGACTTTATTTAAATGATTTCGAAACGGCAGTTGAATATTTGAAAAGAATATTCCTGCTGTTTAAAAAAATTTCAATTAGTGTCAGGGTTATTTAAAGAGTGGCAAAACTGTATGGCTATCGAAAATACTTAGATTCTGTATCCTGATCCTTGTTGTCGCAATTAACGTTAGATGTGTACATAATATACTTCCTGCCGGCGCGGCGCCACGGTGTGGTCCCCGTTGTGCATTTAGCGAGCGCGCGGCGCACGCAATTAACACAAATTTCCTGTGTTCACAAGTGCGCCCGTCTGTAGCTGTAGAGGACACTGCCTTTGCGTGAAATGATCCTTACAAATTAACACGCGCTTTTGATGTATTATTCTAAATTGACTGCAATGTTATTTACGTACAAAATCCTGTTATAAATGTAACCCTTCCAAATTTTCGTATTTTTCGCCTATCTCAAAGATATCGTCCATACCGTCATGACAAAAAAGGGGTTACTAAATGCGAAGCCGATTACCTTGCTATGATACCACTGCCCTCCATAACCAGTCGGTTTTTAATAACTCTCAAAATAAACACTTGAAAGAAATAATAAATATAAATAATATAATAATTCAGATAGGATAGAGCAATTAGGTCGCACAAAACGGTATACTAATCACGAATATTTAAAAACTAATATTTTTGTACGCAACTCTAAGTACTGGCAGACGTGGAAAACGCGAGTCGATGGCGCGAAAAAATACGACGTGTACATAGGCCCTTAGCTGCAACGACGGGACTCCGGGAGTTTCCCTATCATTACGAACCCTGGATTGATTCATTCATTTCATTTGACAGGTAAACGAAAGCACGGGTCAAGCAAGAGAGTATTGTTAAGTTTAATTGTTTTGTGAGGTTGCTGCGAAGTGAAAGGAAGAAGTTGAAGTTGAAATGTCTTCTCGTAAACGAGATCAAATGAAAACATTTCCATAAATCATATCTATATCAGATAAATATAGGTACTCATTGTTATACTACATATTAGTGAAAGTAAAATTGAATAATATTTTTACCAGGGATTCGCAAACTAAAAACGAGGTGATTATCTAAAGCTCCCAAATTTGTCGCCGACTACTGATACATTGGCCGTTTGGGGAGAGGATGTCTATTCTCCAAGGCTGAAAAAACTCCCCCAAAAATATTTTTCACTGAAACCATGTACAGTCGCCTCGGAAAGGCTTTTTTCAACGGCTGGGAACAAAAAAAAAAGAATATCTACAATTTTCTAAAATAAAAACATGTCTATTGTAAATTACAATTATAAGAACAATAGTAAATCATTAAATTAATTGGTTATTTATTACCATGGCGAGATATTCGTATTCGTATTCGCTGAATAATAGGTTTGATATTCGTTTTCGTAATACATAGTAGTACTCGTTGAATCACTAATAATTACAACAGATAAAGCTTTTCATCTTAGTTCGCAGAGGTAGTCCCATTATTTATTGTGTGACAGTGGTGACAACGACTTTGTAGTCTTCATGAAGTCTTTATTTTTGAAGTTGATTGCACGTGACCATGGACTTGCAGTAGCCATTTGTCATCGGGTGGACTGTAAATACGTATGTCACTATATTCTGAATAGAATTACATGTCTGTATAAGCTAATCAAAACAAGAGTTATTGTTAAACGAATTGTTTCGTTAATAATAGTAATCAATAGTAGTCAATCATAGTAATACAATAAAACCCTTTGCTATTCTTTGTTTAGATGCTGCAATCATCATTCGGTTTATGTTTAATAACTAACAATGGATAGTTAATTGTTTAAGCTAGCGAGAGAATAAAAATAGCTGTATTTATTTACCAGGCAAACATAAACACTGCGACGGGTATCTTTAGTCAAACAGCCGTTGTAAATTGTGACATTACGAAGATACTAAAAGAATGTCAAGGATGAGGCCATCGAGTCAACAATTTACATGTTCGTTAGTGATAATAATAAATAATTCACTGTACTTGGACAGAGCAATTATTCTGGCCCCTATTGTTAGTGTTACCTCACGCTCGACTTGATATAAGATGCTTCCTCGTGATATGTATAAACTTTTTATAAATTAGCATGGAGTAACTTCTGTCATTTACTTGACTACCTAGATATATTTTAATTGTATAATTTAAAAAAAAATCATTTGCATTGATATATCCATACAGTAAATAATATATCTTATTTACTGCTATACATATATATATATATATCTATTTTACTATTATACCATTATGTGTTCCTAATAATAAATTAAGAACTACACTAATGTTATTTTTTATTTTGAAGGTCTTGTTGGACTATTAGCGGTAGCGCTACGGATGATAATTTTATCCAGATTTCAAATCCTGGGTTGGCCCAAATATCTCATTTTTCTGTCAATAAATTCTCAGTAACAGCCCAGAGCCAAGAATATGGTAGTGTTTCACCCCGTGCACTGAAAGCAGTTAAAGCTGCTGGTCCTGCGCCTGATCTATCCGGTCGTCGTGTCCAACTGCCGTACCATCGGACTTACACTTTAAGAACCAGAACTAAACTAAGGGTCGCAGATAAAATATCACACGCGCGCATATTAAATGATGTATATATTAGATAAGGATATGGAAACGAGCACTACATTTTTTTAATTGTTATCCTAATCATAAACTCTAACATCCGTTTCCCAAATGGATAGGCAGAGACACTTCCATTTAACACGACCTTGATACACCTCTCTTGCTTTTTTCATCCATAACACATTACTCGTTGGTTAAATATATGCTCTTAATTTGGCCCAACTTTAATATATTGTCAGTTTGTTCGATAAACTTTCGGCTAGGGCGACCCATGCCCACTTTATCGCTCACTTCTACAAGCTTCACAGCATATGTATGATTTGTAATTGTTTATTCCTACGTGTCTAAACCATCGCAGCATTCATTTCTCAATCCTGGTCAAAACATCTTGTAAACCACACTTTTTTCTATAATTGATAGAATCAGGCGTTACTTTGAGGAAATCCATTATAATAAAGATATTGATTAATTTGCAACCTTCCGCTAACTAAATACAATGATGTGTCACTCTACCCTGTGTGTCTACGGTGGCTGACCGCTAGTTGCTTGGCGGTCAGTAACGTAGAGTCTACATCGCCCGAGGATGCCTCGTGTGGAGGCGAAACACGTGTCGTATTATCATCGATGATGTGTCTTTCTTGGAATGGTGTTGGAAATAGTGGTGCCGGGAGTAGTGGTGCTGGGAGTAGTGGTGCTGGGACTAGTGGTGACGGAATTAGTGCACGCAATTGAAGGAGGGTGGGAGGTGCTCTTCAATCCAGGTAAGACACATCATTGTATTTAGTTAGCGGAAGGTTGCAAATTAATCAATATCTTTATTACACTTTTTTCTTATCACACATTTTCTTACCTTATCATTCTTAGTCACCCCTAACATGCCAGGTACGCAATGACCTCATTTCTACAACATTATCCTCGTACTTTTGTTACACCCCGTTATACGTGGTAGAGCCATGCTGCAGTTATATTAGTAGTATAGTTGTAGCACGAATGGGTCGGCTCGACCGGGGAAGGACCACGCTCTCACAGAATACCAGCGTGAAATAGTAGCTTAATGCTGCTGTATTTCGTATGGTGAGTGTAGAGAACCGGTGACCCTTTTTACTGGAAACGAGGCATTCCATCTTAGTCCTCACGGGTGACAACGCTCCTGCATTTTGATTCGTAATCGAGGATGGATGTAGATGTCTATGGGTCACAGCAACCACTTACCATCAGGTGGACTGTGCTCGTTTGTCACCCTATCCTATAAAAAAAAACACATTTATTACCATATATAAGGTAGGGACTGATATATATTATTGTGCATTACCATATTTGTAAAATAACATATATCTTTAAGATAATCGTCGTTTATAACCAGATTTTTTAAATATTTACATGCCATTGTTCATGTTAAACAAAATCGTACTTCAGCCGCAACAAATCCACCTCGCAATTGATTAAACATTGATTGTTCTGTCATTGAGTCGTTTTTACATTTTATTAATTGAGGCCAAATGAATATTAGCTATCTAACTGATACTAACAATGTTGCTAGTTTTGCAATGATCAGACCAGACAGTTTTTTATAATGAACATGGTACCTAATTAATATAGCTTGTGCTGTATTATCGTTATGCAAGCGAGAAATGATTTTAACAGTGTTTCCAAATTTTAATTTTTTTTTTATTTATACAATCTGGGAATGAGTGTTTTTAAAACATCGTTTTGTTAAATGAAAATATTTTATACAGTCTTAGTAGAGCATAGAATCTCCTATTAAAAATAAAGTTTTGTATTTTTTTTAAAGAATTGAGCTCTACATATTACTTCATTCATAGAATGCCGCAGCAATTTAATAAACTTACTTTAACTTTCTTGCCTGAAAAAGGAAATATTCATGAAAATGGAACATGAACCATCGGCCACAAAGGCAATGGAAAGCAATAAAAATGGTTTAAAAAAGATAAAAAAGTAAAATTGCAAGCAAAATGCTTGTAAGCAAAATAGCGAAAATAAACAGTTTTCGGCCAGGACACGTTTAATAAAAAATAAAAATATAAATTTCTTCGCAACCTTCCGCTAAACAAATACAATGATGTGTCTTGTGTCGAAGCGGCGAGCCGAAACAGCTGCTATTTATTAAATATTTATTATATAAATTTATATAATATTTATTATATAAATAGCAGCCGAAACAGCTGCTATTTATTAAATATTTATTATTAAATATTTATTAAATAGCAGCTGTTTCGACTCGCCGCTCACTTAGTGGTCAGCCACCGTAGAGTCTACATTACCTGAAGATGCCTCGTGTAGAGGCGAAACACGTGTCGTATTATCGTCGATGGTGTGTCTTGCCTGGGAATAGTGGTGTTGAGAGTAGTGGTGCTGGGACTAGTGGTGACGGAGTTAGTGCATGCAATTGAGGGAGGGCGGGAGGTGCTCTTCAATCCAGGTAAGACACATCATTGTATTTGTTTAGCGGAAGGTTGCGAAGAAATTTATATTTTTATTTTTTATTATAATGGATATCCGCAAAGTAACGCCTGATTCTATCAATTATCAGGACACGTTTGCTAACTTCAGTAGCGCTGACACAATCCGCCATTTTGCTTATTTAATTTGTTTGTTTTGAAGTAGAGTTTATAAGTTGTTTTGTGCAATATTAGTTTCAAGTAATATAATGACTATACATGTTATTAAAAATTCATGATTGGTAAGTTTTTAATATGAATAATTTACAAACATATATTTAAATTAGGTTAGGTTCCCCGGTTAAAACTAACTTCGTGTCCTAGAGGAAAATAGCTACTTACGATTTGACAGCGCTTACCGGTTACGATCGCCATTTTGCTTACAAGTGCTTGCTAGCGCTTTTTTCTGCCAAACGCACCCAATATTTATTATTTGCTTTTTTGACAATTCAGTCCTCCTGAATTACTGATGCCATGCTAGGTTTTTTTTTTACAAAATAATGGTGACAAACGAGCACAAAGTCCACCTGATAGTAATTAGTAATTGGATGCTGTAGCCCATAAATATCTACATTTGTCTTCAATTAAAAATCAAAATTGCAGATGGTTTGTCATCCCTGAGGACTGAGATAGAATGCCTCATTTCCAGCACAAAGGCTCTCTGGTCTCTACACTCACCATACGAAACACAGCAGCATTAAGATGGTATTCTGTGAGAGCGTGGTACTCCCCCGGTCGAGCAGACCCATTCGTGCTGCAACCACAATATAGCTGCAGCGTGACTCTACCACGTATAAACATTACATGTCTATATAAGCCATACCCGCCAAGCCAGTTCTCTTATAAATAGTCTGCATAATATAGTTACTAATAATTTCATAAACATATCACAGCAACTAAACCGTGCCAACGGTAGACATTTTGCATATTTAATTGCAAATGTGCATTACGTTAGGTAGCTACGAATATGTATAACGCGCGGTAGACAGTGCAGTGGTTAGTCTGTCATCTGAGTGATTACAGTTTGGTTTTTATTACAACATTGTTTCGTCCCCTATTTTTGGTCACACATTACATATGAACTTCCAAGACAATAGGTAGTTTATAATCTACGACCACCACTACTATTAATTTTTTTCTTGTTGCGGGTTGTACAACATAATTTAAACTAAATTAATACTTTATTTATTTATAATACTCAACAAACGACGACGGGGTAGGTTAGGGAAGTCCTGCTGATAAAAAAGGAAGAAAAAGAAGAAGAAATGTAGTATGTAGTATGAAATAATGCTAACGCGGTCCCGTGGTCCTGAGTACTTAAGAGAGAGGAGGTTTTAAATTTGTAATGGGTAAAATCCCACACTACCGATCTTACAACAACTTGACCGGTGTCTTTTTGAATACTTCCTCCTCTCTGTCTAATAAAAAAATTAATTAAAAAACTTAACTAAACTTTATTTGGCTGTAATCCTGCTATCCAGTGTAAAATAGTAGCTTAATGTTGCTATTTTTATATATTAGCATTAGCTGGACTGTGTGCTCGTTCGCCATAAAATATCCATTAAAACAATTTCTAGTTTAAGTTTCAATATCTATATGACGCCGTGTAAAAAAAAGTAAAAAGTAAAGTTACAGCCTATATACATCCCACTGCTGGGCACAGGCCTCCCCTCATTTCTGAGAGGGTTTCAGGGTAAGGAAGTGTCCGCCGCGCTGCCCCAATGCGTGTTGGCGAACTTCACATGTCTTCGAAATATTTTTTTTTCTTATTCTTCAGACATGCAGGTTTCCTCACGATGTTTTTTTTCACCGCCGAGCACGTGATAAATCAGCACTTAAAACTACAATTAACAATTTCATTGGTGCCGGCGGGGATCGAACCCGGGTTGCTCGCGTTCTGTTATATTTACAGCGAGCCTTAACCATCTGAGCTACCGCGGCTCAGATGGTTAACACACACATGGTCAAACGGCATGACGCCGTGTGGACCAACCTTACCATTTCGGCCTGAGGATGTTTAAGAGACGACTATCAGGACAGTCTATCCATAGGTGGCGCTACCTATTCATCTAGTGTGAGCGATATGTTAAATAGCCACCGATAAAAAGCAGTATCAAAGACGCGAGATATCTGATAATCCGCTTGTCAAAAATTTTGATTCTAACATATTCTCCTGCCATGGGAAAGGTCCTTTGCCCAGTTAACTCTTACGAGCCCATAAAATACTATTTAATCTTTAAAGCTAAACTTGGTATATTCTATTCTCTTTATATTTATTATATAATTTTACGATCATTCTTCTGCAATACATGCTTCCATAACTAGGAAGTTAATAAAGAATAAAATATTACATTCGATTCTGTGAAATATTCATTAAAATCCTCACATTTGTCCTTTATCGATTGTTCAAAGAGCCGACTGTGTCTTCATTACCGCTATCTGGTACTTACCACGAAATGTAGTATTACTTTAATGGGGAACTGATACGACTGACCCACAGTGTGACCCGACAAAGATAACGTGTTTAATGTTCATGGATTTATTAGATGCATTTAATCGAATGTCTTTGATCGTCACTGAACATGCTAACAGTGTTGCTTGATCATATACTAAAATAATGACTTTAATTTACGAATACCTTTAGACCATAATGATGACAATGAAGCTATGAAACTGAATATTCGAACCTCTTTACAGTTTAGTATCAAAAGCCACTTTATATTGATTTTTTTTTTCCATCTATTATTCACTCTCTCGTTCAGATCCTAATCTGATTTCTGTTCAAATGCCACTAAAACTCGTTTTAAAAATGCTTAGTGCAAAATCTCATTCGCCTATGATATATATATATAAACAAAAAAACTTGAAAAAATCTCACAATTACATTTTTTTTAATGTTAGGCTGTTTAGGGTGAACATTTTCAAAAAAGGATAAAAAAAATCATAACTTGAAAACTACAAAAAATCGCATAACATACATAGGGTATTTTCGGATACCCCTAGGTGTGAGGAATCAAAAAAAATAATTATAACCTCACTGTTTGGACCACCCAGTATATATATATATATATATATATAATATATATATATATATATATATATATATATATATATATATATATATATATACTAGCTTGCCAGGCAGACGTTGTTCTGCCCTTTTCGACGACTTTTGTCATGTCCTATTAAAAATCCTTAAATTCGCAAAAAAAATTGTGGATCACTCATGGGCAAAAAACTATCCTATCTCTCAAGTTGGACCAAACTGCACACGGTGTGCAAATTTGATCAAAATCGGTTAAGTAGATTAGGACTCCATCGCAGACAAACAACGTGACACGTAATTTATATATATATATATATATATATATATATATATATGAAATATTCTTTTGCTCTACAAATATTTGCTCAGTAATGGTTTTGGACTCGTTGATCGTATCGCTACATTTAATCTGTCCTAAACATCATGTTTAATTTTATTGCCTCTGTAACTTCTTTTATTTATCTGTCTATTGCCGAAAATTGTATTACTCCATTATAAGCAGGGTTTTCCCTATAGAATTTCTATCGCAGTATTCCAATTCTGTCAGAAATTTATTTTGATACTAACACCAACCAACCATCCAACCAAACTCGCTTTAAGTTACATGTAAATGTATCAAATAACTTTATTACATTGTATGATAAGTATTTGTGATCTAAGAAGGCCGAAACAATGAGTTTCATAATCTTTGAACAAAACGCAATATTACTGTGTTGCAATGTCCTAACATCACTTGCCGCCACATGCTAACGCGGCTCGCCTGACACCGTAATACCGTAACCGATACCTTATAATAAAATTGCATTAGGAACCTCGCGATGGCTTACTTCACACAAGACAATATTTTACCTTTCTACACATCACACACTAGGACACTAGGGCTATCAACATTCAGTAAATATCTATGTAAACATTTAAACAAATGTATAATTGATGGAATATAATATTTGATGTACGGTTTGACAACCCTAAGCGCATGGTAAATGAGCATTCTAAATTGTGATTTACAATTTGATTGGTGTTGTACCAGCAACAACCATGGTATTTTTTAGAGCACAAAGATTTTAGAAATTTAATCCTCTGCCTGACTTAATGAACAAAAACTAAACTTAATAATTTTGCATAGCATTACTTACATGTTGTAATGTTTAAATATATGTACTATTCTTTAGAAATTGCAAATAAATACAAATGACAAGCGAAAAGAGACAACACCATACAAGTGTTAATGGAGAAAGTCACATTTTCGTTACATAAATAGCTACTGTTTTTAATTAGTATTTACGACAATCAATACCTATGATGTGATATATATCACATCACATATCAATATCACGATACTGTTCATTTCGATATTAATACAATTGTTTATTGTTGTGTCAACCTACAGCTGTTTCGTTGTTGAATGTTTTGTAAAGTAATCGCTCCATTGTCGTTTTCTTAACGTAGATCATTTCGACAAATGTCGTTTGTTATATTATCGTGCGACCATTAATTCGTCGTTTTCTCGAAATCCTCGCGCTATTTATGTCGATTGTCGTGGATTTACATACCATAAAAGCAGCTTACCGGTTTTGATATTTATAAATATGACAGAATTTTTTTCTAAATTTTAAATCAAGTTTTTAGGAGGTCTACGGGTGGTTAAGTTACATTATAACATAAATACATTCTTAATTTTCATTATCATCATCATTTGATCTTGTCTGAAGTATATTAAGTATAAAATGACGTAAATATTTACGTAGGTTATTTAAGCCGTGCTAGCTCGGGGGCTAAACACTCGCCAAAAATTTCACAGTACGCGAGCAACTTGGTTTCGACCCCGCCGGCATCACTGAAATTGCTAATTGCAATTTTATGTGCTACGAACCTACATGTCTGAGGAATAAAATGTTTCGAGGTCATGTGAAGTTGGCCACCACATGCTGGAGCAACTCGGAGGACTAATTGCTCCATAACCTTAGAAATAAATTGAGGCCTGTGCCCAACAGTGGTATGATTATATGCTGTAATTTTACCTTTACAAGTAAGGTATTAATTTAGATTTTTCTTTTATATCTTACATGTTTTATCGCAAATGTTGCCAATACGAAAGCCATATTAAAGCAATTACTTCGCACTTCCATTTGAACTTTCACCAATTAAAAGGAGTCATTAGATATTTGTTTCTCCCTATAATTGTAGTTCTTCCGCGTCCGCTAATTGCCCACATCCTACCGATCGCGTAATTTATCTCAATTGGCCCAATTACTTAATAAGGCTATCTTCACTGCGCGTAAATAATCGTCACTCCAGTATTGATGGGTATGATACGGTT
Source organism: Parnassius smintheus behrii (assembly GCA_036936625.1). Lineage (NCBI taxonomy): Eukaryota > Metazoa > Arthropoda > Insecta > Lepidoptera > Papilionidae > Parnassius > Parnassius smintheus. The sequence goes on along the minus strand of JAUPFT010000010.1, from coordinate 28,327,488 downwards.
CTCGTATTTTAGTTTTGCGCTACGAAGTTCTTTCACAAAATTCGTTTCTCGTCTGATTCTTTCTAAGACAAATTTAATTCCGTTAAAACTATGTGTAACTCGTTCCATTGTAACATATCAAAAGGTTATGTACGAGGTTCACACAAAAAGATCGCGGACCCAGTTCGTTATTAATATTACTACCATCATCATCATCATCATTATAGACTATTACAGTCCACTGCTGAAAATCCATGAGAGCGAGAATAAATACATGAGACCATCCCCATAGGTTGTCTAATAGGTATCTCCACTATTTGCAATAAAAGCCACGCTTAGAAGACGATTTATATTTGAAACTTATGATTCACAATAGCGATTCGAAAACATTAAAATTCTACTCATGTTGATTAAAAGTGAGCAATAAGCCCCCACAAGATGGAGTGACGAACTGCTATTCGCTAACTTCGTTGAAGTCAGAATTATAGTCACTTTAATGTACAATGCGTCGTATTAATATACTATATAGGTTTTTAAGAGCAAAATAACCTTCATTTAGATGTCAAATATCATAGGTTATTTTAGTAATTTGTATTATAAATGATGTACCTTTCACAGCAAAGGATGTGAAACTTGTAGGGCATGGAATTACATCATAATACATTGTATAACACGATGTGTTTCTGGACAGTTTAATGTAAAGCTACACAGTTTAATAATAAAGGACAAATTATTTCAACCCCTATGCACCGTCCAAATAATGATACGGGTACAAGGACTTGGACGATAACACACTTTTAATGGTATCTTCGCAGTATTTTTAGAAACACAAGTTACAACGAACAGATAAAACTGCTTTACTTTTAAATATCCTTATGAAATAATTATCGTTTTTATTTCACCAAAAAGTATACTTATAGTCATCCACTATTTACAATTAACTATCGCGTAGAACTATCGCGCATTAACTACGAAATAATGACCTCTTAAAGCCATCCTTGAATATTAAATATCTTTTAACAACCTTGCATGATTTTACTAGTGCTTTATTTTCATGGAGAAGTAACCGTATAACTTTTAATAGGTACATTTTATAACTGTTTTAGTCATAAAATTTATTAGTTATCATATTAAGTTTCTGTAATATAAGACTCATTTTAGGCGTTCTCCTATAAATTAAAGCAGACCTAGTAATGAATTAATTTAATGCTTTAGTCGTAATCAAATTAGCTTAATTGTTTTACTAGACCTTTTCGTTAATTTTACGATTCATTATCATTTAAGATAAAATAATTTAACTGATAATTGACTGATGTTACATAGTGATACTTTATAGTATACTTACGCCGCCGCCGCACAACTCTTAGAATTAGACCATGCTACGTGCCCAGATAACATATCCACTAGGTTTTGTAGAAGTTTTAGTTAATTACATTTCTTAATAAGATCATTGACCAAATAATATAAAAATATTCTTCATTGTCTTGCAAAGTTATTTACATCGTGATTAAATAAACACTACAAAAGATGGACCAGCGCACAATGCAAGCTCGTCATTACCTGTTTCATCCACGAAGACAACGATTGATGTTCGATGACATATAATTACATTATGAATAACTATGGTTAACTGTGGGAAATAATGTCTGTAGCGTTTTATGAGACGACTTTACGTGTTCATACTAAAACATCTCAGCAGATGGAAACTCGCCCTTGTGTATATAAATCAATTCAATCGATAATTATTTGCCTATACGTTGCTTACTGTGACTATTATGTATATCGTTATTATTGTTTTAATCGACAAGATTAGCCATTTTAATTAGGTAATTTATTATGTGCATTTCTTCTCTAATAAGCAAACAAATAATAATTCAATTGGTCATTGTATTTGCAATTGAATAAATCTAGAACGGTATCCTGACGATATAAAAGATTTAGTGTTGTGTAAGAAAATCTTCAATTATATCGATAAATTCATCGGGAGATTTACAACATATTTTATTTTTTATCCCTTGTACGTCAGCGTTTGACTACTATTCCATCTGATGATGAGTGATAATACATACGGAGATGGTAATACGCACTGACTTTTGTTTTAAAAAAAGGCGTTTTCATTCTTTAAATACCTGCGTTGTTGTAAGGTGATGGAAAGACTTTTTATTAAGAATTTGCGGGATGCATTACAAACGGCAATTTTTGAAGTGAAAACTTCTTTAGCGGCGTTGTACACTTTTTTGTAATGGGTAAAAATGTTAAACTCGCGTCAGGACACGTGACCCTGATTGAAAATGCGTAAGACGGATAGAGAGAGACAGCCGCCGCGGCGTAGGAGAGGAAGTATCCCCCTCTCTTTCTACGGCGCGGCGAAAATGTATTCCTGCGCCTGCTGTTTCGTTTAGGCGGCGCAGGGCGCTTGCGCGAATGTTCGTGTGTGATAATTTTAAAGCAATTCGTGCAAAATTATTCCCTAACCATTCAAAAATACACAACGTTAATATTCAAATTCGAAGCGACAGTAGCCTAATGGCAGGGCGCGGACCGCGAACTCAAAAGGTCGTGGGTTCGAATCCACCATTCGACTACTGTCGTGAACCACTCCTAACACAAGCATTTTTCAGCTTACCAGGAGGGGTTAAAGGGAATATTAGTAATGTTAATTAATAGGATTACTAATATTTTTATAAAAAAAAAATTCACTCCTGCTGGCACTCCCGGAGTGCAACGTCGTTTTTTTTTAAAACGTATTCTCTTCTACTTCGCAAGAGTTATTGATTCTTTTGTGTTGTTTTTGCTTGTTTATTATTGGCATATGTAACGATAGCCATGTTTTTCTGTATCACATACTTAGTCTGAGCAATTATTTAGAAATAGATCAATATTTGAACAGAAACATGCATAATGTAAAAACGCGGTGTTAGCATCCACGAAATACATATTTACCTTCATCATCTATCTATTTTTTGTGTAGCGGCGGCGTAAACCAATTCATTCTTGTCCAAGTATCGTAAGAATGGACTGTGGGAAGTTTCATAAAATTCTCATGCATACGATACATGACGATATAATCATCTTGTAAATGACATGTGAGCAACGTCCAAAGTGCAAGATGTCAGTACTGCCAACACAAAGCCTCGTGCACTTAATTGTATCGCTCTTAATAAAAAATTCACACCGAGGGAAAAAATTGCAAAAGTGACACATTCTATAGTTAACCATAGTCTCATAACTCGTTTATTTAGTCATTAGATACACCGCGACAAAACGGTTATAGCACAGGAGCCGTAAATTTCACAGTACCCGAGCTACCTGGCTTCGATCCTCGACAGCTCTTTAACTATTTTAGTTAATTGCAGTTTTAAGTGCTAATAATGATGAGCATCTAGTTTTTATGCATAAAAACTAGATGTATCGTGACTCGCCCGCCAGTCACCTATTTAGACTAATAACCTATTATGGCTCATTAACCCTAAATTAAAAATAGGTTTTGACGAGCGGTTGCTAGTCTTTTTTGTGGTGAACATGAGAGTTTTCAGAAATTTGTAATACGTGTAATCAGCTCTTTAAAAAAATCCAAAAAGTCGAATTTAAAAAACTTGTTAAAATATAGCTTTTTATGGGATATAAAAGTGAGAAAAGTTGAAGTTAACACTATAGAGAATATTGTCCTCCAGACCGAATTTCGGCCACGGCGGTCTGCCTCATCGGAGGCTAGCCATCGGCGCAGGACAGGATTATAGTACCTAGTGTATGCGCAAGCACAGGTGCACTCTCTATTCCCTCACTCTCATAATCCGATGGGACGGTAAACCGACACGACCGGAGAGTGATCAGGCGCAGGACCAACGGCTTTACGTGTTTTCCAAGGCACGGGGGTGAGACACCGCCAACTTCCTGACTCCGGGCAACTACTGAGAATTTCTTGACGGAAAAACTCTGTAATTAATTTTTTGGCCCGACCCGGGATTATGCAGCAGTCGCACTACTATAACCACTAGACCAACGAGACAGTCATAAGGAGAATAGATGTGTTCGAATACACATTTTTCGGAATCCATGTTCTTGTCTGCTCCACTCGTCTTCTGCGCTTCGATGGAAACGCACTCTAATACAGCTCTGCGTGGTTCTACTCCGTATAAAATATTTTTTAAATAGTTGTAAAAGCTAAACAAATTTGTGTACAGAAGCACCGGCCAGTTGCGGAACACACTGAGCCGCGCCCGGGAGCTGTGCGAGCGCTGGCGCAACGGGCGCGAGGCACCGACTCCACCTGCGCCGCCGCCGGACGACGAGGGCGGCGGCCGGCTGGCGCGCTGGTTCAGCGTGCGCCGCGGCTCCGCACACCACTACGACATGCACACGCACGACACCGACAAGATGCCCAAACTGCCCGAGGTCGGTGACCTAACATAAGGCTTTTTGTTCTTCAGTTTATAAGGATATTTAAAAAGTTAAGAAACGATAATGACTTTTCAAAGAGACAGTCTATGGAGTGTAGAAGTAAGGAGTACAGACTGTGTATTAAAAAGTGTCCATAGAAAACCGTTAAATAAGGGTGGCGCCACTATTGCTACGGGGTAAATTTTAAAGAACGTGCCGAAAAATATTGGTGGGATAGACGACTTTTTCGAAGTTATATTTACTAAATAAAATATTTTAGATTTTAGAGCTACTGAGCAGTTTAGCAGCAAACTTTAAACTGTCGACAACTGCTAAGTTCATTTCACCCCAGTAGCTACTCCAGCGCTGCTGTTGTGGAGAGTTTTTGAATTGTTATTTACTGCTTACAGATGGCCACTTTTTCAACTATTCTACTAAGGGATTTGGTTCTCCTTACTTCTACACTCCATAAGACAGTCATTAATTTATCTATAAAGCCCCCTCGTCAACATTTACACCGGTTCGCAAAAACCTTTTCTCAAGAAACGTTCTCAAGAAATACCGACAAGAAACTTTTCATCATCATCATCATCGTCATTATAGCCCTTCACAGATCTATTGCTGAACCCAGGCTTTCCTCAAGGAATGCCACAAAGCACGGTCCTGAGCCACCTGCATCCTTCGGCTTCCTGTCTTACCAGGTCTTCATTCTGTCTAGTGGGGGACCGCCCTACACTTCGCCTACCGGTACGAGGCTGCCACTCGAGAACCTTTTTTTCCGCATCGGTTGTCGGTTCTTCGAGGATATGGCCACTTCAGCTTACTAATCCGTTGGGCTATGTCGGTCACTCTGGTTCTACTGCGGATATCCTCATTTCTAAGTTTGTCACACAGAGAAACTCCGAGCATAGCCATCTTCATAGCTCGCTGAGCGACCTTGAGCATCCTCATACTGCCAGCAGTGAAGGACCACCTTGAAGTATAACTGGCGAGAAGATGTTTCGTAATTTTCCGAACATATTTGTCAACAACTACCGGCATAGGTTTCACATGATCTTTGTTTTTTCCCATGTTCATCTTAAGACCGATCCGTTGGGAGGCACCTTTGAAGTCAACAAGACACTCCGGGAGTCTTTTATATTTTTATTTGAATGACTTTTACCTCTTAACCTTTTATAGCCTTAGAGTCCATCTGGGTATCTACCTACCCACGCTCTAACTACCTACCAAACTACCACGCGCACTAACGCTCTCTTTTCTATTGTATGTGCAAATGTATCTGCAATGCAGTGTTTATGCAGTGTCTTCACTGTAGCCAGTAATCGTGATAATGTATCATAAGTCCTCCATAGATTGCGTCATAGAAGGGACATTTGCCATAGTCGGGTTGGCAACCGTCTGTTTTTAAGCGGATAGAGTAAGTCAGCTCAAATTCTAATTTCGTCCCCACTTGCCCGCGCGTCGTATGCTATGTACCGACATGTTTGTAATCACTAATACTGTAAGTAGAAAGGTCGTTAGACATTCATTTCATTAGGTTTATCATATTTATGCCTGTTTCTTAACGCCAAGCCAGTCGCTTCTTATTTTTATTACGGTTATTTCCAATTTTAATTTTACGTCGTCCTGTTGCGTAATGTATATTCTGATCGTAAGCGACACAACCTCCCCGTTCAAAGGCCGAAGCGAACTAACCGTGCGGCAGGAATCACGCTTTAAAAGGCCGATAGTTTAGGTAATTTCTTTTTACAGTGAAAATAATGGTATTTTAAAAAAAGTAAATAACATAAGCACTGCTTTATAGTTAGTTCAGTTAGTATGCAAAGTTTCATGATCTTATTTAAAGTATTTTATGAATAACAACGGTTTATTGTTTATTTTGGAGGTAACTTTGGATTTTTTTTCTATCGAGAAAATTTTACGAAATCGTGTTTTTGTCTAACATAGTCCTTAACATTAATCCTCAACTTTACCATATATTTATTTCAAAATTAATGTTGCAATATTTTCGGCATAACGAAGGATCTTGCTAAGCCATTTGAGATTATATTTCCCCTTAATATTTAGTTGTTATAAGAAATACGCTGCTCTTTATCTCTTGGTTTGTTTCTCTCCGTCGGTTCTTATGACACCCCCAAAACGTTATTTGAGGTAGCAGTGGATATTCTTACATCTGTACTGTTGCCAGTATATTTACATTATTACAGGTCGTGAGGCATTACATCTTAAGATTTTAGTGATCCAATCTAGACTATTAAACTTGGTTGCAGGTGTTCACCGTAATAGATTTGATACGCTATGCACTATAATAGCCTCTTACGACCAGATAAACTGTTAGCTCGATTTACACTTTAATTCTGTAAAAAAAATTCGATCACGGTGCAAAGCTATCTAGTCACGCAAGATAAATTATAACAGAAAGTCAAATAAATCCCTCTAACATAACCTGCGGTCTAGCGACCTGTGAATATGTTATGTGTTTTAATTTATAATTGCGTAATATTCTATAAATGTATTACCCAGATATATCCAGTATTAAACAAGATGACATAAGTATTCAAAATAACTATGAAAATGTTTTGTTCTATTTATTACATAATTTTTTATACTCGTACACCTCTCCGTTATTATATCTAGCAGTGTGAATGCACCGAATAATGTGAATAATTTGGTTTAATTGCAAAGAGCTTTTAAAACAAGCAGCAGTTTAAATAAGCCCGTAATTAACTTGTATCATCCGACAGGATGTGTAGTTAACTTAAGTAGCTTGCGGATGCTGCGACAATTGTACTATTTATTTGGAGAATTAGACAAAAACACGTTTAAACAATTTAAAATAAATGTAATATACAGTTACTTTAAATAACAGCTTCATAAATTTTGCAAACATTGTCAAGTCCGGAATATATAGAATGAAGGCCAGGAGTGCAAGCTTTGCCTAATATTCATTGTCTAAAGTGCTGCTTAATGGAACGGGTGGTGCTGCTTAATCGAACCAAATCGACAGTACACATAAAATTATGCAAGCGGGTTTAGATCGGAATGTTCGTGTATAGATCGGACGCACCTTCTCTCCGCATGACCAATGAACTGTGCAGTGGGGCGCAATGAACAGCTAACTGTTTATAACTTGTAGAGGCTTTTAAAAACATGGATTTTGCTTATCTTAGTTTGTAAACAGAAGCTCGTTTTTCTAGCGTTCTTATAACGATTAGTTATTTTAGCTGGATTTCTCACGTGTTTGCACTCGCGTTTTCACTCGCGTTATCAGTACTGTAATTTTGCAATTTCTCTTTAATCTTCTTGGCTTTGTCCTGTAGTGCTGATGAGAGAGAATTATGTCTCGATCTTATCGTATAAACTTTGTTACACATATAGTAGTATAAATCCTCCTTAGTGTGGTAGCGGCGTAAGAGTATTCATTACACCTTATTTCGTCCCGTGGGTGTTGTAAGAACCTGGAAAGACCTCATTGCTATATTTCAGGTATCTTGTAAAATACCCAGAAGAGTGACGAGGAGCAATGAAAGGTTGAACATCGTGAAGTACTTCGATTCGTCTGCCAAACGCCAAACAAACCAAACGTTGATTTCGGTAACTTCTCGGTCTCTTCTTACGTGCTAGAGCCATACTGCAGCTATGTTCATTGTGTAGTTGTAGCACGAATGGGTCGGCTCGACCGGGGAAGGTCCACGCTCTCACAGAATACCGGCGTAAAAGAGCTGCTTAATGCTACTGTGTTTCGTATGGTGAGTGTAGAGAACCGGAGACCCTTTTACTGGAAACGACGCATTCCATCTTAGTCCTTAAAGGTAACAACGCATCTGCATTTTGATTCGTAATCGAGGACAGATGTGGATATCTATGGGTTACAGCAACCACTTACCATCAGGTGCACTGTGTGCTCGTTTGCCACCCTATCCTATAAAAAAAACTTTTTCCTACAGTAGGGGGCACCAAGTAGACGGGATTTAATAATAATGACATTGTATTTATATTTTCATATATATAAATAATTTGATATTTTACGATTTTTAATGGCAGGTACCTAATTTGTATTTAATCCATATCTCTTCGTCGTATTTCACACGAATAATTAGTTGTTATTAGATATCATTTACATTAACTTTGTTCAATTGGCAATTAATAATAAACAAACTATCAAAAAATCGGTGTTTAAAAATTAAATTGTAAGTATTTCCATCTTTCCTACGATCCCATAAAATATTTATACCACAATCAGACTATGAGAATGAGGGATGATAACATTACTTTTTAGTAACCCTATTCACCCATTTGAACAACATAGGTGAGTGTATCACTGCATTCAGCGGAATAACATTTACGTAAATTCTCGTTCGTAGTTGCAGCTTAGGGTGGTCCAACTGTGAACTGTTGCGGATTGAAAAAAATTACAGCTTATGAATGCGAAATATTTACATTGTAGGAATCCCAAAACATGATGTGTAAGTCACGTGGAAAATACGTCAATGATAACAAACAATATTAACAGTCAATGTAAATATTGTTATTATACATAAAACAACACGTATGATCATTCAATAGTAGTTATTTTTCAGCACTGCCATTTGTTCAGCACTGCTATTTCTCTCACCACTACCAGTCGGACTCCAAGATAGAAAAGGAATCCTACCACCTTGGTACCATTATCTTACCTGTTTGTGCCGCCAAATGGAAGAGCGTACACCGTACACTGCTGTGATCTGGTTCAGACCAGATCACAGCAGTGTACGGTGTACGCTCTTGTAAAGAGCCAGTATGATTACATACTGTGAGACATTCAGTCTTAGTTCTCAGAGGTGACAATACACCTGTAACCTTCTTTGCTTAAAGCTGGCTGCATGTTTCCATGGGCAGCAGTAGTAACTTACCATTGGTGAACTTTTTTCGTTTATCTCTTCAGTGTTATTATTTCAGTATTATATTTAAAAAGATGTATCTCTATACCCCAAAATTGTTCGCTAAATAAATATAATTGTAAACTTTAACTTCCGCCTACAATTTCACGAATTCGGGAGTTTGGGAAATGAGGACATATTTTGTCCAGTATTTAGGGAATGTGGACCCATTTAGTCCAGTATTCCTCATAATCTTAAAAGTGTATGTGCGGTTAGTGTATGTTTCCAGAGATGACTTATTGAATTGAGCAGTTCATTGAGTTTATGGCCAAAGCAGCTGCAAAGAAGGTACGATACCTTGCTAAGTTTTGGCGATTCGATTTGTCCGGTCGTGCATGGAGTATTACTGTTATGGGCTGATGCTGTAAAATGTCACTTAAAAGCTTTAGACTCAATGGAATTATTGGTGACCCGAATTTGGTTAAAACCAACTTATTAGCTGTAACACAGGCGCAAAGTAGCCAGCCTTTCGGTTTTCTTTAGGATGCATTTCGGAGAATGTGCGCAGTAATTCATAATTTAATTTCCCCCTCTCCCCATCACCATCAAACCATCAGACTTTCGGCCAGTCTCCACCCTTTCGTTGTTGACTTACTACGCATTCGGTTACCACCAAATGGTTTGCTACATCGTTCATTATGCGTACAGAAAACGAGTAAAATAAGTTGCCAGTATTTATGTACACACAATGAAAGCAGATGGATGTATCAAGGCCGTGCTGTTTGGCAGTCTTTGAGGGACACCTGTCTTCACCTGTGCACTTATGATGGCCCATAATGATCACAATTGAAATTATCAGTTGTCATCTTTCATTTTAACTATGTATATGTACGGATTTTAAATTTTAATTATTGTCTTTGGTCAAAAAGCTGAAGGTACTCCGGGTTAACTTTGACATCGGGACGTCAGCCACCTCAGTCCCCCGTGACCATGGGTGCTGGAAAGCACCCGAAACGACGCGTATTAAAAATAAAATAAATAAAACGCGATAAAATCCGTAAAAGTAGTTTTAATCAATTTATAGTGTTCGCGTAAATATAAGAAATCATTATATATATTTAGAACCTTCAAACTAAAATACATTAATTTTAATATAATGCCGCATTAGAGACCAATAGTTATGAGGATGTACAGAGACAAATTAAACCTCTTTGTACTTCGGATTCTACAACTATATTTGTATTGATTTTTTTCTTAATAGATTGATTCTATAACTATTGACAATATAAACGACATTCCTTTTATTGGTCATTGCATTCCCGGCGACAATTTCAAGAATTTTAAGACGTCATACATTTGCCTCCTTAATGTCTGTAACCGCATTTACTTCAACTGTTTTATGCTATTGCATAGTATAGCCAATATATATGATTCATTTGTATTACAAATGAATCACCAAACCATTCAGCATCGCGTCGTTCAACTACAAGACTACAACTCAGTGTAACGAGTTGGCGCGGAGACGTCTACATACATACAAGTTGCTAAATAAATAATCTATTTAAACATGTGATATAATGATGCGTGATCGCTGTCCAGTGTGGTATACAATAGTGGAGTCATGTTTACGATTGTAATTTTTAACATCAGTCAGTGTATTCTTAGTGATACGGCATGTATAACGTGTTAGTAAATGTCAAAAGATATTACAAGTTGTGTTTTGTACTTCAAAATTGACATGTTCTGTGTGAAGCTTCTGCACGATAAAGCTCAGTATGCGATGGCGACGTTTGACGTAAGTCACGTGACCGTTCGGCGGATGTTACTTTTGACATTTACGTGCTTGTAATATTCGTTAGTGTTGATACTGGCTGCGTTTGGCAGAAAAAAACGCTAGCAAGCGCTTGTAAGCAAAATGGCGATCGTAAGCGGTAAGCGCTGTCAAATGGTAAATAGCTATTTTCCTCTAGGACACGAAGTTAGCTTGAACCGGGGAACCTAACCTAATTTAAATATATGTCTGTAAAGTATTCATATTAAAAACTTACCCATCATGAATTTTTATAACATGTATAATATGTTTATTCATGTCGTTATATTATTTGAAACTAATTGCACAAAACAACTTATAAACTCAAAACAAACAAAATAAATAAGCAAATTGGCGGATTGTGTCAGCGCTACTGAAGTTAGCAAACGTGTCCTGGTGGAAAACTGTATAGTTACGCCATTTTGCTTACAAGCGCTTGCTAGTGCTTTTTTTTGCCAAACGCAGCCACTGTCTCGATGGTACGATTTCCTGTCAAGAGCGCCGTGCGAGTAATTGATTAGATGACGTTATCAAGCAGTAATTCACAAAGTTTTTTTTTTATGAACGTGAGGATGGAATTCGATCTTTCCATGATTCCAAGCAGATTGTAAATGTGCGAGCGAAATCGTTTCATCTGGGTACTGTCTGAAAACGAAGCGTGGTATTTATATCTGCTCAAATGATAACGCAGCAGCGATGAATAGTGTTTCATTTACATAAACACATAGTTGAATACTTGTGTGCGTTTCGTACATATTTAATAGAGCTGGCAGTAACTGGGTCTCGACCCAATTTTCAAATATCCCTTTTATACAACAACTTAAGCTTCTACATTATTGTACATGCTATGTCTCTCACGTTGCGCGCGTTTTACAATTCTTTGTCTCTATTACGTAATCATAAACGACTTAATGGTATAAGGAAGTAACTTTAGTTTCTAAGAAGCATATCTTGCATTCTTAAGTGAATCGCATGCAAAATGAAAAACTGTAGAAACGGCCGTCATCTATCAATATGCACGTTTGAGAAAATGGCGTGTTCTGTTCAAATCTAGAGTGTATTAACGCGAAATATATTTTCTTTATTAATAATCAGAAATTGAACTGCCGTGCTGCATCAGTCACGGTTATAGCCTTTTACTATTCCTGTCATATTACAGTTTTGCACTAATTGTTATTTTAATAACAAATTAGGTTGATTTGTGTCTTTATTATAATTTAAAAAAAAAGCTAATGGCAGAACATATAATAATAATTGTGTGGGAACTGATACCCATCATGGAATGCGCCTCTATAATACTCGTAGTTTCCCACTAAACAATTGAGGAAAAGTGTGTCACTGCATTCTAAGCATAAACAAAGAAAAAGAGAAATTTTAACTAAATTTTGCTTAATTAAGTATTTATTAAAATTAACTAGGTTTTGTTTGTCAAATAAGACTGGAAAAATCATAAATATTTGAGTTAATCAATCAACGTTTATTCTTATATTTACATTACATTTTAAATTATAGTGAATTGTCATTTTATTTTACGATACTCGTTAATAGCTTAAATGAAGCTAACAAAAAATAATTATAAACTTTTTAAATTGTTTTTTCTTTATACGGTCGGAAGTGCGTAAAAAACAAGTGGTAAAATTAAAAGTTGTAAAACCGACTTTAATATAATTAAAATGAGAACATGAATGTAGTCGAAGTCAATTAAATACGCATTATTAAGGTTAACTCAAAAACTATTAGTCAGATCTTGATCAACTTCATATGGGACCACATGAGAAGTACCAGGTTTTAAATAAAAAAGAATCATAAAAATCAGTTCACCTACAAAAAAGTTTTGAGGTGCAACACATAAAAAATCGGTCGAATTGAGTACCTCCTCCTTTTTTGAAGTCGGTTGAAATGAGCAAAATTTTAATTACCTGAGAACGTACAATATTTTGATTATAGAGCATTCCAGTGTGCGGATCTTGGCCAATTAACATTTTTACATAAGTTTTTTTTTCTAACCATGGTTCGACGAAGCTCAATATATCGTAAGCTAGCGTTTTATTTCTTTTGCGGTGGTTTTAAATAGTCATTTTTATTTCAGTTGGAGGAGGACATGTTCTCATGTGGCGGTGAGGTGCGGGGCGGGAGGGTGCCTCCGCCGTCACTCGGCCCTCCCCCGGAGGCCCTCACTCCTGTGCAGCTGAGGCGGAGACACGTGGTCGCTGCGATCATACACAGCGAAAACTCATACGTCGCGACGCTTCAAAGGCTTGTCAATGTTAGTAGTGACTAATTTATTTCTTCAATACCCGGTAAACATCGTTGTTTCACACGAAGCGGCGTTGTTTTTGCTTTTATATTCTGGTTTAAAGGGCAAAAACGTCAGTGTAATTATGGGTGTTTCTTTTTACCCGTATGATGGGTTTTTTATCCGATTTATCGACCCGATTATCAAAAAATCTGTAGTCAAATAACAAATGTATAGTTCTTTGTTTAAGTTTGGTTTCGATGTTTTAAAACTATTCTAGGTCTGCAGTAGCTACTTGCTATCAGGTGAAATGTAGGCCTTTTGTCCCTGAGGAAATTGTTACAAAAGTTTGAGTTATTAATTACATAAACTTTTACTGCCTTGCCTTATTGCGTTGACTGGCAGATACTCGTAATGCAACAAGGCATTTAGTACGATTTTTGTAAACTATTTCAATTCTGTAACTGATTTCCGGCACTCGACACCTACGAGAGATCCGGTATACCGGATCTGTTTCTGGAATTAGCAACTTTTTAACGGTTTTATTTTTTGACAAGAGAAAGAAGTTTTGTATTACGAAATCAAAGAAGATTTATTACGTGTCTGTCTGCATTATATGTCTTTTAACCAAATTGACTTTTAATAACTTAAACTTAAAACTGTGTTTAGTTACATAATGTTAATTTTAGATGTTTAAAAATTTTACATTTTTTGTTATAACTCTCCCTCTCTCTAATCAGATTTTTAAACAGTAAAATTAACAAGTTCTACACGATTGACGTAAAACGAATTCATAAAGTATGACTCAAAAACATATATACTTGCGATATATATAAATCCACACGTGGGAATTCCACGGGCATTAGATAAAGTGTATTCAGAAAGATCAAAATATCAATCAACGTGTAAAATGTTTGAATATTGAATAACGATATTACTCATCTAAGTTATGGAATTGAAATATCGGAAAAATTTGTTATAATATTCCGAAATTGTGGAATTCTTTCCCCATGTGCTAATAATTAGAAATAAATCAATTTCCCAAATTAAACAATTTATACATTCATTTAACTAAATGTTACTAAATCAATCTCCTAGCCAACCTGTATGTTTAACACAAATGTTGAATCTGGCTGGGTTCGAACCTACAGTAATCACGTTATCTAACTACTAAGCAACCGGTTGCTAGTGACGAAGATTTATATATTTTAAGAAACAGACAAAGCATCAGTGTCGTAATGCTTTATTTCTTCCTTAAAACTACACGTAATTTCTACTCCACTTTCGTAATTTCCATAACTTTGTCAGTAGATTATCTAACGTAACGATTCATATGTATTCCATAAGTTAACGGAATAGACAGTCATTAGTTAATATTGCCAATCGTTAAGGCTTACTTGATTAAGAATTTATTCCATGATTCATTAAAGTCGTTCTCACATTCTAAACATTCATCTTATTATAAAGGAATTTGGTAATAAATGTAATCCTATACCTTTAAATGAGCAATTCTTGTATATATGTATATATATATATATATATAATCGGAATCTCGGAAACGGCTCCAATGATTTTCATAAAATTTTGTGTGCAGGGAGTTTCGGGGCCAATAAATTGATCTAGCTAGGATTTATTTTTAGAAAATGCCTTTTTGTCCGTGTTTTTAGGCAATGAAAAACTGCTACAATATCATTAGTATAAGAAGGTAAATTTTGACAGTTTGTTAATGATTACAAATAGCTTAATTGGTATATTGGGCGGTCACAAAATCGTAATGCCATGGTTCGAGCCCAGACCGACCGACCTACTTTTTTTAATTTTTTTTCAAGTTCCTTTCTTTTTTGAGAAAATCTATTTTTTTGAGCCCTTTTTTAGTATTTTTTAAAAACACGAAAATTTAAATTAAACTAATTGCACTCATGATTTTTTATTCAAATAACCGGTTCAGTTTTTTCTATTATGTCGCTAAGATCAAAAAATATTATTCGTATTTCATCAGTATGTAATTTGTATCTAAATATAATTTCCAAAACACACGAATTAAAAAAACCGAGCGAAAAATACCGAGCAAAGCTCGGTCAACCGGGTACTAAAAAATTAAAACCTAGTATATCTTATATATATATATATATATATATATATATATATATATATATATATATATATATATATATATATATATATATATATATATATATATATACTTTAAACGTCATGCCGATGTGTTGTAGAGCGATTAATATAGCTAGTTGTATCAATATACAGTCTAATGATGATATTAGGCGCCTGTTATTACGGGATTTTTTTATAGGATAGGATGACAAACGAGCACACAGCCCACCTGATGGTAAGTGGTTGCTGTGACCCATAGACATCTACATCTATCCTCGATTACGAATCAAAAAACAGATGCGTTGTCATCCGTGAAGACTAAGATGGAATGCCTTGTTTCCAGTAAAAAGGGTCTGCGGTTCTCTACACTCACCATACGAAATACTGCAGCATTAAGCTACTATTTCACGCTGGTATTCTGTGGGAGCGTGGTCCTTCCCCGTTCGAGCCGACCCATTCGTGCTACAACTATACAATTAATATAGCTGCAGCATGGCTCTACCACGTTTTTACGATTGCAAATAGCAGCTTCATGCAGCTGTGTTTCGTATGATGAATGTAGAGAATTGGAGTTCCTTTACTGGAAACGAGGCATTCCATCTTAGTCCTCATGGGTGATAACGCATCTGCATTTTATGTTGCCATATTATATACTCCATTATATGTTATCACTGGAAACACACACTGGTTGTACACTCTTGTTTTTAAGATTTGAGGTAATACGTGACGAAAACATGTATCGTAATTTACGAAACCCTGTTGATACGCATTGATTGATCTCACAGTCGTAGATTGGACAATTTATCCTAGGTAAACATATTGTCAACAACTTCGAGGATCGAGTTTAGTGCTACCAACAACTAATACTGACATGGACGTTACACATGACCAGCAAAGTACATGTTATTAAAGACTTATTAGACAGTGTTCTCAACGCGTTGCCGATGAATGAGAAGCGAGTGTGTAAATTGGATAGTTTTGTTGCTGGGCTATAAGATCAGCACTCAGATCCGCTCTGTAGAGCAAAATGACCGCTGGTTGGTCTCTCGGCGTGCCGCGAAGCGAGTTTTTGCTTTGGTAGCTCTTGTCGCTGCGACAAACTAGTGGAGAGAGAGTTCTTGCCGGTTGTTTGAACAACCAGCCATTAAATTCGGAATCTGTATCTATTGTTCGTTTCTTGAGCGGGAAAATAATCGATAGCTAATCCCTTCCTCATGGGTGGTATTACACTATTGAGATTTTTGAGCATAGTGCTGAGGTCCACACGCGATTCTGTCATAATCACTATATCACCGGCAAATCGTGACGTGGTACTTCTCTGCTGGCTGTATGAAGAAGCTTAAGGTCGCTCAACAAGCTATGGAGATGCTATGCTCTGAATTTCTCTGCGTAAAAGTCTTCGTAAAGAGGATCAGTAAACTGAAGTGGCAATGGGCCGGCCATATAACTCGAAGTACCGACAACCGGTAAGCGAAGTGTAGGGTGGGCCTCGACCAGATTGAGTGACGACCTAGTAAGAAATGCCGAAAGTTGCTGGATGCAGGTGGCTCAGGACCTTGCTTAGTAGCATTCCATGGGGGAGGCCTATGTTTTGATTGAATAATGATGATGATGAATATTATTATTATTAGACACTCATATACAACATTGATATATTATTTAATATATCAATGATATACAAATATATTTTAATTTTTATAATACACTTAAAACAGGTTTTCTGAAAAGACTTAGTTACGTTTAACAACTTCTCTGTCCGCGAAAATGACATTAGTCAAATAATCGAATAGATAAAGATAGATTAATTAGAGTATTTTCTTGATATACGGCTACTCGTATTATCGTTTAAGTGCAATATGGTTATGATAGAGGTTATTTTAAGAACACAAAATTACTTTACCTAGACGTGACGAGAGTAAAGCATTACCTAATAACGCTTCGCGATATTATGCGTGCAATAAATAATATATTAAAAAACTATTCATAGTAGTAATTAAATAAATACACGATAGCGAGAAAAATCGATACGTATTGTGCAGTTGTCAAAGCAGAATAAAATCAAACGAAATATCATTATATAGAATTCCGAATGATATAAGTACCTATGTATCTGCGGCTTTAACACACACTTTAACTTACTGTCACTTATATCACTTAGTATGTGCTTACATCTTTTTGACAAATTAACAGAACCGCACGCCGAGAACTGCTGAATTATTTACCTAGCTGCCTATTTAGTAATTTTACGGCCATTTATTTACTACATTGCTTGAGTATTTTTTGTAGTGGCGCTGTAGAATTAAATAATTGGCCAATTTGTTTTTAATTACCGCTACCACTACCGACCGCCAAAAATAATTCTAGTCCTTGTTTATTTTTTCAACTTACCGTAAATTGGATACGAAGTATTTCATAATAATCCTCAAGGGTAACAACGCATCTACATTTTGTTTCTTATTCGAGGATAGATGTAGATATGATACATTATACATATCTATTGGTCACATTGCCGTTTAACATCACGTGAATTCGTGCACATTTGTCTCACATATTCATATACTTTTTATAAAATACTGTCAGATTTGCCGCGAATTAGCCTTGGTTTTGATTTAAAACTTTGCCGTGGTAGCTCAGTACGCGAGCAATCCGTGTTAGATCCCCGCCGGTGTAAATAGAATTGTTAAATTAAATGCGGATTTACCACCTACCCGGCGATAAGGAAAACATCGTAAGGAAACCTGTATTTTGAGAAATAAAATATTTTGAGGACATGTGAAGTCTGCCAACGAGCACTGGGTCACTGAACACACACTTTATTGCCTGGCTCAGCAATAAAGTCATAACTTTACTTAACGTTTATAATCATCTAAAAATATAAACATAAAAAGGTGATTGATTATCAGTTCCCTAATTTCATTTAAATGTTGAAGTTTTCATGTTTTTTTTTTCTCTTGAAAAGTAGTTTATTACACTACCGTCGCGTTTATCTAAAGCAAACATTCTGTAATTACAAGGTCGTTACAAGTATTTGGTTTTCGCAATAGCGTTCAGCATAAATAATCATGTTGTTAATGAAACCTTGGTACAAGTATTGCGAACGCGTCGCGACCGGCGACCGGTTAAGTATTTATTATCTCTCTCCTCCTCCTAAATGCAATAAAGCATTAGCAACCGTATAAGTAATTCCGCGCCGTTTAAATTTACACAAAGGTACACAATTTTTAGTGTTTAATATTAACACCAGTAATTCAAAAGTATTCTATAACATATATTAATAAATATAACATATAATAAAAAATAAGGAATATGAATGATCGCAAACTGCAGACAGGGAAAGTCTGCAGTTTGCGATCATATCCTAGATGGCCCCACCATTACATCGGATTTGATAGACCACAAATCCTCGCAAAAGAACATCGATTCCTACGAAGGATGATACGTGAGGCTATTGAAATTAAAAAACATCCTAATTTCATTAGAGAAGGAGGCTGGGTACTACCACCTGCTTGGGATCCTATAATTAATAAAATTAAAACTAAACCCAAGCATACCACTGCAAGACTTCAAAACACAGTTAGTTCATTCTGCATAGATCGGACCAAAGACAATAATTAAAAAGCTGAAGGTACTCCGGGTTAACTTTGACATCGGGACGTCAGTCATCTCAGTCCCCCGTGACCATGGGTGCTGGAAAGCACCCGAAACGTTGGGTATTAAAATTAATATAAATAAAACGCGATAAAATCCGTAAAAGTAGTTTTAATCAATGTATAGTGTTCGCGTAAATATAAGAAATCATTCTGAAAAGGTTCTTGGAGCTGAAAAGTCTGCGCAATGTGTTGGCGGGTTTAACATATTGTTGCTTAATTACCTCCACTGCAAAGCACGTAGTAAAACAGTACTTAAAATGGATTTATCAATTGATCGGTCTCAGATTAGTCGGGTAACATGAAATTTTAAGTCGAGCGCTTATCATCTCAACTACAAAACTACCTTTACGATAATATAAACCCGAAAACTAGAAATTTGTATTTGCGTAATTATTGACTCTGGAATCCACGACTTAAAATCGTAAGTCATGCAGTAATAGTGAATTTCATAAGAGTATAAATGATAAACAACTTAAATATATCATAACTAAAATGTTACTTTGAGACATTTGAATAACCTTAATTATTTTGCATTTTTGTATAGATATACCTCAAATTATCTAAGTATTTCTTAACATCTCCAACCGCATAAAAAAATCGATTAAGAAGTCGATTGCACTTGTAGTGCTAAATGCTAGCATAAAAATTTGCTCGGTTAAAAATTGACTTAATTAATAACAAATTTCACTGTCAGTCTGACATTTTATAACCTGTTTTCTTGAAGCTATGCGTTTCAATCAAAACATAATCGAAAGCAAATCTACAATCATTATAAAACACGTGTCGTGATTATGACGTGAAACGCGCGACGAAAAGAAATTGTTCCGGTTTTCAAATTTAATGGATTGCATGTGCAATTAAATCGCTTTAATAATAAGGTTTGAATTGCACAAGCAGAGGATTCGTGGATTTTGTTTAATTGATACCAAAGATATTTTAAAAACAACTTTGATTGATACCAATTTTCATAAAAATTGTTGTTATGAAGAGCTATTATATTATATAAAATAAAACCGAATAAAATTTTATTTCGTGGTTTTACTGTGAAAATATGAGCATTTTTCATTTTTGTATAATGTACAAATCAAAAGCATTATGTATATCTAATATAAGCTTGCCGCTGTCTACTACTTGACATTAGTGTCTCCCGAGCCATCCTAGCCTTATCGGCTAGTAAGGCCTAAGTTACAGAAATCGTATTTATCATAAGCCCTTTAGCTCAAGGAGATCACAACAGACTTCTATTACACGATAATGTCTATACAAGTTTGCAGAGACATTGCCTGCCCTGCAACCAGACCTGCCACCAGAGTTGCATTATCTATCATTCATAAGATACGACCGTACTGCATCTGTAATCAAAATCAGTCCAAATAAATTTATCTTAGATATATTTTGTAATATTACACTTATTATCTAAAATCGTAATCTTTATCTTTGTCCATAAATGCTTTGTTGATCTTGAAGATTTGAATAATGTATCGTGGTAATTGTTTTTAAATTTGGTTTTTCTTAAATACTTGGTCGGAGATTATTAAGGACTACGAGACCCTTTTTACTGGAAACGAGGCATTCCATCTCAGTCCTCACGGGTGACATCGCATCTGCATTTTGATTCGTAATCGAGGATCGTAGATGTCTATGGCCACAGCAACCACTTACCATCAGGTGGACTGTGTGCTCGTTTGTCACCGAATCATATTAAAAAAAAACTAAATTACACCATAGACTTTATTATACTCCCTCTTCGTGTGCAGTTTTTTTTTTGGTTTTATTATGTATTTATATCATTTTTTTAAATGTTATAAATGCAAATAAATCATACGCTTCTATTACTAAACTAATGTCATAGTCAGAAAACGATTGGTTTCAGCTGTCTAAACAGTGCAAAGACAAAGTGTGTCGGAGAACTAAGGCTTTGACATTAGAAGCTATTAAGTTTGTATGTGTAAATTTATTGGTCCTGTGCCTAAGCTCTCTCGGACCGTGTCGGATTGCGTTTTGTTAATTGTAAGGGAATAAAGAGTGCCCCTGTGCTCACGCATACCTCCGTACACTGTAGTTCTGTACTGTGCTGGCGGCTCACTCTCTGTGGAGACTACTAGCCTGTGGTACAGTTATTGTTGTAGCTGTGACAAACATTCGGTTGGGAGGACACTCAACCCAACTCAATTTAACACTCATCTCAACTCGAGACAACCGACGCAGTGATGACGATCATGAGGAGTGCGTTTGTTCCTCAGTTTGTTCATCATTATAGTGCTGTCAGGGTGTCGGGCGGGGAAATTTATAGTTTGTTAGAACTTTAAATCTTAATTGCTGCATTCATGTGATTATTGATCACAAATATTAAATATATTACGTATAGTTTAAGTACCTATTTGAGTTCGTTAAAGCGGTCAGCCTTAATACCCTACCATAATAAAATAAGGTTCTTAGAAATGTTTTTTTTTATATATGATAAATGTTACAATTTTTCGTTCATACTTTATAGAAACTGTACTAAGCCAATAATTTTTAATTTTATTAAAATCTGTAGACCAAATTGGATATTTCTCACCTTTTTTTTACGAATTTCCCTTAGCTAGGCCTTATTACCCGCAGGTACTATATTTAAGGGGAAATATAATCTCAAATGGCTTAGCAAGATCCTTCGTTATGCCGAAAATATTGCAGCATTAATTTTGAAATAAATATATGGTAAAGTTGAGGATTAATGTTAAGGATTATGTTAGACGAAAACACGATTTCGTAAAATTTTCTCGATAGAAAAAAAAATGCAAAGTTACCTCCAAAATAAACAATAAACCGCTGTTATTCATAAAATACTTTAAATAAGATCATGAAATTTTGCGTACTAACTGAACTAACTATAAAGCAAAAAAAGTGCTTATGTTATTTACTTCTTTTAAAATACCATTATTTTCACTGTAAAAAGAAATTACCTAAACTATCGGCCTTTTGAAGCGTGATTCCTGCCGCACGGTCATTTCGCTTCGGCCTTTGAACGGGGAGGTTGTGTCGCTTACGATCAGAATACACATTACGCAACAGGACGACGAAAAAATTAAAATTGGAAATAACCGTAATAAAAATAAGAAGCGACTGGTTTGGCATTAAGAAACAGGCATAAATATGATAAACTTAATGAAATAAGTGTCTAACGACCTTTCTACTTACAGTATTAGTTATTACAAACATGTCGGTACATAGCATACGACGCGCGGGCAAGTGGGGACGAAATTAGAATTTGAACTGACTTACTCTATCCCCTTAGACGTTAAATTTCAAAAAGGGTGTAATTACCACATAAGAACATTTACATAATATCATCTTCATCATCATCCGATAAAACCCGCTGCTGGACATAGGGTCCTTCCGTTAGAGGGAGAATTATCCTTATTGATCACGTCACGTTGAGTAGGGAAGTTGGAGTTCGCAGTACTAGACGTCTCGCATTATTGACGCTGCTCCTCTTCGCCGGTCTGGATAGTTTGTCTGGCGTAAACGATGTGGCTATATAGATATGCACGGTTATGCGATCTTTTTGGCGCATCCTACATTCGCGTTTTAACACTTGACGACACCCACGTGATGAAGTTCCCAGTGAGTGAGGACTTTACATATAAACACTCACGCCTGTCACCCAGAGGGGTAGGCAGAGACTACAGACTTCCATTTGGCACGATCCTGACTCACCTCTCTCGCCTCCTTCACATCCATACACCTACGCATGCATGCTCGTCGGTTAAGGGTACTCCTAATTTGGCCCGTTTTCAATAAATCGCCAATTTGGTCGATAAATTTTCGCCTAGGACGTCCCTTTCCGACTCTGCCATTCACTTCTGCAACATAAATTTTCTTTGTCACTCTTTCCTCATCCATTCTTTCCACATGACCAAACCACCGAAGCATTCCTTTCTTAATCCTGGTCACAACATCATCTTGCAAACCACACTCTTCTCTTATCACACAATTTTTCACCCTGTCATTCAGATTCAGCCCTAACATACTCCTTAACGACCGCATTTCTACTGCATTTATTCTACTCTCGTGCTTCTTCTGCCATACCCAACTTTCACTACCATACGTTAAAGTAGGGACCAACACAGCATTGTGAATTGCCATACGTGCCTTTTTTGACACATTTTGACTCTTCACAATAGAGTGCAGGGCCCCATTTACTCTGTTTCTGAGGACTTTAGTTTTTCAGTAAAACTAAAATATCTTATTAAACAGCTACCAATTTCAAATTTCTACTGAATTAAGCTCTTTAATATTACGTAAACAATACCCATAAAGCGTCACTTGAAACAGTGAAAGGTGTCGATAGAATCAATTAGAGTAAGGCCTCCGGATGCATTGCGCGGTACTTAAATTTTTCGCAGGTACTTGTTTGGTGATTTCTCTATTTAAATAGATTTAGAAAGTACTTACTTAAAGATACAAAAAATAAACACAACCGTTACATAATCTGCGTCAGTTGCAAATTTACTATCACTGCTTTGTACTCATGGTGAAACGTATTAAAGAATCCCAGCAGGTTCGCCGCGTAATGTGGAAGTTGTCAGTCAATGCGGAACTTGCTATTTATATATCTTTAATTAGGCTATTTTCTTAAATACTCAACCAATGTGTCGTAAGGACTATACTACAACTTCTGAGTTGATAGCGTGCGTGCGTGCGTGCTTGCGTGCGTGCTTACGTGCGTGCGCACATGTTGCCATGTAGTGGCGTTATAAGGATACCACCTTATATCGAACCGTGGGTGCTGTAAGAGAAAGCGAAAACTGAAACAGATGTTGGGTAGCATCATCTTCCTGATAGGAACTCAAAACTGCGATTGCCAACCCGCCTGCAAAACGTGGAGACCGTGGGAGAGATCCATGTTCAGTTGTGGACTTATAAAGGCTGTGATGGTAAATGATGGATGGTAGTGGAGTGTAATAATAATAATAATATAATTAATGAAATCATCAAAAATAAAAATAAAATGAAGCTTAGAATTTTTTTTTCAAAAACAACCTGTCCTCGCTAGTGTCTTCAAACCACGAAACTGTAAGACAGGTGACACGGGAATGGTTCAAATTTCACAGATAATGAAATGAACAATAAAAGTTGTATGGCCTACTTTTACATTGTTCGCTCATTTTACACGGAATGAATTTGCATATTAGGAAGTGGGGCAGTTTGAATAGACATTATTTGCAAGTTGACTGTACGGGGCCATCGCTTTTTTAAATGGTGTCTCTAGTTTATATTTCGTCTGATGTTAGGTTATTTAGTAGTCGAATGGTAACCGTTTAAAGTATTTTGCCCTCTGATAATTGTTTGCAATCCACAAAACGAGCTGCCTTAACTGTCTTTTACTATGTAAATTTAGTTTGATACATAAAATATTATCAATGTTCACACAAGTCTACTCCTGAACGTACACCTCCCTCAAGGAATGCCTCAAAGCACGTCCCTTAGCCACCTGCATCCATCGACTTCCTGCATATCTACCAGGTTTTCACTTCATCTAGACACCGCTTACTTCCTGACACCGAGCTGCTGCTGAGAATTTCTTAATGGAAAAACTCAATAATTAGTTTTTTTCTGGCCCGACCCGGGATTCAAACCCGAGACCTCATGATCAGCAGTCGCACTGCTACAACCACTAGACCAACGGGGCGGTCGCTGACTAACAATAGCAAGAACGCTGTGGCCTATAGACCTTCATCTGTCCTCGATTAACAATCTAAATTTAAATGCCGCCCTACACTTTATCTAACCTTTCTTCCCCATCGATTGTCGGTTCTTCGGGCTATATGACTGGTCCAGTAAATAGCACAACCAAACAATACTATTTATATAAAATTGACCATGTTGATGATGCGATTTCACAATTTCAATCATCTTCATCTAAATGTGCGTCACATAAATGTATTCTCAATACTAACACTTACTCAATATGTTTGATTGTATTGTAACTTAGATATGTGTGTGTCTAAAGATAATTTGTCTTTTATATTGCCAAGTTCACTTACAGTCAATACACGAACGTTGAACAACATTTGCAAACAAAACATATTGGATACTACATATTTCGAGAGATGATGCGATATGACGACGTAACAAGTTTTTGTGTTCGTTTCTAAACGACAAAGTTCGAGGTAAATGCAAAGTGCTACTTGAATGCTCCAATGATTTTCATTGGTCTTTAAATTTTTCACAATATATAGTAGGTGTGTTTTATTTACTTACGTTTCGCACAGACGTGGTAATGTAATAAAATATTACGACCTTTTATATATTCTCTATATATAAAAATTAATTGCCGTTCGTTATGCCAAACCAGTTACACAAAGTTAAAACCAAAAACGACGAAAATTGTCGTGTGTATTTTAATGGTTTAGATTAACATTTGGGCCCGTGCAAAGCCGGGATGAATTGCTAGTAATGTTACAAAAACACACATGGAAGCAAATGGAATGGATTTTAATTCATCAGCCCGTAATTTCTTAACAGGTTTCATACGTGACAGTGCCGATATTGATAACTTATATCTATCTGCACTACAGGACATAGGCTCTCCCAAATAATTCCACAAAGCACGGTCCTGTGCCGACTGCATGCATCTACTTCTTGCATATCCTATCTCTCATCTGCGCGGTTGGCTTGTCTCCGTTAAGGCGACACCGTGAAAAAATGCACCTCCTTTCATCGAATAGTATAGGACTATGACACCACTAACGAAAGTGGGATTTTGATATAGGTAAATTCATGTCTTTATCTTGAATTTGATTGCTCAAAAACACGATTGTATAGTTTTGACTCGATCATAATTATTTGCGAAAACACCTCTAAAAAATCACTATAGTTGAAATTACAACGAAATCATTTGATCTATATCCTTTCAGCTGCGGAGACTCTAACCGTAATACTCCGTTGACTGTGGAGCTGTTTAATAAAATGGACGGTTGATTGGGCCCAATCCGTTTAAACGCAAATATCTTGATTTTGGTATATCGAATACTACAATAATATGTACTTATACATTTCTGAATTCTCTATGAAATTTCCTATAAAAGAGTACATATATTTAATAAAATTTTAAAGTAATTAGTATAACTAAATATAATATAACCAGCATGTTAGTTCTAAGATAGCAGTTTGCTTCATACATATTAAAAAACGATTTTACACGTACTTAATAAGATAAAACACAAAATGAGAAGGTTACTTACCCAGCCATTGTTTTAACACAATTCATCACACAATAAATATAAACTAATACAAAATAATTACAAACAACTTCGTTGTTTGCGCGCGTCAATCGTGGCTGACTCAAGGAACGGACGACATTTAAGAATGTATAAGAATGTATATTAGTAATGTATGTAATGAATTTAAATAAAATATACTACTAAAGTGTATAAAGCTGTGAGGTTTTTATGCTAGCCTTTTTTATCCTATACACATTGACATACGGTAGAATGAGTTAGAAATAGCACATAATGCTTTGTTTCTTCATTAAAAGAGCGGGTAAACAATGTCTAACACTTGGACGCCCGCAGTCAACGGAGATATTTTCGTGTCCAAGTCTTGGACATCCGCAGTTGAGAGGAATCACTCAAATATATTCATAACATCAATATTCATAATTTACGTTCTCATTATAATGATAACTTAAATCAATAATATTTTATAAAATATTTTAAGATTCTGATAATTTCTAAGCGCTTTTAATCGTCGCGGGCGCCACGCAATTTTAGACCTTATGACGGCGTTTCTTCAAGTTTTTATAGAAATTATGTATTCACTCCGATCAGTACGGCGATATCGTTTTCGATGTGTCGTCTTAAGACTGGCCGCCACGACAGAGTTGCGACCTGCAGAACTTTATTATTATGGGATATTGATGCCGATGCTGAGTGAGAACTCCCTTTCTTAACATGGAAATGATGACTGACTCTGCTATGTACCCTATAAAGAAACCTTTCTTAAAAAAATCTTTCCTTTGAAAAAAGTCTAGATTACAAAAATGATTAAATTTTTGTCATGTATGTTGCTTAAGTTCATTTCATTACATTAAACGCAAAACGTTCAACGTTTTTAATTCAGGCACAATGGGTGGCAACGCTGAATTTATAACTATGTGTAATAGGGGCAATCCGCCGCGTGACTCTCATTTATACTGTATTTTCCCGATTATGAATAGTCTTAATAAACTTGGTCTTCCCTTTTCAATAGTTTTCTTTATAAAACTGTCTCTTCAATGACAGTTTATTGCAATAATTTTTAATCAAAATATAAACATCTTAATTCCCCGTTTTTAAAAACAGTGTAATAATGATTACAGAGGTATTAGTATCTTAGTCTTATAGTATATAGTATATGCTTAAAGTGGTGATTCTGTAGTGTTTTAAATTTTGCAGCTCGTCTTTTATGAACTGCTAAATAAACGATATTTACAATCTTTCACGCATTGTTTTAGACGTTATTAAGAATGTTAAGAACTTAACCCAAAATGACAAGATCTCTTGATTTTGTTATACTTGTAAATAATAAGTTTGATAAATCGACCTCAAACCTTGCTTACCAGGACTATAAGAAACCTTTAGAGGAGAGCAGCCCGGCGATCTTAAACGCGAGCAAGATCCAGACGTTGTTCCACCGGTTGCCCGACATCCTGCAATGCCACCTTCACTTCCGCACCGCGCTCGCCGACTGCGCGCGCACGTGGGACCGCGACGAAAAAATTGGTGAGGATCAAGCTTTTTGCTGTCATACACACTCCAAAATAACTAGGGAACAGAACCCACGCACTAAAATTGTACGAATTAGCAGGCTTTACACATCTGGCGAAATATTATTTTTCTGAAACATTCCTGCTTACTAATATTTTCATGTAAATTTCGAGAATATTTGGTTTAACTCGCGTACACGTTGCGTATACTAGGTGGTAGGACTTGTGGACTTGTATGTGAAGTTTATTTTGGCTAGTCCGTCATGAGTATATGATGGGCACTGTCGTGTTGCGGTCTGAAGAGTATAGAATACCAGTATAATTATAGGCACTAATTATAGCTGCTCAAACGACAAACGCATCTGTAACCTTCTTTGTATGGAGTTGTGCTCACTTATTATCAGGTGAACTGTAAGTTCATTTGACACTTCAATTTTATTTAAAAAAAACATATTATTTCTGATATTTTTGGACACTCGTCATAACAACATGTATTTTATTTGTTCCCTTTAATTATTTTAAAAATGGCGTATACTTACTTTAAACCGAAATCTTTTTATTAAGAACGAAATTCCATATAACATAATTCATCATTTCCGCAGGCGAGGTCTTTTTAAATGCGTTCTCAAAAGCGGTGGTGCTCGACGTGTATTCGGACTTCATAAACAACTTCTCATTAGCGATGGAACTGGCCAAGATGGAGTCGAAACGCAAGTCTGCGCTTGCGGATTTTTTCAAAGTGAAGCAGATCAGCGCCCATGACAGGCTTTCCTTCTTCGGCCTCATGGTGAAACCGGTGCAGCGATTTCCACAATTCATCATGTTTTTGCAGGTACGTTCTTAGTCTCCACATCATAAATATCATGCCGACCTAATTAGGTCGGCATGCCCATAAAGTATGACAATGACAGGTACTGTCTGTACTACTAAGAAATTCAGGACTTCATAGGCGTGATTTTACTGACAGCTGTCGCAGAGATCAAGCTATCTTTTATGAACTATAGTTACTCGGTGCTTATAGACAATGACAGTAAACAAAAAA
This sequence comes from Parnassius smintheus behrii, assembly GCA_036936625.1. Lineage (NCBI taxonomy): Eukaryota > Metazoa > Arthropoda > Insecta > Lepidoptera > Papilionidae > Parnassius > Parnassius smintheus. Next base: position 28,298,689 of record JAUPFT010000010.1, on the reverse strand, counting down.
GCGACCAATGATCATAGAAAGAGAACTGTCAGTTGTCATAACAATGTCAAAAATACTTGAAATAAACATGTCAAACGTCACTACCGCCACGACGGGTTTTTAATGTGTTTTGTAATTTCAAGTGTAATTTCCTGTGCTTTACAGCAAACAAAGCAATTATAAAATAATTGGACAGTTGAGAACCGTTTAAAATGTATTTATATACCTATTTTTGAGTATTATGTACAAGGAGCTGGCCCAGGCTCCATACATTTTGGAACATCTCAATACAGTATTTTTTTTATAGGAAAAGGTTGACAAGCGAGCACACAGTCTACCTGATGGTAAGTAGTTGCTGTGGCCCATAGACATCTACATCTATCCTCGACTGCGAATCAAAATGAAGATGCGTTGTCAGCCTTGAGGACTAGGATGGAATGCCTCGTTTCCAGTAAAAAGGGTCTCCGGTTCTCTACACTCACCATACGAAACACAGCAGCATAAAGCTGCTATTTCACGCTGGTATTCTGTGAGAGCGTGGTCCTTCCCCGGTCGAGCCGACCCATTCGTGCTACAACCATACAATTAATATAGCTGCAGCATGGCTCTACCACGTAAAAAAAGTACATACATAATACAGTAATAACGAAAGTAATAAAAATATTTTTTGATACTATAGTCTCTGTTATTTTAAATATTTGATAAAATTTTACAAAGAAATCATTAATGAAATCGCAGGACCTCTTAAAACACACGCCGCCGGGCCACGCCGACAGAGTGGCGCTACAGCGGGCACTGACGCGGCTGGAGGCTTTAGCTGAGGCATTGAACGAGCGGAAACGGGACGCCGAAAGGACGCAGGTAGGGCTATACAAAACGCTAAATACCTTGTCAGCTATGAAAAAAGGCAAATGTTCCATCATCCGGGCCTGTATTTAAAAGAAACTTTTTTATTTGTTTTCAAGTTATAACATTTTTTGCACCGGCTTGGAACTAACAGCTAATGGTAATTAATGTTTGAAACGTAGACAATGAACTGAACAAAAACATTAAAACTGGTGATTCCCTGTGTGATTATAAAGCATCATTCTGTTGAAGTTATTTTAACATCAAAATATAAAAATACATATGTTAGAAATAAAAAAAACTATTCTTTTGCAATGCAAAGTGTAATAAAAACACAACTTGAATATGGATGAATAAGACTAATTATATTTTTATATCAGTAGTTTTTCTGAAAGTTTTATATAGTGGAATATTTTTCAAAGTATAAAATGTATCTAAAAGCTAAATGTATCTAAGGCTAGAAAAGTTCTAGAACATCATAAATTTAAATATGCAAAAATATGTACATATTGGGTACGGTATGATGTATCATGAGTGTATCATAATAATTATTTATGTTAAGGTAATAAACGTAATTCAAGGTTATTAATTACCCAAATTATTATATTTTTATGTGATACAGTTTTGAAGTTGAATTCATAAAAAAACATTTTTAATTCTATTATAATTTTCAATTGTTTACAATGATATATTTTTTTAAAAATTGATCAGAACACATGAATGATGTAAGAGATGCTATTTTTTTCTTTGAAGTATAATATATTATTTATTTGCTTAGAAAATTCACGAATAATCGGTGAACATACATTAAAAAAATACACTAATATAGAATACTACTCGTTTTTGTATTCGGTAATTTTTCAGATTTAAGTTAGGTACATAATTGATTGTTTTGCTTAGTTCGTAATTTTCGCATGCCAGATGTAAACATGTAGACTGTGTAATATAATATGTAACTAGTCTGGCCATAAATACTGTTACATAAAACTTTTCTTTTTTTCACCTTTTTAATTATTTTGAATTGGGAACGCGTTCATTATTTTTAAAAGTTCTTTCGATTTCGCGCCATTTCACATATTTTTTCTTGTTCATTATCAAATTACAATATGAAATAGAGTGTTAAAGAAAATAGGATTGCGGTGATTGCCTTCCACAAAGTGGGTATGGAGCCGTCGGTCATATTCCAGACACTTCAAAAGCTTGGTATCAGCCGTATGTTCGTATATCGTACTATCAACAGATACAACAACACTTCCTCTATCGAAAACCATAAAAGATCGGGGCGGCCGCGTGCTGTTAGAATTGCAAAGGCTGTTAATGCTGTTAAAGCCAGAATTCGTCGAAATCCCATTAGGAAGTAAAAATTTTATCGCGAGAAATGAAGATTCCCGCTAGGACTCTGTCGCGTATTATAAAACAAAACCTGAAGCTCGGTGCTTATCGTCGATATACAGGATGACCAACCCTGGCTTGAAACCAACGTTCCGGACTTTTAAGAGCTGAAGACTGGCCCTCATCTAGCCCAGACCTCAACCCTCTAGACAATAAATTATGGTTAGTTTTAGAGGACATGGTTTGCTCTAAACGACACGGCGACATTAAGTCTCTTAAAATATCTCTGGAGCAAGCAGTAGCGAAATTTCCCATGGAAACAGTGCGTAAATCCATAGATTCGTGGCCAGACAAATTAAACCCCTGTATAAAAGCTAAAGATGGCCATTTTGAATAGAATATTGTTTTTATTTTTTGCTGAGACTTTAACAAATATGTACTTATAAGTTTTTGTAATATTACATTGCTTCATTAAGAAAATGTATTTTCATTTGTAACAGAACTTATGGCCGGACTAGGTATAATATGTAATTAGTCACGTCTTATGTACCAAATTTAAGCGAATAAATAGTATTATTATTTAAAATATAATTGGTTCGGTGCTATGACTCATTAAATTTAAAAATCTTCATGCGTTTTGTCAATGCGTATATTATTTTGTTTAAACGTGTGCGGTGCGTGTGATGCAGGCGTTCCGCGCGGCGTTGCGGCGACTGACGCGCGGCGGCGTGGCGGGTGCGGGCGGCGCGGGTGGCACGGCGCGCTTTGGTGCCGCGCGCCTGCTGGCCTCGCGCGCCGACCGCCGCCACCTGTTGCGCCAGGACGACCTGTTGCAGCTGGTAAACGCACACCACACACCACACAGCGCACACACATCTCACCTCACCCACTTACCTAACTTATACTCCTAGCGGAATACACCTGTGGCCGTAGAAGGAAAAAGGGAGATCTCACGCCGGGCAAGGTGTTCTACCCGGGGAGCGGCCAACGTCCGTGTAATAGTTCGGAGCTGTTCTATATATATACTGTTTATGATTCGGAACTTTGATAGCGCGATTTAGACTTCGGTGTTTTTCGCTTGTGACGACGACAGCGACGCCACACACTCACAGAATACCAGCATAATGCTGTGCCAGTGACAGCATCGTACCTCGTGCCGGTAGGCGAAGTGTAGCGCGACCCCCCACTAGATAGAGTGACGACCTGGTAAGTCATGCAGGTAATAGATGGACGCAGGTGGCTCAAGACCATGCTTTGTGGCATTCCTTGGGAGAAGCCTATATTCATCAGTTGACCTGTCAAGGGCTGTATTGAAAATTGAAAATGAATGTTGCTATGTTACTTACGATGAGTGTGATGTTGTGTAACGCTGCATTCCACCTTGTGCTCAGAGCTTCTTAATTGAGAATAGATATAAATGTTTATGAACCACAGCATCCGCTTACCATATGATGGACTGTGTGCTCGTTTATAACCCTTAATCCTTTAAGCTCCTTTAAAAAAATCGATGACCCTCAAAAAAGGATGATCATCCAAAATAAATAAAAAATATACTTTTTTATTTAGTTAAACAACAAACCAGCATCAGCGATTAGTATCGTAGTAGAAAGCGCAATGTTGGTGATTCCCTACTCGATAATGTAGCGTCCTAATGAAACACGCAGTCAGTCGATTGATGGAATGAATTGGAACTTATCTCCAACAAAATAATGGAAGATGTAGATACACTACCACCCCTGAGGATTAAAGTAGATTACCTTGTTGCCAGTAAAAAGGTTATTCACACATACGAAACACACCAGCATTAAGGATAACTCACGCTAGACAGTGTCGACCGTAGCACGGTCAACTAATATTACATGTTTTTTTTGTGGACACACTCACGCTATACCGACCGGAAACCGAGTGACGGCCGAGCAACGGACAACGCTTGGCAACAACTCGGTCCCGACTTGTAGTTGAAGATTTATCAGATCCTTCATCGTCCAGTGCGATCGCAATAGCCGCTAATTCCAGATCGTCAAACTTCAACATGATTGTAGTCTTGTTATAACTTGCGAATTTTTTGCTCGAACGAGTATACTACACAGCGTAACGGTAATTACTCGGTGGAGGCCCATCTTTGTAATTTCAGGCACGGGACCGGCTCGGTGACCCGATTCGGTCTAGCGTGAGTCAACCTTTAAGCTTCTTTTTTACGCTGGTATTCGTTGACAGCGTGTTCATTCCTCAGACGAGTCGACTTAATTCGTGATACAACCTATTGCAACAAAACCTATTGTATAAAAAGATTTCAATTCAGGTGAACAAACATTTTTTTTAATTTTTTTTTAATTTTTACTTTTTTTTACTTTTATGTTTACAAAATCTTTTGCATTGCATTTTGCCAACAAGAGAAATTAATGCAAAAAGACCTTAATTAGTACACAACTATTAATTTTTATTCTTCTATTGAAAAGTAATAAATGCTAAGTTTCTACGGTCCACAAAATTTGTGTTGCTCCGTAAAACATATTCGTGGACAGGGTTCATAAACATTTCGAATTTTCCAGGAGTTCAACCAATCGGGCGCGTTGACAAAGTGCAAGCCGCGGAGGCTGCTGCTGCTTAACGACCTGGTGGTGTGCGTGTCGGTGGGCGCCGGCGGGGACGACGCCGAGCGCCTCGGCCTCAAGTGGGCGCACCCCGTGCACGACGTCGATGTACTCGACACCGGCACTTCACCTACGCTCAGCCGCGTGCTCGCGCAAGGTAAACTCCGCCTTATTTTCACTGCTATTAGATTCACTACACACTGTCATTGGTATCTCATGGACCGACACCGGAATCTCGCCCACAATCAGTCGCTTGCTCGTGCAGAATAAACTTAGCCTTATTTGCACTACGATTAGCTTCAGTTTACACTGTCATTGATATCTCATACAAAGTTGACACCTAACCCACAATCAACTTTCTGCTCGCGCATTGTAAACTCTACTTTGTATGCACTGCGATAAGATTCAGTTTATATTGTCAGTGATATCTCATGGACATACACTTGGTACCTCTCCCATAATCAGCTTTCCCTTTAGCCTTTTGTGCACTGCAATAAAATTCAGTTTACAATGTCGTTGATTTTTCATGCACTGACACTGGTATCTCGCCTACGCACAGCCATGTGTTCACTCTGGGTATGCTCAGTCTTTTGTGGCCTGCGATTAGATTCAGTTTACAATGTCTTTAATATCTCATGAACACTACTCACACTCAGTCACGTGCTCGTGCAGTACATACATTGCCGCATGTACTGCGATAAGATTCAATTTACATTGTGATTGATTTTCTTATAGACGTTAGACAACACACACCACTTTCACTTAGTCGCTTCCCCATTTTTTATAGAATAGGGTTGACATGTGAGCACACAATCCACCTGATGGCAAGTGGATGCTGTGGCCCAGAACATCTATAACTAACATAGAATGCTTTGTGTCCACTATGAAGGGTCTCTGGTTCTTTACTCTCACTATACAAAACACCGACATTGGGCTGCAAATTTCAGCTAGTATTCTGTGAGAGCGTAGTCCTTTCCCGGTCGAGCCGACCCATTCGTTCTACAACCATAATCTAGCTGCAATATGGCTCTACCACGTGTAAAACAACATACGTATTACGGAATAAACCATAACTTATGCACTGCGAATAGGTTTAGATTGCTATGTCATTTATTTCTCTCAGACCGACGAAAGCACCCCGTCCATGTAGTTGCTTAGTTGGGTACTCATGCAGGTCAAGCCCTGCTTTATGTGCACGGCGATTTGGCTCTCATAATGTCGTTAAATTCTAATGGGCCAACGCCGGCACGTACCTAATGCGAGGTGCGTACTCGTACAGAAAAAACTTCCTATATGCACGATGATTAAGGTTCAATTTACCCTGTGTATTCTCATGGACCATACAAATAATTTACGCTCAACTATCTCGTATGCATTGTGCATACAATACGATTAAGTTTTATTGTTTGTGCCTTATTAACTACAAGGGATAGAGTAAAATGCAATTCACATACACAAAGTGCGCTTCGGCTAATGAATGTAGGTAGCTGAGTAGTATAATTTTACGTAGATTGTCGTTGATTTTTTATTTACGCTTTGGAGTATCGCTCATGTTTAACGGTAATTGATAAATAAAATTACTTTTAACATTTTATGTATTAGTTAATTTCTATTTTGGAATTAAGAGCTAAATATGATATAAAATTTTCCAAACATCGTCATAATATATCACAAATACATATAAAAATCTGAAAATATATTTGCAGGGATGAATCGCAGCGGAAGTTTACGTTCAAATTCTGGTATCAACGGGCATAGCAATACCTCAACGGGTGATTCTCTATGTAATGAGATGTCAGCGTTAATGCATGACTATGAAATGGTGTCGAGGATGGCCGATTTAGCGGCTTCCTTGAAGACACCGTACCCCGAGTTGGCACCGGAAATGTTCAAAGCACTACTGCAAAATATACAAAAAAGTATACAGGTCAGTATGATTACAATTGTTCTCTTTTTACTTTGATCAGTTAGAAAATATTGAATTTTGTTTATTTACAAATAGGCGGAGGGTATAATTTTGTTGAATTATGGATGCTACATCAAAGTGACCGCAGAAGTATCTCATTCACAAAAACATTTCAAACATTCTATCAGTGTAGTCATGTTGATCCGTACAGAATTTGCTAATAATGCGAATCAATACGTTTTTCGACTCAAGCATTATTATTGATAGATATCTTCCAACGTTTAATTATTAGTTTTATTTCTTGCTACTAGATCGCTTAGCCTTTGAGCCGTGGTAGCTCAGGTTAAGCGATCGCTGTAAATTTTAAAGAACTCGAGTATCCTCGGTAGTGAACCCGATTGCCGCCGGCACCATAGAAACTATTGATTGCAATTTTAAGTGCTGATTTACCACGTGCTCGCCGGTGAAGGAAAACATGGTGGGGAAACCTGCATGTCTGAGAAATAAGAAAAAAAATATTCCGAATACATGTAAAATTTGTAAACACGCATTTCCTTGCCCTAAGAAACTCTCAGAAATGAGAGACTTGTGCCCAGCAGTAGCACGTATACAGGCTGTAACTTGAAGGGTGTATCATCGGTGGTGGGGGGTGGGGATGTTCGTTTAATTTGTTGGGTGATATAACTGCACGATTTCAGTTATTTTAAAAGATTCTCATTTTTTTAAATAACTTATGAAACAAAACATATAAACGTGGCAGTGATGATATGGATTGTGTACCTAGGTGGATTGAAAAGTACTCGGCCTAACACAGATCCATTCAATTCTAAAAATCAAATCTACCCACATTATTTAGTTCAGTTCAGACTAGTTCATTGTGTGAAGTTCGAAACGTGTGCGATAATTAGTTGTGATTTTATAAATTTATTAACAAATTAATCGGACATAATTTCCGCGAATGGAGCAAATCGAGCAGCGTGCCGTCATTAAGTACCTCCATAAGAAGGGGCTATCATCAAAAGCCATCCATGATGACATGGTCAGTACATTAGGCGATTGTGCTCTGTCATATTCATCCGTCAAAAAATGGATAGGAGAATTTAAGCGTGGTAGAGAGAGTGTGAAAGATGAACCCCGCTCTGGAAGGCCTTCGACGTCAACTACTGACGAAAATATTAAAAAAAGTAGTTGATTTAATAATGGGAGACCGCAGATTAAAAATTAGAGAGATAGCCGAGATTATAGGCATCTCTTATGAACGAACTCAAAACATCATTGTCAACGAGTTGGGTTTCCACAAGGTGTCTGCGAGGTGGGTTCCGCGACTGCTTTCAGTTGAACAAAAAAGGACGCGATTGACTATTTCACGCGACTGTTTGGAGTTATTTGAAGCCGATGCAGATGGTTTTTTGAATCGTTTTGTTACTATGGACGAAACATGGGTTCATTACTGTACACCGGAAACAAAACAACAATCAAAACAGTGGAGAAGACTTGGTTCACCACCCCCTAAAAAGGCTAAGTCGATTTTGTCGGCAAATAAGGTGATGGCTTCAGTATTCTGGGACTCGAAAGGCGTGATTATGATTGATTATCTTGAAAGGGCTCAGACTATAAACTCTGATTACTACTGCACCTTACTACGTCGTTTACGAGAGGAAATAAAAGAAAAACGTCGAGGAATGCTCAGAAGAAAAGTCCTGTTTCATCAAGATAACGCCCGTGTTCACACGTCAGTACAGTCAATGGCTGAAATTCACAACTGTGGCTTTGAACTGTTACCGCATCCGCCGTATTCACCTGATCTGGCACCATCAGACTTCTTTCTGTTCCCTAACCTAAAAAAGCACTTGGGAGGTCAAAGATTTTCGACAAACGACGAGGTCAAAGCAGCTGTAGACGCATATTTTGACTCTAAGGAAGAATCATTTTTTTTTTCAACGGTCTAAATGCTTGGAAGGGGAGGTGGCAAAAGTGTATTGAACTTGATGGTGATTATGTAGAAAAATAAAAATATAACTGATTTAGTATGTGTTTATTTTCTTGGTTAGGCCGAGTACTTTTCAATCCACCCTCGTATCGTAAAAAAATATATGTTCTAGCGTTGTTATCCAGGGACAAAACAAAGGAATACTGGTGTATCTTCAAATATCCTTTTACTTAATTATCGTCATTAATACATGTAGATATTAATATTTAAATGTTATGTTTAATTTTAAAATGCTCGTGACCGCACAATTTTAAAACGTCGGTATATCATAAAAGTTGACGTTTAGAGAACGAAATCGTCAGCGAACGCGCATAGCATTACCGATTGTTGGTTGTTATGCAGAAAAAAGACGACGAAATGGCGTGGGTGGACTCGTGCTGCCTGCAGCTGACGATCCGCGGGCGCGAGGAGCCGCTGACGTTCCGCGCGCAGGAGCCGGGCGCGCGGCTCGCGTGGGCCACGGAGCTGCGGCTCGCGCAGCTGGCGCAGGCCGCCGCCAACTCGCCCGCCTGGCGCCTGCCGCACCACGCCGCGCCGCACGCCGCGCCGCTCTACGTCACCGCTGCGCCCGCCTACTGCTCCAGGCAGCTCACCGAGGTCAGTGACGGGCCGCTCGTGGTGGTGCACCTAGTGTCTTTAGGTTGGACCCGCTGTGCAGATGGAGTTACAATGCCGCGGAGGAAGGTGTGTCTAGTATTTTGGTGCGTTTTATCTGAGAAGGACAGGGGAAAGGAGTTGGTGCTTCTGCCGATATGCGGCGGCGGTGGAAAACCATTGGGTTTTGGTCAGTGCGAGTCCGACATAATTCATCCTTACCTCCGCCAGGCAGTTATGCGTAGGCATTTCCTCATTCCTCATTTTCACACGTGTTACGAGTACACAAGTCACGCTGCAGCTAAATTATGGTTGTATCACGAATAGGTCGGCTCGATAGGGGAAATATCACAGTGATTGACGCCTACATGAGCGCGTAATGCACGCCTATCAATCACCATCCGTTTTTATCAATCATGATTGATGGAATTGATTGACTCCTGCATGAGCGTGTATTGTACGCCTTAGTCTTCTGGGATGATAACGCATTTTATATATCGATTTTATTAGTCGAGCTTCGATGTAGATGTTAATGGGACACAGCATCCATTTTTACCATCAGTTAAATCGGGGTGTAGCTGTGTCGTGGACACGGTCGTGTGTTTTACGTGAATACGTTAACGTAACGAAACGATGTCAAAATGGCAGCGCTGCACTATCCGCCGCGAGTGATGCGTCACAATCTCACTCACTTAACGTAACGAATACTTTGATCCTTTAGCTATTAAGTGGTGTAATTAAATTTTGAATGTAAGTGTCGGATATGTAATTGTAACACCAAACTGTATTAACCGATTTTCTTATCATTACTTTTCTGATTTTTTTCCCACAAAGAAGCAAATTTAAAAATGTATTTATGTCAAAATGTAAAAAAAAACCTGTAGTATAGAGAGCGTGTTTGCGTGCGACAGGTGCGGTGCGGGTGCTTCTACCGTAGCGGCGGGCTGGCGCGCGGTGCGCTGTCCCGGCGCGCGCGCTCGCTTCTGTGGGTGTGCGCGGGGGGAGCGGGAGGTGCGGGGGGTGCGGGCGGCGCGGCGCACAGCCACGTGGCCGTGCTCGCGCACCGCGCCGCCACGCTCAAGACGCTCGTCACGCTCGACCTGCCCGACACCAAGGTCAGTACCCACCACACACCACACACGCACCAATACCCTTATCAGCATACCACCAAAAACTTCAATGCATTATGCGATTCAAATAAGAATAAGACTGATCTTGCGCCATATTGTGACGTCACAGCTGTAATTCAAACCAGTAATTACAAAAGAACCATAAACAATAGTATTAGTTTGAATCTAGCATTTTAATTTCGCTCGTCTCCGCTTCACTGTCTGAGTAATTGTTATCATTGCCATCATTATCATCACTGCTGCTTTCCCATAAAAAATAGAACATAGATTTATATATGTAGATATTTATAATTATCTACCCACTAATATTCATGTTTTAAATTAATTTATAAAAATAATTGTGAGCTCAATAGATTTGGTAATACCTTTGAGTATTAAGACAACTGGAGAGGCCATGTGCGTAAATTCCTAAACAAAAAAGTCTGTCAATGTCAGGGGGGCGCAAGAACAACACTACTGTATACTTCACTAAAAATGCAAAATTGAATCGCGTCACTCACTATACACGCACACTCACTATGTATGTGTACGTCACTCACTATACAGCATGTGTTTACTACTACGCATACAATCAAATTGTACACTTGTCGATACACTGGTGCCGCTGTCTACATGCGTAAGCAACGTAAGGCGAGGACTATGTGTCGATATTATTTATCGATAAACAAATCATCATAAATTCCGCATAAGTTCAACCTTGGTACGAGGGCTGCACTAAAAGTATCGGGAAGATGAAGCCCCATCCAAAACCACAATTTATCGTGTCAAGCTCAGTGATGATCCCCGTCAAGGTCGTCAAAAAACTGCAATCATCATCATGAAGAAGATCGACCATGTGACATACCGCGAAATTCCGGTAATTTTAGACATTGGCATGAGTCAAATACAAATAATCTTGCATAAACAATTAGATGTAAAAAAGTTGTTTTCCCGATGGATACCGCATTCGCTCTGTGAAGAACAAAAAGCGGCTCGCGTTACTTGATGCGTCGGAACTCTCGAAAGATTCCACGCAGGATCCTCAAATGCTGTATACAACGTCTTATCAGGTGACGAATCCTGGATATACGCGTACGAACCCGAAACAAAAAAACCGGTCACGAGTTTGGGTGTTCGAAAACGAGTTAAAGCCAACAAAAATTGTTCGTTCACGGAGTGTTGCAAAAAATATGGTGGCCTCGTTTGTCTTCAAAACCGGCCATGTTACGACTATTCCTCTTGAGGGACAAATAACGGTTAATGCAAAATGGTATGCTAGCATTTGTTTGCTACAGGTCGTTTCTGAATTCCGTAAAGAGAACTGCAACCGCCGCATCATCCTCCATCACGACAATGCGAGTTCTCACACCGCACACAGAACAAAAGAGTTTTTAGAGCAAAAAAGCATAGAATTATTAGACCATTCGCCGTACAGCCCCGACCTAAGCCCTAATGATTTCTATACTTTCCCTAAAATAAATAATAAATTGCGTGGACAGAGATTTTCGTCACCTGAAGAAGCTGTGGACGCCTACAAAAGGCCATTTTGGAGACCCCAACTTCCGAATGGAATGGTTGCTTCAATGATTGGTTCCATTGTATGGAAAAATGTGTCAAATTTCGCAGAGAATACTTCGAAAAGCAATAAATACATTTTTAAATAGTAATGTTGTGTCACTTCCTTGATTCCCGAAATTTTCAGTACCGCCCTCGTAAAAGTGATTTTTAGTATTTTTTCATTCATTACTTACAGCCCTTCACAAGTCCTCTGCTGAACATAGGCCTCCGCCAAGGGGTGCCACAAAGCACGATTCTGATCCACCCCCATCCATCAACTTCCTGCGTGTCTTACCAGGTCGGAGGCTGCCACTCGAGAACCTTTTTCTCCCATCGGTTGTCGATTCTTCGAACTGTTTGGCCGGCCGTTGCTACTTGAGTTTACAAATTACGTACTTTCGGTTGCAGTGATACTGGTTTAATTTTACAAAGATTGCATAGATTTGCTACGAAGTGGCAAGTTTCGATTCGACTAATTCGGTCTTTATTTTGTACAATATTTTAATAAAGAGCAGTTATCGATTATATTAAATTATAATATATTCAGAATCATATTGGGATTGAGCTGAATGTTTAAATCATTTGACAAAATCCACTACACATCTTATGTAATGATTATTATTCATCACAAACTGATTTAGTTGATATGAAAAAATAATCGTTAATATATTTATTTTGTGTAGTAAATTATATTTATTTTAAAATCACTTATTTTTCAATTCATGAACTGTGCTGGCAACACTTAGTATTTTACGAAAATATTCAGAAAATACGAGTTTTAACGATAGTATTATGTTAAAGGTATTCACAGATGAAAAGTCGCGTTGTCCTTTTGTAGATTTGATGGTTTTGATTGTTTTTTTGCATGAAAATACACTGCAAATCGGCATTTTCGTCGGAGCCCAATTGACTGGCACGATCTGTGCAACTATACTAGAATTATTTTGTCCGTGCAGTTTGGGTCATAAATAATCGGACTACTATACTTTTATATAAGGGCTATGAGTCGGACTCTCGTACCTTTTACAGAGGTATGCCTTGCGATGCCATCTCCTTTGGTTTAATACTCAAGGGGCAATACTAAGACGCAAATTAATTTTCTTTGGAAACCGTACTTTACAAGTGACTATTGACAGATCGCGATCACTTGAGGTCGTTGGCGTTTCTATTCTTATTTGAATCGCATTGTAATAATATCCTCCAAACCGGATTTCGGTCATAACGGCCAATCTCCACGGAGACTACCTGCGCAAGACAGGATTACAGTGCCCAAGTGTTTGCGCAAGCACAGGTGCACTCTCGATTTCGCCACTCATATTCCGATGGGACAGTAAATCGACACGACCGGAGAGAGATCAAGTCATCAAATAACGACTGCCTCGTTGCTCTTAGTGGTCGTAAAAGCAACTGATGTCGGGTCAAAATCAGTTTGAGTTTCTCTGACAAGAAATATTCGGAAGGTTGACGGTGTTCACACCCGTGCCTCGGAAAGCACGTGAAGAAAAAAGATTTATATGTATACTACTGACGGGCACTACGGTACTAGTACATTGCGCCATAAGTTACACTCAATTCTCCGAAACTCCTTTAGTCAAATGCGAGCGAAGTCTAGTTCTTAGTTTTGTAAACCGCGAACGCTGTTTTTGATAAACACTGATTTTGTTTAATGTGACTAAGAAAACGCTGTCATTATTCATGTGCGCACTTTATCAACGTGATTTGAAGTTTATTTTAGATGAATAAGTAACTTTTTCGTATTTCACCTAAAACAGTAACTGTAGTAAATAAAAATACGTTCTGAATTGTCTGTCTAGTAGTATACATGCAAGTCTTTAACCTTACCACGAGCTTTTTGACAATAACGTTTTGGTATTAACATTGAATAAAATTGAATGGAAATACGAACAGCGTCCCAGCGGACATAAATTATTGTTTTGTCACACAGTCACTCGATGGCGATACGATACGAAACTCATGCTCATCATTATTTATTTATTTATTTTGCATAAAAAATTACAAAGGCGGACTTAGGGCCTTTAAGGTGTTCTCTGCCAGTCAACCTCTATATCATCATTATCATCATCATCATCATCATCATCATCGTCGTCGTTACAACCTATCAAAAGTCCACTGCGGAACATAGGCGTTCCCCATATATTGCTTCACTAGATAATAAAAAAACACCAGTATATATACGTATGTAATAAACAATAGGAAAACTTTAAATCTTTGTTTTTGTCTAATTTAACTATTTGTAAATATGACGTCATTTACTTGTATTTCGATAGAATTTCAAAGGAGTATAGTGGACCCTTGATAATTTATTATGCTTTTAACGTGTTTTTTACTAAAACCGCAATTATTGGTACTAACTTTTTAATGAAGATTGTATTTTTTATGTTTGCGCAGGTTAATTCCATGGAATATGCAAAAGGAGTTCGACAAGTGACCACGCTGTGCGGCGACACAGTGTGGCTCGGCACTGAGGACAAGAAGATAATCATATTCTCCGGCGTCGAGCCGGAGAAGCAAGAGAAGTTGACAGAAGTGCAGACAGTCGCAGCCGTCATGCAGATACGCTACCACTGCGACTCAATGTTCGTAGGACTCGCTAACGGAAGAGTTTCCGTGTACAGGAGGACTAACGATGACTCTTGGGCTTTACAAGAACCTCTCTGTATAGAACTGGGCGATAAACCTGTCCATTGTGTTCTACCAGTTGATGGTATAGTTTACGCAACTTGTGACCGACGCGTGTTCGCCATAAACGCTCTCACAGCTGAAATAATGCGCATCTTAGATCTTAAAGGGGAAGGTAACCATTCCGTAAAGTACTTGGCACACTCTGGAGTTGGTCTTTGGACGGCATTCTCAGATTCAACCTACGTTAGCCTGTACCACGCAGAAACTTTCGAGCATTTGCAAAATATTGACATAGCCGCAGATGTCGCTAAGACCATAGGAGCTAGGGAGGGCAGTAAACCGGCTTACGTGTCCGCTTTACTAGCAAGTCAAGGGCTTTTATGGGTCGGGACGACTGCAGGTGTTAGTGTGACTGTACCTTTACCAAAATTAGAAGGACTTCCACTTGTCGGCGGACATATCGCTGTATCATACCACGCGCACGCGGGTCCCGTGACGTTCTTGCTGTCTCTGCTCCCAGAAAACAGAGAAGTAGACGTTAATGTAGTACGACGGAACCTTTCCAACGTCCGCGCTCTGGCTGACAATAACGCGCTGCAGGAGTTTAAAGAGGAGGAAACAAAAGATGATCTCGACAAACCAAAGCTTGAGCGGAGGATATCAGAAGAGTCGAGCCCGTACCGACCACAACGTGTCCAGTCAGCGATCGTGCGACGCAAGAAGCCGGGAGATGTGCGTTTAAGTAAAACATTGCCGAAATGTGCTAATTTGAACGCGTGTGACGTTTATGGCTTATTCGGTGATCTCATGTTCGTGAAGGACTGTGTTGGAGAGGCTGATGTGAACGGATCCGGGGGTGAGGCATTGCGAAGAAGCGATCCAGAGTTAGCGGCTATACCGTTCCGCGTCAGTACTTTGGATCGACGACTGAGAATGAGAGCAGGAAGGCCGAGGAGTTTAGACCTTTCAAGTTGGTCCGTGGATTCGAGAGCTTCTAGCTTGTGTACATCATCAGGCAGCGAGGAGTCCATGGCACTGCGTGGGATTTCCCGTACTAGCTCCGGTGCTTCTGGGGCAGCCAATCTCGCCCCTCTTGCCGTTTCAACACCGGATTCGTCTTCAGGCAAATCCTCCGCTTCAGAGCGTTCTATATCCAGAAGCGATTCCGCCACAGCTGTGGAAGTAAGAGCCAGTAGTAAGAATGCTGCTAGAAGTCTCCGTGCTACTGATTACATTGTTGGAGAGAGTGCAGCGAGACGCTCCGTTGTAACTGTAATGGGTGGACGAGGGTATGTAGACTGGAGGCAGACGGCAGATGCCTCAGAGAGGCCAGTCCCTGCTGCTGATCCTAACCCTAAAGACGCACATTTGATCTTATGGGAAATGCGTTTGTGACCCAACTTACTTATAATTAAAAAACAAAAAGAATCACAAAGCATATGTATTATTATCTCAGTAATTATAGCTCTCCTTCACCAATTATATTTGGTGTGAGTTGTGTCATATAATATTATTGTAAATACTTCAAATCTGTATTTTATGTAAATTCCAGTTTCGATAAATCCGTACCAAGTAATTGATTTACGTATTTGTGCTAATAAAATATGATATGGGCTTAATCAAATGGAGTATTCATGTCGGGAATAAAATTTACACAGAGTGTAAGTAATGTGATAAGCTTTAAATTATTTTGGATGTTGGGCTTGATGTGACAGTAAGCCTGATCTTTATAATTATAATATATTATATATTTACATGACACAGGTGCATTATTTTTGTGGTTAAATATATTGTGAAATGTTATGAATGACCTAGTAGCATTCATATTAGAGTGCTGCATTATCTTTGGAACCTCTGTTAAAATTAAATCCTTTGAATGTGAAACTTAATTCTGAATTATTAATTCACATTTGTTTAATAATGATGAACCGCCATATTAACTTAGATTAATTACTTTTGTATGATAGCATCTGTTATAAATCGTAGTTGTTAATTGGTTAACTTAATTAATTTGTATATTTTACTTGCGACTGGTTAATTGATTGGTTTAACCTTAATATAAAGAACCTAGTGGCCTTATTTCCTTGATGATTAAATTTCCAGTGCTTGATTTACGGCATTCGTTTTAACTTTATTGTGAGACATATTGTCGCTTTAAGAATTAGACTGATTTAGCGTAAGCGTTAAAATGTATTATTAGTTAAATTGTAATAATTTAAGACGAATGTACGACATCTCGATCGAATAAATTCTACGATGCTTTTATTAAAAATGAAACCGTAAACATTTACACCAAATTTCATTTGAAGCGCATTTTGTAAATAATTTAAGGGTATTATTAAGTTTATCAATGTTGCTGTTTACGTAATTTTCTTCACTCTTGTGAACAAATACAGGTTGTTCAGTCACAAAGTTGAGTTTGAATGTTGTCAAATGTTGCAAAGTTTTGCATTACGCAGTGTAATGCAAGAAAATGTTTGTCGTTCGCATTGTACCTATGACATAATGTTTATATGTATTTGTATCAATTTTATTGTTTGTTGTGCATCACAATGTTCACGGTCAGTACTCGGTGAGAATATTTTGTTAATTCCAAAGAAATTATTTTTTCTTATACAAATATTATCTTGTTATTTAACAGCATTATAATAAAATTAATTGGATTCTGACTCGGCGTCATCGTGCCAAATTATTCAATATTTAAAAATTTGGAAGAAAAAAAATAAATTGATGCCACTAAAGTATGCGGATTACATAATGTTTTTACAGAGAAGTAAAATGTATTTCTGTTAAAATGTATAAAATTAATTTCGAAGGCATCTCGAATATTTTCTCAATTTTACAGCTTATTATCAATCTCTTTTTTGTATTTTATCTTTGATGGTAACACTGAAGACACGTCACAATATGTATACTGTATGTATTATGATGTAAATAAATTGTTTATAAACTCACCTGTCCATATATTTTTAGATTAGTAATCCCTGTGAACGACAACCCCCGGATAGTAGTGGTCCCAATTGAAAACTTGTGTTTAGCAGTGATTTAAACTTAGTACTACTTAGCGGTGTGTACCTTCGGTTCAATCATAATGAGAAGTGACGGAAAACATCATGAAGAGACCTGCATGTCTTAGAAATTAAATTATTTCTAAGATATAAGAATTTCGTCAACGCGCACCGAACCACGTGTTTCACCACGTTTTTTTACGTGGTAGAGTCATGCTGCAGTTATATTAGTAGTACAGTTGTAGCACGAATGGGTCGGCTCGACCGGGGAGGGACCACGCTCTCACAGAATACCAGCGTCAAATAGTAGCTTAATGCTGCAGTGTTTCGTATGGTGAGTGTAGAGAACCGTAGACCCTTTTTACTGGAAACAAGGCATTCCATCTTAGTCCTCACGGGTGACAACGCATCTGCATTTTGATTCGTAATCGAGGATAGATGTTAGATGTCACAGCAATGACACCATCAGGTGGACTGTGTGCTCGTTTGTCACTCTATCCTATAAAAAAAACCAGCTCAGTCTAATAAGGGACGAATGGGCGCTTACACATGAGCTATTAAACATTATGTGTCGCTGGCCGATAACGATGTTGACTGGCTGATACTCGGAAACAAACGCGACACCCCACATGGGGCGGATAATCAGAACTCTTATTTATTATTTTTCTTCCGATGCTCTCTCTCGGCTGTGTACAGAGAAACATGAAGAAAACTGACCCAAAATACTCGAGGTTAGCATACCTATAAAAATTACTTCTTGTTTCAAAGGTCAACGCTGAAATAAAAGGATTACCTCACATAATTGCAGATTCATTGCAATCTTGGCTTAAAACAATTTAAAATAAAGTTAAAGGCAGACATCCAAAAACAACGTTTTTGACGCCCAGTTTTTCACTAGTACATCAATTGTGGAAAGAAATTTAAAAAACTTGCAAATTATAAGTGATGAATTAATCTAGGATATCAAATTACGTCCACTTTTATAATTAAATTAGTGTTGGTGATGTCCGGGACATATAGCAGAATTTATAAATGACGTCATCGTATTAAGTATTTAAAACGAGGAAGTTTAATTTGGTTTAAATGCAATGCATGGACTTAAATAAGCTGTAACGGAAACGGAAATACGTAATATGATTTTCGTTTAAGTTAGTGGTTATAAAAAAATAAAGTGTATGAGTTGAACTGTACTTGGGTTTTTTTTATTAGTTGTTGTAAGATCGGTAGCGTGGATTTTGCCCATTAAAACCTCCTCTCTCTTAAGTACCCAGGACCACGGGACCACGTTAGCATTAATTCATGGTGCTGGTACTCCTCCGTTTCTTCTCCTTTTTCTTTCTTTTTGACATCAGCAGGATCTCCGTAAGTAAGGCCCAGTCACGGACTCGTCCGATAAGCCTATGGGTCCAACGCCTGGTTACCCCGGATTCCCAGCGCCCTTGCCAGAGCACAAAAGTTTCCTAAGAGTCCTAAGACCAAGCCCTGTGTCGCTCCCCCCCCCCCTCAGCTCCTTCATTATTTCTCCCATAGTTGTTTCAAATATCAAAAAACGATTACATAGGTAATCACTTACGATACGGATGAGATACTCACAAACACCTGATTTTCGAAGCGCCTTCACAATGTCCGTCCATTTTGCAGAATTGAATGCATTTTTGACGTCAAACGTCATCATTATGCACACGGACGGGACCTCTCGTTGCTCGACCAGGCAGCCCTAGCCAATGAAAACGCTTCGGAAATGGCACCAATTGTACTGTGACCCGGTCGAAAACCGTATTGGATATCGGCCAGACCACCCACATCGGCCACTGCTTCCCTCAGTCGATTCCTTATAAAGCTCTCGGAAATCCTTCCAACTATGTACAGCATACAAAGTGGGCTGTAGGACATGATGAAGGCGTGTAGGGCGGCCCCTTTCCTTTATATAACAGGACCAACCTTTGCAACTTCCATATTTTCGGTAAAACTCCCGCCGAGATGCAGGTGTTTTAATGTAATTTTCATACGTTATCATTATGACCTTATAGAACTCGACGGGAATGCCATCAGGACCCCGGGCCTTACCTACCTTGAGAGACTTAACAACTTCCCGCAACTCGACCGCTGAGAAAAGTGGGCACTCGTCATTGGACACCGCACTTTGGGTGCAAATCCGGTCTTGGCGTTCGGGAAACAAAGTTTTGACTACATATTTCTTCCATTCTATCGGGTTCCATGGGAGCTACTAAACTACGGCCCAAAAATTTTTGAGTGACAATACGGTAGCCGTTTCCCCATAGGTCGTCATTAACTTCTCTACAGACCACTTTTAAGCATCTCTCTTACTTTCTGTGGAGTAAATAGTTGGAAGAACAAGTAAGTGAATTCCGAATATTATAGACCCAGCCATTGGGTAGATAGATGAACATTCATTTCCGAGTATCCACCCTCATGAATGGATAAACGGTATAACCCACCAATTTTCGATGAAAGATATAGGTAATTCATACCCAGGCTACCTACGGGACGCGAGATCAAAGCTGGTACTTGGTACTGTGATGGCCACTGTACCAAGTACCTAAGAGCCACCGTTTTTACCTGAGAGCTAGGTATGTAGACCTAGCATTCAAAAAAAGAGTCTACTCTTTTTAAGTCGGCAACTTGGCTGCAATTCCTCTTGTGTTGCGGATGTTCATATATGGCGGTAGAGTATCTTACCATCAGGTGAGTGCATGCTCGTTTGTCTTTAATAAAGAAATTGTGGCGGCGATGCCACGCGCCTCAAGCAAAACGCACCGAAGCATAGATCGCGCTATTAAAGTTCCAAAGCTACCCGCGCTATATATATTGGACAGCTCCGAATTAACACGGAGCATCAGCCTGAACACCTTGCCCGGTGAGAGAATTCCCTTTTTCATTCCACGGCCAAACTGGTGGGTCTTTGTCGAATTTTTGACGGCTGATAGGCAACGTTTTTCCCGACGAAAACGGTCGTCGTTGCCTGATTTGATGACGACTTAAAGGACGAAACTTATCCAACATGGAATAGAATTACGTTTTCGTCGAGTGAAATGGTTGCAAAGTTCAGTTATTTCAACGATTATAGAAATGTATGAAATGGTTTACTAAATAATTTATTTTATCGATCGACTTTACCATGAAAGTTAGAGAACAGGAGAACGATCACTACCTACTTAATAAAGCATAGCCCGCCTGTCCTTGAAAATTGTAGAATTTATAGCAGCGCTGACGTCGGTGAGTAGTGACTGCGAAGTTAGCTGTTTATGAGTACAAGTAGATGAAGTTAGTTGAATTATGTACAAATTTTCTCCGCGGCATTGGTGAGAAAATTTTCATGCTCTGTAATTTTGTAATTTTTGACAAAAGAATCATTAAAAAATGGAGAAATATTTTATTGTGCGTGGATGTGCAAGTGGTTTAGCATCTGATCGGAAAAATAGACCAAAAATGACTTTTATTGATCGAACTTAGCGATCGCAGCGCCTCACTTATGGTATCCATATTTCCGGAACACTATTTTCTACGGCGATCGTTCTCCTATTCTCTAAACTTCACGGACTTTACTTAACAATGAAATGAACTTCCCTTCATACTTTTCCAAACTTAGGTGTGGCTGGGACAGACTTGGCATTACCATTAACCATTCGCTCCTGAATAGATATCGTCTGCAGTCTTAACATCATGCAAAAGCCATCTTTCATCAGCTTTACAAGTACAAGGTTCATCGTAGCACTGGAATAATGCTACCTGTTCCTTCAAGCTACTCTCTGCACTACTGTGTTCGGCACGGCTCTGAGCCTTACTGCTCGCCTCTGTAGATTACTCGTTTTTTTCCCGTCTCACCGCAGATTACTTGCTCGCTCACACTCGCAGATTATTTACTTACCATTCTCTCGATTCACCGCAGACTACAAGGCAATCCTCTGTCACTTGCACATTCGTCGACAAGTAGAATGCACCATCGAGCTCCGATCTGAGCAAGGGAGCGATGTGGCGGCGCTATGGCGCGCCACAAGCTAGACGCACCGAAGCCTAAAACGCGCTATCAAATTTCCGAAGCTACCGTGCCATATATAGAACAGCTCCTAATTTACACACGGAACATTGGCCGCTCACCGGGTTGAAGTTCTCCACTTTTCCTTCTACGGCAAAAAAATAGTGACACAAGACCATCTGTGAAATCCTTAATTCCTTATCTAGATGTGAAGACATGGTAAAAGACGCAGGAAGTCAATGGATGTAGGTAAGGTGCTAGCTGGCTTAGGACTTTGCTTATTAGCGCTCCATAGTGAAGGCCTATGTTCAGCAATGTACTTGTGAAGGGTTTTGTGGATGATGATGATTGAATCAAAATTAATCTTTATATACTTAATACATTCATTGTTATATTATAATGTGATGGCCGAATAAGCTTAAACCATAACATTTTCTTGTCTATTGTAAATATTACATTTAAAATAAATAGAATTCGTTATTTTGCGTTTAAATACTTTATTAATAATTCTATCGTGCACAAAATGACTGTTCATATTTTATTTTCAACATTTAAGCATTGGAGGTATATTTTTTATTTTTCTTGAATTTTTGTCGTTCAGTATCCAATAGTAAATATATTTGTAATTTTTCCAAGTATACGCTTTTTATATTAAGTAGGTACCTGTATTATTTATTATTATATTTTCATGGAATCCCTGTAACAAAGTAAAATATATACTTAGTAAGTACGAATAGCAAGATTCGAGAGGAACAAAACAGATAGCAAACTTAGAAAAAGTTGTGGGTTCGAATTCTCCAATTGACTGCAACCATAAAAAATTGTTACTGGTATTCTTTTTTTAATATTTCTGGTCCATTTTGTTGGTTCAGAAGTATTTTAAAAAATGGGTATCGTAAATAATAAGCAACGATAGAAATTTTCAAAGAACTCATGGTCCGGATTTATGGCTGGTACCTAACCATCTCGTTGACAAGAAGCAGCGACAAAGATGGATGGGAGACGTCTGATACTGTACTGCGATCATGTTGTTGTACAATCTGATAAAGAAGAATAAAAGTGTGCTTGCAAAAATATATAATTCATATTAAATATTGGTAGATTAATGGACTAAAGTAGGTACATTAAAATAAATGTATCACATACATCCATCGACTCCCATCATCCCACCTGCGCTTGAACATATAGCACAGTGAACTGTAAGGGATAGCACCGGTCACATTAGCTTAAAAACCGACATAAGGTCTACAATGAATCTACAAAATGGAGACAGTCTTATTTCTAAGGAGGTAGCCGACGCACCTTCATTTTATTTCTTATTCGAGAATAGATGTAGGTCTATGGGACACATCATCCACATACCATCAAGTGTTGTATAGAAAAACGCAAGCTGTCACGTTTCACGCTCGTTCTCGTAGATTACCGTTAGATATATTTTAACAACAAGCGGCGACTGAAAAGGTAGAAATATGCAACCAATTTTAATGAAAGACTACAGATGCATCATCACTTCTGAGTTCTTCAAGCTGAAATACTGTAGTGAATGCACCGCTACTAGTAAGCAGAAAAAGGCAAGAGGGTGACGTCATCCCAAACCGACTCATAGCTTTATTTTTTATATAGAAAAAGGGTGACAAACGAGCACACAGTCCACCCGATGTTGAGTGGATGAAGTGACCCATAGACGTCTACATTTATCCTCGATTGAGAATCAAAACGTAGGTGCGTTGTCACCCCTGAGGACTAAGACGGAATGCCTCGTAACCAGTAAAAAAGGGTCTCCGGATCTCTACCCTTACCATACGAAACACAGCAGTATTAAGCTGCTGTTTTACGTTGGTATTCTATGAGAACGTGGTCATTCCCCGGTCGAGCCGACCCATTCGTGCCACAACTATAATTAATATAGCTGCAGCGTGGCTCTACCACGTATAAAAGTATATATATATATATATATATATATATATATATATATATATATATATATATATATATATATATATATATATAGATTATTTAATAAGTACGTATATTCTTTTAAAACCAGATGAAACTATAAAAGGAAATTAATAATCTTTGAAGAATTGAAGCGCATACGGTTAAATCTCTTGCATTCCCGGAGTGCTTCTTTGAATGCTGCGCATTCTTGAAGATCTTCCCGGTTGATGGCGCATTGCAAGAACTGAGAGATCTCGTAAGCACAGGGTCCGGTAGGTTCTGTGCCAGGTTGGTAGTTTTGTGGTAATGCACTAACAACTTCTTGCCGCCGCGGTCCGGTAAACAAACTTGTTATAGCTTCTCCCGCAAGGTGACCCTACAAAGGTTTTAGACATTTCTCTTTTGTATACCTAAATGTGTTAATCTTTTCTAAGGATAAGGCTAGTTAACAATATAAGGGTATTTTCTTATTTTGTTTTGTCGTCGCCTACCATCCGTTTTCCCGCTTGCCACGCGTGGCAACTATGGCAAATATCCCCCTATGAGGCAGTCTACGGGGGAGGCCTGTGTTCAGCTGTGGACTTTGATAGGCTGCAACGGTTACGGTTTTGTCGTTGTGTTAGTGTGCCAACAACATCATGACTTTTTCACTAAAACTTTGTAACTATTATTTATTCTGTGCTAAAACTTTAACGAACTTCAATGAAAAATATAGTGCGAATTTTTTGAATAGGCAGTATTTTTACTGCGACCCATAAATACTTAAAAATGTTTCGATTAAAATTCTAACAAAATTTTATAGTATTTTAATCTAATAAAGTGCATATAATGATGGCCACACACGGTAAGTTAGTCATCAGTCGCACTGATATCAGTTCGAACGGATTTAAGACAAAGAAGTTTCTACACACACGGTCAGTTCAACTGATTATTCCAACTGATCAGTCCAAACTAGGACTGTGATATTTTTTAAAATATCGTATTTTTGATATATCGATAATTATAAATATATCAATGTTGGAGTTTAATATATCGTAAGTTAATATACAGTAAGTCAATATCGGAGTTTTATAAATCGAAAAAAATATCGAGATATCGGCTTTGTTTAAAAAAAACCATAAGTCATTTTAGTTTAGTTCATTTATTATATTTATTAAGCAAATTAAATTATAAAATAATGTATAAAATGTTAGATTACAGTTCCTATTAATTATTGTTTAATTTAAATAAGACGATTATGTGTACCAATATTTTTCCGTAAGAGTTTTCAAAAATACTGGTTGTTTTATATGTTCTGCTGTTAAATATGTTTAAAAGCACAGGTGCTACAGATGTAGCTGAAGAAATCAAATATTTAACAGCTATTCAGATAGAACGGGAGTAAACTGTCTACCCAGCGGACAGTCGATGACGACAGTAACTCAAGTTCATAAGACGCCAAACCGATCAAAATAACTTGAGGTTTATATTAACGTCGAAGCACTTGTTTCGTCGTTTTCACTAATTGTTTACACGAGCAGACACTTAAATTATAAAATCGCATCACTTTTACGAATCAAAATCTACTTCAAAATAAAACAGAAGCAAAAATCCGTCAACGGTCAAGTTCCCGCCAAAAAACACAGCAACGTAGTTATAAGTTTCGTAGATTCTAGTAATTTTAATACCACAGAGATATACTATGCAAAATTACATTTATATTAATTTAAGGTAATAAGCAAATAAATAATCTGGGGAAAAAATACTAGGTATACCTAAGAGCAACATGTTACTATACATCTGACTGCGATTTCAAAAGCTTCCTTGAAATCAACAAATATGTGATGCAAATTAATATAATATTCGTAAGTTTTCTCTAGTAGCTGACGCATTAGGTGGATATGGTCGGTAGTGAGTCGGTTTTGTCTAAAGCCATATTGGTATTCCCCGAGTATCCCCTCAGCATATACACTCAGGCGCTTATACAGTACCCCTAATCCCTAGGTCGTATCGGTCGGGAAAAATCACCGGTGTTAAACTATTCCACATAGAGGTCGTACGCGGAAGAAAACTCCTAGTGAAACGTACAGTGGTGAACCGCCAAGCATCCAGATGGTGTGGATGGCACTGTTTTTGAAAAAGTGAATACAAGAATATTATTGTAGATTGTCGGCGTAGTTTAATTTATTACACAACGGTTTAAAGTTATTTTGGGCTTTATTCATAAATATTTATTTTAATAAAACACATCAATTGTATGAAATAGATATTAACATCTAAACGAAGGAAAATACTTAACCCTCATTTTTTGAAGTTCCTTAATAGGATAAAAAATAGTCCATAAGTAGCCCCGGGTCCCTAGCTACACACAAAATTTCATGGAAATCTGTTCAGTAGTTTTTGCGTGAATCCTTAATATACAGACAGACAGACAAAAATTCAAAAAACCATTAATATGACTTCAGTGCTCTTTATTTAGTCCCCTGGACTTGTGTTTTCCAGAAAATATTAGAATTACAGACACGACCTTTCTACAGATTTATTATAGTATGTATAGATGTTTTAATTATTTTTGAAATACGTTTTCTTTGTGCTTTTTGTTAAATATAATTATTTTATGATATTGCTAAGGGCAATAAAGATATGGGTTAATAAATGGAAATATGAATATGATAGTGAACATTTCAATAGGCTTAAATCAAAATGGCTTTAGCTTCCGGGGAAGATTAGTATTAAAAATAAATGATTTTTTTTAATTACCCCAACACTGGCAGGACAGCGTGAGCGGGAGGACGCGTGGAGCTGGCGTTATACGCGGACGACAGCGCCTATTTCACCTCGTCCAGAAGAGCTCACATCGCCACTGCCAGAATACAGCGTCTACTGTACCTGGTGCCACCATGGCTGGATGAGCTGAGGATGGTGGTCAACGTTGGTAAGACGACAGCTCTGCTCACTTGCGAAATCTACCACCACCATTGACGTTCAGAGGCCATAAGATCGCGTACGAGAAGGCCGTGACCTATCTTGGGTGCCGTATCGACAGGACACTGCGCATGACCGCGCACGTCGACTTCGCCGTCCGCAAAGCCAGAGGTTCGCGGGCGATGCTCCCCGTCTAGTCCTGGCATCCAAGCTACCGATCAAAACGAAGATCAAAATCTATAAATTATACATAAGACCGCTAATCACCTACGCTGCTCCGGCCTGGTACGCACTTCAGAGCGATCCACAGAGGCAGCGATTGCAGGCCCAGCAGAACTTTAACAATCACAACAAATATTAACAACCATCGTCGCTACGTCCGGAATGATGTTATAATAATAATAATAATAATAATAATAATAATAATAATAATAATAATAATAATAATAATAATAATAATAACTTCCCATGGCTGGACGCGCTACTACACAAAGTAGCGCCATCCCAGCCTGGAGAAAAAGAATCGAGGACCGTATCGCAAAGGCTGGGGCCCTTATCGGCAGACTGACAAGCTTCAGGTCGGGTAATAATAGACCGAGGATTATGCGCACCGTTAGGATGGCGTTTGCTGGGACAAATATCAGTTTGTCCCAGCCGGATATCATGCAGAAACTAACGGAGCGCATAGACGACCTGAAGCAAAAGATCGCTGCTTGGGGGAAGCGGATTCGACGATTTACCGAGAGGTCAAGGCGGTTCAACCAGAATCGTCTCTTCCAGAGTGATCAGAAGAGGCTCTATAAATCATTGGAGCGACCAAAGGTATGTGGAGCGGGCCAAGGACCGGATCAGGCTGACATTATCGCATTCTGGCGTGGCCTGTGGTCAGAGCCCGTAAACCACAGCGAGGGCCCTTGGATGGAAGTTGTGGCGAGCCAGGGTGCGAGTGTTGCGCCTATGGACCCCATCACCATAACGCCGGAAGACGTGGCTGAGGCGGTCCGTAGGGCCCCGAACTGGAAATGTCCGGGGCTCGACGGGTTGCATCATTACTGGCTGAAGGGGTTCATAGTGTGTCACGCTGTGCTCGCCCGACAGTTTCAAGAGGCTCTCGACCAGAAGTCGCTCCCGAGCCTCTTCACTACTGGGATCACTCACTTGGTTCCTAAAGATCAGGATACCACAGACCCGAGCAAATACCGCCCCATCACGTGTCTACCCACCATATATAAGACACTGACATCCATTTTGAGCGCGAGAATCACTCGGCACCTGGAGCTAAACCAGGTGATGTCACGCGCTCAAAATGGATGTCGGGGCGGTGGTCGTGGAACCAAGGAACCACTCCTCATTGACGCGGTCATAGGCAAAGTGGTGAAACGCAACCGTCGGAACTTCTCTGCCGCCTGGATAGACTACAGAAAGGCGTTCGACTCGGTGCCCCATACATGGCTAAAGAGGGTCCTCGAGCTGTACAAGATTGACTGTACAGTTAGAGACTTCCTCGAGCAGTGTATGGGGCAGTGGAGTACGATCCTTTGTCATCTGGGCGAGCGGATGATGGCTGCGGAGCACCACATAAGGATAAGAAGGGGTATCTTCCAGGGCGATTGTCTGAGTCCAATCTGGTTCTGCCTCTCTCTGAACCCTCTCAGTACCTTACTGGAGGGCTCCGGGAGGGGATTTCAGCTTAGGAAAGGAGGTACAAAAGTGACCCACCTTTTCTATATGGATGACCTCAAGTTATTCGCCTCCAGTCGCTCCCATCTTATGGAACTGCTAAACATCACTTGTGAATTTAGCAGTTCTATTGGAATGGAGCTGGGAACGGATAAGTGTGCGGTCCTCCATGTTGAAGGGGGGAGGGTTGCTAACTCTGAGGGCATAGACTTCTCTATGCCCGTTAACTTAAGGACCCTTTCCGAGGCTGAAACATACCGATACCTGGGTATGTCACAGAACATCGGTATCGATGAGGCTGGTATGAAACAGTCAGTTTGCGACGTGTTTTATGCACGCTTGACCAAAGTGCTTAACAGCCTTTTGTCCGGTGTGAATAAGACACACGCATATAACGGCTGGGTCATGCCTGTCCTCATGTATACCTTTGGCATACTCAGGTGGACTCAGACTGAACTTAACGCCCTGGATAGAAAAGTCCGCACTACCATGACGTCCCACAGGATGCATCATCCGAGATCGTCGGTAATGAGGCTGTACTTGCCGCGAAAGCATGGTGGGCGTGGCTTCTTGAGCGCGCTCACCATGCATAATCGCGAAGTGTGCAGCCTCCGTAATTACTTCCTGACGAGATCGGATGATCCATTCTATAATGACGTCATTTCTAGTGATAAAGGGCTTACCCCTCTATCCTTAGCCCACGAGCAATGGCAGGACCCAGCAGTGCTTAGCATTTCCGATCGGGAGACCGTATGGAAGGAGAAAGAGCTCCACGGGAGGTACTACAGGGCTCTTCATGAGCCCTTCGTAGATACAGTCGCCTCCCTCAACTGGCTACGTTTCGGTGACCTCTTCGGGGAAACCGAGGGTTTTGTCTGTGCAATACAGGATCAGGTTATTAAGACCAACAACTATCGGAGATACATCCTAAAGAATGGCACCGTCGACGTCTGTCGAGCTTGTCGCCATCCCGGTGAGTCACTTAGGCATGTCATCTCCGGTTGTTCGACGCTTTCTAACTCTGAGTACTTGCACAGGCACAACCTAGTAGCCAGAATTCTACACCAGGAGCTCGCTCTGAAATACGGTCTCGTGGACCGGAAATTGCCGTATTACAAGTACTTGCCGGAAGCCGTGCTTGAAAATGACCGCGCCAGACTCTACTGGGACCGGGCCATCATCACAGACAGGACTATTCTTGCGAATAAGCCTGATATTGTGCTGATGGACCGGGCACAGTCAAGGATATTTTTGGTCGATATTACCATCCCGTATGACGAGAACCTCGTGAAAGCCGAAACAGATAAGCGATCAAAATATCTGGACCTGGCTCACGGGGTGACCGACATGTGGGGTGGTCTGCCGACCGAAGTTATTCCTGTAGTCGTCTCTGCAAACGGGCTAATCCCAGTTAGCCTCTCTGGTCATCTGAGGCGACTGGGACTCCGTCACGGACCGCTCCGGGCTCAAATGCAGAAGGCGGTGCTCCTTGATACTGCCCGCATCGTCCGCCGGTTTCTTTCCCTTTCCCCCTAACCCTTGGCCGTTTGGTCTCCCCTGCCGAGGGCTTCCATCTGGTTGGGCTTTTATTTATTTATGTATTTTTGTATTTATTTTATTTTATTGATATTTATGTATATTTATCTTTTCATTTTCATTTTCATTTATAATTATATATTTATACATCCCAACCAGATGAGAAAACTATATAGATACCCCACAATAATAATAATAAAAAGGCGTAGGGAAGTGACGACCCCATCGCCCGCTGACGAAACAGTTAAGTGACAAAACTGCTACGTCGGTGCAGTCAGTCAGCGCCTTGCCAAGAGGTGTGAGCGCCGTGCCTCGGCAGTACTCAGGGTGCAAAGGCCCGTTTGTGCTTACGGCCGTACAATGATACAATGAAACGGTGCCGGGCCTGGGCGTCTCCCGTTAATTGACGCCCAATAATGGATGATGGATTTGAGTAGAAAGAGTATAGGGCCGCTGCCTGGGGGTCGCCGGGGCGCGTCTGGAGCTGGCGCTGGACGCGGCAGCATGCGGGCCGCCAGCCGAGCGCGAGGAGCTGCAATATCACCTAACAGCCCCCCGCATCCATCATCCCCACCAGACGGCTTGATGTCGGCAGGGTCCTCTCGGACTCGGCAAGCGGCATCCGCCGCTGGTGGAGTGCGCCGCATGCGTTGGACAAGGGATATGAACGCAAACGCATTGCGGGCGTACTATAGGGCGAAAGGGGAAGAAACTGCGGGGATAGCGTATCGGGCTCGGATGCACTGCTTTTTTGCTGAGCTGGAGCCGTCTATTCCCGTCACGGAACCAAACCTGGCAGACCGAGTTCGGTACATCATGCGCTCGAAAATATTTGATGATGCCGAGCTCGAACGACTACGACGTGAGGCTATTCCCTCATCGAATGAATTGGCTACGGCTGGGGATGCGGCTCCTCAGGCGACAGACCAGCTGCCACGCGTAGAAGCCGCCATGGATCTTCCAGTTGTGGTTGATTCAGACGATGATGAAATGGTCTCCCACGAACTAGAGCAAATGAGGAGTATATTGGATGAGGCGATTTTGGAAACGCGCAGCATGCCTCTCGAAAATCGACCGCGACTTCCCCGCATACCCCTAAGCAAGCGAAATCGGGCTGTCGTGAGGGCTCTTAACCCAATGCTGGTAACTTATTTGGAAGCCAGCCGGGACCTTTGCGAGACGGACTCAGTTCTTTTTGGCGCCGCAGTGGCAGCTTGCCGTATTATTGGCGCCAAACTTCCCATGGCTGGACGCGCTACTAAACAAAGTAGCGCCATCCCAGCCTGGAGAAAAAGAATTGAGGACCGTATCGCAAAGGCAAGGGCCCTTATCGGCAGACTGATAAGCTTCAGGTCGGGTAATAATAGACCGAGGGTTGTGCGCACCGTTAGAATGGCGTTTGCTGGGACAAATATCAGTTTGTCCCAGCCGGACATCACGCAGAAACTAACGGAGCGCATAGACGACCTGAAGCAAAAGATTGCTGCTTGGGGGAAGCGGATTCGCCGATTTACCGAGAGGTCAAGGCGGTTCAACCAGAATCGTCTCTTCCAGAGTGATCAGAAGAGGCTCTACAAATCATTGGAGCGACCAGAGGTATGTGGAGCGGGCCCAGGACCGGATCAGGCTAACACTGTCGCATTTTGGCGTGGCCTGTGGTCAGAGCCCGTAAACCACAGCGAGGGCCCTTGGACGGAAGTTGTGGCGAGTCAGTGTGCGAGTATTACGCCCATGGACCCCGTCATCATAACGCCGGATGACGTAGCTGAGGCGGTCCGTAGAGCCCCGAACTGGAAAAGCCCGGGACTCGACGGACTGCATCACTACTGGCTGAAGGGGTTCATGGTGTGTCACGCTGTGCTCGCCCGTCAGTTTCAAGAGGCTCTCAACCAGAAGTCGCTCCCAAGCCTCTTCACTACTGGGATCACTCATTTGGTTCCTAAAGACCAGGTTACCACAGACCCGAGCAAATACCGCCCCATTACGTGTCTACCCACCATATATAAGACACTGACATCCATTTTGAGCGCGAGAATCACTCGTCACCTGGAGCTAAATCAGGTGATGTCACGCGCTCAAAATGGATGTCGGGGCGGTGGTCGTGGAACTAAGGAACCACTCCTCATTGACGCGGTCATTGGCAAAGTGGTGAAACGCAACCGTCGGAATTTCTCCGCCGCCTGGATAGACTACAGAAAGGCATTCGACTCGGTGCCCCATACATGGCTAAAGAGAGTCCTCGAGCTGTACAAGATAGACTGTACAGTGAGAGACTTCCTCGAGCAGTGTATGGGGCAGTGGAGTACGATCCTTTGTCATCTGGGTGAGCGGATGATGGCTGCGGAGAACCACATAAGGATAAGAAGGGGTATCTTCCAGGGCGATTGTCTGAGTCCAATCTGGTTCTGCCTCTCCCTGAACCCTCTCAGTACTTTACTGGAGGGCTCCGGGAGGGGATTTCAGCTTCGGAAAGGAGGTACAAAAGTGACCTTTTCTATATGGACGACCTCAAGTTATTCGCCTCCAGTCGCTCCCATCTTATGGAATTGCTAAACATCACTTGTGAATTTAGCAATTCTATTGGAATGGAGCTGGGAACGGATAAGTGTGCGGTCCTCCATGTTGAAAGGGGAAGGGTTGCTAACTCTGAGGGCATAGACTTATCTATGCCCTTCAACTTAAGGACCCTTTCCGAGGCTGAAACATACCGATACCTGGGTATGTCACAGAACATCGGTATCGATGAGGCTGGTATGAAACAGTCAGTTTGCGACGTGTTTTATGCACGCTTGACCAAAGTGCTTAACAGCCTTTTGTCCGGTGTGAATAAGACACACGCATATAACGGCTGGGTCATGCCTGTCCTCATGTATACCTTTGGCATACTCAGGTGGACTCAGACTGAACTTAACGCCCTGGATAGAAAAGTCCGCACTACCATGACGTCCCACAGGATGCATCATCCGAGATCGTCGGTAATGAGGCTGTACTTGCCGCGAAAGCATGGTGGGCGTGGCTTCTTGAGCGCGCTCACCATGCATAATCGCGAAGTGTGCAGCCTCCGTAATTACTTCCTGGCGAGATCGGATGATCCATTCTATAAGGACGTCATTTCTTGTGATAAAGGACTTACCCCTCTATCCTTAGCCAACGAGCAATGGCAAGACCCGGCAGTGCAGACAATTTCCGACCGGGAGACCGTGTGGAAGGAGAAGGAGCTCCACGGGAGGTTCTACAAGGCTCTACATGAGCCTTTCGTAGACACAGTAGCCTCCCTCCACTGGCTACGCTTTGGTGATCTCTTCGGGGAAACCGAGGGTTTTGTCTGTGCAATACAGGATCAGGTTATTAAGACCAACAACTATCGGAGATACATCCTAAAGGATGGCACCGTGGACATCTGTCGAGCTTGTCGCCATCCCGGTGAGTCACTTAGGCATGTTATCTCCGGTTGTTCGGCGCTTTCTAACTCTGAGTACTTGCACAGGCACAACCTAGTAGCCAGAATTCTTCACCAGGAGCTCGCTCTGAAATACGGTCTCGTTGATCGGAAATTGCCGTATTACAAGTACTTGCCGGAAGCCGTGCTCGAAAATGATCGCGCCAGGCTCTATTGGGACCGAGCCATCATCACAGACAGGACTATTCTTGCGAATAAGCCTGATATTGTGCTGATGGACCGGGCACAGTCAAGGATATTTTTGGTCGACATTACCATTCCGTATGACGAGAACCTCGTGAAAGCCGAAACAGACAAGCAAACAAAATATCTGGACCTGGCTCACGAGGTGACCGACATGTGGGGTGGTCTGCCGACTGAAATTATTCCTGTAGTCGTCTCTGCAAACGGGCTAATCCCAGTCAGCCTCTCGGGTCATCTGAGGCGACTGGGACTACGTGGCGGACCGCTCCGGGCTCAAATGCAGAAGGCGGTGCTCATCGATACCGCCCGCATCGTCCGCCGGTTTCTTTCCCTTTCCCCCTAACCCTCGGCCGTTTGGTCTCCCCTGCCGAGGGCCTCCATCTGGTTGGGCTTTTATTTATTTATGTATTTTTATATTTATTTTATGTTATTGATATTTATGTATATTTATCTTTTCATTTTCATTTATAATTATATATTTATAGAACCCAACCAGATGAGAAAACTATATAGATACCCCATAATAATAATAATAATAATAATAATAATAATAATAATCTTTATTTCAGACAAGAGTCCATAAATTGGTTAGTAACATAACATTATTATAGTATCGTTGATTAGTTAAATTGCTTAAAAATCTAAGAAAAGAAAAAAAAAATCATACATTTTAACAACAATATCAATAATTACTAAAACTTACTTATATTAAAAAAATACATTTTATTATAATTACTTAAATTTACATTTTAATTCTAATGCATGTGAATGCGGATCCAGTGTCTTAAAAGCGCAGAGTCCCACCTTATAGCGGCCAATCTGAACATAGAAAGCATTCAAAAATTTGTGGTCCGGCTGGCGCGCGGCCTGCTCAACCGCGCCGACAACGGGCGACATCCACCTGAACAATTTTGCGCCGCTACACATTCGGCCCCCGGACGGGCGACCTTATCCAAGAGAACTTCTCTCTACATAGATTAGAGAGTCGAGTAAATCCCACAATGCCGCAGAAAGGCCAACTTCGACTTTTAAACAGACAACCTACATATTGTTATAATTTAACCGACTATGGGACAATTTACCGACTACAGAAAATAACCGCATAACCCAACAACGCCTATTTAAGGCTCCCAGGACCAACCCATAGTAGTGGGCCGTAGGCATAATCCGGGAAATGGGGTAAACCCCGAGGCCCGAGACCTGCAGGGTCTAAGAAACCTATGCAGAAGACATCGTAAATTATTAAGTCACTCAATTTGCAATTTTTTGGGGAAGTTCGGGACCAGCTAACCAGCTACAGTTTCCAGTTATAAATCAAGAAAGCAAAATAAATTAGGGTAAAGTGATATTTATAAAAGTAGTGAAATTTCAATATCGATTTCTAAGGGGCATTTCGAACAATCGATGTTTTATTG
This sequence comes from Parnassius smintheus behrii, assembly GCA_036936625.1. NCBI lineage: Eukaryota > Metazoa > Arthropoda > Insecta > Lepidoptera > Papilionidae > Parnassius > Parnassius smintheus. Next base: position 28,264,018 of record JAUPFT010000010.1, on the reverse strand, counting down.
AAGAATCGTTCAGTGTTCACCCTAAAAGTAGGGAAGTAAAGGAAAATACAGTTCACTAAGTACATGACTGACGTCAAGAACGGGCGCTTGAAGCGCCACCTGGATCTGTCAGCATTTCGTGATTTTATGCTCAGCATTCATCACTTTACTGATAAGTGATCCTAAACCTTATAAAAAAATTAAAATGGATCGGAAATTTAGTGCTAATTTAAATTCTATTTTTACTGTACTATTTCATCAAACATTTTATTTATCAACATCTTACAATCGTCGTGTCTCTAGCGCTCACGTGACCTTCATACAAATAATTCATCATAGATATTTCAATTGTTGATAATTTTTATTTTTGGATAAAAATATGTTAATAACTCTAAGTTATATTTTCTTTCATTAAAAAAATTGTCTTTGGCCAAACCTACTATACTCTTTGGCTTGACCATAGGTTTGACTAATTGGTTTAATATTAATCTTAATCTCACATTTCAGTAGTAATCTTGAATCTCACATTTCAGTAGTGGTTAATCGTATTACGATATACGCTTAAGATTAAATCTTAAGCATGTACAATCTGGATTAAATGGACCAAAATAGTACAATTTTTTTTGTTTCAACAGGAAAAAAAATTGCGTGATATTTGCCGAGACCCCCCCTCTCTCCAACGTAAGATTAGATGAAATCTGACTCAACCCCCTCCCCCCTTAAACATCTCACGTAATTTATGGACGCTCCCTTACATTTTACATGGTTATGGGGGGAGGGGGCTGAGATGTTTGACATCCCAATGTCACAGTTAGTAGGCTTCAGTTTTTGAATATTAATTTTTGGTCCGATCTACGCAGAACGAGCTGAAAGTATCTTTAAATGGTATGCTTGAATAGATTTAATTTTGTTAATTATAGGATCCCAAACTATCCCGATCCATCTGCTCTATTGAAATTAGGATGTTTTTTAATTTCAATCATCGTTGGTAGGAATCGATGTTCTTTTGGGAGGATTTGTGGTTTATCAAATCTGATGGAAATGGTGGGGACGATCTTGAACGTGTTCACAGACTGCAGACTTCCAGGAGCGTCGGTGCTTCACGTCAGCTATATGTTCTTTCACGAGGGTTTTTATAGATCTCTTTGTTTGTCTTATGTAAGAGAGACCACATTCACAATCTAGCTTGTACACTCCTGCATCTTGTAGAGGAATATTACACTTGATGGATGGTAAAAATTGACTAATCTTCTTCGGCGGCTCATAGTATATTTTAATGGAAGGTCGCTTCAAGTAATAGCCAATCTCGCTGTGATTCCTCTTGGCATGTGGTAGTACAGCAGGCACACGCTCGACTGTGATCGGCTTCACTCGGTCACTGTGACGTAGGCGTGGGACCCGAAGCTTTTTGTCTTGCAATAGGTACTTGCTCGACGTGCTGAAACTCGGCGGCCAGATGTTTTCTGTCACAGATCCCTTGTGCTCTCTAAAATAAAGATTTACCCACGGTAGCTAACTGTGAAGGATGATCGTGAGATTCACTATTTAAATATTAGTAGTTGGTATGGGTCTTTTTGTGACCAATAGTGTTTTCAGGATTTCAGATGACTAAAATATCTGGGAAAGCTAAATAATTATTTGCCTCTAACTACATTGTGAATTGTATTTTAGAGTTTATTGAATTAAGGTGGTCTGAAAATGCAGTCATTTTGTCAGATGGCAAAATTGTGAAAGTGTCGTCTACGTACCGCTTGTAGAAGTTAAAATAAATTAATGAAGCGCGATAAAATCCGTTTAAATAGTTTTATTCAATGTGTAGTGTTCACTCAGATAAAGTAAAAAAAAACTTCATCTGAGATTGTTCACGTAAATTTAAGAAATCATTTTCTTCCTTCTTTCTAAATACATGATTACTGACATAAAAGACATGATTCTGATATTCATACCACGGTGGTGCCGACAGCAACCCCGCCACCGATAGCGGCTGCATCACGAAACATAGAACGCCGGGGCGTAGGTGTAACAATAATCTTCGGTGGATGGGCAGGGGCATGTTGTTGCGCGCGGGAGTAGCGGGACTTCCTGATCGTAAATCACATTTTTCTTCAAATTATGATTACTAAATCTTTATCGTCTTCATGCAAATTAACGACAGCTAACCTAGCTGTCATTAATTTGCATGAAGATGATAAAGATACTAAAAATTTAATTTACCTACACAAACACAAGCTCATTTATATTTCGAATCGTATATTTACCAATACGATAATGAACTGAAAATAAGTGATATACAAGCGTAACGACTGTTTAAAAGAGAAAAACAACTGGTTTACCTATCTATTTTCCATAATTTACTAGTACAGAGGAGACCTCTGTAGTACCTCTGAGATATTTTAAAAGCTCGAAGAACCGATGGGGATGAGAGGTCCTCGAGTGGCAGCCTAGTATTGGTAGGCGACCCCCAATAGATGGGGTGACAACCTGATAAGACATGCAGGAAGTCGATGGATGAAGCAATACCCGTGCTTTGTGGCATTTCTTAGGGGACGCGTATGTTCTGCAGTGGATTTGTGAAGGGCTGTAATGATGACGATAATTTGCAATATTTTGCCGAATGATTACTGTTATTATGTACCATGCTGCGGCTAATTATATAATATTATAGTTGTAGCACGAATGCCAAAGCAATCGTGATACACCATAATAATCGGTCGGTACCACGGTCTCACTCAATATCAGCGTAAAATAGCAGCTTAGGTTAAGCACGCACTGCTATTAAAGGCGAGCGGTTTAGGAATAGCTGAAAACGCAAAACCGCATACAACCATGCACTGCAGCTGGAGTTTTCCTTAATTTTATTTCAGTACCACTATGGATTTCGGGCGAGTAGCGTGTGTGTGGCTTTGTTTTTTTTTAAATTAAAGAATAGAAAACGTAAACAACAGCGCTTCCATAAGTACTGGGTACATCCACTAACAGATAAAAGACTACTACTACTAACAGATAAAGCTTTTTACTAATTAGTACCGCAAAAAACGACTGTCCTCTGCGCTCGTCTGGTCGAAACCGAACGCGGTTAACGCAGTGCGCGCGCCGCCATACTATTACTATGAAACACAAAAATCGCGCGCTTACAAACCGCGATCCAAATGTAGCAAGTTACTTTTTTTTTAAATCAGTCACTGACAAAAGTCGCTAATGCGTGCGCTTGTATAGAAAGCTACGTGTTATATTTTTTGCGGTTGCAGATGTGCGGTTAAACGCGTACGTGCGCAGTACGTGCTAAGCCTTAATGTAGTGAATTGTATGGTGAGTGTAGAGATTAGAGAACCGGAGACAACGCATCTGCATTTTTATTCATAGTCGAGGATATATGTAGATGTCTATGGGCCACAGTATCCACTTACCAGTAGGTGGACTGTGTACTCGTTTGTCACACTTATTCTATATAAAAAAAGTAAAATTCGTATAAAGTTCTTTGAAGTTGGCTTTTACTCTTTTTAGTTTTAACACTTACTATTTGCATCTGTCTTACCCGTAAGTGGACTACCTAGTAGAGAATGCTTAAGGTATTGACTTCCTGTGTACATCACGATGTACCCACAGAAATCTATGTTATTTATGAGGTGACACAATGAATACTTGCAACTACTTCAGGTAAACGTTTAGATGCACAGGGCTTAGATGCATTGAAAGCCTTTACAAATAAACCAGTATACTTATATATATTTTTATACGTGACAGAGCCATGCTGCTGCTATATTTATGATTGTAGCACGAATGGGTCGGCTCGATCGGGGAAGGACCACGCTCTCACAGAATACCAGCGTAAAACAGCAGCTCTATGCCGCTGTGTTTCGTATGGTGAGTGTAGAAAACCTTTTTTACAGGAAACGAGGCAATCCATCTTAGTCCTCAGGGGTGGAAACACATCTGCATTTTGATTCCTAATCGAGGATAAATGTAGATGTCTACAGGCCACAGCATCCAATTAACATCAGGTGGACTATGTACTCGTTTTTCACCTTATTTCTAAAAAAAAAACCTCAATAGGTACATATATGTATTTATTAAATCCAGGTGAAAAAAGTGAAATTGTCTGCTTTATCGGCTTCCGCTGATCGTTCGAACCTGAGCCTATAGGTTCTTACCATTTAGACACTTTATTAATGTGATGTAATTAATTTTTCTAAAACGCCTTTACAAATTTTACATGATTTGGAGGATAGAGTACTTAATCGAAAATAGTTGAGGAGAGTTATGAATTAAAGAAAATTAAAAAGATGTCTATGAGCCACAGCATCCACTTACCATCAGGTGGACTATGTGCTCGCTTGTCACCCTTATTCTATACAAAAAGAAGTATTCAACAACTTGTAGGAAAACAGAAAACAAAGAAATTTTTACTTCAAAGTGATCATGCCTCATCATTCCAGTTAAAACCTTTTTTTGTCTTGTTATCACAAAGTTGTGCAGTGATCAGATTAGGTATTTTAAAATTTGTCTTGAAAATGTATTTATTTGCAAATACATTTTTCAAGACAAATTTTACAATATGTAACGTATTTAACGCACAACCTCAGACACCCCAATTAGTATATTATGTTATAATCATAATACATACACTGAATTTTTAGTTAAACATTTTCATGCACTGATTATTTATCAAATTAGTTATACTAATTCCGGAAGAATGTTGTGGTCACAGTACAAATCCACGAACGCAAAGACTTTAACGTGCTTGAAATAAAGTTCATTTTTCTTTATATTTATTAAATGACAGAATTAATAATAATACAAATAAAACTGCACTCTTAAAAGTCTTATTGCCTTAAGTTACGTTAAGTTCATTTCAGTTCGTTTTGACTGTACAGATTTAATGAAACTGTAATTTACGTAGTTTTAATTATTTTTGGGATAAAAAATAGCCTATATTAAAAATGATAGGAATCAATTCAGTAAACGATTCTGAACAAACTACTTTCTCAAAGTGCGTTAATTATGTTACGTGTTGTATATAAAGTTATAAATAGAAATAGAAAATGTCAAATAGCAATAATAAGCACCTAGTGTCCAACCATCATAATTTTTCTAGGGCGGCTGGTAGTCTTATGGACGCCACACACGGTCAGTTAAACTGATCATTCCAACTGATCAGTTCAAACTAAAACTGTTGATATTTTTTAAAATATCGGATTTTTGATTTCTCCATGAATAAACTTATATGTAAAACTCAGATATTAATGTATTTATAATGATCGATATATCGAAAATCGACTATTTTAAAAAATATCAACAGTTTTAGTTTGGACCAATCAGTTGGAATGATCAGTTTAACTGACCGCGTGTGGCGTCCATACTGGCATTCACTTTTTCTGCCACTTTGGAGTGAGGTGAATTATTTGAAAATTACGTAGGAGGTTGATTTGTTACGAAAATGTAAGGGTTAATGTTTCTTTCTGTACTACGTATTAATATATTTTTTATTAATTACATTAGAAATGAATAAAACAAATAAGGGATATTCTTAGAAGTAAACAATTAAAAATACTCTAAAAACTAATAAACTTTTATTTAAAACTAACTTCTCAATTAAATGACGTGTGTCTAAAACAACCGTCAGTATGTCTACGACAGTAGGTACTTAATCTTCGGATGGATTGAACAATCGCCGTGCAGCACGTACCGCTATAAGACCCGCGCGCTCTAGTGGACTACGGTTCCAACCTATTTTCCGAACTGCAATATTTTAACTAATTTATATCAATGCCATTGTAAATGTAGCATTACTATAAGGATTGAACGTCGTGTGAAATCCCAAGTCTTCGTTATTCCTACTCCTTTTGTTCGAGCATAAACATAATGTAACAAAAAAAAACTTTACCTCAGGTCCAACTAACGACATCTGGTGGCTCTTAATATATAATGAATTCCATTAAATTCAAACATTTCAGAATCGTTTGAAACTAATAAAGCCACCAATCAGTCTTGTAGTACTTCAATAATTATAAACTTGCAGGGACTTTTTGATTTTTTGACTTATGGTATATTATACCATTACATTAAGATGTAAAATAAAACATTGATTTGTTTTTCGTTTGCTGATTATATTTATTTATAATTTAACATTCTACCGTCTGCAATATAATTAAATAACCGACATTAAATTAGTATATCTACATTACAAAATGTCACCTTAAATAAAATATATTTATTATCACACAAAATTTTACTACTACATAACTTTTACGTTTTATTGAATTTTCTTTGTCACTAAAGAATTATAAAGAAAAAAGACTCCTGATAGTTTCTAGAAATCTTAAAAGGACAACATTTTTAATTATCTCTTTATAAGGAATGAAACATGAACAAAATCATTCTGTAGTCATTAGCGCCTTCCAATTAGTGCATTTATTATTTATAAGTGGTTGTTAACTTTGCACTGGCGCAAGGCCTCATTGAAACCCTCACACAGCGACAGGTCATGCTGTTGCTGAGCACACTCTATAAACTGCTTAATCTCCCAGGCGCAAGGACCCTGTGGCTGTTGTGCTTGGTATTGGATGTAAGGAGATGGAACAGGGGCTGGTTGTTGCTGCTGCTGCTGCACTGCTTCACTGCTACCACCACCACCAAACAATCCAGTTAGAGCGCTACCAGCCATGTGACCCTGTAAAAAAAATCTTATGAAAACATCATCCATAGAGATTGGGCTAGACTAAACAAAAAACAAAGTATGTATACATATATAAATATTTAAGTACACAAACTACTTAAATATTTGTTATGACAAAATTTGAAAAATATGTGATATGTAATTTAGTTATTTGAAGCTACCATGTAGTGGCAATGTAAGAAAATCTACTGCCGCACATCATCCTGTGGGTGACAGAAGGAAATAAATCAGATGGGCTTGCAGCATCCTTCTATTTATGACTAAAAAGAAAAAACTGCGATTGTCAACAACCACTTACCATCAGGTGGTGCCGCTTGCCGAGCGTGGCAACTATGCCAAATATCTCCTAATGAGGCAATCCACGGGGGAGGCCTATATTCAGCAATGGAGTTCAATATGTGGAAAGGTTATGATAAAAGTTAATTATGTTTATTTTTGAATGGACTAAGGAATATCACCATTCTAATGCTGTCTGAATAGTTACATTAAAAATTTCATTACCTATTTACTACCCATAGGGAGGAAATTTCCTCCCCAAGTTTTAAATAGAACCACCCTGAAGTACAAATAGTAAAATGAGAAAGAATCATTAAAATTTCACAATTAACAAATATATAGTATAACAGCATACATACAAAAAAAACACATTCAGTTAAATAGTGCACCTCCTCCTTTTTTGAAGTTAGCTAAAAATAATTTCACTTTTGGATGTCGGGACCATTATTTAATTCTTGACATTGGTTTTTACTTGTTATTAAGAGTTAATTTTAAAAGTAACTTGAGAGGGATTTCATTCCAGTTTTATTACCATTAGGATGATTAAGTTAAATACACAGTACTATCTTGTCCAGGCTGAAGTTAGTCTTGAGTGGCTGCACAGATATAGTTTTTAGGAACTAAATGGTGACAAGAGAACGAGGCAGGGTAACTAAAACTCCAGTTACAATATTACATAAATAATTGAATATCATTGTTATGGATTATGATTCAATTTTATTTTATATTTTTGTGGTTCATTGGTGTGTAAATGCAACATGTTTTAAACAGAATATTTATGACGTGCTTTAAAGAATTTATTGAAAAATTTAATATTATATTATATTGAGGTTACTGAAAAAATTTGTTGTCCCTGCTAATATTGTGTATTTACTATAATATATTCAAATTGTTTATTGTAATTCTTTATAAGATACTATTTGTTTTTATTAAATACATAAAGATGTTTTCATTATAATAATAATTTTCAATTTTTCTTAGGAGGATCGAAAATATTTGTTTTGGTCATAGAATAGATCAATTTTTTGAAGAAATTCCTTTTGTCATGTAATATTCTAGTTGTGAGTTCAATTGTAGTATATCATCAAATCAACCTGAAGCATACAAGAAAAAAGTACCATAAACAGTTGATAAAAAATGAATTGTTCTCTTTTAATTAAATTACTTTCAGTTAAAAACAAAAAAAAACCATTAACACTTAAATATATGTGGATAGATTTACTAAAAAAAATTATCTTACGAACTAGATGCTGGAAAATTTTGAAGCAATAATTAGACGAATGAAAAACAACAGACCAATTTCACTAAAATTAACATATATTTATTTTTCTGGTTCTTGTTAGTTTATTTGATAAATTACATGATATAGATTGTTAAAATTGTATATTGTCGGTTGTCGGCTTAGTTCACACTCATGATATAAAAAATGGTTTTAGAACAGAATCAACCAATCATATTTATAAAGTCAGGTTGCCCTAAACTCTGCTATGATAGAGTATTTTCATTTCGTTTTATGCAATTTAAAGCGAAATTTATTTTTATCATATTTAATTCAAAAGGCATTTCCGAAATCCAAAACAGTGTAAAATATTCGAGCTTAACCCTGACAAACTTCCTAAATTGAAAACAAAATTAAAAAAAGTACTTAAATGTGTTTCGTTATAAGCAATTTTTAATGAAATTTAATCGTAAATAATTCAAAACGCATTTCCGACATCTAAAAACAGTGTAATAGGTTCAAGCTTAACCCTAACAAGCCTCCTAGACTAAAAATATAATTAAAATCAAGTACCAGATATCTAGTTTAATTTACAGCGGGCTGTTTTCCACAACTCCACGTCTAACCGAGTATTTTGCGTGTACCAGATATCTATAGCCAACCCAAAAATATTATGAACACATGTATCATTCCTCTATGCTACCATGTAGGCTTTGTCATCTAATATATCCCAGCTTGAATAGAGACATCATGGGAATTACATGGAAAATGTCCTTTCAATCAGATGTGATATCAAATTAAAATATTAAATATGGCATATTTAAAAAGCAAAATAAAGTAAAAAATTAAACAAATTTATCTTTTATTAATACATCACATGATCAATCACAACATAATGAATTTGGCGACAAGCCAATTAAGCAATAGATAGAATAATTTAATTTTATGTATTAGAAATTATTTCAAATAGTTGCGTAATTTATACTCGAAAAAGAAAAATCATCAACTTTATAAGAAATTAAATAAAAGAATGTTCACGTTACGTAATTTCTGTACGCACCACTGTTGATCCTACGGCGACTCCACCAGCAGTCGCAGCCATCTGCCCGAATAACGATGGCTGTTGAGGTTGAGCGTGTACGGGTCCTGGACTTGTTGGGGGAGCATGAGCAGGCACATTCCTGGTTGGTGGTGCAGCTCTGAAATTGAATTTGTAGAGGTTATGTTTTAAATTACTATTATAATTTAGTCATTACGGGCATATTTCATTATTACCCTTACTTACCGTCGTTGTGGAGCGGGTGGCGGACTTGCTGAACGTCCTCTTCGCGGCATTTTGCAACAATAATTAATTAAGTACAAACAAAATAAATCTCTTAAAAACGCACTGTTCACTTCGTTTTTATGATATTGAAAATGTCACGAATCACGATTGAAATATCGTGTCGGTGTCGGATTGAAATGACAGCTGCTGAATTTTTCTGGAAATTTGAATATGGAATTAAAGCAGGGTTACCAACTTCTCAAAAAATACCCTTAACATCAATCTATAATCAGTCCCAAAAAAGCCCTGCTGCAAACTTATAGTGATATAAATTTAACGTGTTTTACTCTAATTGTACTTGTATAATTCGCTATGAAAAAATAATACTTAGCTTTTTAGTTATATTCTCAACATCCATTGTTACACAGGGAGTTGTTTAATCCTAATTTGTCTATACTGCATTACCAATACGATATGTTTAAATGTATTTGAAGTATTTTGACAAAATATTTCAAAAACGTAATAATACTTATATGTTTGTGTAATATTAACATACTCTTACTCTTTTTGTTACAGATATTTAACGAGCAATATGTAAGCGAGCGGGCTAGGTGCAAATGGTATGAATAATGACAAAGAGTAGGATCTAGACTCGCTCACAACTAAAACACACATACACGATGACTTTTTAATCAACTTATCGCTTAGGTTGATAACAAGTAATTTTGACGAAAGGAACTTTACAAAAGCGTAAATGCAGTAGGTTAACAAACGAAATTCCGTATCTTGTATTTTTAATATTTTTTGTCAGATTTTTTTCATAGTACAACAATGTCGAACGAGCACACAATCCACCTGATATGAGGTAGATGCTGTATCCGATAGACATCTACAACTATTCTGTATTAAGCAACAAAATGCTTATATACATTGTCACCCTTAAATATTAAGATGAAGTTATACTTAAATAGGGTCACAGGTTTTCTACGCTCATCACGCAAATCACAGTAGCATTTTGCTGCAATTTTGTGATAGCTCCTTTCCTGTTTGAGCCGACCTATTCGTGCTGTAAACACAATACAGATGCAGCGTAGCTCTACCACGTGAAAAAACTTGTGACGTGACTGATGATATGGATATTAATTTTGTGGTCCTAAACATAGTCTTAGATTAATTTAGGCCACATAAACCCAATCAATATATTATCGCCCTATCTTTGAAGGTAAAAGACCCATGCTGGTAACCCTGAATTACAGACTATAACCATCCTTGTTTGTCACGTATATTTAGTACTCTAACCTCCATGTTTCAGTTTAGCTTACAGACACGTTCAGAATCTATAGGTATTGATTTGATTGGATTTGATCATTATGTAAACACTACATACGGAATTCTGGAGAGAACGGGTCGGCCACAGACAAATGGAATCACGTTTTATCTGCAAAATTCCGTACGGAAAACTCCGTAGGTGTGTGACGGGTCATTGATTTTATATGGAATTGCTGCATTCAGAATCCCGAATCGGAATTCTGAAACGAAATCTCGAAATCCCGAAACGGGATTCTGTATGTACTAGCAGGCCTAAACATGGATTTTTAATTCAATATATTCTATACAAAATCAGTACAAAAACTATTTTTATAAGCACACACTGTGTTCTCAGATAGGTAGGTATGTCTACTCCAAAATTGTAGATATTTTGTAAACAGAAATTACGCTATAAGTCAATGACAGAAATAGTATTATTAAATAGTATAGCGAATAGTAAGATTTCTTCCTTATAAGTTTTGATAACTTACCTGCCTCTGCTTTGATTTCGTGGCATTTTAATAAACAAAAATAAATTCTACATCTTGCAAACTGAAAATTGCGTATAACAAATCTAGAACATAATATTAAACTCTTTGATCAAATCATATTTGATGCTATGTCAAAACCAAAAATAAAAAAATAATTATTATACAACCAGTAATAAACAAAAGAAGTTTTTAATGATATTATCTGCTACCAATACAACTTGAACCAATTCTGATACATAAAATTTAATATTTTTAAATGACTATATTTTTATGCCAATAAAAATTATATATAATATGTATATTTTATTATAGCAATGCCATGATAGTCATCATTAGGATACATCCGATTATAATTCTAAAATACAAGTACTTTTGTCGGATATAATCACTTATAAAATGGTTAAAAACGACCCAACAAATAACGCACTTAAAACAACTATAAATATATAATTATAGCGATCTCATAAAGAAACACTCTGAAAATTAAATCTGGACGTAAAAACGATAAAACCTACAAGTGCTAAACCACCAAAATTGTATAGGTTAAGGGGAAATATAACATCAAATGGCTTAGCAAGTTCCTTCGTTATGCCGAAAGTATTGCAGCATTAATTTTGAAATAAATATATGGTAAAGTTGAGGATTAATGTTAAGGACTATGTTAGACGAAAACACGATTCCGTAAAATTTTCTCTATAGAAAAAAATCCAAAATTACCTCCAAACTGAACAATAAACCGCTGTTATTCATAAAATACTTTAAATAAGATCATAAAACTTTGCATATTAACTGAACTATAAAGCTGTGCTGTTATTTAATTTTTTTTTAAATACCATTATTTCACTGTAAAAAGAAATTACCTAAACTATTGATTCCTGTCGCCCTTTAGTATCGCTTAGGCTTTTAAAGGGAGAAGTTGTGTCGCTTACGATCAGAATACACATTACGCTACAGGACTACAGTAAAATTAAAATGGGAAATAACCGTAATAAAAATAAGAAACGACTCGGTTGGCGTTAAGAAACAGGCATAAATATGATAAAGCTAATGAAATAAGTATCTAACGACCTATCTACTTACAGTATTAGTGATTACAAACATGTCGGTACATAGCATACGACGCGCGGGGAAGTGGGGGCGTAATTAGAATTTGAGCTGACTTACTATATCCCCTTAACAAAAATACACAAGCCTAATGCTCCACTACGTCGCATAGTGGACCAAATCATCTTACTGATTGGCTCAACACTCAGCGAAAATACTCTCACCGCTCAGAGGAAAAACAAACAAACATAAAGGATTCCTACCATTTTGCTAGTGAGATTAAACACCTAAATTTGGCATACAATAAAGCTACGGTCAATTTTGATGTACAGTCACTGTTCACATGCTTATCTGATGTAGACTGCATCTCAATTGTAACGAGAAGGCTGGGAGAAAACAACATGCTCGTAGAATAAGCAGTATTACTCAGACATTGCCTTACATCTGGCTATCTATTGTGGAAGGAGGAGTTCTATAGTTTTGCATGAAAACAAGCTTTGGGTCCCGCGCCTACATCACAGGGAACGAGTGAAACCTGCCACAGTCGTGTGCCTACCGTACTGCCATATGTCAGAGGTGTCACTGACAAGATTGGCTACATCTTGAAACTTGCTTCCATTAAAACTTCAATCCGCCGAAGCAGAATCAATTTTTAACATCCGTCAATTGTAATGCCCCTCTACAAGATGCACGAGTGTACGAGCTTGATTGTGGAATGTAGTATATCTGATCAATAAAAATCCGTGTTAAAGAACACATGGCTGATATAAAGAATCGACGTGCCGGGAAGTCTGCAGTCTGTGAACACGTACAGGATCACCCCTGCCACTACATCAGATTTGATAGACCACAAATCCTCGCTAAAGAACACCTACTTCCAAGGATGATTCGCGAGCATATTGAAATCAAAAAACATCCTATCTTCAATAGAGAAGATGGCTAGGTGCTACCATCTGCTTGGGATCTCAATTCCAATCCAAGCATATAACCGCAAGACTTCAAGATACTATAAGTTCACACTGCGTAGATCGAAAAAAAAAATGAATTATTTAAATCTGGAGGTAGTCGTTGTTAACTATGACCACAAAATTATAAGAAGTGATATATTAATTTAATAAATTAATTAATTTAAAAATAAAATTAAAATAATTAATTTAAAATTTACTCTGCCGTTGGTAGTAGATCCACACTAATATAACGCATTTTTACACACAGTTTTTCACGTATCACGTAAGTATACTGAATGATCTTTTTTACTGTCTGGAAAAAATAGGGTGTAACAGGTAAACATTGATAATTTACATTTTTTACATATCATGAAATTTATCACATAAAACCAGCAGTGAAACTTAAAATAAAACCAGCTGACTATAGGGTAAATATTTGCGCGGACGCTGATCTTTTTTATCTAGCTCGGTACGAAACAATGCATTATGTATTACTGTACTACACTTAGCTCAATCTACTCACGTCTATGAATCTTGTCACCTCGCGCTGTGCAATTTACACATATTCAGCATTGCCAACAGCCCCAAATTGCGGGGAATTTAAAGTCGATTTAGGATTTTTCGGAGATTAGTATTATACGGGGAAATGCTGGAAACAAATCGGTAGCCCAAGTTACGTCAGAACCTTTTTTCTCCTTTTTTTTGTTTGATGATATACATTACACCACATTTAATTCTCGAATTTATTTTGGCGACTTTTTTAATTTTAAGGCAGATACTGTGATACTTCTTAATGGCAACGAGGGGGAGAATCAAAAAACAAAAATATTAAAAGTGCGAAAAAAAATTGGATAAAAAAGAAAAAAACGTTAGTTAAGATAAATCTTATAAAATTAGTTTACAATTGTTTCAAGCTATGACTTTACATATTGAGTTACGATCCAAGTTTTGAAAGATATTTATATATGTTTAGTGTTTTAACAACTATTTAGTACAGTCACCGGCTTAGTTGCATTAGCATTTGAACCCAAGCAAAAAAAATTGGAAACCTTCATACGAAGCATGTTTGTTTAAAGGACAATAATCAATAAAATCTTACTATTATAAAACGTGTTGTATTATTTACTCACGAAGCCAGAACATAAGAAATGTCATTTATTTAGATCAACATCATCATCATCCATCCTTACCCTCCTGCCCTCATTGCAACTGATTTGAGTTTGACAGCATGTCTTCTCCTCCATATCGCATGCCTATACTTATCGATGATAATCGGTAATAGCGTAGACAGAGAAACCTATAGACAAATTGACGCCTTCTTTCGCATTCGCACACGAAAAGGATAGATTTATGCATACGTCTTGCATAGAAATGAGATAGAGCGGTGTGATTGTTTGTCCCTTTCTCCGTGCCGGTTTTTTTGTTTAGCAAACTCTACAGTTTGCTAAACAACTTAACAGCGTAGCGATTTAAGGAGTTTACAAGTTGGTTTAAGTGAGAAAAAAGTGTTTTGTGAGCTTAAGATTGGTGAATCTTGTTCAGTTCAGTTCTTAGAACAATTAAAATTTTTATCTAAATGTGTTTAAAAGTCACAAAGATTATTGTATAACCTAAAAATTCGTTATCGTTCTTTCTCACTCGAAGCCACGCTGATCATTAGTCTATAGGTTTCTCTGTCTACGGGTAATAGCATTTTTAGGCTATGACTAGTTGTGGGGTAAATTACTCCTCACACTTGTAACCATAAATATAGTGACGTATTGTTTTTGTCCCTTTTTGCAACACGCCTTTCCAGTGTCTATAGTATTCTTTGTCTACGCTTTCAAATGTTAAAAAAGGATTTTTTTTGTCTTTCGTTTGACTCATTGAGTTACAATACCTATAGAGTCACAAACAGACAAATAAAATGTCCGCGCCAAAACTCGGCGCACGCTGCGAAGTGCGCAGAGTTTTTGTTTAGTTGTAAGGCGACCACAATCCTCGTACAACGTCCGCGATGCCAAAGTGTTCGGTGATTTCCTGCCCAAATAACAGCAGACACGTGCGAAAAAAGGATGGTGTTTCATATTTTAGGTAAGTATCATACCAAATTTACGTATTTATGTATCCACAGTGCATGTTTTCATTTAAATTTCAATAATTTTCATTTTATTAGCAAACTAAATCACTCACCGCCGACCGCGCGGCGCCGCGATAACGTGCCCTTGAGTGAATGATGATGACATTGCATACGAGCGACTTTGAACATTGTACAAGCAGGTTAACGTCTAAATTCGAGCAAATGTCATTTTGAACTATATAATATCAAAATATATAGGTATATGGAACGGCGCTCGGACATTTTTTGAGTATTGTCAGTTAGAGATTGTGACTCTATAGGTATTGTAACTCAATGGTTTGACTCCATGCTACGGACGGGGGATATATGTCGCAGACTACTAATAGTATGCTACGCATATATATGTCTACTCGTTATATGAAACGGGGATATACTTCTCCTCTACCCTGTTACCGTGTTCTGGCTAGGGAAGTAGGGATGTTTGATGTTAAAAATTGAAACATCAATGTTTTAACATCGATGTTGCCACATGTGAAACATCGGAACATCGATATCAATGAACCAATAATCGATTAATAAGAACTTTAGAACAATGCGAACCCGCGAAATCAATGTCAACTTAATATTTCATCTCGTATTTAAGGTTTAAAGATTTGAATAATTCAGGATTCCTAAACGCGTCGATCACCTAAAAAATATCACTATGGTGTGTTAAACACACTGTCAAGAGTGAACTGTAATGTCACAGTGTTGTCACAGCTTTCGCTTTGTTTTTCTGTGAGTTCAGTTTTCACCTAATAACTAGAATAGTTATTAATAAATAACACTACCAATTTTTTATTCATCTAACAATATTCGCACTGCAATGGAATAACATCATTAATGGCCAACATCGATGTTTTGTGTAGGGTAAGCATTGATTATCGTTGTTAAGCTATCTATACCATCATCGATGTTTCTGCAACATCAATCATCCCGAGTTCTGGCATAGGGATAAGATAATTTTATCTCTTGTCAGTAGATATAATCGGGGGATAAAATATTTGTCTCCTGCCCATGCTAGCCCTGCTGCTGGGGTGGTCGCTAGTTATAAATGCTATTTTAAAATTAATATACCTGGTAACGCCAGTTAACAATCTACTTTATCAACATTACATTACATATCGCATTGAGTTCGTCCTAAGTTATATCTACTTTATCAACATGACTAGTGCATATTTTTTGTTTCCTTCCTTCCTTCCCTTTCCTACCGCACGCGCTGCCGCCGAGGTGAAAAAGAGGATCTCGGCGCGCGTCATTATACTAAGTGATATTACGCCATCCGCAACTCACGGCCACCCGTCGCGTCTTATATATATTAACCGCAAACCGCGCAGGACGAACATTGAGTTCTCCTGTTTATGTTTAATATTCACCGCATCAGACATTGTGTCTTTGTAACTCATAAAAGTGTGAGACGCCCCCGTAAGGGCAAAGGTCGAGAGTGTGGGACTTCACGAAACTGTTAACCGAGAGTGCGTGTGCGCCGAACCACGTGGCGAGCTTGCTGTATAGCAGACACTCCAGGAGGAAGGCGCGGCAGCCCTCATCAGGTCAGTGCGTGCTATCCCACCTATTTATTTTCCCCTTTGCCGTATGCACCAAAATTACAGTCCACTAAATTTTTATCGAAGATACCTTAAGTTACTGGCGTCTCCATTTTTAATGGTCCTTCTCGCTGGATTGACCTTGACTTTCCATTTTTAATGGTCCTTCTCGCTGGATTGACCTTGACTTTTCATTTTTAATGGTCACTTCTCGCTGGATTGACCTTGACTTTCCGCCCTTATTAGATCGTTATCGTAATAAGCGTTTATATAATTAATTATTTATATTTTAATCCGACTTCGGATTAACCCCGCCCTTATTAGAACACTAGAATAGGTCCTAATAGGTGACATTCATAGTAATTTTAAAACTATATTCATAGAATGAATAAGCATATAATTATCTATATAAATTATTTGTTGTATGTTCACATCACGTCATCAACTTTTAACTACATCTATAGATTATGCTGTTAAATTACATTTATTATTTGCACATATATTTAAGCATTATATTCGTTATAAATAACTTCATAATTATTATAAAAGTTAACAATTAAAGTTCATCGTTAACAAAACTAATATTTAATAATTCAACCGCGTAGCGAGGTCGCTTACAGACTACCCGCTTATAATTATATTATTTTTGCCGCATAACTTAAGTTGTAATGCCGCCTAAAAAACAAATAGCATCGAATAATAGCGATTCCTCGGATAATGAGGGCACACCTGATGCTGAGTTGGTTTTATTGTTAGCTAAACGAGATGCTTTATTTGAAATAGTGCAAAAAATATATGATATGTCCTCGGACATCCACATAAACACTTCCACGATGGAGCGTTTTCTTGATGGAAGTTCTAATATTAATGCTTTACGTATTGAGTTTAAACAGGTCTTAGATAATTATAATTCACATTTATTAAAAATAAACCCTATTGCTAAACCTGATTATAACAGCCTCATTGCGTTTGAGTCTCTTTGCGGTAGAATAAATAGGCTTTATTTACAATATTCGCAATCTAATTTACAAAGTACTAGTACACCATCTAAAGCCAGATACACACTTCCGCCTATCGAACTTATGCCATTTTCGGGTGACATTCGCTCGTGGCCTTTATTTTATGCTAGCTTTAAATCAACCGTCCATGACAACACATCGCTTACCGACGCTGAAAAGTTATACTATTTGCTAGGTAAACTAACGGGCAAAGCCCTATCTGTATGCTCAGGTATAACTCCTTGCGCTGAAAATTATAAAATTTTATTGCAAGCACTCGTTGACAAATATGAAGACCGGCGTATGCTAGCATCTACATATATTAATCAGATGTTCGAATTTAAGCCATTGCAATCGGCCACCGCAAATAATTTTGATTTATTTACTGATAACTTTATAAGTGCAGTGCGCGCTTTACAAAACTTAAAGTTAGATAATCTCGCGGACTTAATTGTTCTTCATATCGCGCTTAAGAAGCTGGACCCGGATACCATTCGCTCTTTTGAATATAGTCATAACTCGATGGTACCTACCTTTGATGATTTAGTAAATTTTATTAAGACCCGCTCCAAAGTTTTGCAACGCACCGATTCTAGTACAAATTCTAATAGCGCACCAAACAATCGACGAGGTAACGGTAATAATCGTCGCTGTAATAATACTTCGTCGCCGAAGTATCAGGCGTACGTAAGCACGACGACTAGTTGCTCAAAGTGTCTGTGCGATAATATTGTGCATCAACACCTATTTAAGTGTGCAGACTTTAATAAAATGACGCCGCAGGAACGATTTAAATGCGTAAAGAGTAACAATGCATGTGTGAATTGTCTCAGTTTAAGTCATCGAGTGTCTAGTTGCTCTTCAAATTATAGTTGTCGAGTTTGTAAATTTAAACATCACACATTGTTGCACTTCCACCGCAGAAGCGACAATGCTTCCCCTGCGCTGGCGCGTTCTCCGCCGCTTCAGCCAGTTACACTGAAGTCTACAACCCCCGCGCCCGCACACTCGCCACCCCTCACCGCAGGTGCGCGTTCAGACGTCGCGCTGTGTACTTCGTTCAAGAATGTTTCTCAACGTTCACCGCCTCCCGCGCGCGCAAGTCGTTCGCAGAGAACTGTTTTATTATCAACCGCTCAAGTATTTGCTTACGATGCTAAGGGAGAGAAACAAATTATTCGTATATTATTAGACTCCGCAGCTCAAAGCCATTTTATGACTAAAGAGTGCTGTCATCGTTTAGGCGTTCAACAACACGATACCGAATGTACTGTAGTAAAGGGATTCGGTGGAGTTGAAAAAATTGTAAAATCGAAATCGATTGATATTAAAATTTTCTCACGATTCGACTCGAATATTAACTTCAATATTTCAACGCTAGTTGTTGATCAAATCACCGACCTTTTGCCCACCGCTGTGGTAGACACATCTGTCTTATCACACTTCCATGGCATAAGACTAGCTGATGAATGTTATAGCATGCCTAATAAAATTGATGTTTTGATAGGCGCATCCCTTTTCCCGCACTTACTATGTCCAGACGTAATTTATTCGTCTAACGACTTGTCCGGGCCCTCGGCTTTGAATACGGTATTTGGTTACGTTATTATGGGCTCAGTGCCGACACTTCAGGTAAATCATTCTTTAACGTGCTGCTCAGTTCTAGAGTCTCCTATCGTTGACAAATTAGTGCAACGATTTTGGGAGCTTGAACAGCCACCCTCCGCACCGCCCATTCAGTGTCCTTCAGACATTGAATGTGAAGAGTTTTATAAATCTACGACATCCCGCGATCCTTTTACTGGTAGATATATTGTTGGCCTGCCATTTAAAGATGACGTTTACTCTCTCGGAGATTCTTATGAAACCTCTCGACGACGATTCATGTGCTTGGAGAGGAAACTTCAAGCCTCGCCTACGTTAAGGTTAGCATATGATGACGTCATAAAGGAATACTTAGCTAAAAATTATATATCCCCCGCACCGCCGTATGACTCTCATGAACCCGCTCCAATATATGTCATACCGCATCATGGAGTCTTACGCGAAGATAAGAAGTCAACGCGTCTGCGCATCGTCCTGGATGCTAGCAGTAAGACTAGCACTGGGCGATCATTAAATGATATTCTGCATTCAGGACCAAATTTGCAAGGCGACTTGTTCAATATAATTTTAACTTTCCGCTTACATCCAATCGCTATGACAGCCGACTGTCGCCAACAATTTCTGCAAATAGTTGTTCGCGATTCTGATCGTCGTTACCAATGCTTCCTATACCGCTTCCGTCCACAAGACCCACTTGTGTTATACCACTTCAATCGCGTGTGCTTCGGTTTAACTTCGAGTCCATACCATGCATTGCGCACGGTAAGACAGCTCATTGATGACGACGGCGCAAAGTATCCGCTTGCGAGTCGTATCGCATTTACTTCGCTATATATGGACGACATCGCGTTCTCTATGCCCAGTGAATCCGAGGCCAGTGAGACCTCTCGGCAGCTGATAGACTTATTCAAGGGTGCCCAATGGGACCTGATAAAATGGCATAGCAACCGTCGATCTGTTTTAGATGACCTCCCTACTTCCCATAAAATTACAGGAGAAGTAGAGTTCGATAAATCAATGCCACATAAAATACTAGGCTTGCATTGGTCTACCGATAGTGACGCCTTTTATTTTAAGATATCTATTCCCGCTGATGTGACGTGCACTAAGCGCGCCATCTTATCTACTGTCGCTCGCCTGTGGGACATAATGGGTTTCGTTGCTCCCACAGTCGCGTACGCCAAATTGTTAATAAAGCAGCTTTGGCAACTTAATTTAGATTGGGACGACATACCACCACCGCCAATTATTAAGATGTGGAGGCAATTCTGTGCTGAATTACCAGCTCTTAATGATTTACGTATCCCGCGACATGTTGGTGTATCCAAAAACTGTACTGCGTCACTCCTGGGGTTTTCCGACGCCAGCGAGCACGCATACGGTGCCGTAGTCTACATACATGTAAAGAGCGTCAATGGTAACACCGTCCAGTTGATTTGTGCAAAGACTAAAGTCGCACCGACGAAACCACTATCTATTGCACGCCTTGAGCTTTGTGGAGCGGTTTTACTCTCAAAATTGCTTCGCAGAGTACTCGACAATTATTCTCTTGACCTTGCAATATCAGTCTATGCCTTTGTAGATTCAAAAGTAGCTCTGTACTGGATAAAGAGTTCGCCACACAAGTGGCAGACCTTTGTTGCAAACCGCGTTGTTCAGATTACCGACAATATTCGCGCTGATAACTTTTATCATGTCGCAGGTACTGAGAATCCCGCTGACATACTTTCACGTGGCGTTACGCCAAATAAATTAGTTTCAAACCCCCTGTGGCTCCATGGGCCTCAGTGGACTTCGTTAGATCCATCTCAATGGCCTCTTCGTACTTTAGACAATGAGGTTATTGCAAATATGCCCGAGAAGAAGATTTTGTCGCACACTGTGTGCACATCCGTCTGTAATTCTGCGATTTATGAGCTCGCATTCCGCATCTCTTCTTGGAGTAAACTTCTACGTATAATTGCGTACGTGTGTAAGTTTGCTAAATTATTGCCCCGCCGCAGCACTACTGTAGTGACTGCTGATGATCTCAGTTTCTCTGAGGTTATAATCCTCCGCGCCCTGCAAAAACAGCATTTTGCAGTGGAATATTTAAATATTGAAGGTAACAAACCTTGCTCGCCCGCTTTCAATCGTTTAAGGCCTTTTATTGAGAATGGTTTAATCCGCATTGGTGGTCGTCTTTCGAACTCCGCATTAGATTACACGCAAAAACATCCAATTATACTCCCGCGCAGTGATCATTTAGTGAACATGATCATTGACTATTATCATATTAAAAATTTACACGCTGGGCCTGAATTGTTATTGTCATTGCTCCGTCAAAAATTTTGGATCCTTTCCGCACGCCGCACTGTGAGAAGCAGAGTCTACAAGTGTAATATATGTTTCCGGCTTAGACCCCGTCCAACTTACCCTTTGATGGCTGATCTTCCCCATAGTCGTGTAAGACAAGCTATTAAGGCATTTACACACACGGGCTGCGATTATGCCGGTCCTATCGCATACACTCCTGTACGTCGTCGTGGTGTACGCAGCGAGAAGGCGTACTTATGTGTTTTCACATGCCTCACGACTCGAGCTGTACATATAGAAATCGCTACAGATCTTAGTAGTTCTAGTTTCCTCGCTGCGCTTAAACGTTTCCTCTCTAGACGAGGGCCGATTCAGTTTTTATATTCGGATAATGGAACGAATTTTAAAGGTGCCGCTTCGTATCTTCGCGATCTCTATAAATTTCTAAACGTTGAATACCGCCCAAAGCTTGAGCAAGAGTGTGCTGAGAATCGTATAACATGGAAGTTCATCTGTCCCAACTCTCCTCATTTTGGAGGCGCCTGGGAGAGTATGATCAAAGTCGTAAAAACGCATCTGTTCCGAGTTATCGGACATCAGTTACTTTCATACGAAGAGCTTAATACTGTTCTTGCGCAAATTGAGTGCTTGCTAAACTCGCGGCCCTTGACAGTATTAAGTTCTGATCCTGCAGAGCCTTCAGCTCTTACTCCGAGTCATTTTTTGAATACCGCACCTTTATTGTCATTACCCGCACCCAAAGTCAAATCTGACTCTACCAGTCTGTTACACAGGCATTCTTTACTGGATAAATTAGTTCAGTCGTTTTGGGACCGGTGGAGGACGGAATACCTTCACGGATTACAAGTTCGTCAGAAGTGGAACACCCCGTCTACGGCTATCGTACCAGGCATGGTTGTAATTGTGATAAATGTAATGAACCGCCCCTTGCTTGGCCATTAGCGATTGTCGAGTCTGTTCATCCTTCGAAGGATGGCGTAGTTCGAGTAGTGACCGTGAGAACTACTAAGGGAACATATCTCCGTCCTGTTGCTCGTATTTGCCCTCTCCCAAGACAATAAATCACGATTATTTTGATTATAATTATTTATCTAAATTAGGAATTAAGTTTATATTTATATATATTAAAAAAGCATTAAACCGCAATATTATATTTATGTATACATTTTCTCGCTTACCAAGTAAGGTTAGTAGATGAGACATGCGCATTGAGCGCATCCTCTCACTTTATATACCGCTTATTTATTTGTTTTCCTTTTACTTTTTATATTACGGTTGTCTTTTAAAGGTGACCCTTTAAGGGCGGGAGGAAATGGTAACGCCAGTTAACAATCTACTTTATCAACATTACATTACATATCGCATTGAGTTCGTCCTAAGTTATATCTACTTTATCAACATGACTAGTGCATATTTTTTGTTTCCTTCCTTCCTTCCCTTTCCTACCGCACGCGCTGCCGCCGAGGTGAAAAAGAGGATCTCGGCGCGCGTCATTATACTAAGTGATATTACGCCATCCGCAACTCACGGCCACCCGTCGCGTCTTATATATATTAACCGCAAACCGCGCAGGACGAACATTGAGTTCTCCTGTTTATGTTTAATATTCACCGCATCAGACATTGTGTCTTTGTAACTCATAAAAGTGTGAGACGCCCCCGTAAGGGCAAAGGTGGAGAGTGTGGGACTTCACGAGACTGTTCCGAGAGTGCGTGTGCGCCGAACCACGTGGCGAGCTCGCTGTATAGCAGACACTCCAGGAGGAAGGCGCGGCAGCCCTCATCAGGTCAGTGCGTGCTATCCCACCTATTTATTTTCCCCTTTGCCGTATGCACCAAAATTACAGTCCACTAAATCTTTATCGAAGATACCTTAAGTTACTGGCGTCTCCAATACCTAATTGTGTATTTAATCCTTTTCAAATATTTTCCTATCAATAGAAAAGAGAAAATTTTCAATTAATCCGTTCGGGGGGGATTGGCCCCCCACGGTGAACAAAGAGGAACTTACATGCCTGGCCCGAGGTGAAGGGCCAGCCCGAGCAGACCACTCCGATTGGACTTGGCAAGCCCACTTCCGTGCTGGTAGACTGCGGCGAGAGAGGTGTCTTCTCCCCCTACCGCTGTAGCCGAGGTGGAGTCGCGGAGTAAGAGGAGTGTTGGTATGACGATGCGCTACTCGCCCTATCCTCCGCGATTCAAACGGGTCCACACCGTTGATGGGGTGGTGGTGGGGCTGTGGAGGGAGAGAAGTGTCGGTATTGCGAAGCGTCGCTCTATCTACCCTCCGCAACCGAATCGTGGTTGGCGGCGGAGCCATATACCAGATTCACCGCTAGGGTCGGGAAGGCTAGTGCTTCTGAGTACTCGGTTTTCCTGCCTCCATAGCCTTCGAGCTTCTGACACGGGGGCATTCGTTGCACAGGTTTAGTTGGAGGCCTTGGAGGAAGGTGTGCCATGTATTTTGGTGCACCTTACCTGGGAAGGAGAACGGGAAGGAATAGTCCTCTCCCGAGGAGGTGCCACCATGAGGCGGACGGCGCTGGTGGGGCCGCAGATGTCTGCGAAAACGTTCCCGTGGCCTGCCAATATGCGACGAAGGTAGAACACCATGGGGTTTTAGTCGGTGCGAGTCCGACAAAACCCGTCCTTGCCCCCGCGAGGTGTATGCGTGGACATTTCCCCATGTTAAAAAAAGGGGCGACCCCCCACTAGATGGAGTGACGACCTGGTAAGACATGCAGGAAGTCGATCGATGTAGGTGGCTCAGGACCGTGCCTTGTGGCATTACTTGGGGGAGGCCTTTGTTCAATACTGGATTTGTGAAGGGCTGTAATGATGGTGATGATGATGAACTATAATCGTACGCAACGATATAAGGACGTCGTGGTAAAAGCTTTACAAATCAATAAACGTAAATTACGCTACGCATTATAAACTACATATAAACAATTGATACTACAAACAGAAATAAATATTGCATAATCGCTTCCAAAACTACAAAGGCTTTATATTAACGACAAAAAATGATTTAAATATCGTCAGCGTCAGCGTACTGCTGTGACGTTACTAACCTATGCATTTTATACGAAACTCTAATAAGCAAAATATTAATTAATAATTTTACTATAGATAAACCGAATCTAAACCACACACGATCCTAAAATCGAAGTATGCAATGTCTAGAGCAAATTGAAACAATTAATAATTATAAGCAGTGAAGTAATGCAACGAACGTTTTGGAATAACGGTGCTGGTGGCCTGTTTCTCGCGAAGCCTCACTTCGGCCACACAAGCGGATAGGTCTGCTAGCAGCTTGACCTCCCTCTCTCGCAATACTTTATCTCACTCCGCCAAACAAGGTTGACCTCAGCAGGTCCATTCCGTCACCTCCAAGGCGGCACGCTTTCTCCTGCAGCGGCTAGGCTTCTCTATGCGCAGTGGACGCGAACTGGCTCTGCGCCGCACGCGCTTCCGCTGCCGACATCGATTCAAGTCACGGGTCGTGGAACACGTGCACCGAATATGTCACCTGACGGGACGCTGGTTAATCTAATTTTGTAAATTTGGGCCTTCTTCACGGTGTCTATACACCTGGCTCTAGGGCTACCCCTATTCGGCGTTCCCTTCGGCTGCGATGAAATTACCACAGATTCACTACCTATTCCCGTACTAATAAACTATCAACGTCTTGCTTTTCAACTCCACGCATAATCTATTATTCGAGCTAAGTATAGCTAAGTATATTTCGGGGGGTTCAACAGTGGCGGTGAAACAATAAGAGGTGGCCGAAATATCATGAACCGTAGGAATGGAATCACCAATAACGTAACCTGATACGGTTTCTAATGCGTAAGATGCGGTACACGAGGAGTTACTCCTGATCTTATTGTGAAGCAAAAGGTGATAGAATATATAGATAGACGCTCCGATGAGCATATCAATGTCTCCAGTGACTCTAGGGAGTAAGTGTCGTCCGCCAAAGGTAAATTATCGAAATTTGTCATTGCGGAAGCGTCGACCGAAACGGTTGGCAGGCGCTCAGTGACCTTATCTAATACTAATGAATTTATGCGAATCTTTAACTATAATACGCGCTGTCCCCAACAACACAGTGGAAGGGACGCGGTTGGCCCCTCCCACGTTCGACAGTGAATACAGGGCAATTTCGCCCGATCGTCCGCTAGAAGTGTCGACCTTAGTGGATGGAGTCTCACTCTATACAGTACCACTCTCAAAACGCAATAATGTATGGAGCCTGTTGTGGAAATTTTTACATACTGAACTTGAGTTATAATTAACAACGCGGTGCCTGTTACTTAAACAATTCAAACATAAGTTGTTAGCCTTTGCTATTTTGTAACGTTCGCTCGGTGAATGCTTACGGAAAGTCGCGCAGGTACAAATTACCGTGTTGGTTACTTTTACATAAAAAGCAGGCGTTATGAGGCAATGGAGGCGCGGTGTTTACATACGTCAGGGACTTCGCCAGCTTCGACGAAGAGACCGGTCGATGGTCGGCACATTTCTTCGCTTCCTGTTTGACACTTGATGAACAAACAAACAAAACAAACGATGGTAATTCGTAGCCACGATTCTCCATTTCAAACGAACGCACGGTGTCCGGGTCTAGCTTTTTTAACGCAATATGTAAAAGCACAAAGTCCATAGGGTCATCAAATCATCAAGGTTTTTGAGAGCAGCCACTGATGTTACGAATTTATTCAAAAATTATTGTTCGAGACTACTTATGTTCGCGGATAATCGAATATTTGATCCAGATATGAAGAGGCTTGTATTCGCTTATCTTCATATTTATTTTTAAGCGTTTTGAGGATTAACGAATAATTATTTGCTGTTGGTGTGAAACTTAGCTTAGCAATTAAATAATATAATTTTTTAACGCGTCCTATAAAGAGGGATTGTTATGGATAGCGTTTTGGAAGTTAGTAATAAATAACGGCCAAGTTTTAATATCACTATTAAATATCGGGATATCGATAGGGGGCAATCTAAGTGATTCACGTGGATGAACCTGAATTTCTGGCTTTACGTCGCTCTGGGCTGCAGGTTTTAGCCGTTTGGCAGGTTTGGCCGTTCATTTTACGGGACACAACAGACCCTCAAATTCTGATGATAATTATATAATTGATAATTTACTATATACTTGGGGTCAATTTGTTGTTTGAGATTATTAATTTTGTCCAAAACACTTTCGCAATCGAACGTCAATGAGTCCACCGTTTCGATTTTACATAAAATGTCTCCAGCACTAATTCTAGGTTAATATTTTTTTAATTATGATCACTAATGTATTATTTAAATACGAGAAAATAGCACGTCCCTTTTGACGTAAAGAGCTTTAAGTTTCATTTCATTTGCACTAACTGCCATCTTCTAATATAATAATTAATTTTAAACTAACACAAAACGAAGGCGAGGCGATGGAAAACTACAGTTTCACAATGTACGAAAGGTAAACTGTCAAATCATGCGATATTTACTAGCGACGTATCGCTCTTCCACTAAACTATTTTAAATCAAACACTTAGACACGATTATTTTCCTAAGCGGATGTAGTCTGCAACGAGATGAGACAATTTATTACGCGCGATGTCGGTAAGTGTGGAACTCTCCCATAGTAACAAGTAAACGAGTTAATGTATATTGTATATAAGTAATCCATATTATACGACTTTCCAAGAATTGAGAATGCGTTATCTGTAGCGTACACTAACCAAATCAAACAAGCACTTATGCAAGAATGCACCATATAAATTTGTATAAATATTACGAATTGCGGAATTAGATAAACAGAAAACTACAGCGGGTCAAACTAAATAAAATAAGCGTCCTTTTACCTATAATATATGCGAGTGTAGCTACAAAGAGATTTCAATTATTTGCAATTTCAAATTCAACAATACGGCGTACCGTCTAAATCTATCAAGCGTTAACAGACTTTGTCCAAGGAATTGGTTCAGCGGTTCGACTCGATCAGGCCACAGGACGCCAGTTCCAAATCTCACTCTACTGGACCAGCAATCGTAAAATAGGACCAATTGTCCCGATTTTATCCGGCCCGTATGAACCAGAAAATGGTAGCGCTAATGGTTCCTGAGTTCGAATCCGGGGTCTAGGAGTTATCTATTATACGAGATTTTACTATATATAGACTGTATGCCTGGTTCTCCATAATCAATGTAGGACTGCGGAAGTGGCACGTGGCCGGGGTTTTGGGTAATGCACTTGCTAGGACCTAATTCACTATATCAGCTGGTAAATGTAGGAGCGTGGGCTGTTGTAGGAAAAAGGCACAAATGAGAACAGCTCATGCTAGAAGAGAAGGAAAAGGCACTTACTTGGGTGTTGATCTTCTAGCGGCCCTTTACTCAGGCCTGAGGATGATGGCACTACGTTCCAGCCGCGGTGGTGCGCGACGATAACTTGCACTATGCGAAGCGATTACTACTAGGCTGTTCTGTGACGTGACTGCCACAGAGGTGCAATCACATCTAACGTTGGTCTTCAACTGCGATGCAAGGGAGCAAGCGGCGGCAGCGGGCTTCCTTTTATCGCCAACCATCTCTACTCCTATTTAGGCGGGACGGGCGCTTCTTATTTATTTATTTATTCTTTTTTGTACACCACAATACAGAAACATCAATATAGTTAAAACTAAATAAAGTATGTACAATAGGCGGTCTTATCACTGAAAGTGATTTCTTCCAGACAACCTTTGCGTAGAGGAATGATGCAAACAAAAGTTACAAATAGAGGGGGGCATACAAAATAATAATAAAAAAATACAATAATACATACAAATAAAAGAAAGTGTAAGTTATATATAAAATATCATATAATAGATTAAATGAAAAGAGTAAGAGAAAGGTAAAGTAATTTATCTAATAGCGTTCTAAATAATACGATTTAACAAGAATTTTGAAAGAGTGAAGAGATTTAGCACGACGAATATGGAGAGGTAAGGAGTTCCACAATCGCACAGCGGTTACGGTGAAGGATTTTTTGATAAGGGAAGAAGAGTGCAAAGGTGTAGAGAGAGAAAGATTGATGGAGGATCGAAGGAACCGATTATGGGTAAGAGAAAGATACTGGAAACGGTTTTTTAAATAAAGAGGAGTAGAAGGATTAAACAGCACACTATACAACGCGGAGAGAATGTGAGTATTCCTGCGAAGGAATGCGGATCGGGAGCCATTTGAGCTGTTTGCGAAATTCGGAGATATGATCATATTTGCGAAGCCCAAATATAAATCTAATGCTTCTTCCTTGGCGACAAAAATCACGCCACATAATTTAGCTTTCTCCTCCCCCACCCCCCCTTTCAGTGCGTGTGGGAAGGAATGTGGGTAGGATGGAGGAAGGCAATGGCTAGATTACTAATCAACTAAACAAAATAACCATCCTTTTGTACGCCGATGATCAAGTTATTCTTGCATCGTCGGAGGTCGAGCTGCAAATGATGGTTACATTAATGAACAGATCATTAAAAGAAAGGGGTATGAAAGTGAACGCAAGTAAGACGAAAGTTATGGTTTTTGAAAGAGAAGAATGTAAGACGATATGTGAAATAAGAATAGAAGAGGAGCGTATTTAGCAGGGATGGGAGATGTGATAAGGATATAGAACGACGAGTGAATGCAGAAAATAGAGTAAATGGGGCCCTAAACTCTATTGTGAAGAGTCAAAATGTGTCGTAAATTGCACGTATGGCAATTCACAATGCTGTGTTGGTCCCTACTTTAACGTATGGTAGTGAAAGTTGGGTGTGGCAGAAGAAGCACGAGAGTAGAATGAACGCAGTAGAAATGCGGTCGTTAAGGAGTATGTTAGGGCTGAATCTGAATGACAGGGTAAGAAATTGTGTGATAAGAGAGGAGTGTGGTTAGCAAGATGATGTTGATGACCAGGATTAAGAAAGAAATGCTTCGGTGGTTTGGTCATGTAGAAAGATTGTATGAGGAAAGAGTGACAAAGAAAATTTATGTTGCAGAAGTGAATGGTAGAGTCGGAAAGGGACGTCCTAGCCGAAAATTTATCGACCAAATTGGCGATTTACTGAAAACGGGAAAAATTAGGAGTACCCTTAACCGACGAAAATGTATGCGCAGGTATATGGACGTGAAGGAGGCGAGAGAGGTGTGTCAGGATCGTGCTAAATAGAAGTCTGTAGTCTCTGCCTACCCCTCTAGGTGACAGGCGTGAGTGTTTATGATATGATAAACAAAATGCAAGGGTACCCGTTTTTTCCGCGCAACCAGTTAGTTAATAATAACTTATATTAACGTATGTCTTACCATATAAATATATTATGTCTAACTTACCAGTTTTTCAACTGAGCTTTGGTCAATCAATTCGGTTATTTATTTCATTTCATATGGTTATAATATAACTCTAGTATATAATAAGATTAAATGAAGGAAACAATATTATTTAAGATGGCAACATTAAGTACGCCATCAGTCGCGTGCAGCGTTGCGATAGATACGGCAGTTGCCGTAATATACGGCATTCCACGATCTTTTTAAAGATTATACGGCATACGGCAGGCTTTTTATTACCGTATCAAGTATTACGGCAATTCAGCTTTGCGATAAACCACGATAGAAAATTATAAACAAAAACATAAATACCTGTATCATATATCGATATTTTTTTCACTTCCATCATCCCTTAAGTGACAATAAAGAGTGTGGTTGTCTATGACTGGTTGTCTATGAGTAGTTGTCTATGACGGTGGATTACCGTTCCATCTTTCCTTTCATGAGACTGACAAAGAAAATATGATACATGGTTGACATTGATAGAAGTAATGAATGAAAGAGATACACATATTTACTTTGTTTATATTATCGAATGAATATACAACACTTTGAGTATTAAACCAAAGGAGACGGCATCGCAAAGCATACTCCTCTGTAAAAGGTACGAGAGTCCGACTCATACTCGTTATATAAAACTAGTTGCTCCGCGTCGTACGTCATTTCGAAGTGATCGTGCCAGAAAATCGAGCTCCGACAAAATGCCGAATTGCAGTGTATTTACATGAAAAAAAAAAAACAATCAAAAACGTCAAGTATACAAAAATACAATGTGACTTTTCATCTGTGAGTATTTATAACATAATATTAAAGTAATTTTATCATTAAAACTCGTACTTTGGGAATATTATCGTCCAATACCAAGTGTGGCCATCATAGTTCATAAAGTGAAAAATAATCTATTTTTAAATTAATATAATATACTACACAAGTTATATATATTTTAACAAAAATATATTTCCTAATAACTAAATCAGTTTGAGTTGAATAATAATCATTACATATAATGTGTAGTGGATTTTGTTAAATGATTTATATATTCAGCTCAATTTTAACACGATACTGAATATTATATAATTAAATATAATCGATAACGAGTATTTGTTAAAATATTATACAAAATACAGGCCAAATAAGTCAAATCGAAAATTGCTACCTCGCAGCAAAAGTGTGCAATTTTTATAAAAATAAACTGGTATCACTGCAACCGAAAGTATTGCATGCCGCAATTTTAGCTATCGATAAGTTAATTAACCATGCGGGTTTGTCTACCGAACTGGTTTGTAGTTTTTATTTAGATTTTATAATAAAATATTACAAAAAGTAGTAAATTTTTCTATTATTGATTTGTTATTACAGATTTCCAAAAGATCCTCTTAGGCGGCACACTTGTATTGTAGCTTGTAAAAACCATGAATCTGGCACTGCAGTACCAACCTTAAACTTGTGGGAGGTAATTTTGGGCTGTAATTATATTTAGATTAAATATTTTTTATTATTACCTTTGACACCAATATTATTCTACTTGAAAATATTTTATTAAGCTTACCAAAGCACTAACCTATCAAATTTAATTCATATATTTATATACCTATTATTGTAATTGTAAACTTAATGTAGTATATTGTACGCCATATCTTTATCTTTATCATATATATATATATATAGCTTGATTCTTCTTCTGACTAAAATAAAATTATTTATTTTAGGGTGATCGTGGTGATGGCACAATATCGTCTATATCGAAAAAAGAAAGCTGGATGTTCCGGCAAAATTCTATAAGTTATCTCGAAAGTCACAATTCGTAAAAAAATATCCTTATATCGGGCTTTAGCCTGAACTAATCCTACTCCCACTGCGAGTACGAACAAACACTTAGGCCAAGGAAAATTGAAATGAAAAAAATGCCTTGACATAAAAAACAATAGCATAAACAGGCTTCACAAGTTTGCAAGAAATACTATGCCCTAACACTTAACTATTACTCACCAAAAGCCTATCGCTATGTACGTAAAACTTTTGGAACATGTTTGCCTGCACCTTATTGACCAAGTGGTACACTACCATCAATCACCGACCAGGGTTTACTCAAGAAGCGCTGACGGCATTAAAATTGAGAGCGGAGAGTAACTCTGATAATTTTTTTTATTGTACCTTGGTAATGGATAAAATGAAAATTAAGCAATTGACAGAATACCATGCTAGTAGCCAAAGGCATTATGTACATAACCAAAATGTCTTTTAGAACTTGCATAGTACTCCGTCAATTGTTTTATTTTCATTTCATCTATCACTAATATACAATATAATTTCTTGTCAAGGTTACTCTCTAGTCTAAGTTTTAAAACAGTTAACGCTTTTTTTTTGTATAGCCAAGTCGGCCATAAATTGTACTGTACCACTTTGTTATAGTATGTGATGAAGGCAGACCAATTTTAAAACTTTTGATATTTCGCACGTATTGTTAAGCTTTCGGTGAATAGTAATGTAAAGTTAAAGCAAACATCTTTCTGGGGAATATTTAGCCCTAGGTAGATGTCACGTTTTATTTTTAAGCAGCTGTCTGCTTAAAGTTCACTTTCTTAAACTATTATATAGTGTAAAACTTTTTTGTTTTCCTAATTTATTAAATATTTTCCAGATAGTTCATTTAATAACTCTTGAAAATCAACAACTATTTTAATTAGCAGTTTTGTGATTGAAGCTTTATAATAAAAACAAAAACTTGGTTAACACCATCTAAGACGATAAACAGATAGGACTTTACTTTAAAAAAAATCTGATTTTTAAAATAATTTAACTAACCCTATTTCGATTAGTTAAATGTTTTAAATTTTATCTTGCATAGTGTAAAATAAACCTGTAGAAAAATAATAAACTTATTTCCAATAATTTCTAAGTTTTTTCCGAAGAACATTTCTAAATACTTTAAAAAAAGAATTTCAAATAACACCTTGATATTATTTATCTATGTATTATTTCTAATCAAATAAAAACTTATGCGGACTATGGTTATTTGTTTATCGATAAAAAACTTTCAAACTTTCTTGCGCCCCCCTGACGTTGACTGAATTTTTGTTTAGGAATTAACGCGCATGGCCTCTCCAGTTGGTTGAATACTCAAAGGTACAACATTATGAACTATGAGACTATGAGATGTATACTGTACTTGTGTTGTGTGGTTGTATTTACTCTGGCAGTAAATTTAACTTGGATCTCCCATGCGCACGGTCGTGCTTCATGCATTTTCATTTTAATCGTTACGAGAAGGTATTAGTGAAAGTATTACTTTATAATTTATTGTTCTGATTTGATCAACTCTTACAAGATGGGTGACACAGAAGGAGGAGGCCCTTCTACGCCAAAGAAAATTAGAAAGGGTAAACATATCAAACAAAAATTTCGACAGCAGTGGGAAAATGAAGAATTTTTCAAAGACTGGATTGCTCCTGTTGATGATGATCCGTATAGAGCGAAGTATACTAAGTACGATGTGAAATTATCATGTGAACTTTCAACTCTGCGATGGCATGTGACAAATAGTACACATAAAAAAGACGAACGGCTGCACTTTCTACAAAAAGTTTAAGCTCTTACTTCAAATCACGCGAAAAGGACAAAGACGTCTTAGTTGTTGAGGCTGAAATTAAACTCGCGGGATCCGTGACTGAACATAATATATCATTTCTGGCAATGGATCATTTGTCGGATGTACTGAAATCTTGCTTCCCCGATTCAAAAATAGCGGCTGATTTAGCTATGAATAGAGACAAATGTACAGCAACTGTGAAAAATGTGATTGGTGAAAGTCAGAAAGAGTACTTAGAGAATATTTTGAAACACCAGAAATTCAGTGTACTCGCCTACTAGTCTACAGACATTGTACCTTGCAAAAATTTGTCACCAAAAGAGGCTGTGACTGTGAGCCAAAGTGTCAGAGAAACTTTTCCGTCGCGTCGTTGTTGCCACTAACCCAGCAATTGCCACGAATTGTAAGAGAATCGGATATGCAACGAATTGATGACGAGTGGAGGTTGCTACCAAACGTAAACAAATTTTCAGAATTAGAAATAGACACATTGAAAGTACATGAATTTTGGGCAAATGTCCAAGATACTACAGACTGCAAAATATTAGGAAACTTTGCCATATACAGCAATACAGATTGCGAAAGAGATTTCAGTGAAGGAAATAATATGAAAACAAAATCAAATAAATTGATAACATCCACTGTCAACGGAGTTCTATCATCAAGACGAGCGGTTAAAAATCAAGGAGGTTGTACGAAATTTCAAGTGTCAAATGATATGTGTAAGAAAAAGAAAACTAAAGAAAAATATTCATTGCATAGACAAGCGAGTGATGTTTTCGATTCAATCAGAAACCTATACGGTGAAGACATTTCAGATTTTATGTGATTTATTTAATTATTCGTAGAAATAATTACTTTACGGCAATTTCGTGTATTTTTTCATAAATACGGCAATTTACGTTTTTAGATACGGCAACTCAGTTTTTTACAGTCGCAACGCTGGTCGCGTGCAGAGTTATCTTCATACAGTGTTGCCATATATACAGATTTCCCCGTATTTATACAGATTTTCGGCGTGTAATACAGATTAGCACTGGATACAGATTTTTATACAGAGTTTCCGTAGACAGAGAAACCTATAGACAAATTGACGCCTTCTTTCGCATTCGCACACGAAAAAGATAGAGATATGACTACGTCTTGCATAGAAATGAGACAGAGCGGAGTGATTGTTTGTCCCTTTCTCCGTGCCGGTTTTTTTATTTATAAAACTACACTTTGCTGAACAACTTTGACAGTTCGTAGCGATCTAAGGAGTTTACAAGTTGGTTTAAGTGAGAAAAAATTGTATTGTGAGCTTAAGATTGGTGAATCTTGTTCAGTTCTTAGAACAATTAAAAATTTTATGTAAATATGTTTAAAAGTCATAAAGATTATTGTATAACCTAAAACTTCGTTATCGTTCTTTCTCACTCGACGCCACGCTAATCATTAGTCTATAGGTTTCTCTGTCTACGGAGTTTTCTAACTCTATTGATTAGGTTACCATAATATTCAACTTAAAACAGAAGGAAGCAAAATAAGTGACCATAATTCATTTAGATTCATATAGATACCGCGTTACACACATCATTGCATGATTCTATTATTTACGGTTAATTTATTTTTTCACAACGTATAATTACTTAGTACGGCAGACATACAAGTGTATTATATAATATGTATATATAAAATATGTATGACTGAAAATAATAAATTAATTATCGTTCGTTTGTTGCAAATGTTTGAGTTTTAATACGTTGTTTGTCTAAATTAATGTGTTCAATTTTGCTATGTAAATTTTTTTTGTGTATAGTGTATATTTTATACTTGGTAGAGTCACGTTGCAGCTATATTATGGTTGCAGCACGAATGAGTCAGCTCGACCGGGGAAGGACCACGCTCTCACAGAATACCAGCGTAAATTACCAGCTTTAATACTGCTGTGCTTCGTATAGTGAGTGTAAAGATCCGGAGACCCTTTTTTACCGGAAACGAGAGATTCCATGTTAGTCCTCAGGCGTAACAACGCATCTGCGTTTTGATTCTTAAGCGAGGATAAATGTAGATGTCTATGGACCACAGCATCCCCTTATTCTATAAAAAATATTTTTATTTAATAACGGTAATCAATCTTTATCAGCTTATCACGTTAGTAGTTATTCCTTGTTTTTCAAAAGAAGCAATGATGATGATCAATTATTCTAGTTTGGTTTATTATATTATACAGATTTTATACAGATTTTAAGTTTAAATAGCATACAGATTTAATACAGACTTTAGCAGTTTCTAATACAGATAAAAGGTTCAAGGCATCTGGCAACACTGTCTTCATAGCATTCTCTGTCTACGTATTCAGGTATATATAATGTACTCTGTGGTGGTTATCTTGCGCGCACTATAGTTTCCTATTGCTACATATTTCATAATCTGTGGTCCGAGTGTAGCCGCCAGTAGCCGCTTCGTACCACTTCGTACTTAGCTCAGTTATTTTTTGAAGCCGCGTGACTATTGTAAATACTACTTTTGTATCGGCAATCGGCATTTTAATTTATGATTTTTTTAGTGAAAATGGGAGATTTTCAAGCCGGTCTAAGCATGAATGTATTCCTTCTTGGTGGAATTACAATTTTACTTTGTGTAATAATACACTTTATTTATAAAACCATCTACAGTGACAAGAAAAGAGAAGCCTCGTTTATAACCGAGAGCGATTCTGGTAAGTTTCGCTAGAACCTAGAAGATTTTTAGATATTTTATCAACGGTAAAGTTACATTTATTATCACATTTGAAAAATCTTTTAAATTGTTATTAATTTAACAACAATTTTGGTCGGTATTACATGTGATATCACCGCATTTATCACAACTAAAGAAGCCTGTTGTAGAAAACATATTTATGTACAAAATAATTTTAAACCAGTTTTTGAAAATTAGAATTGAAAATAAAAGCCAGGAAACACGGGAATTTACCTGTTGAGTTTTTTTTTATGACTGGACAAGTAATGAAGGAAATAATAAAAATAGATAGAATATTAAAATTATTTTATAACGCTTATACTAGCTTCACGTGTATTTATCTATGTAATGGAATCTTGCCAACTCGTAGACAGCCTATTGACTTGAAAATCTGATAATACAAATAATTTAATAACTTTATCCTAGTATTCTGATTAGGATCACCAGGATAATTATCTGTATAATCATCACAGCTCATGATCAATGCATGATTTTTTAGGTTTCTTAAATTTTATATTATTTACATAGTTTTACTTTGACTTGGATATATTTTAATTTTAGCCATGGTCCATTTAATAAGCACCTGTATAAATTTAATCGGTTCTCATTTAAAAAGGAAAAATAGGTCCAACTAAAAGCTTCAGTTTCAGTTAAACAAATAACTTGTATTTTGTTTTCTTAGCTAGTCTGTTTGGGATTGCAATCCCAATAATTTTGGATATTGTTTAATTTTTATTTTCTTTAATTATTTAATTAGTTATGATGAGGAACATGATTGGAATAATTTACTCTTGTCATAAAATTGTATTTTAGTGTAAGTCAATAAGTAACAGTAATTACAAGTTTAATAATTAATTAAAAAAAATTTAATAATTAATATTTTGTACCTATTTAGTTGCAAATAAAGAATTTGAATTTGAATACAACAAAAGGAAATAAGAAAACTTAAATTTTCAGAGCAATAACACTAATTTGTATTAACACTAACCTTTGTGAGAGTCGGATAAAGTTTTACTTTCTGTGTTTATCTGTATAGGTGTAATTCCTGGAAAACAGATGATTTTTGTTTAACTCAAAGCAAAGCCTGGTCGCTCAGATACTGTGCCTGCAGCCTAGTTTTTTTTATATAAGAGAGGGCAAATGAGCATGTGGCTCACCTGATGGTAAGTGACTACCGCTCACTCCATACAACTCAAATAAACTAGCAATTATTGCCTTATTCTTCTATGAGTGTAGTTAAGTGACTACTTCATCAACACATTTGAGATGATTACTGTCAGTTATGGGGGTATGTTGCATTCTTGGAGAGCCACATGTCTCACAGTGATATTAAGACTGACAAAAAGAAATAGAAACCTGTTGTTTGTCACATGCCATATCATAAAATATTACTGTCATTGTAGTTGACTTTCTATACATAAATGGTTTAGTGTATTTGTTATGAAAAAGAATTACTGAAATTTTTGCTCTAGAGTGCAGCTGTCTCAAAGATATATAATCAATTGTAATGCCTATATAATACACTAATAATCATCATTACAACCCTTCACAAGTCCCCTGCTGAATGTGGACCTCCCCCAAGTAATGCCACAAAGCATGGTCCTGAGCCACCTGCATCCATTGACTTCCACCTGCACCTATTGACATCCTGCATGTCTTACCAGGTTGTCGTGCCTATGATGTGATGATCATTGCCAATTATTATAAAGATTAAAATAGAGTACCTGGTTGACCGAGCTTTGCTCGGTATTTTTCGCTCGATTTTTTTTGATTCGTGTATTTTGGAAATTATATTTAGATACAAATTACATACTGATGAAATATAAATAATATTTTTTGATCTTAGTGACATAACAGAAAAAACAGAACTGGTTATTTGAATAAAAAATCATGAGTGCAATTATTTTAATTTAAATTTTCGTGTTTTTAAAAACTACTAAAAAAAGGCTCGAAAAAATAGATTTTCTCAAAAAGAAAGGAACTTGAAAAAAAAATTAAAAAAAGTGGGTCGGTCGGTCTGGGCTCGAACCGGGGTTTTATGATTCTGTGACCGCCCATTATACCAATTAAGCTATCTATAGTTATTAACAATCTGTCAAAATTTACCTTCTTATTCTAACGATATTGTAGCAGTTTTTCATTGCCTAAAAACACGGACAAAAAGACATTGTCTAAAAATAAATCCTAGCTAGATCGATTTATTATCCCCGAAACTCCCTGGACACTAAATTTTATGAAAATCGTTGGAGCCGTTTCAGAGATCCCGATTATATATATATATATATATATATATATATATATATATATATATATATATATATATATACAAGAATTGCTCGTTTAATAGTATAGGATATAATAAAAATTATAGTAAAAAGGTACCTTGTAATGGCAGGGTAGGTAAACCCACTGCCTCATATCATCATGTAGATGTAAGAGCTGAGAGAGGGGAACAAGCCAAGAGATGATCAACACTGTCTTTTTTATAACAACTAACACCACAAAAAAACTTGTTGCCAAACCAATAGCTTTTATAACTAAATAATATGATATGCTTTTAGC
Organism: Parnassius smintheus behrii; assembly: GCA_036936625.1. Classification (NCBI taxonomy): domain Eukaryota; kingdom Metazoa; phylum Arthropoda; class Insecta; order Lepidoptera; family Papilionidae; genus Parnassius; species Parnassius smintheus. The sequence goes on along the minus strand of JAUPFT010000010.1, from coordinate 28,225,037 downwards.
TCTCTTGGTGATCAAACCTATAATTCTACCAACTTCAGATCATCTGTAATGTTTTCTCCTATGTCTGTTTAATTTATTGGTATATTTTCCTGTCTACAAATTATTCTAAAAATTGATTTAAGATATTGTAAACTTTAAAGATGAGGGGCAGGAAGCAATTTTAAGTTAATCTAAAAATTTGTCCTGCATTGCTTGGGCTGTTTTGGCAACACCAACATAACATATTTATTTCATAATGAAAAAAATTTGCAATTCCTTGTAAGACCAATTCAGTTGCACCCTCAAACTGTCCTCTTTTTATTTTTAGCCATCAGCAAGACAATAATTGTAATTATAAAAAAAAAGGTACCAAATTAACCTAAGTCCGTAGCTTAAAGTGCTTATACCACTAGTAGAGTTTAATTAAAGTACCTGGTTGACCGGTATTTTTCGCTCGGTTTTTTTAATTCGTGTGTTTTGGAAATTATATTTAGATACAAATTACATACTGATGAAATACGTATAAATAATATTTTTTGATCTTAGCGACATAACAGAAAAAACGGAACTGGTTATTTGAATAAAAAATCACGAGTGCGATTATTTTAATTTAAATTTTCGTGTTTTTAAAAAATACTAAAAAAAGGGCTCGAAAAAATAGAGTTTCTAAAAAAAGAAAGGAACTTGAAAAAAAAAATTAAAAAAAGTCGGTCCGTCGGTCTGGGTTCGAACCGGGATTTTACGATTCTGTGACCGCCCATTATACCAATTAAGCTATTTATAATCATTAACAGTCTGTCAAAATTTACCTTCTTATTCTAACAATATTGTAGCAGTTTTTCATTGCTTAAAAACACGAACAAAAAGACATTTTCTAAAAATAAATCCTAGCTAGATCGATTTTTTATCCCCGAAACTCCCCGAACACTAAATTTTATGAAAATCGTTGGAGCCGTTTCCGAGATACCGATTATATATATATATATATATATATATATATATATATATATATATATACATACAAGAATTGCTCGTTTAATAGTATAGGATACAGTCCCAAACACTAAACTCTCGCCATAAATTTCACAGTGCGTACTGTGCTGGTGTGTATGTCGGTAGGTATCTATGAAATTAGTAATTGCAGTTACAAGTGAATTTCCTTATTCTAAAAAATCTACCCTGTAGTAAAGGCAGCGGTGGACTGGTTGCTCCATAACCCTCCAGAAATGTGAGGTCTAACTTAAATGTTTTATGACTTATGTCTATGATTTATTCACGGCTTTGTGTTGTGCACAGTGCACAGTGGCTTAGCAGTGAGTGGCTGCACTGAGAGCCGTGGGTTCGAGTCCCGCACAGAACAAGAATTTGTATGGCCTACAAATAATTTTTCCGGGTATGGATGTTTGTCCTTGTGCCATTATTTATGTTTTTAAACTACCTCACAGGAAAAAATCCTAGTGTCCCTCACACTAACTAACTATTCATTTCACTAACGTAATTATTCATTTTAGAAATAGTTTGAGGTAGTATTTCTTAAATAAATAATTATAAATGTAAAAAGAAAAATAAACATATTCTCATAACAAAATATTCCCATTTGCACTTCTGTCTACTATGAATTCAAAAAAAGAAAAGGTACCTTTTACAAACAATTTGATGGTTTTTTTTGTATTTTTGCATGTACTATAGGATATTCCAATAAATATTATAATGAAGGATGAATAAAACATTTTTTATATTTGGTAACATTTTTTAGACTTTCTCATTTTTGACTTTTTGTTATTGAACATTATAATAATTTCAGACATTCTTAATACAATTTATATATTATACAATATAAATTGAAAATCTATTGGAAAACAGGTGTAGTCTATTGGAATACATATGTTTTAATGTTTTAATATCTTAGACTCATTTACTGATGAAGTATAAATTATTGCCCACTCTCTTGTTGGTACTTAAGGGGAAATATAATGTCAAATGGCTTAGCAAGATCCTTCGCTATGCCGAAAATATTGCAGCATTAATTTTGAAATAAACATATGGTAAAGTTGAGGATTAATGTTAAGGACTATGTTAGACGAAAACACGATTTCGTAAAATTTTCTCGATAGAAAAAAATCCAAAGTTACCTCCAAAATAAACAATAAACCGCTGTTATTCATAAAATACTTTAAATAAGATCATGAAACTTTGCATACTAACTGAACTAACTATAAAGCAGTGCTTATGTTATTTACTTTTTTTGAAATACCATTATTTTTACTGTAAAAAGAAATTACCTAAACTATCGGCCTTTTGAAGCGTGTTTCCTGCAGCACGGTCACTTCGCCTCGGCCTTTGAACGGGGAGGTTGTGTCGCTTACGATCAGAATATACATTACGCAACAGTACGACGTAAAATTATAATGGGAAATAACCGTGATAAAAATAAGAAGTGGCTGGCTTGGCGTTAAGAAACAGGCATAAATATGATAAACCTAATGAAATAAGTGTCTAACGTCCTTTCTACTTACAGTATTAGTGATTACAAACATGTCGGTACATAGCATACGACGCGCGGGCAAGTGGGGGCGAAATTAGAATTTGAGCTGACTTACTATATCCTCTTAATATTTGATATTTACCATTACTATAATTGGCAATTTAGTTATAAATTTATTATACAATTTTATTTGATTTTTGTTGTTATTGATGATTTATTTATAAAGCAACTTTTATTATATGAATGAGTCTATGTTTAAGGCACTTTAGCATTTTATTTATATAATTATATATTCCTGACACTTATCATTTAAGTAATTTAATTTCTACTATTTACTTAAATAAGAAATTTTAATTCAATTCCAAAATAACGAAAAGAAATATGGTAAAATCTACAAAAATAATCTTAAGACATATATAGTCCAGTATTTGTATTAAAGTAAGAAATCATTATAATCCATTTAATTTATTATTTTGTTTAATTTCTTATATTTTATTTAATAAGCTTTAGTGTCCCATTTTTATTAATTCAAAAATCAATTACAAATAGCTACTACTTTAACACACTTTATTGTTTTACAATTGACTGAATCACTTTTGCTATTGTTATGTTCACTATGCTATTGCTATTAAAGTGTGTTTATATAATTTATTTAATAGAACAATAATGTAAACAATAGCTTGGGTTAGATGTATTATAGTTTTTATATAAAAAATATTACACCTGCAGTGATACATTCCCTGTACAGTCGTTTTACATACATAAATTACATGTAGGCTAATTATGTTAGACCCTTTGAAACGGTCTAATAAAGAAAAAAATATTCAGTTTTAATAACGTAGATGGACTTAATCTCTTATATATAAGATACAAGAAATCTACTTATATCCGTTATAGACTTTGAAACCATCCAATCGCTTTTGACGAAATTTTTTAATGGATCCCTAGACAGTTTATATTTACATTTGGACCACCCAGTAGGTGGCGCTGTTGTCGATATCCCAGAAATTACCCGTGCATTATATATAGTTTTAAAAATACTAGCAAAAAGTTGGACCCACGAAACGGGTTTGGGAAAAGGGAAAGTGAATTCTTCGTACTACCCTGTTAGACATATCAAATAAACAGTAAACAGCCTTAATTTTTAACAAAGAATAGCAATATCTTTATGAACCTTTAGGTACTTATTGTCTGCTGTGGTCACCCTCGTCTAAATTAGTCAATACCCTTATGTGCTATTGTTTTGAAATCTTGATCTATAGAGCAAATCCTACCATCAGTAAAGAAAGGCTAGTGACCTTTAGGGGACGGTCATGAAAGAAGAAACCGTAAGGAAAGAAAATATCTTTATCATACGATATTTTAAAATTTAACGAGCAGTTTCAATGCATTGCGTTCTTATTTTACAGGAGCTCAAGTTGACAACACTGCTTCTGAATCTGTGGTCACCGAAAACCGTCCGAGTGGCAAAAGTAAAAAACGCGCACCATGGAAAGGAAAGACGGAGTTCAACCACCCTTGGCTATTCAAGAATCTCAAGGGTCACCCTGGCAACATTCTTCATATGGACTTCTCTGCGAACGGCAAATTCATGGCCGCTACCTGTGACGGTGAGTTTTCTCCGTATTTTGTATGGTGGCGGGTGATTAATATCTTATCTTAGATATCTTGCATTGCAGCAAATATATTCTACGAATTTATGCATTAATCATTTCAAATGATTCAATTCCCGAAAGCATCCCATAAATATAATTCTAAAAATTTGGTTCCATTAAATACAATGTTTGCTACATGAGTCATCAATGTCCATCATATGTGTTTTTAAAGAGACGTACATATTTTTGTTTATTTGTATATACTAATTATATATTATAAATAAATGTTATAAATGTAGTTAAATATGAACGTTTTTTGTGTAACTTGAATTTGCCGCAGCAAATCAATTTAGTGTTGCTTATTTAAAATTTGAAATCTTAATTTAAATGAACGAACCACTTAACCATGCCAACATTTACATATTCATAAATTATGAATGTGTATTATAAGGTTATAACCAATTTAAGAAGTAATACCTCTACTATTCTTGGTACTACATATTATCATAATCGGTTACTCTAACTTGTCTATGTAGTAGTAAAATGTTTTGGTTGAATAAGTTTGACGATAAAATACTAGCTTATTACATAATGGAGAACGTTTGTAGTAAATGTCGATATTTTACAGATGACTGCATTTGTGGTCAGTTTTTATTATTAATATTATACTACACTTTGTTCATACATTTCTTTACCATAATGTGGAGCATTTGAAATGAGTAATGCATAAAATGTATATGCTTGCCATGCTGTGATGTAACTAAATTAGGGTTAATTCTGCTTACTCGAAGCTTTGTTATAGAAAATTTAATGTTGGTTTGTTGAAAAGGTTTGATACATTGGCTTTATCCGCGCGTTTAAATCTTAGACGATTCAATGGTCTAATTACGATTGAAAAAAGTTATGTAATTAATAATTATATTTAATATTGCTATTTAAATATATTTGTAATCGTGGCTATCTACCATTCTTGTAACGATAATATAGAAAATGTAGAAAGATAACTAGTTATTATTATTTTATAACGTAATTTTTTTAATCAAGAGGTAGTTACATTTTAATGTCATTTCGAGTTAATATCATGTAAATCAAAGTTTTATTAAACTTGACCTTGGAATGATCATGTATATTTTTTAACTTGATAAAAACAATATACAAAAATTTTCCATTCCGTTTCTCTATATTGTTTTAACGTATATGTTGTACCTTATTAACCAATCAATCACTTTTTGTTTGATACAATTATTAGAATAGTCCCCGTGTGTTTTTGTGGTATGTATGACGTATCGTCTATCGAAGCAGTCTCTATGAATCATGATGAGCGTAATATTCAATACCAGAATATTTGTTACCATTTATTGTAATTTTTTAAAAATATTATTGTTTATAAAAATCGAAAATGCACACTAGTCAACGCTCACCAATTCTGACAGACGATTTTTTGGACACCAATTGCAATTGCAACCAATTTGCAACTTGCCAGACCAAAAATCCAATCGAAGCAAATTTATGTAGATTGGTGCCCTGATGTTGGTGTCATTGTATTTCCGCATAACCACTTATAAATTTTTTGATTGTCTACTAACGCATTGTCATTATTAAGACGTCAGTAGTTTGTAATTTTCAATGCTTGACTTCTGTAGGTGCATTTTCATTTACCATGGAGCGTGGGTTACCACGCGGAACTGTAGATAAGCACCATCGTTATAGTATGTAAAAAACTGTGAAGATCACAATGTATCAGCCTTTTCAATAGACCCGTATAATATACTTACTAAATGTAATTAAAAGAAAAGTGCTTCGCGTGCAATTATTTTTGGTAGCTATGACATCCAACTAATGGTTGCACGAGGGAGTAGCGTACTGGCTCATCTTGTGTTTTTATTTTGCTAAGCCACGGTTATGTGTAATTTGGCGGTCCGCAGGTCGAAATTTCAATCTAGGTTTATATAGCTCTTAGCTCCATTTCAATCGTGTATTCGCATGTGTTATGTCCACGGAAATAAATTTTTACTCACAGCAGGGTTTCTCTGAAAGCTTACTATACATATTAATGTATGCTTAAAAATAGATGTATCGTATTTATTATTATAAGCGTGAAATGTTGTTATTTTGTTTACAAATCACCGTGTCACTGCACTAAGATGTCGTAAATCGAAAGCTAATATTATAATAACGGTTATTTTTAAACGAAGGTCTCCAAAAGTGTTCTTTTATATCATAAATATGCAAATTTATCTAATTTAATTTTACGTGGCAAATACATGCTTTTGAAGATCAAACGGTGATATTATAGAGTCAATTTTCAAGATTATATGAAGTATTCAGTTACACTAGACTTTTTTATTGTTTCCTAACTATTACTAAATCTAAAACAAAACAATATACATGGACCTCTTATGTCTCACGTAAACGGAATGGTTATACCAACAAAGAAAGCCGTAAAACTTTTCTGGAATTTCCTTCCACATATGCGCCTACCACGGAAGCTTGTTCATAACCTCGAGTATTTTTTAAAAGTGAATAATATGTACTGAAAACAGGTAGCGTTGGGACGTGAATAGGCTGCAATTCTTAGTTGAGTTCCAGGACATAATTTTAGGCAAAGAACAAGGCAAATATGCCTCAAATAATTTTAGCCCGATTGACCATTGAAACACCACGAAAAATCTTTCGACGCCTGGTCTAAAATTCTAACCTTAAATCATTGAGCCTAAGACTAATCCGTGGGTATTACTGAAATTCTCTTTACAACCCCTAAGATTGATTAAGAACAGATTACGCATTTTAGCAAGAGCTGTGTCTGGACACTGCTGCATAGAATAGCACATTTATATTCTAGGACTCAAGACTGCGCTGATACCGACTTTAGGCGAGGCGCCACTCCTCCGCATACATTAACCGAAACGGACCCCTAATCCGCAAACGAAACATTCATCTGTCATCAATATGTACTTACAAAACCCAGAGGAAATAAAACACCTCATAGTTATGCAACTCCTGCAATTCATTTAGGGTGACTATAGCGATCACCATAGATCTTAATGGTCGCTGTATTACTGTTGCAAGACAAGTTGCACATAATAAAATTAGACTTTTTTATTGATTAAAAAGAATTTAAAGAAATCAGACAATAGTTTCAGAAGTCAGGTCTTAAATAAATAATAAATACGCTGTGTTATTCTTTTCAGTTCTTTGATATAGGTTATTACTTTTTATTTCAAGTCTAATTTTTTGAGTGATATATCACAAGCTTGAATGTCTTCTGAATATTACATTGAAAACTTTAAACTCCTACTTTTCAACCATTATTGGAGGAATTATATTTCTTCAATTTATCTGTAACCACACCTGGACATTTTTTTTTAATAATAAAAAAGGTATCGCGTAGGTAACATTACACAAAAAAAGAGAATATCTTTTTAACACCTTTTTACTAAGTCAGTTTCTTGTTGGTCCGTTGTTCCGGGGTGGAATTTAGTAAATAACTTTAAACTAACTTCCCGATGAGCTGGAAATTTGAAACTTTGAATATAGCTTAAATTCGGATCACAATACAAGAATATAATAAATAACATGATTTATCAAACTTTTAAATACAATTTTTTTCAGTCGAATTAAAAGCCTCCCTTGTTTTGAAGACGAATTAAATGCTTTTAAATATAAAAACATAAGTATTTATTGCTAATCAAGAATTTGTTCGATGATTCATATCAAATGATTCATCTATTCCGATGAGATCTCAGCGTGAGTTACCTATCGTCGGAATTGGAACAACGTGACGTGATCCCATATAAGCAGTATAAGTGTTTATGTCCGTTTTTAATCTTAATATCTGTTGTGGTAAAAATTGATTAGATTCTATAGTTGAAAAAGTCTATTGGTTTTTGTTTAAAAAATCAATAAATTAATGATAAAAATTTTCGTGGAAATTGTTGTTATATTTATTTATTTCGTTCTTTCCTACATTCATTTTATTTGTTGTGTGCTTCTAATGGAATATATATAATACGCGAAATAAGTGTCAACATTTCTGAAATAAATACAACTTTGAGAACTCTAATTTCGAGAGAACAGCTAATTTTTGTATATATATGCGAGTATATACTAGCTGCATGCTTTACCAGGAAGATATAAAGAACGCAGCTGGTCCTCGCGATCGGAACCTCGGAACCTCGCGATCCGTAAATTTCTGCACGATAGCGCGGGCATTTCACGTTAGTCATGCGAAATTGTTTTCGCGGTTCGCGGTCCAGTTGCAGTAGGTGTGTGACGTAGGTAGCGATAAGTAAGCCGCTAACCGGCATGGTCGCGCTCATGCCGCAGGGTCGCTCACCTCGCCGCAGCGTCTGCGACATTTCAGGCTGTTTGTTTAATGACAAATAACTGGGACGTTAATACGAAATACTCATTAGTACGTACGAGCCACGCCTCTAGTTGAACAACACTTTCTGACCGGCTTACGGCAATTGGCTGTATTTTGATGTCGTTTTACGTTCTAATGTGTTTTAAGTGCTAATATTGTCGTTCTGGTATGCTGTTGTTCGATTTTTAAATGTATACATTTTATTGGTTACGCACTTATTTTTAGTTTCCATGTTCGCGAAACAGACGCAATAGTACAATCGAAATTTTCATATAATATAATCCATGAGACAGGTTAAATTTGGTTGCAAATCAAAAAGTAGCTAAAGGCGTTCTAAGAAGCAGTCGCGAAGACAACAGATGCAATCCATTCATAAATAATGTTGAAAAAGAGTATTTATTTATTATTGATAATTAATCAAAATATTTGTAGTGCCTTTACTTTTTATATGTCCGAAATATCAGCGAATATCTTAAAGAAATCACAAAGCTCAGTGTAAAGATTTGTACTTCCACAAGGTGAACGTAATTAACGGGACAATGGCCATTAGAGGTTTCGAATATATAAAAAAACCTTAAACGACTAAGGTTTGTCTATATAAAATTATCTTTCTCTTCATAGTAATAAGACTGAGATTTGAGATATAACTTATTTGCTCATTATTTTAGCTTTCAGTGCCATCTTCGAGAGACCGTAATAAACGGTATTTTAGCAATTTAGCAAAATTTTGTTTTGTAAAACAAGTTTTCTGTACTAAATTAAATGTGTATGCTGCAGTATGTTTGCAAATTGTATCGTGAACTTAATCAGTGTTGTATAATAGAAAGACCGAGTGGCCTAGGGGCAAGAGTAGCTAGAATTGTGCCGTAGAGCAGAGTTAATGAGGTAACATTTGTGCAACAACACTAATATAAGTTTTCAGGCATGGTTGTCTTCATGTCCGATCTCATTGCACATTAGCGACCCGCCCTAGTCTAGGATATATATAGAGAATAATTAGATATGGGACGAGTACTCGGTTTGGATTCGGTATTCGGCGGATTCGGCCTTTTTTTAGGGTTCGCCCGAACACCAAGTATTAACGGCCGAGTATCGAATACTCGGCCTTAATTATATTCCATAGAAAAATAAATACAAAAAGCCAATTTCTGTCATTATTATATTAGATACATTAAAACACCAGGAACATGATAAACAACAGAAATATTGAGAACCTACATAAGAATCTATAATAGAAATTATTATATAACATTTAAGAGAGGAAGATGCAAAAACACTAGTTTTTTTGGCCATATTGGGTCTATATATATTATTATTTTTGCTTCGTTAGTATATTAAGCAAAAAGGTCCAAAAATACTTGGTATCGTAAGCAAAGTATCAATTAAGTACTTGAATTTACTCGTATCGTTTCATCCCTAACTCTGTGTAAGTTTAAGGGAAATAACCGCGCTATGCCCGCTACCGTGTTTTTTTTAAAGCCGAGTACTCGGCCCAATTAAGGCCGAGTACTCGGCCCAATTAAGGCCGAGTACTTGGTGGCCGACTACTCGGCGAATCACTACTCGTTCCATGTCTAATAATAATGTGGCGCTATGTGTATGTTTAAGATAATTAAAGACTATTAATTTTATCAACTATTCACCTTGTCAAAAAAATTATCCATCCTGGCATTGCTATCTATCTGTTCCTAAAGTTAAGCCATTCCGAAGGTGAGCTTGGACAGACTGGCAGACAAAAATAAAAAAACCCTGAGGATGAAAGAAGTACTCCAATATTATAGACAGACACTGTATACAATTTATTACAATTTAATTTATATGTATAGATTTTAGGATGGTTTGAGAATAGAGAAGACCAGGGATCCACTACCCCATATCTCGTGAGTGTTATGAGAATGAGAAGCGACAGAGGGAAGCTACTGTAGTTAATATCCCCGCTATAATGCAATCTGTGGGGAGGCCTATGTACAGTAATGAACTTTAATATGATGAAATGAACCATGCGTACAATACTATTCTTAATATGCCTACAGTCACTCAGGGGGTCTCTCTTGATGATTTCTTATATTTACGCGAACACTTACACATTTAAATAATACTAGTTTTTACGGATTTTATCGCGTATATTTCACTTTTTAAAATACTCGACGGTTCAAAAAACATCCTAATTTCAATAGAGAAGATGGCTGGGTGCTACCATCTGCTTGGGATCCTATAATTATTGAAATTAAAACCCAACCCAAGCATACAACTGCAAGACTTCAACATACTATAAGTTCATACTTCATAGATCGGAACAAAAATTAATAATTTTAATCTATGGTAACCGCCGACCCTACTAGATGGAGTGACGACCTGGTAAGACATGCAGGAAGTCGATGGATGCAGGTGGCTCAGGACCGTACTTTGTAGCATTACTTGGGGGAGGCCTATGTTCAGCTGTGGACTTGTGAAGGGCTGTAATGATGATGATGATAAATCGCGGTTGACTATGACATCTAGACGTTGAACATCTCAGTCTCCCCCGTGACCATGGGTTTTGTAAAGCGTTCGCAACGTCGGGTATTAAAAAGTTAAATATACGCGATAAAATCCGTAACAACTAGTATTATTTAAAAGGTATTTCTTGGTTTGTTTAGAACTCTGCTTATTGTGTGTTAGATAACAGGCGTGATGATATAATTGATTGTTTTGAGTAGCGTAAGCCAGAAGCGTTATGGTCGGACAGAGGCGAGGACGCTCGTCTCTTAAGTCCCTTCACGGCCGTTTACGCGTCATCGCTTCGGATACACGCAATCCGTGTTCAAATCTATCGGCAAACATGATGGTTGTTATTACAAAATGAATAATATTATTTAGTATGAGTCGCTGCATCTACTACGGGTGCAAATAAAACTAGTGTCAACAGTGTTGTAGGGTGATACTTTGACTGTTAATATAAATTATGTTAGTAATTATCATGTTTAGCGGACGGACCCTTTGTATTTTAATGCACCCGAGAGTGACACGATCATACAGTTCACCGTTTGGTAAGCAAAAGCAAATGCTGTAGTGTGGGCTGCACCGTGATATGTGTTAGCGTGGCTCCACCCCAGTCAAGCCGACCCATTCAAGTTGCATTTATAGTAGACTGCCTCGTTGGTCTAGTGGTTGTAGTGGCGCGACTACTGATCATGAGGTTCGAATCCCGGGTCGGGCGAAAAAATTAATTATTGAGTTTTTACGTCAAGAAATTCTCTATAGCTGCCCGGAGTCAGGAAGTTGGCGGTATATCACCCCCGTGCTTCGGAAGGCTCGTAAAGCCGTTGGTCCTGCGCCTGATCTCTCTCTGTTCGTGTCGGTTTACCGTCCCATCGGAATATGAGAGTGATGTAAAAGAGAGTGCACCTGTGCTTGCGCATACACTTGGGCACTATAATCCTTGTTGCGCCGATGGCTAGCCTCCGTTGAGGCAGGCCGCCGTGACCGAAATTCGGTCTGGAGGACATTATTATTATTATTATTATAGTAGACAGCAGCGTGGTCTCAAACACGGTAGAGTTGCTCCCCATTCGAGTTGTATACGTCGCAGCCTAGCTCTACGCGGTAGAGGCAGACATTTGTGTGTCTACCTCTACCGCGTACACACACACACACACACACGTTTTATACGTGGTAGAGCAACGCTGCTGCTATGTTATGGTTGTAGCACGAATAGATCGGCTCGTCCGGTGAAGGACCACGCTCTCACAGAATACCGGTGTAAAGTAGCGGCTTAACACTGTTGTGTTTCGTATGGTGAGTGTAGAGATCTGGAGACCACGGGGCATTCCATCTTAGTTCCTCAGACGTGACAATGCATCTGCGTTTTAATTCTTAATCAAGAATAAATATAGGTGTCTATGGGCCACAGCATTCACATACCATCAGGTAGGCGAAGTGTAAGGCGGCTCCCCACTAGATGGAGTGACGAGCTGGTAAGTCATGCAGGAAGTCGATAGATGCAGGTGGCACAGGACCGTGCTTTGTGGTGTTTCTTATGGGAGGCCTATGTTAAGTATTGGACTTGTGAAGCAAAGACAAAGATTAAGTTCAAAGTAGCTTTTTCCGGATGACTAATATAAAAATATTATCACTAAAAATACCAAATAATTTAAACAACCTCTGTTTGTACTCTTTAAAACTTAGTTTTCGGTGTATTTCTTATCAAAGAGAGCAATTGTTAAAAATCTCCATCTATTTGGCTTTGAGCCGTGACCCTGTTACGTGTTTAGTATGCTAATGTTGTTACTAACGCGATGGTTCCGTATTTGAACAAGTTAGGATGAGTGTTTACACTTTATAGCGTTAGTTTATTTGTGCTATTAGGGTTAGCCTTATACTATATTTACACTCAAGTTTTATTTAATATTCCTCTAGTATGTTTGGTGTTGTGATAAACTTTTTTTAACATTAAAGTAGATTTCAGACCACGCTATAATAGCGTAATATAGCTCATAGCATAACAATATCGCGCACCATACATTGTTAAGGACACGTTCACACTGTACTGTACTATATATTATTGACTTTGTAAGATGCGCGATATGTTGTGCCATGAGCTATATACTATATGCTTTATATTATAGCATACTTAGTCTGAAATCTACTTCATATTGTTTCCGCTCAGGCGTTGTGTTGAATGCATTGTACCATCAGAATCTTAACTATATAATATTGATTATTGTGTTATTTATTTAAAAAGTATTTTATAATAGTATTTTTAGGCATAAAATCATCAGAACTTAAAAAGTTAAGAAAGTTTCCGTGAGCTGAAGGCATTATTTCAATCGCTACCGCAGCCTCGGCGTTTAGAGGCGGACGTGTTTACTACGATATCTCTGCTGTACCTAACTGTTGTATCAGATCACAACAATCGGCTACATAGGTCCACTAGCAGCCAGCTCACAGTCACAAGTAGCTTCTTTTGATTCAGTTGTGTCCTAGAATATATTTTCCTGGTGAGGCCCCCTTGCTTCCAATCCTTGTTTCCAATGCTCATAAAGGGATCTCTTTTTATCGTAAGTGATAACTTACAACCCCATTCGGAATCATCTCATTCTGTGTCTGCAGAAATTAAGGTTAATTAAAGCTTCGACGTAAGTTTGCTGTAGACTTCAGTAAGTTCATACTTTCCGTACTCCCTTATTTTTCCAATTTGTCGCGAATGTTTTAATAACGTAAGCGATCGTACCAAAATGCATCGTGTGCTAATTTACGGTGTGTAGAACAATATAGTACACTTTTTTGATATTGCGTGCCGCCTGTGTAGCGTGGTCACAGACTTAATAATATTCAAACAAAAAGCAAACGACGGGAAAACAATAAAACATTGTCATAGCGTTAATGTTATGGTTATTATAAAATTATTATTTCAAGTACAATGCAAGATATAGACCCATTTTTAACAACAGACATAATTTTGTAATGTTATGGACGACACACACGGTCAAACCGATCATTCCAACTGATCAGTTAAAACTAGGACTGTTGATATTTTTTAAAATATCGGATTTTTGATATATCGATAAATAAACTTATGTATAATATAGTCGTGGTAGCTCAGATGGTTAACGCTCGCTGTAAATATAACAGAACGCGAGTAACCCGGGTTCGATCCCCGCCGGCACCAATGAAATTGTTAATTGCAATTTTAAATGCTGATTTTTCACGTGCGCGGCGGTGAAGGAAAACATCGTCAGGAAACCTGCATATCTGAGAAATAAGAAAAAAAAATATTTCGAAAACATGTGAAGTTCGCCAACACGCATTGCTGCAGCGCGGTGGACCCTTCCTTGTCTTAAAACCCTCTCATAAATGAGGGGAGGCCTGTGCTCAGCTGTGGGACGTATATAGGCTATAACTTTTTAACTTTACTTTTTACTTTAAACTTATATATAAATCTCCAAAATTGATATATTTATAATTATCGATATATCGCAAATCAGATATTTAAAAAAATATCAAAGTTAGTCCGGACAGACAGACACAAAAATTTAAAAAGTGGTTATTCATGTCTTAATGGCATGTAACTACTCAGCTAAGCTCATATTAAAGATAGACACTTGCAATCTTATTTATATTTTAATAGATAATAGATATTGAGACACATTTTTTTACAAACAAATAACAGAAGAAATTGGAACAATATAAATGGAAGACCATGTATGCTTCATTTGTTTCTGGATTATGAAAAATATGTGTAAACCAAATTGTGCAAATTCAGACGGTACGCTTGTTCCGAAATGGGTTTCTGTTATCATAAGTAAATAGTTATTTTATGATGTCATATACAGTGCTAATATATTTTTATTTTACGACTTTGCCGTGCTTTGAGGTTTCATAAGAGGCGATTGTCATATTTCAGAAAACCCTTATACCTTTGGATTATGGTAGTAACCCATGGCCTACCGATAGGTGGTGCGTAACTCCTGGTACTATGACCGTCAATGTGACTGCCAAGCGTTACGATAAGGCAAATCACCCCCACAACGGGAGAGACTTCATATCCAGGTTTTCGGCTATGGTCTTACAGGCTGTGATAAAAAAAAAGTGAAAAAGAAGATTGTGAAATATTTATATAAAGAACGGCTGTAGAGGCTTGGTTATTTAATAATTTTCAGAGATATTGAATAAGCAAGCCTCTTGAATATATTGAATCTATCTTGATTAAATTTGCAATAAGTTCGGTTCTCCAGCGTTTACATTTAGAGATTGAACCTTGCCTTTTGTGTAATGACAATAGATCGTTAAATTATATGACGGCCCGTAATGACCGCATTTTCAACACGCAAAGTGACGATAAGCAACAATGGTACTAAAATGTAGCTAAATTAGGTTATCATCTTCTTCGTTGTTATTGACTGATGAAGAAACTGATTGTGAAAATTATTTTAAATGCAGGAGTTTATGGTTACCGCTGCAGGCTATTAAAGTCCACTGCTGAGCACAGGTCTCCCCTATGCAGTTGCAGTTTTTTTTTATTCGTTACTTGGAAAACGCTCCTGCCCATCTACTGGTTTGTTTCGACACCCACGGGATGATGTGGGCTAGTGGATATACTTACACCGTCACTACACGTGGTCATCGTTATTACAGCACTATCCGAGTACACTGTTGAATAAAGGCCTCCCCCAACGTTTTAGGTTTACGCTTTCTTTAATTTTAATTATAATCTAAATTACTAATTACAATAGCTATTTTTATAAGATAAAAGGAATTTTAAAATATCATAAATTCTTGCTTATCTTAAGGATTTTTACCACTTCAGCTTACCTAAACTAAGGTTTTGCGCTACTCGGCATAAGGGTTAAGTTGGATCTTTATATTTCTTAGTTTATATAACTTGTGTAGTAATCGTATAATTAAAAGTCCTAAAGAAATCATCCTATTCTAAATTATTCGAAGAGTTTACGAAAAAAAATTACTAAATGTAACAAAAGATTTCTGGGACATACTCGATAATAATTAACTTAAGTACTTAAAAATGATAGATTTAAAGACCGACTTTGTGACACAGCCATTTCATTTCGACCATTTTAATAATTTTATTTTATAAGTATTTATTGATACATCAATTTCATAATATGTTAATGTAAAAGAAAAAAAAAACGTAAAATGTCTGTGCCATAGGCTTCTAACCCGTTCACCTGTTACGCCCTATTTTTTTCAGACGGCAAAAAAGATCGTCCAGTATAGCTTGTTTTAAAATCAAGTTTAATTTTTTTTTTGATTTGATATTGTCAATTTATTTAAATATATGTACGCCTGCCCTCTCGCCAAAGATTTCAATGTCGTTTATTGTCACCATAATCGAGGAGGTACATTGAGGAAAACCGGCGCGTGACGCTCGTAAACTTAAGTTGCGATGAATTAAATGTAATCTTATCTGTAAACTTCACCTTGTGGCGTTTACGACAAAGGTATAAATTACGTTAACTCAATATTTCTCTACACTATATGATCACTTCTTGTTTTAATAAATTTACGCTAGAATGGAAATATAGACATTTGTATGAATAAACTTTGTAAAAGAAACTGTTTAGTGATCTAAAAGGTATATTTGCTTCCGCAAAAAAAATGAATGAAGTAGTATGTTTTATTATTTATGTATTAACCAGACGAGAATACTATTAAAATATCCCACGAATAGTAAATACGTAGGTACTATAGTTTACGCGAAATGGATTTGATTTTATGTATATTTTAAAAGGTGTATGTTTCATATATTTTTCTTTTGCTTTTCACAATTTGTTTTAGTGTGATCTATCTTTTTTGAGATTAAATAATTACTTTAGTTAAACTTGTTGACAGCCAAACAAAAAAGACTGTAATTCTAATACATTTTCGTTCATTTTAAACTATTAAATGTTATAAATTTATCAGCTGCCTCCGCTCCGGTTCCTTAGATCATTGTTGTCGTATTCTTTACACTTGACTAACTTTTCAAAGTTTTAGTATTATGCCTAAATATTCGATCTCTTTAAAGCATACTCAAATTTACAAATAAACTAGCTTGCGAGGCAGACGTTGTTCTCCCCTTTTCGACGACCCTCATGTCCTATTAAAATCCTTAAATTTGCAAAAAAAATTGTGGGTCACTCATGGGCAAAATCTTATCTCTCAAGTGTGACCAAGTGACCAAACTGCACACGATGTGCAATTTTTTTAAAACCGATTGAGTAGTTTAGAAGTCCATCGCGGACAAACAACGTGACACGTAATTTATATATATTAAGATTATAGTTTTAACAAAATAAACGAAATCCATTTATAGCCCTTTTCCAAAATTGATATAAAAACGCAATAGAGAATGATTGTTTTAGTAAATAAATAAACTTGTATAGATTGTTTAACGACTACAGGCATCGGATTGATAAACAAATTTATCAAAATTTGCCGTAACATCTTTTATTTTACATATCATTAGCATATTATACGTATGTATCCGTACATAGGTAGAGTAATGCTACAACAATATAATGGCTTCAGTACGAATGGATTGGCTCGACTTTGGTAGGGCCACGCTCTCACAGAATACCGGCGTAAAATAGCAGCAGAAACAGAAACTTTTTTATTCAACATAGATTATAAATAATACTTATTGAATGCTGTGTTTCGTATGTCGAATGTAGAGAATCGGAGGCCCTTTTCACTGGTATGGGGGCGTTTCATCTTAGTCTTTAAAGGTCAAAACGCATTTACGGTTTGATTCTTGATCTAGGATCGATGTAGGTGTTAATCAGCATGCAGTAAGCACCAGGAGTGTGCTGTGACACTGGATATCTCTAGAGCCACACATTCCTCCAAAACCCACTTTACGGTGGGTTAATGGGAGACTTCAACGCAAAACTGACTGAACCAAGAGAGAACAGTGAGCTGAAGTTAAGGAAATTCGGAATAGGCCAACGAAACCCTAGGAGCCAGCAGCTGGCCGACTTTATGGAGAAAGGAACTATTTATGATTAACTCTTTCTTCCAAAAGCGGCCCCACAGAAAGTGGACCTGTGCTGTGTGCTCGTTAATCCCCTTATTTTAAAAAAAGGGAAGAATACCCGTATTATATGTTATGCAATTAGTTAAATCAGTTTAAAACACATTTGTTTATTATTTATAGATAATAACCATCAATACGAGTAATGGTAGATAACATTGCCGAGGCAGGTGGATAAAGAAATAAATATCTTCAATAGTTAAAGTTTTTAATTTTAAATAAGATAAGGGGTTATGTCATGTTTTTTACGTGTTTCTTCGCTCTTTCGCTATCGGACATCAATCGTGAACAAATCAACGCAATGGACTTTGATGGAGTAATAGCGATAAGGTAGTATTTAACTAATTTAACGATTACAATGCTTATGATTTCACTTTCTTAAGCAATAATAAAATGCAGGAAGAACTTACACTTGCAGAAATAAGTCACAGTATGTCGTAAACAAAACAAAGTAAGACAAATGTGTCCATTCGATTTGTATTGTTTGACCAGTGTTATACGTTTCAAAAGTTTCAATAAAAATGCTATAAATACATATATCTATCTATCTATCTATCTATCTATATATATATATATATATATATATATATATATATATATATATATATATATATATATATATATGAAACAGAAGTATAATCATTATAAAAATATGCTCTGCAAAATTGTCTTTTCGTATAATATTTATTATAAGTTCTTGACTATTATTTATTCTGTGTTCTAACTTATAACTTAAAATATTTTAAATAAAAGCATATTAGCATATTATTATTACAAACAGATTGGATTATAATTATCAAATAATACAATATTATTTTTAACTGTGTATCTTCGTTAAATGAAAAAAAACCTCTATTCATTTATTTTTAGTACAGAGATTTAAAATAAATATGTATGCGTAAAAAATTATCAGCTGAACTCAAATACTAAACATAAACAATAATAAAAAAATAGTAGGTATAGAAATCTTTCCGGTAAACTCTGAAAGAAAAACATAATTTCATTATTTTCGTATAGATTCTTTTCTGAGAAGCCAATAACTTATTATAATATAATAGGTAGTGTAATATAATAGGAAAAAATTAGCAGGGATTACTATAATAAGAGCAATACAAGAATTGTACATAATCAGTGCGAAATGAAATTAAGAAAATTTTGGTACTGCTATAAATGCATATGCTTGCTATGTTTTTGCTCTTAAATGTTAGTGAGGATTTAAAATACATTTACTGAATCAATAACGGAAGGATCGTTCGCTTTTTCCTTTTGAGCGTTCGTAGCATTGTGAATAAATGAGATCAGCGATGATAGTGTCTCGTCCGGAGCCTCGAAGGTCGGTTCTATACATAGGCTGTAGGTTATTGAAATTCAATACATCAGATACATGATGGTAACAACCGCCATTTTGTTGCAGGTACATTTTTGCATCATTTGCTAAATATCATACTTTTATTATAAGAGAGTACGAGTTTGTGTGTTATATATCAGTTACATACACTGAGATCTCCGTCGTTATACAAATTTTGACAGGGTGGATGCCTGTAATGCTTTTAATTTTACTTTATAAATATGGTTTCATTTGGTCTTAACTTCATATATTGACAAATAAAAAAATATTCACTACTTATAGATAGATAAAATTGGTTTTTTTATAGAATAATGATGAAACGAGCACATAGTCCACTTGATGCTAATTGTATGCTGAGGCCCATAAACACACATTTATCCTTAAGAGGATATAGTAAGTTAGCTCAAATTCTAATTTCGCCCCCACTTCCCCGCGCGTCGTATGCTATGTACCGACATGTTTGTAATCACTAATACTGTAAGTAGAAAGGTCGTTAGACACTTATTTCATTAGGTTTATCATATTTATGCCTTTTTCTTAACGCCAAGCCAGCCGCTTCTTATTTTTATCACGGTTATTTCCCATTATAATTTTACGTCGTATTGTTGCGTAATGTATATTCTGATCGTAAGCGACACAACCTCCCCGTTCAAAGGCCGAGGCGAAGTGACCGTGCTGCAGGAATCACGCTTCAAAAGGCCGATAGTTTATCACTCACAGCCCAATATCCACGCCTGTGCTTGTGTTCCTGTGAGTACTTAGTTTATAAGCAGTACTTATTTAAGGAAAGCCTACGCACTGTGTCTTAGCGAGCGCCTTTACAATTTTATTCATCATAATTGCTAATCACTATTTAGAGCTTTGACATATTTCTGTTTGCCTGGTACTATGGAAAACAAATTGAATAAATCTTTCTCGGAGAGTGACGTTAATCAAGTAGAGCAAAGGGACAGCACTCCCCCCCCCCCCCGAACTTTGCTTTTTCTCGCAACAAGCGAAAGAGGGAAGTCGACAATACTATGGACTTTAGCAGCCTTAAAGACGAAATTAAGAATATGATATCCTCCGCATTGGCGGTGCAAAAACAAGAACTGAAACAAATTACTAACACTTTGAAAGATATTCAACAATCAAACAATAACATTGAAAGTTCAATCACATTTTTAACTGCGCAAAATGAAGAATTTCAGAGAAAAAATAGAGCATTTAGAAAGCAGGATAAAGGAGGACAGAAGTTATATTACTCTGTTACAGGACAAAATTGAAGACTTGCAAATGAACAACCGTAAAACTAATTTTGAAATTAAAAACGTACCTAAAAAATCGGGTGAAACCAAAGAAGACCTCATTAATATGGTAACATGTCTGTCGAAAAACATTGGTTGCAACTTAAATAAGACTGATATCAAGGACATCTATAGGGTGCGCGGAAAGCAGGATAGCTTACGTAATACTCCAATTATTGTAGAAACATGTTCAACACTTTTAAAAACAGAAATACTGAAAATGAGCAAGGCCTTTAATATCAAGCATAAGATTAAGCTATCTGCTAAGCACCTGGGATTTCATACAGAAGAAGATACTCCCGTCTTTGTTTCAGAGCAGCTCACAGCAAAAGGCTCTTGACTACACTTCCTCGCCCGAGACCTCGTCAGATCCAAGAAATATAAATTCTGTTGGACATCTTATGGTAAAGTTTATGTGAGAAGAGACGAAAACTCTCGTATAATAATAATTAAATCTGAAGAACAAATTCAACAACTCCAACAGGACCCATGACTAGATTCAGTGTTAACCGTAAAATATTCCTATAAAAACGTAATAATAATAATTTTTTTCTTGTATCTACAAATGTTCATTATGTTCTCTGTATACTTTATTTTCATGAATTGTTTAATTATTTTTTTATTTATTTGTCTATTGAAACAATTTCTTTGTCACACAAACCTCAGTGCTACACTATACACTCTTATTTTCATACTTTGCATACAAATGTTAAAAATATTAATTTAAGGTTTTAATTCTGTCCTTTTTATTGTTCAAATATTGTTATTTAAATTACTTGGGAAAATTTATATAAATCACTATGGTATTAATAGCCTCCTTGGGAGTTGTTTTTTATATAACTGGCAACTCCGTTGTTTGGTCAGATTGAAATTCGCTGTGTGTAAAAATTAAGAACAGATTAAAAGATTTAAACAGTCTAAACCTATGATTTCTTTAAAAATTCAGAAGTGGGATTAGTTAGCCCATGTGCTTTATACACTAAATGAACTGAAAGGTAAAATAAGTGAGGATTGGATTTGAGTTCATTCCATTCCACTTCCTTAAGCCCTAAAGCTATTAACAATGAGTTCTTATTCGCGTGACCCCATTAATGAAAATACAACACCAAATGCAACACCACCTTTACCACCCAAAGGCAGTAGTAGTAATACTCACATCACGGATAAGCGAATGTCATCAAGTAGAAGTAATCGCAAAGTTTCACACTCTCGCAGTAAATATAGGAGAAGGATGGCATCGCGTTCTCCCGTGGAGAGTGATAATCGCTCTCATATGTCGCAATATAGTCATCGTAGAAGCCGTCTTCGGACACCAGTATCTTCAAGGAATCGATACCGAGACATGTCTCGGACATATAATAAACGACAATCACATGATCGTGGTAGCTTAAGTAGCTCGTCAAAAGGTAGAAATTTGGTGTCAGAATCAGGACGATCGGGAACAGAATATACTCATAGGCATTCGAGAAATACTTTAAAGCGAAGTAGATCAAACTCTTCAATTTTATCCAAAAGCCATAATTCTAAAGTACGGCGTCATGTTTCACGCGAGTCACTTAGTTTAAAGGAAACACCGAATACAACGCTGCTAGAGCAATTAGTTAGTGTTCTCAACAATAAAATTAATGCTGGGTCTCCTGGTACTGCCATACATAACGCTCAGCACATAATAGCAGAATTCGACCCACAAGCTAAGTCACAGACAATGAAAGATTGGCTTTCTAAAATAAACGAGTCAGCACATGTGTACGGGTGGTCAGAACGTCAAACGATATTCTGTGCTTTACCTAAGCTGAAAGGTTTAGCCAAACGTTGGTATGACGGACTGACAAGCATTAAATATACCTGGCCAGAATGGCAAGATAAACTTTTAGCTGCATTCCCGTGTGAGCAGAACTATGGGGACTTGTTGTCCGAAATGTTAATACGAAAAACAAGACGCAACGAAACATTGGAAGAGTATTATTACGACAAAATTATGCTTGTCAACAGATGCGAACTTAAAGGCAGGCATGCGGTAGATTGCTTGACTCACGGAATATTTGATTCAAATGTGAGAATGAATGTGCAAGGAGCCAACCTTCAAGAACCTGAAGAAGTCTTGAAGTACTTTAGAAATATATCGAGTAAGGTTGTAGACACGGTTAAGAGATACACTCCGATTAATCGTGATAATACAGACCACAGTCACATTAAGAAAACTATGGATTTAAATGCGAGAAGACAAATTCTGATAACATGTTTTAACTGTGGTGAACAAGGTCACACTGTCACAAGATGTTCCAAGGTGCTTATTAAATGTAAAAAGTGCCGACGCTATGGTCACACAGAAAAAGACTGTAATGGATTTGCAGATCCAACAAAAAAAGAACAAAGATTAATCCCAAACACCACGAATACAACAAAAAGTGTATTAAACATTACAAATAACGACAGCAGAGGCAATAAATACTATAAACAAGTTAAAGTAAATGGTCAAATAATATCAGGTTTTATTGACTTTGGTAGTCAGTGCACGTTATTAAGAAAAGATTTAGGAATAAAGTTGAACATCCCGATTGATAACATCAATTTACCAGACTTGAAGGGATTCGGCAATGGTACCTTAACTCCGTATGGCCGAATCATCATTCAAGTGGAATTAGATGGAATAAATGAAAGAGTAGAAGCCTATTTAGTGGAGCCCAATTTATTGCCAGCAGATGTATTGATTGGACAATCCTTCACAGAACTTCCAGATGTACAAGTGTATAAATCTGATACTAGATTAACATTTTACAAGAAATTGGGTACTCAAACTGAAAAACTTCCAATAGTTATTTTAGAAAACGTTGTACTTTCCGGAGTAACAATTGTTACATGTGGCACAACAGTTAAAGCGAGCGGTTCTATTTTCGTATCTACAGATGCCTGTTTAAAGAAAGGCAAGGAATACATGGTAATTCCGGGGTTGTATTCTATAGAACACGGAAAGGGGACCGTCATAGTGATCAGTTTAAATTCAGAACCATTTAGTTTGCCACAGGGTACGTTAATCTCTCGAGCGACATTCATTTCAAACGAACTATTGCCAAAAGTTACAACAGATGAAACTATAATAAAAAAGGTTAGTAGCATAACAACAAACGACTCGACTAAGACTATACTTGTCGATCAGCTTAACGTAGACGAGGGCCTACAATGTGAAGTAAAAGAAAGGCTACTTGAAATAATAAATTCACGACGTGATTGTTTTGCATTTTCACTTGAGGAACTGGGACAAACTTCTCACGCTGAAATGCATATCAAGCTCAAAGATGATGAACCGGTAACCTACAGACCGTATCGACTCTCATTATCTGAACGCGGGAAACTCAATGCTATCATCAGCGATATGTTGACTAATGGCATCATACGAGAGTCAAAATCTCAGTACGCTAGCCCTATAATATTAGTCGCAAAAAAGAACGGCGAGTCAAGGCTTTGTGTTGACTACAGAGCATTAAATAGGAAGACTATTAGAGAAAATTTCCCGATGCCTCTGATCGATGATCAGATAGATAGCCTCTCCGGTCAGGTTTTCTTTACGACGCTTGACCTTACTTCTGGATACCATCAAGTACCAGTATCAGAGGAGTCGAAACCGCTAACGGCCTTCGTCACTCCAGATGGGCACTACGAATACAATCGTATGCCATTTGGGCTGACCAATGCTCCGGCGGTATTTCAGAGGCTCATTTTGAAACTTCTAAGAAAACGTAATATTCCAGGAGTTTTAGCCTACATGGACGATATAATAATTGCATCCAAAACAATAGACGAAGGAATGGAAAAGTTGCAAGCCGTACTCGACTTGTTAAAGGAAGCAAACTTGACGTTGAACCTTACAAAATGTAATTTCTTTAAAAAATTAATTAACTACCTTGGATTTGAGATATCGCACGAAGGTGTAAGGCCAGGTCTTAAAAAGATTGAAGCTGTTGCTGCCTTTAAGGTGCCAGAAAATGTCCACGAGGTTCGACAGTTTATAGGCTTGTCGAGTTTCTTTCGACGTTTTGTACCTGGCTTCGCCTCAATTGCCAGACCTATAACCTCTCTTACAAAAGCAAACGCAACATGGACTTGGGATAAAGACCAAGTAAAAGCATTTGCTGAACTTAAAAGAATATTAACAACACGCCCAGTATTAGCCATTTATAATCCCTGCTATGAGACCGAATTGCACACTGATGCTAGTTCCTCCGGACTAGGCGGCATCTTGCTCCAACGTCAAAGTGCAGCTGCAGCGTTTCGACCTGTAGCATATTTTAGCAGGCAGACTACAGCCGAGGAACAACATTTTCATTCCTATGAACTTGAGACGCTGGCCGTTGTCGCATCGCTTAATCGATTTAGAGTTTATCTCATTGGCATTGACTTCAAGGTTGTTACAGATTGCAATGCTTTGCGTACAACTTTGACCAAGAGAGACCTTATACCGAGAATAGCTCGATGGTGGCTCTTGGTCCAAGAATTTTCATTTTCAATTGAATACCGTCCAGGAAAACAATTAGCTCACGCAGATGCGCTCAGCCGAAACGCACTATCTTCAGAAAAGGCTAATGAATTCTACAGTTCGAATAGATTTACTAATGTGCTACAAATAGGAGAAGTGCATTGGTTACAATCGGTTCAGATGAGTGATCCGAGACTTTGCCATATAAAGGCTGTATTGGATGCCAAAAGTCAAGAGGCAAAAGACATTCAGAATAACTACGTACTTAAAGATGGTAAGATTTATAGGAGAGTTGAAGGCCAATTACGATGGGCGGTACCTAGAGATGCACGGTGGAAGATTTGTCAACAGTGCCATGATGAAG
Source organism: Parnassius smintheus behrii (assembly GCA_036936625.1). Taxonomy (NCBI): domain Eukaryota; kingdom Metazoa; phylum Arthropoda; class Insecta; order Lepidoptera; family Papilionidae; genus Parnassius; species Parnassius smintheus. Next base: position 28,199,629 of record JAUPFT010000010.1, on the reverse strand, counting down.
CTGGTCATTTTTCTTGCGAGAAAACATTGGAAAAAGTGAAAAGAGATTGAAATTCGCTGTGTGTAAAAATTAAGAACAGATTAAAAGATTTAAACAGTCTAAACCTATTATTTCTTTAAAAATTCAGAAGTGGGATTATTTTGTTCTTGTGTCTGGGACAGCCACCATTTCAGGATGGCCGACTGTTAAAAATATTAATTTAAGGTTTTAATTCTGTCCTTTTTATTGTTTAAATATTGTTATTTAAATTACTTGGGAAAATTTATATAAATCACTATGGTATTAATAGCCTCCTTGGGAGTTGTTTTTTATATAACTGGCAACTCCGTTGTTTGGTCAGATTGAAATTCGCTGTGTGTAAAAATTAAGAACAGATTAAAAGATTTAAACAGTCTAAACCTATGATTTCTTTAAAACAAATAACACACGATACTTATAGTATTGTATTGCTAACTACTCATCTAAAATACATACACACTTACATACAACTCAACGTAATTGATAACTTATTTCATTTTGCAAACTTTAATCCTCGTAAATTAATAGCTCCGAAATCTTTTTTTCCACTTATCATGAACTGTGAATTGATTGTCTACCGGCAACTTAAAAACTGTGACAGGCCTCTCAAACTCAATCTAAGTTACACTCGCTTAAATATCTTTTATGAGAATGAATAGCTCCATAAAAATTATAAATGACCTTGATGCCACAGAGACAGTACAGGCTGTTCGCTGTGATGTAGAGGATATACCAAAAAATATTTGCGTAAAAAATAGTGATTTAACAATTATTTCTCAAAATATTAGAAGTGTTTACAGTAATATTGAAGATCTACACCTAACGCTCACACGATTAAATTTTGATCCAGATATTATTGTATTAACAGAATGTTGGCTTACGGACAACAAAATAATCCCAAATATGACAAACTATTCATATTTCGCTACTAATTTTCATCTCAATCAAAGTGATGGAGTGGTCGTTTATGTGAGAAAAGGTGTTAAAGGAAATGTCAAAGAAATAAAACTTGAGCACGCTTCATGTTTACAGATTGATACTCACGATACTACCATTTTAGGTATTTATCGCTCACCCTCTAATAGTAATGCTGACAATTTTATCAACTCTCTAAACCTACACTTAGAAACGATTAAATCACATAAGCGTATTGTAGTAACTGGTGATTTAAATATAAATATAATTCCTAAAAGTATAGAGCGGAATTATGAGCGCAGTAATAGGTTTCAATATCTTAATATGATGAGCATGCATGGCTTACTCGTTGGTCACTACCTGCCAACAAGAGGTGTTAATTGCTTAGATCATTTTATGCTTAAATTAGAAAGAAATAAAGCTCAAATTGCCGTTTTAAACACCACTGTCACTGATCATTCTATGATATTGCTAACCTTGTCAAATATAAAGATAAAAGAGAAATTTGTAAATACCAAATTAAGGACTAATTTTACAAAGGCACTTAATAGTTTAATTGATAAAAACCTCTCAGAAATATTGTTTTGTGATAATCCTAATTTTGTGATAGAAATGCTCATAAACAAAATAACCGAGTCATTACAAGATAACACTACTGAAATTCAAGTACCTAAAAGCAAACGTGTCATGAAACCTTGGATCACTCCTGGAATTTTACGCTGTATTAGGAATAGAAATAAAATGCAGAAAAATCTTCGTGTGGATCCTTATAATGAAGTTCTAAAAATAAGCTATAAAAGATATCGAAATTATTGTAATAATTTACTTAAAAAATTAAAACGCAAATATGAAACACAGCAACTAGCACTTTCATCTAAAAACTCAAAGAATCTTTGGAAGAACATAAAAAGAATAGCCCATTTAAATAGTTCAAATACCGATAATTCAATTTTGTTAAATATAAATTCATCCCCTAAGGAATCAGTTAATTATATCAATAACTTTTTTGCTAACACGGGCAAGTCTCTAGCGGATAATCTTTTAAAAACTAATACAAAAACAAATAATCATATAGACACTAATCGTACACAGTCTAAATCGTTCGTGCTTTTAGACACTGACATAACAGAGGTACATGATATACTTATGAGCCTCAAATCAGACAGTGCACCCGGATATGATAATATTCCAACAAAATTCCTCAAGCTTGCTAAAAATGAAGTGGTCCCTATTATTTGTCATTTAGTTAATATTTGTTTTAAGCAGGGTATTTTCCCGTCATTATTGAAACAAGCCATAATAACTCCAGTACACAAAAATGGGAGCAGAGACGATGTTAATAATTACAGGCCTATTTCTGTTCTTTCCTCTATCTCAAAAGTAATAGAAAAACTAATAAATAAACGACTAGTACAATACATCAATAAATTTAAGGTACTGTCTGACATGCAATTTGGTTTTAGACAAGAAAAATCTACAGAAGACGCTATAACAGCTTTTACTTCCCTAATCGTTGACCTACTAGATCAAGGAAAGAAAACCTTAGCCGTTTTTCTAGATCTTAAAAAGGCCTTTGACACTGTCTCTATTCCTATCTTAATACAAAAACTAGAAACAATTGGCATCGTAGGTACACCACTTAACTTATTCAAGGATTACTTGTCTGAAAGAAAACAAAAAGTCAAAATTGGACAGTGTGTTAGTGATGACTCCTTTGTTACCTATGGTGTCCCACAAGGCAGTGTACTAGGCCCTACCTTGTTTCTTGTTTATATTAACAATTTATGCAACCTAAAAATAGATGGAGCTCAAATTTTTTCATACGCGGATGATACGGTTGTTGTATTTCAAGATACAACTTGGGAAGCAGTTCGCAAACGCACTGAACTGGGACTGGCTGAAATAGCCTCCTGGCTTAGGACTAATTTGCTTACTCTTAATTACCAAAAAACTAACTACGTATGCTTTACCATCAATAACCGGACTCAGCCACAAAATGAACTTAATATAAAAATTCATAAATGTAAAAACGTTATTGATACTGATTGCACTTGTCCGACCATAAACAAAGTATCGGCTATTAAGTATTTAGGTATAATTATAGACCAACGTTTGACGTGGCACAACCAAATAGAGCATCTTATGGGCAGGGTCAGAAAGCTAATTTGGATTTTTAAGCAACTTAGACATATAGCATCAAAAAATATACTAACTAAAGTATACACTGCATTGGTACAATCTTTACTGGCATATTGCATTCCTATATGGGGTGGCACGTCCAAAACCAAATTCATGGAAGTAGAAAGGGCTCAAAGAGCATTACTCAAAGTAATGTTTTTCAAACCGTACAGATTTTGTACAGAAAAATTATATAATATATGTGAGCTACTTACAGTAAGAAAATTATATATTTTACAAACCGTTTTAAAAACACATAGTAGTCTGACTTATGATTCGAACATTTTGCAAAGAAGAAGAGGTACTGTAATAGTAACACAGAAAGTAAACACAAAATTTGCTTCTCATCAATATAAAAAGCAATCAGTTTTTTATATACAATAAAATAAACAAAATTCTCAATATATATAAATTGAATAGATATAATTGTAAACAGTTGTTGACAAAATGGTTAAAACAATTAGACTATGATAAAACAGAGGCTATTTTACAATGCATTATTTAGACACTACAATATTAGTAAGCAAATACACATAAACACATACATAAACACACACACACACACACACACACACACACACACACACACACATACACACACACACACACACACACACACACACACACACACACACAAGTTTCTTTAATTTGTTTATATCCTACGGATTAAGTTGATCACTATTTGTATTATGGCTATGGAAGAGCGGGATCTTCTGGCACAGGTGTTCTTACACTTAAAAGAAGATTTCCACAATCTCAAGATCATTGTAAAAAAAAAAAATTTTAGTTGATCAATAAAGATTTATTATTATTATTATTATAGTTTAGGTAATTTCTTTTTACAGTAAAAATAATGGTATTTTAAAAAAAGTAAATAACATAAGCACTGCTTTATAGTTAGGTCAGTTAGTATGCAAAGTTTCATGATCTTATTTAAAGTATTTTATCAATAACAGCGGTTTATTGTTTATTTTGGAGGTAACTTTGGATTTTTTTTCTATCGAGAAAATTTTACGAAATCGTGTTTTCGTCTAACATAATCCTTAACATTAATCCTCAACTTTACCATATATTTATTTCAAAATTAATACTGCAATATTTTCGGCATAGCGAAGGATCTTGCTAAGCCATTTGACATTATATTTCCCCTTAATTAATAATCAAAACGCCGATGCGTTGTCACTAAGATGGAATGCCTCATTTCCAGCAAATAAGGGTCTCTGATTCTCTACACTCACCAGACGAAACACAACAGTGTTAAGCTGCTATTTCACGCTGGTATTCTGTGAGAACGTGGTCCTACCCCGGTCGAGCCGATCCATTCTTGCTATAACGATAATAAACCTGCAACGAGGCTCTACCACTTAGATACCACTACCTACAAAGTATTCAAGTACGCAGTTATAAATCTATCATTATTAAATTTAAAACCAAAACGTCTACGCTACGGAAAACGCTCATTTTCCTATTTTTTTTTGACAAGTTATCGTCCCAATAAAGTTAGGCTTATTTTACACTATCTCGTCTTTGGGTTTTGTGATTTGCATGAATATGACTTTAAACATATTAATGCAACTATTTTTAGCCTTTAGTGGGAATTAATGGTGATTTAATTTGTTAAATGTAGTGTATGGAGTGCATAATGTCAGTCTGTTATTTGCATAGAAATATAACTTATATCTATGGTTATTTGGTATGAGGTAGCAAATAAGAAGTAAGTACCTAATTTCACCTACGTAATATAATTCAGGTTGTCGTAATTTGGAATAAATATTATTAATTAGGACAACATATTTTTAGAGGGGGTTAAGATGAAATCGTCACTGTTATAAAATGATTTTTAAAATAAAAAGTTTTGATAAAGGCGTACTTGCTTTTCTATCAAACATTTTATGCTTTTATGAGAAAGACAAAAATTATTACAACTTAGTACATGAATGAATATATACATACAAAAATGAAAAGAAAAGTAAAGCTCAGGACCTTGTTTTGCTGCTACTTATGGAGGAAGTCAGGAACAGCAGTGAACTTGTGGTGTGATGTAATGATGATGATTTTTCGAAGACTTGTATGATTAAATTATAAGAAATCGATGTAGTACATAAATTTGTATTACAATTTGTTTTAGCCAATTGTTTAGTGTCAAAAGAAAAATCAAACTTCTTAAAACCAAAACACCTTAAGGGGAAATATAACCTCAAATGACTTAGCAAGATCCTCCGTTATGCCGAATATATTGCAACATTAATTTTGAAATAAACATATGGTAAAGTTGAGGATTAATTTTAAGGATTATGTTAGACGAAAACACGATTCCGTAAAATTTTCTCGATAGAAAAAAAATCCAAAGTTACCTCCAAAATAATAAACCGCTGTTATTCATAAAATACTTTAAATAAGATCATGAAACTTTGCATACTAACTGAACTAACTATAAAGCAGTCCTTATGTTATTTACTTTTTTTTTAAAATACCATTATTTTCACTGTAAAAAGAAATTACCTAAACTATCGGCCTCTTAAAGCTTGATGTTAAAGCGGCAGGAAGATCGGCGATCAGTTTCGCTTCGGCCTTTGAAGGGGGAGGTTGTGTCGCTTACGATCAGAACACATTACGATCAAAACACATTACGCATCAGGACGACGTAAAATTAAAATGGGAAATAACCGTAATAAAAATAAGAAGCGACTGGGTTGGCGTTAAGAAACAGGCATAAATATGATAAACCTAATGAAATAAGTGTCTAACGACCTATCTACTTACAGTATTAGTGATCACAAACATGTCGGTACATAGCATACGACGCGCGGGTAAGTGGGGGCGAAATTAGAATTTGAGCTAACTTACTATATCCCCTTAAGTAAGGTATTACCTAATATTTTACTACGCATACTTGTAAGTGTACCTACGTAGTAAAATATTAAAGCAAAATAATTATTGTTTCATATTGTATGCTCGTGACATGCATGATATAAATTAGAAGGTTGTTATAATACGAATTTATTACTGTGCGTCTAAAACTTATCATAAAATAGGTACCTACTAAAAACTAAGAGGCATAAACCTATGCTAGGCTAGCAATAGATACACAAAAAGACGACTTTCGGCACATGGTAGCTTAAATTTGAGCCACTACGCCTTTTTGTTTATCGTATTTATTGAAATGATATAATTGTTAATGAATTTGCATTACAGTTTTGGCTACATAACCTTTTTTACCTTTTTGTTGAATTAGTACAAGATTTTAAAAATATTGTCTTCTATTTAAAATAGTCGTACAAATTTTTGAAGTTGAAAATGGTACTTAAAGGCTAGTCCTATGTAATCAAAGCGGATATTGCACTTTAGAATCGTTTTGCTAAAAATCACACATCTGATGTCCGTAACTTGTAAAGGAATAAATTACATTTTCGATAATATTTTGTAGAATTTAAAGTGGTCAATTTGTTTTAACCCTTTCCCTGTCTCATGAATCACATATGAACGTTTCGATTGCTTAACTATTGTGTCTGTTTCGTGGACAAGGGAACTGTTAATATGGTTGGTGCGTTCTTGGAAAAATTTATATCTAACGTTGAAATCTAAAACCTCATATAAAAGAAAGGAGAGGAAGGGCATTGAGCCTACTCCTCATTTGTTGCTCAAATCAAATGAAAATAATACATGCTTTTACCAGTAGACATTTTCATGTGGCGTGTAGTAGCGGCGTAAGAGAACCCGCTACCTTATATCATTCCGTGGCGGGGGGCGGGGGCAGCATCTCTCTGAAAATTATCCAAAATAATGATAAAACAGAGGCTGTCAACCCGCCTGCTGAGCATGCCAATTATGGCAAATATCACCCCTATATAGGCAATATATATAATATATATATATAATTCTTACGTAAAATAGATTTTATATATTTATTTTATATACTTTTATTATTATTATTATTTATAATGTTCTGGTCTCGTCAATTTCATGCTATTATTTCATTTATTACTTTCTATCAAAAGTCCACTGGCTACATAAGTTGTATATAATAATAAAATAATAATTTATTTCAGACCCACATCAGTATATAATAAATATACATATAATCAAACCCACTTATTTATAAAAAATTGTAAACGCTTGATTAGTTAATGTATTGTCTCATTCTGACATTTGCGAGATACACTTATTGCTAGAAAGTGACAAAACACTATTTAGCTGATCCAAGTGTTTAAAAATGTTTATGAATAAGGGGGAAAGGTTATATAGTATGGAGCGTAGTATCTCTACACTCCATAGGTTATAGATTAACCTCATAGGGATGTATTTGTCATAGTTGCCACGCTTGGCAAATATTGTAAACTAATATTCAATTAAAAACATTTCTATATTTTTTTTCTTTTCTTTTCTTCTTAAATTGATTAACATTTTGAATCATCTTCATAATTAAAAGCTATTTGATTTTTTTTTTAAATAATAATAAGGAAACAGAAAAACGCTCGAATCGATTTATTTGCATGTATCGACAGATAGCGACCTTCCATTGTTTGTGGTTGCAAATAGGATGTGTTAACACACGAACACGCTAATTTTGTTGCTCGTGCATATTTCGTGGATTCTGTGCCGAGCTAAGTAAGTGGACATTCACAAATATCTATTTTCGTTTTCAGCAGAAAGCGAAAGGAGATATTTGTAAATGTTCTTATTTTGTTGAAGCGGATGCTTACGTGGACATTTCCGCTAGCCAACAATCGCCTATGGTAACATTAATTGGTGCGAGAATAAACAACTTTAACTGATTGTGTCAGCATTGTGCTGGTTTCCTTCGCCGACTCGCGTTGTGATATAATCCAAGAGACGACGGATAAAGTGATATAATGTATGCGCGCGGCGCTCCGGACTACTTTCTCTCGAATTCGGTCGCGAAAGTTGTCTCGCTGCAAACTTTCTACAGTTCAATGCATTCGCGCTGCTCTGATACAGTGGAGTTTTGCGATTCTTTGGGGTCTTGCTGAGGGAGTAGAAACTCTGGGCCGGTTTTTGAGTGCATCAAATTTTGCATTGCTATTTATTCTTTGGGATACCATATAATAAAATAAATAATGCATGGCTACGTACTATTCAGTAGCTTCCGTATCTGGAATACCTCCTGTTTATGTAGAAAATTAATTCGTCTATTTACATATTTCAGTTTTGTTTATTTTAAGAGTATGACAATATTTACTCTTCTTTGTTCTTTTATTATTCAAATACATTTAATTGTTTTAGAAGTTGATACTATGCGGTTAGAGACATGGTATAAGCACGGTAATATTATCTATACAGTATTCCAACTTCATACAAACGGACGAAGCGAGAGCTATGCCTACGCGCCTCGATCTCGGCATGCGCGTAGTCGTGACTGTGCCGCAGTGATGATTTTGTGAAATATATAAAAAAATGTCGGAAATAAATAATAGAATAGAAAATAGAAATAAAGAAATAATAAATCTGAAATTCATTTAAAAACAAACATATAAGTTGTAAAGTAGCTGTAGGTATCTATAACCAATTAAAAGATAATTGCTTTTCTCCACGTTGTCCATGTTTCCTAAAACAATTTTTAATTTATATTACTTTTAGCTTTATATTAGAAAGCGGATTTTTTTATATTTATAAATCTGTTAATAAAGCATTTCGTAAGTCTGAGCCGAGGTGCAAATATTTTTCGGTCGCAAATTTATTTAACCGATTTGTTATTCAAACATAAACATGGTTTTTAATTAAATCTACCAATCAAAAAACCACACGCATTTTTATTGAACACTTCCTATTCAATTCACAAAGCACCTATTTTATTTGTTTATATAAAAAGAATATTTACAATCATAAAACTAAATGGAAACACAAAGTAGGCAAATGTAAAAATGCTGGAGACAGGCAGCCCTATCACATGTTTACGTGTCGCACGGCTGTAGGCATTTATTTGAAAGATACGGCCGAGTTACAATACTGTATATATAATATTACCGTGGTATAAGTATTAAACGTGTCAGTATCGCGATACAATGTCCTATAACGTAATCAGTTATATATGGGGGGATTATATTGCAAATATGTGGAGATACTACCACACGTCATATTTGCAATACAATACAATAACCGTGTAGTGGTGGCGTGAGAATATCCGCTACCCCATGTTTTTTTTATTGAATAAGGGTGACAAACGAGCACACAGTCCACCTGATGGTAAGTGGATGCTGTGGCCCATAGACATCTACATTTATCTTCAATTAAGAATCGAAATGCAGATGCGTTGCCCTGAGAACTGAGATGGAATGCCTCGTTTCCGTCGTAAGAGGCGACAGAAGGAAAATCAAATGAAATGAATGAGGGACGCAAACTAATGTTGCCAACCCGCCTGCCAATCATGGCAACTATGGCAAACCCCCCCAGGCAATTTATGAGGGAGGCCTATGTTCAGTAGTGGACTTTTATAGGCTCCAATGGATGGACGGACGTATCCCCCCCGTATTGCATTCAAATAATAATATTTTATTCTCAGAGATTTTCTCAACATTTATGTTTCATAACAAAATACGTATAGTATGAATCTTGTTATGTGGAAGTTATGCAACATTCGAAGCCGCTGCATAAATGCTGTCGAAAGCTTTGCGAAATTTATAATTTCATTGAGAGTTGAAACAGGCAATATCACTTTCTCTTATTAAAGGTTGTCTTTGGGAAGGCAACGTTTCCAACTGATCGAGTCGTATGTAACAGATGTAATTTTTATAGGTTTTTTTTCTTATTTGCCTTATTTGTGACCGTAGTAATAATCTTAAAAATAGTACAATAATGATTAAAATATAATTTAATGACTGCCTCGTTGGTCTAGTGGTTGTGTGTGTGGTGGTGCGACTGCTGATCATGAGGTCCTGGGTTCGAACCCCGGGTCGGGCCAAAAAAATCCATTATTAAGTTTTTCTGTCAAGAAATTCTCAGTAGCTGCCCGGAGTCAGGAAGTTGGCGGTGTCTCACCCCCGTGCCTCGGAAAGCACGTAAAGCCATTGGTCCTACGCCTGATCTCTCTCCCGGTCGTGTCGGTTTACCGTCCTATCGGATTGCAAGAGTGCGGGGGAATAGAGAGTGCACCTGTGTTTGCGCATACACTTGGGCACTGTAATTCTGTCCTGCGCCAACGGCTAGCCTCCGTTGAGGCAGGCCGCCGTGGCCGAAATTCGGTCTGCAGGACATTATTATTATTATTATATTATAACCTAATGATAAAAAGTTCTTCGTTATTACGGCTATCTCGAGCCCTGAGCCCATGTATCTCGACTGTGTGTTTCATATTGCCAATTAAGCTAGTAAGAGATTGTCCGATGTTTATACGGTACGCAGTTCTACAACCTACGAGAAAACTACGACAGTTTAGTCTTTACTTTCGACTCATATCTACAAACTGCGGTCATAGTTTTCTCATATTTCTATGAATCATAATATACATACAATAACAATAGCGCCCAGGTCTTCGTCTCTGTGGCTCTATGGTCTCGTTCTTCTGCAAATTTCTTGTCGCAGATTCCGTAACGAAAAAAAAACACCAAGAATTGTGTGTAGATAAGTTTATAATTCTCCGTATAAGCTCATCTTCACTCTGATCTGTCTGTGTGTTTTTTTTATTTTATTAGAAAGAAAGAAAGAAACAGATTTTATTTGGCACATGCAACACACTCAAGTGGATTACATAAAACAAATAACATTTAAGTAGTCATACAACAAAAAATTTTTACATAGAAATCATGAAACAGGACATTCACTCCTTGTTTATAGATATGATAAAACAAAAAAAAAAAACAAAAAAAAGCAAACAATAATATAAAAAAGAAAAAAAAATAATAATAAAGAACTGGATAATAAGGAGTAATGCATAGGTTGTATTACAAAGACAATCCACCCGTTAATGCTGCTCTGTTCCAAAAAGGAAAGCCACTCAGGATATGTTGGAATGTATTAGAAGTACAACACCCCAACCCTGATTTTCAGTGGCACCCTTATATATTTAAAATAAAAATACACAAATAAGTATAAATATATATATATATATATATATATATATATATATATATATATATATATATACATATATTATATATTCTTTATATGCAGAGGGCAGTTCTGTTGTGTTAAACCAAATATAATAACAAAAATTTATTTCTTGTAATATTGTCATAATTCTTATAAAATATTCTTAATACTGTAAGAGGTTGCATTGAAATTCACTCAGGAACGTAATTAAGTTTAAGCTACAAACAAATACACAAACCAGCTGCAGTACACCGCTTCATTACATAATTTCAATAAATAATATATACATACTCAAACACACACACATATACATATATATATGTATGTACATATATATACATAAATATAAACAAGCACACATACATACACATATACGCGCTCATACATTATTTATAAAATTACATACTATCAAAATATCTGCACTACTTGACTTTGAGATTGTTGATCTAAGATCTATCTAGATCTATTAATTTACTGCAATAATGTTTTTGAGGCAGATTATTTGAAAAAATAAGTTCAACTCTGTTATGTATGTCCTTTAACAACTTTTCAATGAAATAAAATAAAATGATTTTCAAATATTCATCACCATAAGAGATATAGTCGTATTTCCTTTCTTTCTACTATTCTTGATTTTACGAGTATATTAGGTATTGGACCAACTATTTGGTTAATTTTAAGTTTCACTTCATTCTAGAGCTGAACAGTGATTTTATAAATTTAAACAAGCTTTCTATCAATAATTGTAAGTCGCGTTTTTGGATTGTTTGCTTCTGTTCTACATATTTCAACCTCAATAATGAAATTCGATAATGATAATTTTTAACATTGAATAATAATGATATAGATTAATTTTTCGAAATCGTTACACGTTTAAAGCAAAAGCTTGCAGGTATCAATGCAGTAGAATTTATCAGTAACGCCAAAAGTAGATCAAAAATTATTATAGTCGATACTTCTATGTAAGTATAAAATTTCCTCATATTATAATGTTGAAATATTTAATGTAAAACTTACGCAGTAACTATTGTCTAATCTCTGGGATAACGAAAATTCCATCCAAATGCAAATTTTTCTTAATTTTTATTTAGCTTAGGTGACAGGTGGAAATGAAATAGGTGGAAATGAAATGCTCCAGTGACTATTTTTAGTGGTCTGGCAATTGTACCCGTAAGGCTGTAATTAGACTGCTACACTTTGAATTGATCCCAAAAATTTTCGGTTTTGATTTATCATTGTGATATATCAATACAGTTATAGCCCATAATTCTAATTTTTTTAAAAAATATAATATAGGAATACAAAAAATACGACAGTTTGTATTTTTTAACAACATCTTACAGTGCAGAAGACTTTCATGCATAGATTGCGAAAAAGATTGTACCCACTATCATTTGGGATATTTTCAACAACACGAAATAATCGATTTACTTAAGATGCGTAACAAATCCTCTCAAAAGTCCAATGGAATTGGATATGATCAAAGATAATCGCCTACTGTCTTTAGTGTCATCTTCGCGCATTCAAGACCATACTGGAATGTTCAAAGAAAATGATACAATTGATTTAGAAAATGAGGGATCTGCATCAGACAGTGACAAGATTGCTACCATTGGAGATTATGTCCTGATGAAATGGGGCACGGCAAAGTATTCCGGAGACGTTTTATCTGTTTTTGGAGACGGTTTAATGATTAGGTGCATGAAGCAAGGTTTGAAGTTTTGGAGATAGCCTTATATTAAAGATAAGCAATTATATAGCTGGGAAGATGATACAGAAAATAAAGACGCCAAAGTTAGTTAAGAGGGGGAATTACGATATCACAGGGTTAGATGATTCTACAAGTGATGTTAAAATACTCTATATAATTCATTGATCTCAAAGACCAAAAAACTAATACAAAAAAGACAAGCAGATTAATAATAATTAATGCTTAATAAATAAGTATGAAGATGTTTTAAGTTTTGGAGAAATGCGAAGTACAAAGTTTAAAAATATATAAGAGTGATAAGTGTAATTTATAATAAGATAAAAACATTTTTACCTCTATAATAGTGTATTTGTTTTACCCACTCATAACTTAAATTACGTAACTGTTCGTCAAAATATATCTTTGTATTTATTTCATATACTTAATACCACCAAATGGTTACTCATACCTAAAATATAGGTACTTACATTGTTAAACAGATGCGCAGTTTTCTGTTACTAAGAGTTTGCACTACAATGGTTAGCGGTGTATTCTTTATGTAGGTACCTAATATAAATACGGTTTCTGTATCGTAAATTACATCACTTCGTAATTATTAGTTTAGTCATTATGCTTGACTAAGACCGACGGCGTGTACTATAAGTCATGTAACCACGTGTTTTGTACTGTGCATACTTACAACAACCACGTGGCTCGTAGTAAAATACGATAAACGTAGTTTGTTGCTATTATTTCGTAAGCAATATGTACCAGCTGAATGAGCTTATCTTTACCACAGAATAAATAACCTCGACACTGGTCGTCGTATTCGCATTTAAATCATTTATCGTTTTCATTTCAAAATTAGGAATTTTTCATTGTACCTATTTTAGAAACTATTTAGGAAGGTAGTTATTAGGGTAGGTTAGCTAACATTTAAATTACCTACTCATAATTGTCGAATTAAAGGACAACTAAATATAGAGTTGTGTGAGTCATTGTGGATTAAATATATTTCTTCAAAATAACGCTTACGTGTAGGGCTTGAAGAAAATGTATAATAAAAATAGTTTTTCTAAATAAATTCCCTCGTGTTTAACCTCTTTCCTACTTTCAGAAGTGTTAATAAAATGTATTATTTAGAACCCTTTATAACGAAGATATTTATTAAATTACTTAAATAATAATCGTTGCTATACTTTGACCGCTATCATCTGTACTTATCAGCATTTATATTCCTATAAATCTTTCTTTGGTCCCTAACCGTTATTTGCGTCAATAAGTGTGCAAATTGCATCAGTCCTCGGCGCAAAGGTTGTCTGGTAGAAATCACTTTCAGATTTATAAGACCGGTCGTTGTTCTTATATATGAAATTGTACTTCTATTCGTATTTCGGTGTAGAAAAAGAAAATATAATAAAACACTGATTTCGTTGGCCAAATGGTAGCTTATAATTAGAAAGGCCGCCATCTAGTAACCACTCACTGACACTAACACTTAATCGCGCTTCTTACAGCTTCACGACGGTTTGTAAAGATGGCGCCACCGATGGGTACTAGTGAGGAGCTCAGGGTTTTCTTTTCCGAATTAATCGTAAGCTGTTTACGTTTTTATTTCTAAAAAGATGATTAACGCACTCACGCACTGAGCCCGGAAGTCCCGGAACGCAAGCAAACCGCACTGTGCGGGCGCGGTGAAATTTCATTCCTTTGAAAGTGTGAAATCTTTTTCAGAAACACAATATTACCGCACCTAACCAAACGCAGATAAATAGCGAAATAAAACAAATGTACGAAGAATGTATCAACTATATAAACCTTTGGATAACACCCTTACAATCCTTAAAATGCTTCGAATGGACGTGTTTAAAGAAGGATCTACAATTTGAAAAAATCACAGATGCTCAAGTGTTTTTGAGGGATAAAGGAATTCCTGTTGACGCAAAACTATTTGAAGAGTTCTGCCTGCTTAAGAATTTTCTGAACACAAAACAGAGCGATTTTTATGACGAGCTCGCTGAATAGCAATGGTGTATCTTTTTTAATACAATTAACGACAGCTCAAGAGTTTCAGAATTTCTGAAGATTTGTTAATATTTCTTTTGTATTTTGCCACACAACGCAAATGTGGAGAGAGTCTTTTCTCTCATGACTTCTTAGTGGACCAAAGAGAGAAACAGACTTTCAGTGGAGTCAGTGAGAGTCATATTGCTTACGCAATATAACTATAAACACGTGACGTGAACAATTTTATTGCGAAATAGCTGGAAAAAACAACTTTTTGCATGCGATTATAAGTAAATAAAAACGTATTTAAATACTATGATTTTTATTTAATGCAGGTGCGTGACCGGACATTTTTTTTCAAAGTCAGGATTTTTAGACATGTCAGACAGGATTTTGCACTTTTAGGCCTGGTAACCCTAAGCGTATGGCACACGGCCATATTCTAAAACTCTTTCAGAAATCAAAAATAATTGAGTATGCTGTGATATTTGTACTATTACTGAAACTTTTAATTTAAATTTCATAACACCTCTAAAATTCATATTACCTGGAAATACTTTTTCGAACAACAGAACGCGAGTAACCCGGGTTCGATCCCCGCCGGCACCAATGAAATTGTTAATTGCAATTTTAAGTGCTGATATACCACGTGCTCGGCGGTGAAGGAAAACATCGATAGGGAACCTGCATGTCTGAGGAATAAGAAAAAAATATTTCGTAGACATGTGAAGTTCGCCAACACGCATTGGGGCAGCGTGGTGGACACTTCCTTGCCCTAAAACCCTCTCAGAAATGAGGGAGGCCTGTGCCCAGCAGGTACATGGTAGGCATACGTCCATATATAGGCTGTAACTTTTTTACTTTTTCAAACTCTGTGTGGAGGAGGTCCAAGGCGTATGTCCAGAACAAATAAAAATGTTAATAATTTTACTTATTATTACTGATTAACATTCTGAACTATGAGTAAAATTATTTGATTAGGGTGACATTATATATAGGGGTAGATTTAGCTAAGGTCTAAATTCATAATATCGGGATTAGGGAGTGCCATGAGAGTTCAATATTGAAGTTTTAAGTTGAATAACATTCATCTTAAAAAAAGGAAAAAATCGATATTAATTTCATCATTAATAATAATTTTTATATAAATGAAACTGTTAATTAATTTGGTGAAGTTAATTTTAAAGTTAAATATACTATATTCTATTTATCTGACAATATAAAATTCTTGACCAATTCATAAGAAAATACTTATAGGTAGGTAGGTAGAGGAATCCTAAAATTGTGTTGTGATTATTCTCTTAGACCAGCCCCTATGCGATAATTGTAGGACAATTTGTTTAAAATTTATTTTATGTTCTTTGTCAGGAGACTCATTTTCTAGTTCATATAAAATTTTGGAAAACTCCAAATGAATCCTTACCATCTGGCAACTTTAGTTCCGAGTGACCAAAGTTATATATTTTACCATATAAAATTTGACGCACAATGGTAATTTTTTATCGCCACTTAATGAACACCCGAAGAAAAAACTTCAGGGGCACGTTAATTCACAAGAAACAGGAAAACAGTAGCGTCGAGGTCTCCTCTGTCCAAAAGGCGTCTGTCTCGCCGACTGCGGAAGATGTGTGATTAGTTCAGCCTTGCTTCTTATCTAGAATATTCAGTTTTCGTTACATGCGATGCATTGTAATGACATGATAATTGTTACAAAGGTAATTGTAATTTTTTTTTAATAAATCTGAATACAAAAAAGCCAAAACTCGATAGAAGAACTCAATAAAATTCAACACTGATTTTATTCAGTTCATACACTATTCGTAATTAATTTAATGCTGAGCATCTTGCTTGTTAAATAAATGGAGAACTTATTTAAGTTGAGATACAATAATTCAGCTCGTCTTTTTTAATCATTACTCTTTTTTTAACATTATTAATGGATATTTTTAAACATTTTAAGTGGTATAGCCAACGTAGTAATATGGGTAAGTATTGTTTATATTTTTTAATAAAAATCTCGCAAATACAATAGCAATATCCTATACTATTAAACGAGCAATTCTTGTATATATGTATATATATATATATAATCGGGATCTCGGAAACGGCTCCAACGATTTTCATAAAATTTAGTGTCCAGGGAGTTTCGGGGATAATAAATCGATCTAGCTAAGATTTATTTTTAGAAAATGTCTTTTTGTCCGTGTTTTTAGGCAATTAAAAACTGCTACAATATAGTTAGAATAAGAAGGTAAATTTTGACAGTGTGGTAATGATTATAAATAGCTTATTGGTATAATGGGCGGTCACAAAATCGTAAAACCCCGGTTCGAGCCCAGACCGACCGACCGACTTTTTTATTTTTTTTTTCAAGTTTCTTTCTTTTTTGAGAAAATATATTTTTTTCGAGCCCTTTTTTTAGTATTTTTTAAAAACACGAAATTTTAAATAAAAATAATTGCACTCATGATTTTTTATTCAAATAACCAGTTCAGTTTTTTCTGTTATGTCGCTAAGATCAAAAAATATTATTTATAATTCATCAGTATGTAATTTGTATCTAAATATAATTTTCAAAACACACGAATTAAAAAAATCGAGCGAAAAATACCGAGCAAAGCTCGGTCAACCGGGTACTGTATAATATACATAAATAAGCAAGGTCACTAAGTTCACTTTCTACTTCCATCACGCTGTACGCAACTTTCACATCGGGAAATACTCCGTTATAGCTTGTAACAAAAAGTATAAAATATTATTGCATAACTCAATTGCATTTTATCGATGTTGTAGAATTATTGTTTTTTTTTTAATTCTGAATGTAATACGTAGAATAATGGAAAGAATACATTTACATAATTAGTTTTCTTGTTGAAAATATGGGTATTTGAACGTACCCATGGCCTTAGTCAAGATCTTTGACATTGCGATTTGCTGTCATTATGAAATAAATTGACATGATTGAGCGAAAATTTAATATAATTGTCAGTGTTATATATTTCATAAACCGATGTACTTAGTTTATTGAACTTACGCAAATGCCTATTTTCAACAATTAACATTAATATAATATATAATGTAATCTAATTCATTCATTATAATGAACCTTTAAATATGAAAGCTCTGGGTAAGTGTGCACGAGGTAAAAAGTGTCTTTTTTAATTTATTCTATTTTTTCGTATTTAATTAGGACGCAATTAGCGTTAGCGTGCTTACTATTATAGGATATTATTGATGCACTTACAACCGTACGATTCTAATTTAGCCCCCAGAAGCGTTTAGCCAGCAGGTGTAGTAGGTAGGTGTCTAATTTAGTCAGTGGATGAGTGGTCACCTACTATAACTGTGTGTATACTAGCGATCCGCCCCGGCCTCGCACGGGGGATTTGTGGATCTCGGCGACGGCGCCATCTAATCTATCGGGTTTAATTATGAATGTAAACCATTCTCGAATCAACTTAATCACACATACAAAATTTCATCAAAATCGGTAGGTACAGCCATTTAGGAAGAGTTCAGTCACGTCATACATACGGACAGAATTTAATATATATATTATTTAATGACATTTACAGAAAAACATATACATTAAATAATTTTATAACTTCGCCAAACTGTAAAGACAGTTTGTTGGCGAATAAATGCACTCTTATATCCTAATATTAATTAAATATGTACTCAACCCACATAATATAACAAAAAAAAAAATAGAAATTTTAAACATAAACACTATAACTTCCACACTCCATCAATTCCAATTATATGTCTATAATATGTACTATACCTATCTATGGAGCATCAATTCATTATAAACATCAAATTCATTAAATTGAATTTAGTTAGCAGTTTTTTAGATAGAATATTTCATTTTTAAAGAAATTACAACCAAAACATAGTTGGTTGATTACAGCTATAAATTTAAACTGCATGTGATTCTCTTGTTTGTATGTATTTACTTATTATTTATAATAGCAAACGCCGTTTCAAAATACGGAAGTTCTCATGCCTTTTAACATTGTCTACTAGTTAACCATACGTTATATGAAAAAATTAATGTTGGAAGTTGCAAATTTAGGAAATACTAACAAATTTTTACAGTTTGATTTTAATGAATTTAATGTCGACGTGTAATGATAATAAGTTAGAACTTTTACCTTTGTACGTTTTATTAGAGCAAAATATTTACGAGATTTTTTTTGTCATAGATATTTTGCTCTTACATTCTATTTACACTGAATACATTTTTATTATAATTTTTTTGTATGTATGAAGTAGGTGTGCTCTAAACTAAATAAAACATAATAAATTAATTTTACAAAATAGCTCGTATGAATAAAAATTAACTTTAATTACTTATTATCTTAAATGGAGACCTTAATTGAATGTAAATATTAATCGTTATTGTTTTTTTCTATATATGTATGTATGTGTGTAACGAAAATGTTAAAAATGTTTATTTTAGCAATTATTATAATATTCTGAAGACCGCATGGACCATCAAAAATGCACATGATTTATGTAGCTTAGTTAATTATTTACGGTTCTGGTAACGGTTGCTTTATTAACATTGGTGGTGGTTTTTTTTTATATAATTATCCAAAATGTATTATTTATGTACAATTTTTTTAAAGGCTTGTGTATGCATAGAGACGAGTATATTTTAATTTTCAAAACAAAGCTGGCTGTGAACGCGTATGCGCTGTTTTTGGAGTATAAATAATGTTTACCCGATCATAGTAACCTAAATCATCTTAAAGGTTATACATAACAATTAATAATCACAAAATTACCAGTAACTAAATTTCAATGTCATTGAAACGAAGTAAAAAGTAGGGTTTTTGCGATATTTGCGCTCGGCCTTCGTGCACAATGATTCTATTAGAACGGTCTGCGTATAGTGTTTTCATTACTAAAACGAACGTTATTCCAAATTGAATGGCTATTGTACTATTATAAAGGCTCAAACTATACTATAGTGGACATAAGATATAAAATTAGTACATCTTCCAAACCTTTACTTTACTATGATAATATTTTAATTTATTAAAATCATTGTGGTGTTTTTCGATAACGTACCAATTATTTTGTCGTGAATTCTCGTTCGAATTGGTTTTGCGGTAGGGGAAGATGAAAACAATCACCCGATGGGTGCGTTTGGCAGAAAAAAGCGCTAGCAAGCGCTTGTAAGCAAAATGGCGATCGTAAGCGGTAAGCGCTGTCAAGTCGTAAGTAGCTATTTTCCTCTAGGACACGAAGGTAGTTTTAACCGGGGAACCTAACCTAAATATATGTTTGTGAAGTATTCATATTAAAAACTTACCAATCATGAATTTTTAATAACATGTATATGTCTATTCATGTAATTATATTACTTAAAACTAATATTGCACAAACAACTTATAAACTCTACTTCAAAACAAACAAATTAAATAAGTAAAACCGGCCAAGAGCGTGTCGGGCCACGCTCAGTGTAGGGTTCCGTAGTTTCCCGTCCGACACAATAAGTGTTCCCACTTATGAGTTTAAAGGTGGGTATCCATTATGTTCGCGCTCCAGCAGCGCTCCGCGCTCCTGCAACTGCTCCCGGCAGTGGGTACTGTTGTTTCCATCCAAGTTCAAAATAATTTTCCTAGAAAGTCCTTATAAAGTTCTACTTTTCAGATTTTTTCATATTTTCTAAACTTATGGTTCAAAAGTTAGAGGGGGGGGGGGGACACATTGTTTTTTACTTTTGGAGCGATTATTTCCGAAATTATTGACATTATCAAAAAGTGATTTTAGTAAACCCCTATTCATTTTTAAATACCTTTCCAACAATATATCACACGTTAGGGTTGAAATTAAAAAAAAATCACTTCCCAATTTACATATAGGGGGGCTACCCTAATAAAACATTTTTTTCCAATTTTTATTTTACCACTTTGTCGGCAAGATTGATACACATATTGGTACCAAATTTCAGCTTTCTAGTGCTAATGGTCACAGAGATTAAGCGAGGACGGACAGACGGACAGACAGACATGGCGAAACTATAAGGGTTCTATTTTAGCGCTAGTAAGCACTTGCTAGCGCTTTTTTCTGCCGAACGCACCCGATGTTTTTGCGTTGAAGTTTACCTTGTTTTTTGTGATAAACAAATAGGATAATAGGCTTTGTTATAGAATAAGTGTGACAAACGAACACACAGTCCACTTGATGGTAAGTGCATGCTGTATTTATCCTCTCTTAAAAATCAAAACTCAGATGCGTTGTCATTCCAAAGGACTAAGATGGAATGCTTCGTTTTCATTAAAAAAGTTCTTCGATTCTCTACACTTACCATACGAATCAGTAGCCATGAGATGCTATTTTACGCCGGTATTCTGTGAGAGTGTGGTCCGGTATACCCGGTCGAACCGACCCCACTCGTGCTAGAACCATAATAGCCGCAGCGTGGCCCTACCACCTATATAAATACCACCACTAAATACCTATATAAATATACCACCATGTATAAATTAATTTAAAATGTCGAAGAAGGCTTGACAGAATTCACTTTTACAGCGATTATACTTAAAAAATGCTTGTAATCGTCTTAGAAGTTGTATTTCTCTGAACTTTTAAATAGACCGCGTGCTGCATTATGTTCCTATTGGCATGTCTTGCGCGCACATTTCGTTTCGTACTTAAATTTTAACAAATAAAAACAGAAAATTATATCTTGTGATAAAAAGGAGAGTAAATCACGATTTAATTTTGTGTAACCATGTACTGTCGCAACGTGGCGATATTGATATTTAGTTTTCACTTTCAATGCGAATTTCTTAAACTCTCGCGTAATGTTTCGATATTTCAAACGAGGCGCGTTTGCATAAGGCCACGGACGAAATGTGACTTTGCCGTGACGTGGTACTTTTTAACGTTTATGAACTTCTGTAAATTTACTGTAATGTAATAATTACGAAAAATTAAATAAAGCTTTATTATTTTTGGGATATCTATATAATTTTCTATATAATTATTACGAAAAATTAAAGATATGAATGGAAATGTACCCATATAGAGATAGAAACGCGACATGTGACTCTTTACCATGACTATAGAGTGTCAGTCAACATGTAATGAGAAATTAACGTGTATGTAATTTTAATTTAACATGATACGCTAATAATAACATTTGATAGCTAACATGTTTCCTCGTAAGGCCTTTTATTGTAAGTAGGGATGTAACGATTCCGATACCGATACGATACGATATATCGGTCTGCCGATTATATTGATCGATATATCGGCATCGCCGATTATATACAACCGATATTAAGAGTTAGAAAAACGTGCGAAACGAACAACGCACGTGCGAGGTTCTTAGTTCTTACTTAGCTCAGTTGCCTCAGAATGACTGTTTTCAACTGCAGGTTTAATACAAAATAATTTGCGTCACAGATTATCTACTAATAATTTAAACAAACTTTGTTTTGTTAACAAAAACCTACCTAAAGTTAACTTTGACTATATTTTATATCGGTTTGCTTTCGATAAATGAAAATTACTTTCTTAATTAACGTTTTGATTCTTGATTATTTCGTATAAATAAATTAATGTTCTCTTTGAATTGTAAATTGAAATTTTGATTTGACATTTTTCCTTCTACTTATTAGAGACTGAACCTTCTCTAATAAATATAGGTAACTTTTATGCTTAATAAAGATAATTATTCATTAGTTTTTTTTCTATTTCGATACCTTTTTAATATTATTTATATTAAAAAGGTATCGGTATCGCCGATTGTTTATTTGTATCGGCGATTGTTTATTTGTATATGTGATATTGTATCGGCACAAACACACAAAAAAAACAATTATGTATCGTTACATTCCTAATTATAAGGTTATAAAATTCATAATAACATACTATCGTGTAACTTGCAAGTATTATGTGTTTCTGTGTAAATATAGTTTAAATACTAAAGGCGACGCGTTGCAGTATTTTTAAATTTTTTTGAATCTGTGTTAATTTACTGAAATGTAATTATTCCGTTATACTAAATCAGTTTATGAAAGAACATTTCCGACACCAACGGGATGATGAGATGTGGGGTAGACCTTGCGCTGCCACTACATATCAATTATCTCGTTGGTCTATACCCGGGATTTTGTTGAAACCATTCTCTGAATAAAAAGTTCACGTAAGATTTTCATCGATTCCCGTCCGTAAATGAGATTAGGTGTGAGAGAGAGAGAGAGAGAGAGAGAGAGAGAGAGAGAGAGAGAGATAGCTGACGCAATTATTTTGTTTGTTCTTTCTAAAATTTTCCCCGCTTTAGTTATATAGTACATTATTTATGCTGATGTAATAACTAATAATAGTAATTAACTGGCAGTCTGACCGAAATTCGGTTATTGTTACCCTGAAAAGTAACGAGATGAAACTGATGTTATTTGACCAAATTAATATAACATGTATACAACAAAATTGCAACCGCGAGCACCGTTAAACAACGGCGGCTTTTATTATTGTACCTAATCATTATCCGAAAACAAAAGTTCTGAACGTTCCGTTATTTCCGTACGCTGCTAATTGTGACCAACCAAACAGTGAAATTCATAGCTTCCGACATTTTGACCTAAATGAAAAATCAAACCACTTAGTTCTCAGACAGACATCAATTATTACCATTTACCATTTAAAGTGCTAGTTAACTCGTATAATCCACGTTAAGGAAAAAAAATGTTAAGTCTTCTAAAAGTTATAATATTAATATAGGTTAGGGATACATGAAATGTGTGACACAGTGGCACAGCGTGACAGGCAGTTTCCAATCGTATTTAAAAAAATAATACACGCATAATATCTAAGGCTTGTGGCAGTTTATTTAAAATAGCGACTTAAATGTAATCTATATATAACAAATTAATTCAAAGAATTTGGACATTATTAAAGACGACATAAGTAGCATCTGTGCCTGTGATGGCGGCGTGAGCACAGAATAAATAATAGTACTACGTAGCGTGAGCAAGTCCACGATGTAAGGTTACTTACATCGTCCCGTGGGTGTCGTAAGAGGCTACTCTCGGAAATGCCTAAAATAAATCAATTTATATGTGCATTAATTGTCCCTATTGTATTTAAAGTATCCACAATCAAGCGTCAAACGATTAATTGATCCCCATTCAGCTTGCATAGGTTTTTGATATGCGACCTTCGAACATTTGCATGAATGACTGATTGCTCAACGCAAGCAGGCGGTCGTACGAAGAGGCAGCAAGCAGCAACCGAGTTTCCGTTTAGAAACCGATGTTTTGTATTATTGGGCAACAACGCCGCTGACGGTACCCTCCTACTTAATGTGCAGTTTGCCTATAACTACCTATATTGTTTGTGCCATTTGTCTTATCGAAGTCACAAATTCATGTTCTTGCGGTACCTGTTGCTATTTCTAACGTATTGTGTAAAGATTTTTGTTTACATAATTCGAGTTAATGTCAAGTATAAAGAAGGAAGATATAGAAACAATTTTTTTTATGAAATACTTATTTAAACAGAGCTCTGATTCTTCTTGGGGCTTGCATTCGACAAATACTAAACTACTAAAGGTCATTTTATTTATAAATAATTTGGACTTTACCCAACCCGCTGCTTCGGGCATTATTCGTAACATGTGCACATGAATTACTGTTAAATAAATAAAATACATAGGTAAAACTGAAATATTAAAACAATGGGTGCGTTTGGCAGAAAAAAGCGCTAGCAAGCGCTTATAAGCGCTAAAATAGTTTTCGGCCAGGACACGATTGCTACTTCAATAGCGCTGACACAATCCGCCATTTTGCTTATTTAATTTGTTTGTTTTGAA
Source organism: Parnassius smintheus behrii (assembly GCA_036936625.1). Classification (NCBI taxonomy): domain Eukaryota; kingdom Metazoa; phylum Arthropoda; class Insecta; order Lepidoptera; family Papilionidae; genus Parnassius; species Parnassius smintheus. The sequence continues at coordinate 28,174,943 of JAUPFT010000010.1, read as the reverse complement.
GTAGAGTTTATCAGTTGTTTTGTGCAATATTAGTTTTAAGTAATATAATGACATGAATAAACATATACATGCTATTAAAAAATCATGATTGGTAAGTTTTTAATATGAATACTTTACAAACATATGTTTAAATTAGGTTAGATTCCCCGGTTAAAACTAACATCGTGTCCTGGAGGAAAATAGCTACTTACGATTTGACAGCGCTTACCGCTTACGATCGCCATTTTGCTTGCAAGCGCTTGCTAGCGCTTTTTTCTGCCAAACGCACCCAATACATTACAGAAAAAAACAATACTCTTATGTAGGTATGTATGCAGTACGAGCAACGAAATAAAGATTCTAAAAATATGTTAATCGATGTCCTCCGTAAAACAGCAAACAAGAACGAAATATTTTGTTGTTTACTATTTAAAGTCGGTACCTGTGTTGTATTAGACATCGAAAAAAGACAAGTACGTTTTTAAGGGTATATTTTATGATGTTTTTAAGAAATTCTAAAAGTTGCTTAAGTATAAGTATCTATATTTTGGAACGCGAATAAACACAATTGACGTCATATCAAATGATCTTTGTATCGACAGATCGTAATGTTATTTTCGATACGTAAGTAGAGCTAACTTTAGACGCAAATCTCTCGCTCAAATGATGTTTATAGTAACAACACGTAGCTATAAACTAATAATTTATTTATATTGAAAATTGCGGGAAAACGAAACCGCAGCTTACAAAAATAAGATAATTACGTAATAACATTTAGCTTTAAATTAACGTAAAAATTTCGATTTCGGCGTAAATGTGCACAATAGACTCTGTCAACTATACTAGACAAATTGTTATGCCAAAATACATACCCCAGGCTGATGTTCCAAACTCATGTAGTAAGATACCGATCGTGTTCAGAGATGCATATTAGAATGTAGCGAAAGAGATTCGGGGGATATAGCTATTATATGATATGCTGTGCTGTAATATCATGGGAAAAAAATTTTAATTTTGTTTTTGCAAAAACGTTTGGATTTGAGATGAAACGTGATGTGAGGTCAATAGTTTTAAATAAGCGTTAACGTAATATGAATAACGTTACATGAATTAAATTATAACGTACATTATAAAATATTGTTTTACTGACTTGCCTTTGGGACATTAAATACAAAATGTATCTTGCAATTAAACAGTGAACTGAAATAAATTTCTTACTGAATTAATTTTAATAATATAAATAGTAATATGTTTTCTTTTTCATGATAATTGCATAAAACACACACACACACACACACACACACACACACACACACACACACACACACACACACACACACACACATCATACATATATATATATATATATATATATATATATATATATATATATATATATATATATATATATATATATATATGAGTTTGTAACTAATATTAAATATGGCTATCGTTTGTTCTCATTATGATCAGATAATTAAGCATAACAAATCTTTTCTCTTTACTTATAAAGAATGCAGTGGTTTAACGCTCTGGAAATATGCAAAAAGGAGGCTGATCCCGAAAGTATAACCTTTTAATGTTACTTTTAGTGTATAAAACATGGAAAAAATATGTGTAGTGTAGTATATATCATCACTGTCGGTTTTGCTGCCTGGCGACGTCGAGTTTCATTTTGAATTTGCCTCACTTAAATTTTGTACAGTGCTACTTACGTGAACGTGGTTTACGTTGTGGAGCCACGCGGCAGCTATGTATACCTATTATTTGTAGCACGCATGCAGCGGGGAAGAACCACGCTCTCACAGAATACCTGCGTAAAATATTCGTTTAATACTGCTGTGTTTCTTATGGTGAGTGTAGAGAACCGGAGATCCTTTTTACTGAAAAGGAGGCATTCCATCTTAGTCCTCACGGATGACAAAGCATCTGCATTTTGATCCGTAATCGAGGATAGATGTAGATGTCTATGGGCCACAGCAACCACTTACCACCAGGTGGCCTGTGTGCTAGTTTGTCACCCGTCTCCTATAAAAAATGTGTTACGATTAACCATATTATTTAAATTACGAGCAGATCCTTTTATTGAACATTTCTGAAAGTGTCGTTGCGGAAATGTAATAGTTCCATTTAACTTTCATCGTTACTATCTAAAACGATATCAGTCAGCGGTTGATTGCACGACATTGTACTCTCACATAAATTAGCGCAAAGTGATTTACATAGACCGGCGTCGTCACTCATATGCCAACAGGGCCAATGACCGCAGCGCCAAGTGGTCACCCCAATGGCATCCAACTAGTCTGGCATAAAATTACTGACCCCAGATTCGAACACATATATTGAATATATTGAATAAAGGAACACGCGAAAGAACGTATGCGAACCGACCGCTTTTCATACTTTGTACAGGAAACAGCACTGATATTGGAAACTGCTTTGTAGCTATATGTATATCGACTTACAACCACGTGTTTTTGTTGCACGTATAACAGAGCACATTTATTAAAATATTTCGAATAGAATAAACATCAAAATATTTTACAGCGAGGCGCAGTAATTTTTTGTTCTGATAAAACTTTAAATATAGTTTCTTTCGCGCCGTGAAATGCAAATGACGAGCTTTTGTTGCTTGGCATAGAGCCGTGTTCGGTTAGAGAATCCGTTTTGTCTTGGACAACAAAATACCAACAAGGTAGCGTCAATGTTTATTCTTTATCAGCCCGTAAGAGTCCACTGTCGGAAATGGACCTCTTCCGTTGTACGAAGGATTTCATTTAATCTTCACGCTGAGGCGGGTTGACTGACGATCGCTCGGCTCGCTGAGTGATCGGACGGTTTGCATCTTTGACGTTGCTGCCCGTTGCCGGTATGGGCGTCTGGTCTGATCTAAACAAGAGACTATACCGCCATCCATCCACTGGAAGCCATTGGATTATCCTGGCATTTCCGTAAGAGCCTCTTACGACGACCGCGGCACGAACTGATTGGATAGATTCTTTTATTTCGCCACCACGCGGTACTGTTTAACACACAAATTTTCTTCGTTACACCCAAAAAGAGAATGCAGCATAGTTCTTATGTTTTTTCATATATTTTAATCCATTTTCATCCATCCATCTATTACGGATTATCAAAGAGTCCGCTGCTGAACATAAGCCTCCCTCATGGATAGAGTTGCCACCTTTTTCTTTCAAGAAATATCGTATTTTTCCCTAAAAAGATGCAAAAATATAGTACTTTTTAGAAATTCAGAAGAAAAAAGTAAACATTTATTTTTAATCTATGTATTTTTCCATAAAATATAATTGTTATTGCTCCTTCCACATTACCTTTAAAATAATTGTCATCAATGATAATTGAGTCTGAGCAATTTAGATTCATATTAAAATAAATTAACAGTTCATTTTTAGTTAAATGAATACCTGATCTTTTTATTTCTTCTTTCAATTTTACAATCATGATGGAAAAAAACTCTTTCCGTAAAACTTATAATTGCCGACATAAGTCGTGAGCATACTTTTTATTGGTCGATACGACGTTGACCACGCTGACGTTCAACGTGATTGGTTCATCAGTCAATTCTCGTCATCTATTGGTTTCGAACGTATCATTCGGCTTCCGTACACTTCAGAGCAATAATTTTAGTGATAACTTTTTTAATTAGTTTATTTTCATTAATTGTTTTTGTTACCTCGTTGTTAATTGTTGTTTGTGCATTCCTTGTTATTAATTGTTTTTGTTATTTCTTGTTTTTAATTATTTTTGTTGTTATAATTTGAGTGTTCAGATTTTGGTATTAATATGCAAAGACAGATAGACGTATATAAACAGACTGCTGAGGCGACTAATGTCTCAGTAGCTACTGTACGGCGCACCGCAACACCAGATTTTATGGAAGGCATATTGCCTCTTCCTTCTTCTTAATAAAATAATCAATTCTAACCACCAGGTATACATTAAATACTTTATAGTAGATAGTAAAATAACGGACACAAATATATGCAACATTACTGTATAAAAGTAAAAGTTGATGTGTTCGAGTAAACATTTTCATAAATGCCGGCGAAAATATTCAATTACGAATTGAAATAATAAAGGTACCCAATAATTTTGCCCGATGGTGTACCTACCTCCCACCACAGTTTATCTGTGCTCACGACTCGTGTCGGCAATTATACTTGTTCCAGACTTTCTATCACAGTAATTGATATAAGAAAGCGCGCCATTTGAATTAGGGATAAAAATATAGTACTTTTCGTTCTATAATAATATTGCAATTGACGACACACACACGCGCGCACACACACACACACACACACACACACACACATATATATATATATATATATATATATATATATATATATATATATATATATATATATATATAATAGTACGGATGGCAACCCTACTGATGGATTGGCTCATAGAAGGATATGGGATATTTGTCACAGTTACCGCTCCTAGCAAGCGGGTTGAACCGCAGTTTTCATTAGTTATCTAGAGGGTGCTGCCTATTACACTGTGTGATAGTACCACCTAGTTAATAATTTATGAGTATACCCTTATAATCAGCAGATATTTGTATATTATTTCTTAAAAGATCTTGCGTGTTCTTCAAAACAGTTATTGCATCAGCATTATTGAACTTGCGTAGGCTAAAGAAGTACAACACTTACCTATAAACAAGATTTTTTTCAATTCATGTTTCAAGTATATTTTTTATATCCAGAGATATCTCTGATCCGCCATTAACCAGTATTCGAAAATGTCGACCAGAAAGAATGCGAATGCGATGAGTGGGCTATAACAGGTTCGCGTCTACTGCGCAGTACCGTTTAGATAAGCGGTCAATGTAGGATACCAAGTTGCTAACTCATAATCGGCCAGTTGTAAATAGGCCACTGTCTGCTGAATAACCATTTACTACATTATACCTACTGATACCTATATTATTTCGATTAAAGTAGTGTCGAATGAAGATAATGTGTCAACCAGCTGATTATGATAAAGTAAAAATAATAAACGACTTACGAGTAATTGTTAAGCTAGGAGTTATTTTTAAAATATTTATATACTTAGGTAAAATGTTAAGTGTGCCGCATTATCAAGAAATTAAAGTAAGCCTTCGTAGAGATAATTAATTAGGAACAACATTTATTGTGGGCTTGTTCCCAATCAGGTCTTCCGTAACAAAATATGCATAACATGGGTGATATTAAGCTATATATATATATTATGTGCGAGCAGCTATGCAGGTAGGGAAAGAGACCATTGTCACTTTGACCTAAAAGATCTATTGTGATCGCTGCTATGGCTGTAGTTCACTGCTAAGCCCTATGTCTTCAATGAATAGGAGTTACTTAGCTGTGAGCAATTTTACTTCTTCTGGGTGGAGTACATAGTTTACTAGAGGAGTGTTACGTTCGAGCATTAAGGATCCCCTATATATAGACTGCCTCGCCACTGAATCCAATATTATCCAAGAGTATTTCGAATAATATATATTTATATTTTACTAAATATCATACGTCGAATATGACAGGAAGATCTTGTGAGTTCCATTTAAGAATTCTTTGTCGGTAAAACGATTCCCAATCTCTCATGATTCACATACAACTGATTACGTATAGCCTGAGTACGAAGAAGCAGTAAAAGTCACTGGTTAACATCAATCACATCACAGAAAATAGAGAAACTGGTTACGGGATGGTAAAAAATATCCTCAATGCCATATTTGCACTTAGATAAAATATCCAGACCAGAAGCAATTAATATGTAGGTCATACAAAAATGAGTTCTTTGTGGGATTCGTCCCCGCGGTTATTTCAGCGTACGCAGCCAAACACGTAGCCAGTGTCAAAGTATCATCATACGATAATTCATTCAAACAATAATGTATTGTAAGGTTTTAAAGAATAAATCGAATGTTTCGAAGGGTTTAGTTAAAATACTTAGGTTAACTCACTCAATAAGTTTTGAGATGCTCGTAATTTAAAAATGGAACGCACCCGTGTTACGAGTATATGTTTCTAAAAAGAAATTTAAGAATAATTTTAATTAATAATTTAAATTTTATTTTAAGAATAACAAATTTAATATAAAAATAAAATAGACCAATTTTACTTCTACTCCCCTCCCATAAGCGAATTGCTCAACATAAAAAAAACAAAGTTCTATTAATTTTCTTGCAACGCTTCCCGTGCTTTTCATTTAAACCAATGGATCTTAACCGTGAACATTTGCGCATTATGATATTATTTTAAATTTGATTATAACCGAAACGGTCACAATCAACATTAGGGGACTCAAAAAAAGTAAAATAAATATTAATAGTATCTAGAATACTTTTTGTATATCTCAAAACTTATTGAGTGTCCCACGTATGTATAGACTACTTTAAATTAGTGTATTATTCGATTCAAACTTAATGGCGGTTCGGAAGTTAGCTGCGAGTGCAGGTGCGCGCAGGTACAGTCAAGTTGACAAAAATTTAGGCTCAATTTAATTATTTTAATAACTGAAAGTGTTGTGTTTTAAGTTCTGTACATATAGTACATAAATGTCAGTTAGCAAGTATGAGGAGGGTTCAAGGAAGAAAAATACAGATGAATTAAGAACCTCATCCTTTTTTGAAGTCAGTTAAAAATAAAACAGATTTTATAAATAATATATAAAGTTTTTATTTTCATTTTAAGTTAAGGGCTGTATCTCTTCCATAAAAACGTCTTTGCTTGTGGAAGGAGCTTCCATGGAAACATCACTTCCTTCGTCTTCTCTGGAATCTGATTCCTCCTCAGACTCGGTATCTGATTCATCGTCGCTGACATGGATTATAAATTCGTCCGTCAATCTATCAACGACAACGTCACTTTTTTTGTACTCTTCCTCTATCTTGATCACTTTGTATCGTCCGCGACGCATATTTAAACAAAATAATAAAAGTACTTTCCCACAACCAACAACAGTCTAAAACTTAATGTGTGTAACACACCGATGAAAACAAAACAGTCAATAACAATAAAAACGTAACGGAACAAAAACAAACAAAAAAACGTAACAAAACAATTAACAAACAGTAACAAATTATGGGCTCAACTCATTGAGTTACAATACCTATAGAGTCACAAACAGACAAATAAAATGTCCGCGCCAAAACTCGGCGCACGCTGCGAAGTGCGCAGAGTTTTTGTTTAGTTGTAAGGCGACCACAATCCTCGTACAACGTCCGCGATGCCAAAGTGTTCGGTGATTTCCTGCCCAAATAACAGCAGACACGTGCGAAAAAAGGATGGTGTTTCATATTTTAGGTAAGTATCATACCAAATTTACGTATTTATGTATCCACAGTGCATGTTTTCATTTAAATTTCAATAATTTTCATTTTATTAGCAAACTAAATCACTCACCGCCGACCGCGCGGCGCCGCGATAACGTGCCCTTGAGTGAATGATGATGACATTGCATACGAGCGACTTTGAACATTGTACAAGCAGGTTAACGTCTAAATTCGAGCAAATGTCATTTTGAACTATATAATATCAAAATATATAGGTATATGGAACGGCGCTCGGACATTTTTTGAGTATTGTCAGTTAGAGATTGTGACTCTATAGGTATTGTAACTCAATGGCTCAACTGTACGTAAGCAGGAGTGTACGTAACTCAAACACTAAAAGCAAACGCGTCGCGTGAGTGCGTATGAGACAGAGAGCGCGCGGCAGCGCGCGCGGGGATGTGCCCCGCCACCACGTCCCTCTACATCCCGCTGATACCCAAAAATTGTGTTCTGCGCATCGGAACGTACGATGTTCCGAGCCGCCATTAAGTTTGAACAAATGTATACTAGTAATCTTTTAAAGTACCATATTACGTTTTTAAATGAGTGATATATAAACGTTACCTTTTTAGGTTAACAAGGACCAAACAATAGGCGGGTTTTTGGGGCTATGTATTCGTGTCTCGTAAAAGGCAGTATACGTTTGCATCGGTGTGAACGTGCCTCGAAAACGTTATTTTTCCGGTTTATTATGAACTTGTTTTAGGCCACCTCAGTAAAACGACAAACGTTAACTAGTTATTTTAGCAAAAACAATTCGGTGACTAAATTAGATGTGTTTTAAATTGGTGATGCAACGAATACTACTTTTACGAATACGAAATCCGAATATGAAACATACTATTCGGCGAATACGAATATCTCGCCATGGTAATAAATAACTAATTCATTTGATAATTTTCTTTGTTCTTATAATTAGAATTAAAAATAGGCAATCTTTTATTTTAAAAACAAAATGTTTTTCTGGGTTAAGCGATTTATTTTTCTGTCTGGATGTTCTCAGCCATTAAAAAAAGCCTTGCCGATGCAAAAGGCAAAGAAATTTATACATGGTTTCAGTGAAAAATATTTTTAGGCGAGTTTTTTCAGTCTTAGAAAATGGACATCTTCTCGCCAAAAGGCTATTGTATCAGCAGTTGGCGATAAATTTGGGAACTTTAGATAAGCGTCTCGTTTGTAGTTTGCGAATCCCTTGTAAAAAATATTTTGAAATTAAATTTTACTTTTACTATGTAGATGACAATGAGTACCTACATTTATCTGATATCGATATGATTTATCGAAGTGTTTCCATATGTCACTTTGATCTCGTTTACGAGAAGACATTTCAATTTCAACTTCTTTCTTTCACTTGCAGCAACATCACAAGACAAATTAAACAATACTCTCTTGCTTGACTTGTCCTTTCGTTCGACTGTCAAATGAAATGAATGAAAATGAATCAATCCAGGATTCTTAGAGATAGGGAAACTCCTGGAGCCGGGGAGTCCCCCATCGTTGCGGCTAACGGTATGCACACTTCGTATTTTTTACCAAGTCCGCCAGTAATTAGAGTTGCGTACAAAAATATTAGTTTTTAAATATTCGTGATTAGTATTCGCCGAATACGAATATTCGTATTCGTATTCGTTGCATCACTCTTTTAAATATATCAGTAATAAAGGTTTCTTTAAACGCTTCACTAAAACTTTGTTTAGCAACATAAATTGATTTAACGTGACTTTACTTTAACGTAGCTTCGTCTTAATAATTTATAGGCAGATATTATTTACGTGATAGTTGATAAAATAATATAATAATAATATGTAATAATAACAATAAGACACTGACATCCTTTTTGAGCGCGAGAATCACTCGTCACCTGGAGCTAAATCAGGCGATGTCACGCGCTCAAAATGGATGTCGGGGCGGTGGTCGTGGAACCAAGGAACCACTCCTCATTGACGCGGTCATTAGCAAAGTGGTGAAACGCAACCGTCGGAACTTCTCCGCCGCCTGGATAGACTACAGAAAAGCATTCGACTCGGTGCCCCATACATGGCTAAAGAGGGTCCTTGAGCTGTACAAGGTTGACTGTACAGTTAGAGACTTCCTCGAGCAGTGTATGGGGCAGTGGAGTACGATCCTCTATTATCTGGGCGAGCGGATGATGGCTGCGGAGAACCACAAGGATAAGAAGGGGTATCTTCCAGGGCGATTGTCTGAGTCCTATCTGGTTCTGCCTCTCTCTGAACCCTCTCAGTACCTTACTGGAGGGCTCCGGGAGAGGATTTCAGCTGCGGAAGGGAGGAACAAAAGTGACCCACCTTTTCTATATGGATGACCTCAAGTTATTCGCCTCCAGTCGCTCCCATCTTATGGAATTGCTAAACATCACTTGTGAATTTAGCAATTCTATTGGAATGGAGCTGGGGACGGATAAGTGTTCGGTCCTTCATGTTGAAAGGGGAAGGGTTGCTAACTCTGAGGGCATAGATTTATCTATGCCCGTCAACTTAAGGACCCTTTCCGAGGCTGAAACATACCGATACCTGGGTATGTCACGGAACACCGTTATCGATGAGGCTGGTATGAAACAGTCAGTTTGCGACGTGTTTTATGCACGCTTGAAGATATGGATATAAAACTTTTGAAGATATGAATATTTTAAGTATATTTGGTAAAGATCTCAAATAATAGTTTTATTTCACCAGTATTCTCTTTCGTGAAATATTCTATAGGCTAAACTGCAGTAACGTATGTTCCTTGACACACTTGGGGCTTTGCATTGTGATGGTATAGTCCGTATAAACCGCTCCAAGTTAATGATGTTCGACTTTCACCAAAACACTACGTCAGAACACGTGATATTACTGAGGCGTCAGTTTCCCTTTTGTTTTTATAAAACCTGTTTGTACACATTGCTAATTAATGCTCTTAAATATTTTTAGAATATTATTATTTGTTGAGATTTGCTACGTGATATTGGCTTCGAAGACAATTTTTAATATTTTGTTCGTAAGGTCATTATTAGTCGATTTAATTAGAAATGAACAATTAGCTACAAACAGTGGGTGATTGCTAGTTTTCTTTCATTTTAATTAAAAATACAATATTAGTCAGTTATGAATAACGATTTCAAAGTTTGCTGATATTAAATTTCCGTTTAATACATCGCCTTACATCGCTAACCGTGGCCCACTGACCGTATTCGAGACTGGAACGTCACGAGTTTTGTTTAATACTGTAGGCAAAGAATTAATAATAGTACTACTGTAGGAAACGGAGTTGGTCTTGCGTAAAACGACACAAAGAATTGATTCACTATATGACTTACTCAACGTAATTAGATAAAACTACTACTACTACTCTACTACTCCTAACCCAATAAATAGGTCATCAATTAGTTTATTCGAGATAAAAGGAACGCTACGTAGGATCTGTGACGTAGGTACACGTAGGTAGGTAGGACGTAGGACAACTCTGGTAGGATTTTTAGTGTAAAATCTTTATTTATAACAAATTTTAATCCGTTACATCTAGGTTTTCGACAATTAATTTTTACAAAGGATACTAACTGGCTCGGTAGTGGTTCTCAACTTGCTGGTAGGTGGCGATGAGTTCAACTTGAAATTCACTCCAGACTTAAATGTAAATTTAAATTATAAACTTTCTACGGCGCCACCGATCGGATCCTATCATAACTATGAACCATCGTCTCGACGAAACGTTTTTAATTTTTATACGCGGTAGAGCCACGTTGCAGCTGCACTTATACTTAGGTCATAAGTTCTGTCAAAAACTTTTTATAAAATTAATGATACACTTTTTGATAATTATATAGAAATTATATATGAAATGAAAGGTAATTTAATTTAAAATAGAATTTTATTTACATTATTCAAAATACCCTCCGCTATTTTGAATACATGCCCTTAATCTACGCGGCCAATCATCAATCGCAGCACGCGACACACTCATATCTATTTCCGCCGCTGCTTTAGCCAAAGATGCTCGGAGAGATTTCAAATTCTGATGAGGTTTGGCATAGACTTTCTCCTCCAAATATTGCCATATCTTATAATCCAGTGTGCTTAAATCTGGACTAGAAGAGGACCAGTCAATTCTATGGGCGGTCAACCAGTTTTGCGTGCCTTGTGCCGTATGAGCTGGTGCAGAGTCCTGTTAAATACCCAATGTCTGGTTTTGAACATTTTTTGAGAAAGAGGTTCCACTTTGTTCGTTAGGACGGTATTTAGACACACCTCGGCACTGGTTTTTATACCTTTTTCACAGAAAAACTCCTCAGTAAAGCCTGAATATGAGACTCCAAGCCAAACCATGAGTGACGAAGGATAATGTGCTCGTTGAACCCTCGGAATACGCGTGCTGGCTTCTTCACTGCTGTCTGCATACACCTTATAATTTTGTATATTATAACTTTCTTCGATGTAAAAAGAAATTTCATGCGAAAACAAAATTTCGCAGTATTTTTTTCCCGCGTACACCGCCGTAACAAAGCGCGGGATCTATCCAGCCTAATTTTTTCCAAACGCTCGTTCATAAAATGTCCGGTCTACATACAATAAGCTCGTAGTTCTAAGCCTTCATTGATCACTCTTTTACCGTGGTTATGCTTAGGCCTATCTGAAGAGCTAAGATTTTTTATTTACGAACAGGATTTCGTTGGATTTACGCCTCCACTGATTTGATGATCGCGGGTGTTCCTAACTGTACAAGGTCGGCCGGTTCTCTTACGATCTTCGAGGCTTGAATCTTCAGTGAATCGTTCGATAGTGCGATAAACAAATCGTAGGGTTATTTTCAGTTTTTGTGAAATATTGAAAATCTCTTTTAGCGCGTAACCACAGCGGTGCAACGCGATAACCGCTACTCTATCTTCTCTCTTCGAACATTCCATATTTGAAAATGATTTTATATTTTATATTTTCGGCAAGCGCAAATGTTATATTTTTCAAAATTAATGAAGTTCATGTAGCCTGTATTCAATAATTTTTAAATAATAAGGCTTTGGCAGAACTTATGATCCGACTAAGTATAATGGTTGTAGCATGAATGGGCTGGCTCGACCGGGTAAGGACCACGTTCTTACATGATACCAGCTTAATGCTGCTGTGTTTCTTCGTATGGTGAGTGTAGAGAACCGGAGACCCGTTTTACTCGAATCCAGGCATTCCACCTTAGTCCTCAAAGGTGACAACGCATCTGCGTTTTGATTCTTAATCGAGGTTATAATATGTACATGTCTATGGGTCACAGCATCCACTTAGCATCAGGTGGACTGTGTGCTCGTTTGTGTCACCTATATATAAAAAAACATAATATTGTGTGAATATGACCTCAGTTGGACGAGTCATTCTGAATTTGAAATACATGATCGTTTGAGTAAAATTAGGGTCACTATGAATATTGAATAATTTCTTCTTCTTCTTATAAGTTTATCTGTAGTGCATATTCAATCAATGTTTTAACTTTTAATTAATGTAACATTTTGACTAGATTTATATGTAAAAAGAATACATGTTGAGAGATAATTTTTAAAGTTCGTTATGTCTGCGGTCTATTATTATGCGAAATTTCGGTTATGGTAATCAATGAAAAGCATTTTCAACTTCGTTCATGTTATTAGTGTTAGCAATATGCGGCGCGTCGTATCTAGGTTGGATAAAATGGCACCCGATAAGATGTGCTCCTTACCATCTAATACAACTCTGTGGCATACGCGTTACCGTTTGCCGATGCGTACTGACATCGATTCTAAGGTTATCGCCGGTGTCAGCGACCAGCCGCCGCCTACACGCTCCACTGTATACAAACAAACTAATACACGCACGCAATGAAAGAAGTCTACACAAGCCACGGCTCTGCTCTCAATGACCGTATCTCTGACGCAGGCGTGTTACGGACGCTCTTGCTTACCATATTTCATACTTATTTTTACTGGCATAAAATTGCGTTTATATAATTTATTTTATTTAGGTATATTATATTCTGTACTTTTTAATAATCAATAAATAATATAATATTCCTTGATAATAGTATTACACGTTAACTCTCCTTTGATGACAAGGAATATAAAAATAATTATTTCTATTTATTTAATTTTGGTTAAAGGCTTGAAGATACAAAATTAAATTACCTACATCATATTTCTTCAAATCTGAAACCGGTTGTCAATAAGGTTACCTTTTTTCGATGTGTCATCACTCATCATGCAAGTACATGCTCAATATCGCGTCCTCCAATTTCAATATTCTTCATTGCTGTGAGATGTATCACGTAGGTTAAGTTATATTGAATTGTAGATTGATCCGTTGGCATGTTTGTTTATATTGAGCTCGACTGTACCTTAGGGCAATGGCCGTCCTTCCTTCCTATTATCGCTCAGCTATCTGAACACCATACTCATATTATTATGTATATGTTTGTATTTGTGCCTATATGCGTCAAGAACGCTGACATAATAGAATTCCATTGTTCTCTTAGAGTTTGGTGTTAAAACACATTTCTTATCTGTTGCCGTTTAAATGTTTTGTCTGAAATATTTACTTGTAAAACGTTTAATTACCATTAACTAATGGACGCTAAAATGCATTGTTAGTAAACCGCAAGTGTAATTTTTTAATATATTGTGAATGTCATTTGAAGTTACGTTTACGGCAAATAGGTTCGTCCATTATAATTATTAAATACATTATAATTATTAAGCGAAGAAGCACAGTTAATAAAATTGTGTATACATATAAAAATTCTGAAAGAATTCTTTGATTCAATTACATTACACTCAACGTAAATCGAGTCTAATATCTTTCAGCGAGCGGTAGTGCGGTCACATCAGCTGATTCATGTAAACAAAGAGTGTGCGGGAGAGCTACTTTTAGACACAGCTGTACACTTTGAAAATGTGGCATTTCCTTGACGTATGCTGTATTTTAGGGTTGAATTGTTGCCCTTATCTCGTCTTTCTCTCGGAAAGTATTTTTATTATTGTTTAGAAGAATGAGAATAGGCCGACCGATTGGTGTGTCCCGTTAACAAGCGCGCTACCTACGTGACGTATAAAGCGTGGGTTGCCCCACCAGCGCGCCATTACTACAGCGCTCGCGCGCGCGTTTGCACGTACTTACCGCTTCCAGCTCCGCGCTCGCTCGCTCTCTCGACTCTATGTGTATACAAGCCTACCAAGAAACATGCATATTTGTATTCAATCGCATGATTGGTTTTACCAAGAGACCGACGCGTCGGTGGACTCCGCCAGCGTCGCAACACGCCGGCGCAGACCGCGTGATCGACGGCGCCCCCCGGCCGCGCCGCCGACGCCGTCGACGCCGCAGAGGATCTCCGCCGAAGAACTAGCAGAGGCGCTACGCCCTCATCTGCTATCGCCAAAGCGGATGTGGGCAATGGGATACCCATTAGAAATCGAACCAACCTCGTCAAAGGCCGTTGTGTACATAAATCCACCGCCTCGACCTAGACCTTTGCAGCTTACAACGTGGGATGTGAATGCACCGGAGTTCGTTCCCGGTGGTTCACAAAGTGACAGTGGACGAGGTTCATTGGGTTCGACTCCACGCTCCGACAGTGATGAAGAAGCGGATGCAGTGGAACATTTGTGTGTGCGTTGTGATAAAATGTTTCGAATGACTCGTGAGGGTGAATATTTAGTGGAGGAGTCATGTGCCTATCACTGGGGTCGCGTATGTGGTAGTGACTCTCGTTATACATGCTGCAATTCAACGTTAGGATCGAAAGGTTGCAGCACAGCGCGGTTCCACGTGTGGAGCGGCACTCGTCCAGGTATGAATGGACCATTAGAAGGCTACGTACGTGCACGATCACCTAGAGGAGGAGTTTACGCACTAGATGCAGAAATGTGCTACACTGCAGCTGGGCTAGAGTTAGCTAGCATCGCAGTGATAGCAGCAGACGGTCGACTTGTGTATAAATCGCTCGTGAAGCCTAGTTCACCAGTAGTCGACCATAACACCCGCTTCTCAGGCATCAGGCCGCGCGACTTGGCGCGCGCGACTAAGACGCTAAGAGATGTACAAAACGATATCCTCGGATTTGTAGGCAGTGATACAATTCTCATCGGCCATGCACTGGACAATGATCTTCGAGCCCTTAAATTATTACACAGTGCAGTAGTCGACACCTGTGCATTGTATCCCCACTCGCGAGGCTTTCCACTACGAAGGTCCTTGCGTGCGCTATGCGAAGAACTGCTGGGACGCAGCGTTCAGCGAGGAAGTGCCGGCCACTCGCCGTTGGAAGATGCTCGGGCCGCCATGGATCTGGTGCTTCTCAAAGTTCACGAGGAGCGTGCAAATCGTGCCCGCCTGTCAAACCAGCTGCCTATGTTGCAGCCGTATGATCCATTGATTAGTTCCGCCTAGGTTTCGAGTGATTGACCTCGTAGTTAATAAAAGACGATGGTTCTATGAAATAAACTATGCTAATGATCAATGTTTGTGGATTGCATCCATGTGAATTCGACTTGTTACGTTGACGGAGCGCGCGTACTCTTGTATGTGCCTTCGAATTGCAGAATGGCAATAAACGTAATATTTTTATAAAGCTTGTTTAATTTATTTCATTACAATTGGTTGCGGTGGACATAGAGCAGGGACGTAAGTATCTAGGTAACACACGTAAGTACCAAACCTATATTTTGAAAATAAAAAGCACATACAGCAGTAGTAGTTCAACTATCATATAATTATATTATGTTTACGCAGTTATTACGGAGATACTTTCACTAAGCTAGATTTCTCTCAAACATAACATGCGTTATACACAACTGTTGCATATAGTAGCGATCGTTTCTAATTTTCTGCTAATTTTTTTTTTCATAGCAAAGATTTTTCTTATTTTAGATATCTTATAAAACTATTTACATAAAATGTTTATGAAATGTATGTTATTGCTTTATAAATATATGCATTGCCTTAAATTCATTGTAAATATTGTTACATTCGAGAGCACTCTACCAGATTATTTGACTTCAGGGCCAAGTTTTTGCAAAATAATGAGACGTGTAGGTGGTAATCACGAAGACACCAAGGTTTTGGCAGATATACTGCTTATATGTATAATGTCGATTTAAGCTGACGCAAGGTAATTCCAGTCTGAGAAATAACACGGTATATGTTATTAACCGATGAATCATAATGTCTGGGTCAAGTTACAACTGGCGAGGAAAATTTTATCATACAACATTGCAGAAAAAAATAATAATACGCATATTATTATAAATATACGCAATATCTTGAGGTCAAATACTACTAGCGTTATAGTCGTTCGAAAGAAGAACAATCGTGGGATTAGAGGTTGCTGGAGTGCCAGAAATACGCTTTTACTCTGTTGCCTATTATACTATTTATATTGTCATTAAGTGGTTATAAAAGCTCGTTGGTCGTTGGTTGGTTGGTTGGTTAACACTAAAAACAATATAAATATACTTATTGCTAATGTTTTATTTTGACAACGTGATTAAAAAAATATCTTAATGTCAATTTTTCAGCTACATATTTAAGAAACATTTTGTTATGAAACATAAGTTTGTATTAAAAAGAAATATAACTCAAATTCACGTCGGCATTTTAACTTCTCAGTTCTAAATAAAAATATGAAAATTTTTAATATTTCCTTTTATAATGACCAAAATTCGTAATGGTATATACAAATAAATAATATTTTTTTCTTAAATGGAAGTCAACTTGAATGCTAGTTTTTGTGTCTACGCAGACGTATTAAGGTGTTGATTGTTATTGATTAATGACACTTTTCAATTATAAATAACTTTATCAACGTAATTTTTCAATTTTAGTTTTGTTTTGCTTGTTTAATTTGCAGACCTATTGGTCTGCAAGTTGCGTATTTAAACAGTCGACATTGCACTACACTCTTGTTATATAATTGTCTTACGTAAAGCTATGACGAAACTTAGTAGGTTGATGAGCGAACTTAATGACTTCTACCTTGGCTAAAGTTGAGAAATCATGAATACACGACTTGTATTTTTAGGATTTATTTTATGATTTAGCATGGCATTGTATCTTGCTACTCTGTTTCCTTATTATTTTTATCATATTTAACAAATAATTATGTTTTCTTAAGATAAGATAATAAACACTACAAGGATGGATATTTTTTTATAGAATAAGGTATACAAACGAGCACACAGTCCTACTTATGGCAAGACATTGTATCTTAACTCTGTTTTCCTAATATTTTTATCATATTTCCCAAAAAATATTTTCATAAGATTAGATAATAATTTAGGTATGGATATTTTATTTATAGAATAAGGGTTGCAAACGAGCACACAATCCTACTGATGGTAAGTGGGTAAGTGGATGCTGTGGCCTATGCAGCTTCATATATTAAGAATCAAAATGCAAATGCGTTGTCACACCTGAGGACTAAGAAAGAATGGCTTGTTTTCAGTTAAAAAGATTCTCCCGATCTCTACACTCACGATACGACAGCAGCATTAAGCTGCTATTTCACGCTGGTATTCTGTGAAAGCGTGGTCCTATCCATCCATACAGCTGCAGCGTGACTTTATCACGAATGGAAATGACCTGATAGACATGTAAATGACCTTTTGTTATTTAGTATGAACATTTTCGAGTGTTTATTATCGCACGAGAAAGAGCAATGTCCTTCTGACCGGTCGGTTCGTGCATTCCGTATAATTCTTCGCTAAAATTAAGTTAGAATTTTATGCTTCTAACATTCGATACTCTACATACATGTAGAGATAAAAGTCGTATCACACTCAAATATGAAATGAGGTCAATACATATTATTAATTCGGGCCGCGACATATTTATTATTTCCTCAGTAGATATCATTATATCACACATTCTGCAAATAACCGCAAATTTCTAGGTATTATCTAATCTCTATTATGTTCACAGATGTTCACATGTAGTAGTAGGTACCTGTGTGTATGTGTAGTGTTGTGAATGTGTGAGATATAAAAAACCTGACTCACAGGAAACAGTTGTCTGATAATCTATGTTGTTTTTGAATATTATTTAATATAACAATTGACTCCATTATTTAATAGAATACGGCTGTACTAAGACTAGTTAGTAGAAGTTCTAAGACTCAGCAGCTATGACGTTATATTGTTAGTTGTAGTCATTCACATTTCTTGGAAACGAATTCGCCCGCCGCCGAGCCGGTGCCCCGTCATGTGCTGGCTGATTGAAGAAGAACCCAAATAATGTGAATAACACGCAGGTAAAATTGTAAATACTAAAGAGAAATTCATAGGAAAGTAGTGTATGCGTCAATCGTTTTTTAAAATTATAATGTATAATATTAAACACATTGTTTATTTACGTCATTATTATTTTTTAATATTACAAACACGCTTTGGCTTTGCTACTGTTTAAAAATAATTAATCATTTTTACATTATATAGAATGTTGTCATTTTGGCATTATGTTCGTCTTTGTAACAAGATATGATATACATATACACTCACCGGCACGGAAACTTGGCCACTCGTGAATTTGCTGATTATTTGCACTGAAACGTTTTTTTAACAGTAAATTAAGGGTAGATGCATTCAATAAGTGTCTCTAATGGTTTTAGAACATAGAAATTTAATGTTTACTTCACCGAAATTTTTCTTTTCAAGATAACATGTTTTCACTAAAATTAACATCTTTCCATTGTCACTTTAAAAACACTACAAAGTTAAAAATTAAGTCTGTTTCCTTATTGTCTATCAGTTTTAATATCGGGGGTTTCCTCCTCTAGCCCTGATAACCGCTTGCATTCGATCTGGCATGCTTTGAATGATGTTTCTGACATCAACTTGCGGTATGCTGTCCCAAGCGGCCAGCGCTGCATTTCGGAGCTCATTTAGAGTTTGTGGCGGTTTGGAGCTGGACTTTATCTTTCTTTTGAGCACACCCCATACATGCTCAATTGGATTTAAGTCCGGGCTACGAGCTGGCCACTGTAATTTTTGTATTCCAACCTCTTCCAGATATTCCTCTACACAATGTGCGACGTGCGGGCGTGCATTATCGTGCATGAGGAGGAATTGGTCGTGTCCAATGAATCCCGAATAAGGCATTACGTGCTCCTGAAGAACTTCCTCGATGTATCGAGTAGCTGTAAGCCGATTATCGACGATGACCAACTCTGTACGTGCGTTGGAACTTACACCTCCCCATACCATTATTGAGCCTCCATGGAAACTCACAGTTTGGGTGGTGGTAATGGGTAGAAACCTCTCTCCTCTTTTTCTCCACACTCGTTCTCGACCGTCTGGAGCAAGTAAAGCTATTCGACACTCATCTGTGAACAACACTCTAGCCCATTGCTCGTGGGTCCAATTGACATGTTCTCTTGCGAACTGAAGTCGGGCTACTCGGTGCTGTCTGAGAAGTTCTGGACCTCGTGCTGGTCTACGAGCTTTTAAATTCACTTCCTCTATTCGTCTTCTCACCGTACGCTCACTAACATTAACGCCTCTTGCGATTTGGAGCCGCTGGCGTATCTCAACAGCGGTCAGGTAGCGGTTTCTCAAAATCTCCATAACAATAAAACGATCGTCCCGGGCCGATGTGCACCTTACGCCCCCACTGCCTGGCCTGCGGGTGTAGCGGCCTGTCTCCTGGTATCGTTTCAGTGAATACTGCATTGAGGACCATGGTATGTTAAGCACAATAGCAACTTCACGCTGTGTCAGCCCTTGGTCAATTAATGCTACTGCTTGTGTAACTTGTGCTGGTGTTAATGGCATTTTTATTGGCTTTAAAGCACCTTTAGTTATTTAATTAAGACACAAGATCACAATAATTGAATAACCTTACAGTAAACTTTTCACAACACACAAATTTAAAATGTGAACTTAGTCGCTCAAATGACCCGATTCAACTAAAAATTAAAGAATTCGTCATGGTGCACTTAAACATAATGAATTACCCTCTTGAACTTGAGGGTAAACATTTTTTGACATACTTGCATAACAAACATTCATCAGAAACACTTAAAGCTTTTGCTGTCGCGAGATAACCGCTTGGCCAAGTTTCCGTGCCGGTGAGTGTATATACAAAATGGATTTCTATATATCTGTCTAATTAGAAAATTTAACATAACATTGGTGAGTTTTTATAAGGCTTAACATTACAATACAAGGCGTCAACGGCTACAATTACATCTACCTCCTCTCTACGTATACTTCTTTCGCAATAAAACTGTCGCACGAACTGTTTCGTCATCGTATTCACCGCAACGCAACTAAGCGCTCGTAAGAATCCCCACTCTTGTAAAGTATAATTAATTTTTTTTAATTTTTAATCAAAACTAATGCCCTGCTATAAATGTCTTTTAAAAATAAACATTATAGTATTTGGATCGGGGTGTTAAAAAAACCCAAAGAAGTGAGGATAGAGCCATGAACCCCCAATTAGCTCACTGTTGTAGTTTAAAGAGCTTTAGATTGTGCTAACGTGAGAGTGAGCAGGAAAGTGGGGCATGACATATCGTAGCGCGAGTATGTTTTAAACGCGTCATTCGTTTTTCGCGTCCTTTTTTAACGGTTTTTTTCTGTAGAAGTCACAGGGCGGGCAGTGCGAGCACGTTATCGTGCTGTTGCGTCGCTTAACTGCCGCAGAACGCAGAAGGGTTATATTACTCTGTGGTAAAGGGTGTGCTTCAAGATGTCGTCCAACACGAATTGGACCAACGAAATCACATTTAAACTTACAACTGTTAAATAATAAACGGATCATATAGGATCGAAAAAAAATTTGACGTTAAAAACCACGCTTTTATTGCCCACGAGCCCACGACACGACTGGTAGTGCCGTGCTGTGCCGTGTCGTGTCTCGGAAGTGCCGTGGGATATGAAAGAAAACTTTGAAATAATGGCTAAATATTTTTTATAGGCTAAGGGTGCCAAACGAGCACACAGTTCACCGTGGATGCTGTGCCCATAGACATTTACATTAATCCGCAATGAAGAACCAAAATGCAGATGCGTTGTCATCCCTGAGGACTAAGATGGAATACTTCGTTTCCAGTAAAAAGGGTTACCGGTTCTCTACACCCTCCATACGAAGCACAGCAATCTTAAGCTGCTATTTTTTACTGGTATTCTGTGGAAGCGTGGTCCTACCCCAGTGGAGCCGACCCATTCGTGCAACAACTTATATAACTGCAGCGTGGCTCTACCACGAAAAAAAAATGTAATTGTTCTTTTTTTTATAAAGTTGAAGTAACGAATGAACGTACCGTGTACCTGAATCGTCTGATGGTAATTTGCCACAGCAGCCAACTTCAAACAAAGCAGGTTACAAATGCCTTGTGACTGATTGTTTTACTATGCAACACAATGCCCCGTGGAGAACATACCCGTGACAAAACAGAATATGATTAGTATTAGTAGCAGATAAGTTCCGCGCGGAATTTTAACAAATGTTATTTTAGTATTAAAGTTAAAGTTACAGCCTGTATACATCCCACTGCTGGGCTAACACAGACCTTCTCTCATTTCTGAGAGGGTTTTACGGCAAGTAATTGTCCACCGCGCTGCCCTAATGCGTGTTAGCGAACTTCACACTTCTTCGAGACTTTTTAGTGTTGTGTGATTTTGTAGTGTATATATATGTATATATATATATATATATATATATATATATATATATATATATATATATATAGACTTTTTAGTGTTAGTCTATATGTATATATGTATATATATATTATATGTGTCTCAAATGTTTATGGTAAAATCTGGTTTTTGATAAAATTATGATGCTTTACAAACGGCAATAAAACAATAAATTTAATAGGCATTTTTGACCTTGTCACTTCGCAGGGTCACAAGCTAGGGTAGATATGATTTGAATTTCGACAGATTTTAGTTAATTTATCTATTTCAAAATTTTTGTTTTCATTTTTTGTAAAATATCATTGCCATAGGCTACTCCGTTAACATACTGTATACACTATTTTTTTCCAGACGGTTAAAAAGGTCATCCAGTATATATTTTACCATCTCAGTCCGGCGAAAGGAGACAATGCTTGGGCTAATTAAAATATATTAATAAGCAAAAAAAAATATCATAATATTATGTTACTCCGTTTGCTGCCAGACACTTGTAAAAAGTATCTGTTTCTTTTCAGGCTGCATAAGGTGTTTTTTATTATCTCGCCCGTCCTAAGACTTTTATCTATATTATTTAGTAAGGGTTATATGCTACTAAAGAGTACATGATTGATAATAACCCCTGCAAATGAAATGGTTGCTACCATGCTGTTTCTCAATGTTTTCATAACAATAGTATAGAATATTATATTGTAAATTGTGCTTTTAAAAAAAGTCCCGCAGGGTTTCTTGCCGTTTCCTCCCAGGACAGAGGATTCTTCCGAGCCAGTGGTTAATGTACAAAATGACTTTTAATAAGTATTACATATGATCTATATTGAATAAAAAAATTATTCTATTATATGTAAAACAACTATTAACAAATGACTGAGATACATTTTTATTATGGTAGAGTGATCATAGGTAATATTTAAAAATAAATTATCATATGAAAAAAAAACTTTCGTAAAATAATTAAAAAAAAAACTAAGATACCAATCATCAACCGTTGCAGCGTCGACAAGTTAACTTTAGTACAGTCCACCTAATGGTAATTGGCTACCACAGCGCATGGACACCACCAACAAGACCAGAAGCGTTGTTATCTCTGAAGACCCAAGACGGAGTGCTTCACTGCTATCACACTGGCTGTATATATTCCTCGCACTGGAACGAAGCGGTGTCCGCACTTCTTTAGAAGTATATGAGACCACCCGTTCTACCCATGCAAAAGAAGAGTCCTACCACCTAGAAAACGTACATGAATTTACACGTTTTTGATAAATTATTCATATATAAATATATCAAGTTATTCTGGTAGGTACTTACAACGTCCCATCTTGTTAATTTGACATTGATCGACCATCACTCTATGACATCAGCGTATTTAGTTTTTGTTATTTATATTTATTTTATAGTCCACGCTGAACAGAGGTCTTCCCCAAGGAATTGATAATTACAAAAGCACGGTACTGAGCCACCTGCATTCATCGACTTTACCATTATGTCAACTATTATGTCCACATTAATGTCATCACTGGCAACACGCACTGGTGTTCTTCACGGAATTAGAGTTCATGAGAGCACGGAAGTAGAGCGTAGCGTTTCCAACAACTACTGGCATGTGTGACATGGAGATTACTCAACGTGAACTTTTCTTGTTCATATTTTAAGACTGACGTTAGGAGACACTATTAAAGTCATTAAGCATAATGACCATATCGTCGGCATATCAAAGGTGAGCGACGTACTCTCCATTAACGTCTATACCGTGTTCTTTCCAGTTCTGGAGCCTTAAAACGTTTTCCGATACAGTTGTAAAGAGTTTTGAAGATAAAGAGTCACTCTTCATTTGGATAGGTTTCGTAGTCTGGTTACTTACTCGGATAGCCATCGTAGCCCTGCCTGTAACCTTCTGTACCAACAGTCGAATTGGCACCGCTGAAGGGATAGTCTACATACGCAAGGCAAATTGGTAGATTGTACTCCTCGGTCATCTCTCGGAAAAGTATGTATGTGCTCCTTAGTATTGTGTATAGCCTTTTCGAAAGATCTGCTTTTTGGGAGGCTGAAAGTCATCAAGTCTCATGCGACACGATTAATAGTGACTGGAAGCTGCTTTAGTGTAATATTTTACAATCTAGATGTGACCATTATATCTTCCGAAAGTGACATCGGGAGATATTTTAATGGTCACATCTAAACTTTTGTGACATACATTTGTCAACGAAATCACAGATGAATTTAGTGCAAGTAGAAATAAGCAAGTTTTTGCCTATTCCAACGTTACAGTCCCCAAACTTATTATTCGTGTACATACAAATTAAACGGTCGATGACTATATTTAATATATACAGCCATATGTTGTATATTTAAAACTCGCATTCGGCTGTTGAAAGGTTGTAAGTTTTTGCTGTTGTATTACGTTATTCACTTCCTAGTTCCCTTGAGTGGAACGTTGAACTAAAGTCGCACTATGATATTTGACATGGCTACGCGTGTTCAAGGAAATGTGATGATTTACTGCGAATGGAACACATGTGCACTCAATTATCAAATCACGCGAAGCCTATTTTTTAATGAGAACAGTTTTAATAATTTATTTTAATTTTATTTAATAATACGAGCATACAGTTCACCTGATGGTAAGTGGATGCTGTGGCCCACAGGAATTACATTTATCCTTAAGTAAGAGTTAAAATGCAGTTGTGCTGTCACCTTTGAGGACCTAGATGGAACGCCTTGTTTCTAGTAAAAATTATAAAAGCTGCAATTTTACACTGGTATTCTCTGAGAGCGTGGTTCTACCCCGGTGTAGCCGGCCCATTCGTCCTACAACCATAATATAGCTGCAGCGTAAGTCTATCACAACAAATAAATAATATCTTGAAAATATTTCAGTATAAAATAATTTAACAGCCACAAGCAACAAACTCCTATTGTTGGGCATGGTCTTTACGGAAGGGTAATAGAGCAA
This sequence comes from Parnassius smintheus behrii, assembly GCA_036936625.1. NCBI lineage: Eukaryota > Metazoa > Arthropoda > Insecta > Lepidoptera > Papilionidae > Parnassius > Parnassius smintheus. Next base: position 28,150,022 of record JAUPFT010000010.1, on the reverse strand, counting down.
GAACACCACGCTATGTCCCAGTGCAAATTAACACGAGTTTATGCTAAACACCATCCTTAGGATAGAATGGTTAGGGGAGTATAATTTCCATTTCAATCATTTAAATAATAAAATGTTTACAAGCAGCACCCTATAAAGTACACATTCTATATACATTATTATCACTTTATCAGGATTAAAACAGCTGTGTCCAAGGTTAGGAACTTGAACGTAGTTTACATTTCAAAATTTATTTACTAAAAAGAACATCAATTACTGCGAATTATAATAATTCGTGAGGCTATTGAAATTAAAAGGAATTCTAATTTGAATAGATGGCTGGGTGGGTGCTGACATCTGTTTACGTTTCTATAATAAAAACTCCAGCGAACCAAGGTTAGACTTAAAGATACTTATTCTGCGTAGATTAGACCAAAGATTAACAATTTATAGTAAACTATGACAAGACATTGAACGCTTAGCTTCAATCCGCTCGTGACCATGGGTGCTGCAAAGCACTTACACTGTACTGCCCCTCGAGTATTGAAGTTTTTTCCCCGCCAAAAAGTTATGCAAATTCTGGAAAAAGTAGAAGTCTCTAGGCGCAAGGTACTGGAATACGGCGGATGACGGAGAGCTTCCAACCCCATCTCTTGTAACAGACCGTCTGTTGTGCAGTATATGGTCACACGCCGTTCAAAGTTTTCGGACGACAACGGGGTTAATTTTTCCAGAACGGAGGCGGACAAACCAATCACATGTGGTGCGTTCGTTTGTAGTATTCGCTCCGTAAACATCGTTTTCCGAGCCGCTTGTTCCGCGTTGCTGCCACGACGGTACTCATATTCCATAGTTACTCGAATTTTTAACGTATCCATGATGACGAGACAGATTCAAATGTGATGAAAACATAACGCTAATCAATATTGTATATATCATAAAAATTATACGTGGTAAAGCCATGCTGCAGTTATATTAGTAGTATAGGTGTAGCACGAATTGGTCGGCTCGACCGGGGAAGGACCACACTCTCACAGAATACCAGCGTAAAATAGTAGCTTAATGCTGCTGTGTTTCTTTGATCTCTCTGTGTCTCTTGATCTGATCTGTGTTTATTTGAGTGTAGAGAACCGGAGACCCTTTTTACAGGAAACGAGGTTTTTTTGATTTAGATAGATGTGTAGATGTCTACGGGCCGCAGCAATCACTTACCATCAGGTGGACTGTGTGCTAGTTTGTTACCCTATCCAATAAAAAAAAAAACAATATACAAATGACTAATTATGAAAAGGGAATTTCATGTTTTTATAATAAAATCGATTTAAAATTAGAATTCTTAGCCAAACAAAAATTATTTTATTTTAAAATGCCCAGTACTGTAGAACAGCAATTTCATTGACCTATTATAATTATATTATAAACAATAATGATGATCTTAGTTACACGCCCGCCCCCACGATTTGTATTGCAACTTTGGCCTTCAACTCGGCTGTCGATGCTGTTGGATACGTTTCACTGTGGGGGTATGGTAAAGATACGAATATAGCATTTACATAACGCAACATTTTGGAGACGAACATGCTTTTTGCTTAGTTAATTAAAGATTTTATTAGAGTGCTGTCACTTTTTATATGGACAGGAAGCCAAACGAGCATATGCGACTCATCTGATGATAAGTTATCACCGTCGCCCATGAACATTTTAACATCACTGATGACTGATGAACAACGGATGTCACTGCGATCAGTTTTTTTTATTTTATTAATTATATTTAATATAAATGTAATAGACACATTTAAACTAAGCATGAATTATAATAAATTACTACACACAACAACGTTTGACTAGGAGAAAATATCAAAAGGCATTAAGTTCGTCTTTTTGTTATCGTTTTGTTAAGGTATTTTATAATAAATTTTTGATAAATAATTAAACATTTAAAGTATAAACCAAAAACTGAGTATTTTTCTTACTGATTTCTTTCCTTATTAATTAAATAATTAAAATTAAAATCGTTATCAATAGGTCATGGTCATGGGGTTTTGGACATAGGCATACGATAGGTTATTCTCTTTTGAGAATGCTATTCTCTTAAATTACATTATAAGATGTTTTAGAAATTGTATTTCAGTTTGTTAAAAGAGAGAAATAATACAAACAGACAAACTTGAAAGTTTTATCAACTATTTAATTGAGCATCTCAGTCTAAAATAAAAATCCGGTTCCTAGCAATGTTAATCAAATTTTCGGCTTGAAATTAATGTGTCGCAAACCGGTATTAGTAAAATTGCCATAGTTAGTACATTTAGTTGCTTATTATGATAGATACTTGACCTAATTTTTGATGATAGTTAGGTTTGATGTTTTTTAAATTGTTTATTTATCCCATATTAATTTTAAAAGGGTTAAAGGTTATGTTCGCAAAATAGTACGACTACATTTTGTAGATAATCAGTTAGTTAACTGAAAAAATCATACATATGCGGTACATGCGGTTCTCGAAATCAAGAAACAAACGGTAATCGACATTCCCATTTTAAAACGCAGTATATAAAAAGGGCCAATTTATCTAATTTTACCTTTTTAGGGTTCCGTAGTCAACAAGGAACCCTTATAGTTTCGCCATGTCTGTCTGTCCGTCTGTTCGTCCTCGCTTAATCTCTGTGACCGTTAGCACTAGAAAGCTGAAATTTGGTACCAATATGTGTATCAATCACGCCGACAAAGTAGTAAAATAAAAATGGAAAAAAATGTTTTATTAGGGTAGCCCCCCTATATGTAAAGTGTGAAGTATTTTTTTTTTAATTTCAACCCTAACGTGTGATATATTGTTGGAAAGGTATTTAAAAATGAATAGGGGTTTACTGAAATCATTTTTTGATAATGTCAATAATTTCGGAAATAATCGCTCAAAAAGTAAAAAACAATGTGTCACCCCCCCCCCCCCCCTCTAACTTTTGAACCATAAGTTTAGAAAATATGAAAAAAATCTGAAAAGTAGAACTTTATAAGGACTTTCTTGATCTTGATCTTCACTTATTGTGAAGGAAGGGAAACTACGGAACCCTACACTGAGCGTGGCCCGACACGTTCTTGGCCGGTTTTTTTTAGTTAGGAGTGTGTATACTTTGCTTTCGTTTTGGATTATATTACAACTGAAACGGGATATGGGCAGCAGTATATTTCTGATAACAGCTTAAAATTATAAAAAACTGCGGTTGCCAATTGCCGCCTGCCAATTGCGGGAATTTTGGAACCCCCAACGCTATGAGGCAATCTACGAGGGAAGCCTATTTTCGGTAGTGGACTTCAGTAGACTTCAATGAATTTACAAGTAAACAATAAGTGCAACAGTTACACAAGGAAAACACCTTAAAACTATCTTGAATTTGCTACCTCTACAGTATACATCAAGCACAATAAAATTGTTATATGTTACAAAGAACTTCTGCGAAACAATATTAAATGCAAAAAGAATGACACAAATGGAAAAACAATTATCAAAAATACTATTAATATATTGTTACATTTAATGATGCCGGTTTTAATTTTATGTATCATAAATTTACTTTGGTTCGTTAATTTTGATGGTCGGATCCCGAAGCGACGTGGCGACCTTGTTACTTCACAGGGCCTCGAAGCGGTTTAAAAAGTTAAGCTCAAAGTACCTAAAATAATGTAAACGGCAAAAAATTGTCTAACAACCTCTTAGATACCTCTTACACAAATACACGATCAAGGACAGCTTATAAAGTACCAATTAAGGTGATTTTTAGTTTTTTGACGGAAGAATTTGCCGCTTATGGGAGTCACGAGTTTGTAGTAGTAAAGTAATGAGTGATTTAATAATTTGAAATCAAAAGAAATATTAACTTTCGTCTTAACGTCTGCGGAGAGTGGGATCGGCAATCTGCAATCGTAGTTACGAGACTTCATGACTTCATTCTTCGTCGACTCAACCCAAGAAGAACTAAGCTCTCAAAGAATACTAACGTAAATAAATGTATGATTGGTTTATGAATTTTTCAATATGTTTATGCGTCACCCTGCGGAGTTTTTAGGTTATTTAGATCGATGACGATAGTATCTTAAGTCTCAATGTGCCTGAGTAGATAACTTCAGTTTTATATGATACTTCCAATCACTTTCATCATTTCCACTAATAGTACACAGACATGGACTTTTAATACACAAAATAGCACCACTTTATATATTAAAATCCACCATCAAACTATTATTTAAACAATTATATAGGATTATCAGTAAATTAGTCTATAGGATTTCCGTGAAAACTACTGCGGGCAAAAACTTCGGCGTAAAATATCAATATAATGCTGAAGCAATTTGTTCTCATACTTAGGGATGATACTCGTAACGCCATTTATGTTTTGATTATTAATGGAAGTTAAACTGCCTGTGATCCACGTCATCTAAAGACTTATCATCGGAGAAACTGTGTGTTCATTTGTAATCCTTATATAAAAAGGGAAAGTAGTAATATAGAATTAAATAAGTTATTACTGGATTTGAAATAAAACCAACAACAGGTAACTAATAGTACTATCATTGAGATAAAAATTCAAATATATAGTTAAAAAGTTAAAATCAAAATGATACGGTACAATTGTTAGTTACCGGCACTACGTTACAACTCGGGTTACGCAGCAGCCTGAAATCCGAAGGCCTTGTTACAGTGACTCAGTTCTTGTTACAGTGACTCAACAGACGATATCTCGATGGCCTGTTGAACTTTTACTTTTATGGTTCGTATTTGTACAGATAAATGCAGTGTTTGGTTGTTGTTCGTTGAGGTGATAACACTGCTCTATGCTCCAGCATGTAAATTTTTAGGAATGCAGCATAGACATTTCAAGTGAAATAAAATGTGCTGGAATTATGTTTTAAAAAATTCTGTAATAACTAATAACACTATTCTATAACGGTCTGCTTACTTCATATGCTAAAGATTGATTAATGTAATTCCTAATTATATATTTTCTCAACTCTTATTACTATAAATATTTATGAAAGTGCTAAAACCTTTAGTAGCGATAATGGTACTATACGTCTGGAACTGTGATCGATACCGCCTGCTAAGCGTGACGATCATGGCAAACCCTTTACAACTCAGAAAAGATGTGTGCCAGTTCCAGCTGTGGATTTTGACAGGCTGATGATGATGAAGAATAAGAACTGTTAAAGGAGGAAGTGGAGACATAAAAAAGTCGAAAAGTTTTCATACAGTATCGTTTTTATAACTTTAATTCACTTTATTTTTACGTTATTCAAAAGTTTTCGAGTTAAAGGTAAATTTATTCAAACATGACGATGTGTCACAATTTACGTGGTAAAGCCACGCTGGAGCTATATTAAAACGTATGGGTTGGTTCGACCGGGGAGAGACTACGTTCTTACAGAATACCAGTGTAAATTAGTAGCTTAATGTAGCTGGGTTTCGTATAGCGAGTATAGAAAACCGGAGAACCTTTTTACTGTAAACAAAGCATTCCGTTGTAGTCCTCAGGGGTGACAACACATCTGCATTTTGATTATTAATCAAAGATAAATGTCCTTGTCACCCCCATAGTTACTTATAGCAATTAATAACAACAGTACACTATTCTGTAATGTACAGACTTCTCAAGATTCTTTTTTTAAAATAAAATAAAAGTATCAAACGAAGAGTTAACAAAGGATGCCCGAGACGTTTATCGGAAATTTTATTCACCAAAATTGAGTACCCTGGAGTACAACGACGTACATGAATGCGTAGGTATGTAGACGTGAAGCAGACGAGAGAGGCATGTCAGGACCGTGTCAAATGGAAGTTCGTTGTCTCCGTCTACGCTGTATGTCAAACGAACTTATGGACCACCTTTTGGTAACTCGTAACTGCAGCCCATAGACATTTGCGAGCAACTTCAGATAAAAAGAAGGTTGCAGATGCATTGTCACCTCTGGGGACTAAGATGGAATGTGTCACAGCCAGTGACTACACGTACTCTCTCTCTCTCCCTTCAGACTGTAGCACAGCAGTGTGTGCATAGCTATTTGGCGTTAAAATATGGAAGAAGGTGGTGCACATCCAGAAGAACTCCTAGGGGAAAAATGAGACCTACAACCTAGTAAAAGTTTTGTACATCTGTATATTCTTTTATTTCTCTAGCTAAAGCACCGCCACGAAGGTAATAAATACAATACAATACAATACAATACTCTTTATTGCACACACAATAATACAAAGAACAACAAACTATAGATAAATTTATGTACAATTAATTAGGTGGCCTTATCGCTAAACAGCGATCTCTTCCAGGCAAACCTTGGCGAAGGAGATCTTTTACATACAAAAATATAGAAGTGTGCATAAATAGTAGATAAAAAATCATGCATTACACATAACATATATATATATATATATATATATATATATATATATATATATATATATATATATATATATATATATATATATATATATATATATATATATATATATATAAATATATGTGTTATGTGTTATGCATGATTTTTTATCATGCATAACACGTAACATATATTATTGAGAGCCGTGGAAGCTCAGTGGTTAACGCTCGCTGTAAATATAACAGAACGCCAGTAACCCGGGTTCGATCCCCGCCGGCACCAATGAAATTGTTAATTGCAATTTTAAGTGCTGATTTACCACGTGCTCGGCGGTGAAGGAAAACATCGTGAGGAAACCTGAATGTCTGAGGAATGAGAAAAAAAATATTTCGAAGACATGTGAAGTTCGTCAACACGCATTTGGGCAGCGCGGCGGACACTTCCTTGCCCTAAACCCTCTCAGAAATGAGGGGAGGCCTGAGCCCAGCAGTGGGACGTATATAGGCTGTAACTTTACTACTTATATATATATATATACATAATCATACACATATATACATATTTATACATATACATATTCATAAATATTTGTGTAACACATTATAGCTACACATTATATATATACCATATATACACAAACCTTATCAAGTATAGTAGATACGATAATGAAATATATTAAGTAGAACACATATTTAAATAATAATTTTTAACCATTTTTTTGAAAGACTCAATGTTTTGGGCTTTCTTAATTGTTAAAGGAAGCGAGTTCCATAATTTAATTGCTTTGACACAAAAGGAAGAATTAAAAAAATTTGAATTGTGAGCAGGCATTCGCAAAATAAGTTTATCGGATAATCTGGAATGATCTTTATCTGCACCGCAAACTCAAATTTTTCCTTTAAATACTTCGGTGTTTTAGGATCAAATAGTACACAGTACAGTTGAGATAGAATGTGAGTATTCCGACGAAGTCTGATAGGAAGCCACTTGAGCTTAGTACGAAACTCAGAAACATGATCATATTTGCGGAGGCCAAATATGAACCTAATAGCGAAATTCTGAAGACGCTCAAGTTTATTTAATTGATCCTCAGTAAGATTAGAATAGCATACATCAGCATAATCAAGGATAGGGAGTAAAAAGGACTGTGCCAGTAAAATTCTAGTAGGAATCGGTAATGAGTTACGCAAACGTCGTAAGGAAGATGATGCCGCGAACATCTTTCTACTGGACTCTTTAATATGTTGGGACCAAGAAAGATTTTGATCAATGTGTAATCCTAGGTCTTTTACAGATTTGCTAAAAGGTATCACAACACCATCAATAACAATAGGTGGTAGGTTATCCCAACAAATTCTGGAAATTACAGTACTATTTCCAACAATAATGGCTTGGGTCTTATTGGGATTTAAATTGAGCCCGAACGACCTGCTCCAATCATGTATTGCAGCAAGATTCATATTAGTGTCATAATAGTGTCAATATTTTCAAATGGCGAAGCAACCGTAATAGCAAGGCCGAAGATTGGACGAGTAGGAGGGATGAGCCCACACCATAATCCCCCTCTTCAAAAAATGCCTTGATTTTTTCGATTTGTGTAGCCATGTATTGTCGTGCAAGATCATTACTCCCTTATTTATTTTCCCGTTCAGCTGAAAAGAACATTTGATGTTATTACATTTTAAAATATTAAACATAAGTGAACGGTAACAAAATTTAGATAAAATCTTACCGAAATAGATTTACCTTTTCTTTATTTATTTTTATACGGAGTAGAACCGTGCTTTAGTTATATTAGTAGTATAGTTGTAGCACGAATAAGTCGGCTTGACCGGGGAAGGACAACGCTCTCACAGAATACCAGCGTAAAATAGTAGCTTAATGCTGCTGTGTTTCGTATGGTGAGTGTAGAGAACCGGAAACCCTTTTTACGGGAAACGAGACATTCCATCTTAGTCCTCACGGGTGTCAAGGCATTTGAATTTTGATTTATGTAGAGTCTATGGGCCGTAGCAACCACTTACCATCAGGTGGACTGTGTGCTCGTTTGTCACCCTATCCTATATAAAAAGAAACCAAATCTTTTACATATTACAAGTTTAGGACGCCGTCACTCTTCAGAACACCGAGTCATCAACTAAAAGACAAACTGAAATATTCAAGAAATCTTTTGCTATTTCGTGAATATCTTGCACTTTGTAATGCACTTCAGAACTGCAAAAATTATAAAGCTGTTAGTTAGGAAAACGCTTAACGATATCTATATTTACGAAATTTATTTTATATTTGAACAAGCTCCCAAAGTCTTCTAAAAAAGCACCCACGTAGGTGGTTCAAAATCAAAGTATAATTTGTCCGCAATCAGCCCAATTCAGATGTAATATTAAAGCAATGAAAATAAAAGAAAATTACAATTCAGTACGTTGTAATAGAAATAATAGAGTCAAGTTGTTTTTGTAAAAATATTTTAAGATGCAAAAATGAACTCACTCTTTGTGTCTTTGTTTAGACTTAAGACTCTAACGGTAAATATGGGCAGGCAACCGTGATTAAAAAGCTCTAAGCTGTTAAAGTAGGTGTAGTTTCTCACAAATAGAGGCCATTGTTTAAAAAAATAAAAGTATTTATGTTAAACCTTTTGGTATTAATCATTAATCTTGCCAATTATTAGACTTCGTTGATCCTGAGCAAGACTCCTTCCCAACGATATCCTGAATTTTACCACGTTTGTATTATGTCACATCCTTGTTTATCTGCCGTTCCGGGTGGAATCTAGTTTTTGTTTTAAACTAACTTCCTGATGAGCAGAAATCTTGAAATTTTCAATATGGCTCAAATTCGGATAACAATGCACCTGTTTACGTTGAAACTTCTTCACATAATATCATTTTTCTGTAACCGTATCTGGTACTTGAGATGTATATCGACAGCATACCTGTATACTGTCTGTAAAGTGGTAAATATTAAATTAATCGTTGAAATATAATTATTTGTACCTATATGATACTTATAAACATTTGTGGCACTTATTACTTTGCAAACATCTGTTTTTTTAAGCATGTAGTCATTGATGTCCTGGATTAGTTATAAAAAAAATCCACTATTTTTGCTTTCTACACAGCAGCACTGCACCCAATGCTATATTCCGTTTTGGAGGGTAGAGAGCCTGTATATTTAGCGGCTGTAAGGCTTTAATCATAGAAATATTAGGCTTTTAATCTTCTCCTGCGTGACGACCTAATAATCTGTGTTTGAAGTCGGTTACAGTTGTCCATGGGATGTAGATTGTAGTGGCTACTTACTATTACGAAATGTTTGCTTGTTTCTTACTCAATTTCTATATTCAGGAAGAAGAGTAGAACGATACCAGCTAGAATTATTTGTTAATTTCAACAAATCTCAGGTCAACGACAACGTGGTAGAGCCATGCTACAGCTATATTATGGTTGCAGCACGAATGGGTCGGTCCAACCACGGAAGGACCATGCTCTCACAGAATACCAGCGTAAAATACCGGCATAAAATGCTGCTGTGTTTCGTATGGTTAGTGTAGCGATCCGGAGACCATTTTTTACTAGAAACGAGGCATTCCATCTCAGTCCTCAGGGGTGACAACGTATCTGCGTTTTAATTTTTAATCCAGCATAAATGTAGTTGTCTATGGGACACAGCATCCACTTACTATCAGGTGGACTGTGTGTTCGTTTGCCACCCTTATTCTAATAATTAGCTACATAGTCCATCTTTTTTGCCTTACCTATGTAGGGTAAAGATAACAAAGAGTGCGCAGTTTTGACAGATTTATTTTTAAAATAATCAACTTTTGAGTTCAGTCTTCAATTTTACTTATAATTAGGCTTTGGTTCTTTAGGAACACTTTTTTTAACTCTTATTATTAATCAACATCCATTAATATTTAATAATTAATAAAAACAAGGACGTGTCTCACGCGCACTCTTAAGGTACAGTGACTTAAAGAGTGTGCATCCATGGCTCTTAGTACTAGTTAAGAGTACTATAATATTTTTAGTGTACGTTATTCATGTTTTTCTTAAAGAGATGTCGTTATTGTTATATTTTGTCTAGTCCACCGACCATATTTTAGCATTTATATAATTATCGATCACAAAGCCGGTACGACAACATTCGAAAAAAAAGTTTAGTTTTAGGTATGATTTTAAACGCCGTTTTAAATACGTAAGATTAAAAGAGTTAATATTATATTTAAATATTTGTAGATAGTTAAAATTTAATTTTTTTTGATTTTTTTTCTCATTAGATGGATCAGTTATCCTTTGGGACATCAAGAATCTAAACCAGAAGGAACACAAAAATCTGCGGGTGAATATCGAGTATGATCACGCTTCCTACGTAGCCTGGAGTCCGGATTCGAAGGCGTTCATCGTGCACACGGTTCGGGAGAACCATATTGTAGTTTACAAGATTGAGAAGAAAAAGGATGGTGGTATTGGTTCCGCTACACCTGCCCTCGTATTCGATAAGGTAAATTTAAAAAAAATGTGTAGCAGTCAACGTTATTCATTTCCATTTACACAAGTACAAGTTTAGTACCTACCTAGCCTATCTAGCCAGACAATAATATAATATGTAAATTATTATGTAATGTGTAAACCACTTTATGCAGCCACAACATACTCAATAAGAGGCGTGAAATCACTAAAAAAAAATTTAAAAGGTATCAGATTTGTAATATAAAATACAAAATATTATAAAATAAAAAAGTAAGAAATACTCAACACAGAGAAAATACTAAAAACTTTATACTTTGGAACCCTCTATCTCTCAAATTCTGTTGTACTGTTTTTTTTTAAGAGGACAAGGAATTATAGATAACGTCCACACAATCCGATATCAAATTCAGCTTAGGTAATGTTACGACCTAGTTTAGATTTGAAAGGAAAGAAGCAAAGGAACAGATTTACGTGGGATTACATCATGGAACTTTACATTTTATTTTGTGTAATAATAGGCAGCGCCTCTGATCATAGAACTGTTGCTATTTGCCTTACACCTTACATATGCCTATATTTGCCACGCTTGGCAAACGGGTTGGCAATCGCAGTACATATTTTTTATTTTTAATAGTTATAAGGAAGACTCTGCTCTCCTGTTTTATTTCCCTCTGTCACCAGTTAAGACACCCACGGGATGATATGTTGTACTGAATATTCTGGCACCGCATTTTACAATGGTGTCAATAGATGGCGCTGTAATATTTTAAATCGTGCTATTGAGTGATAGCTTTGAAACACGTAAGCTGTTAATGAGAATATTTTTACGTCGCCATAGTTGCCACGCTTGGTAGGTCTCCTTTACGGAGTTAATCATTTTTGGAATCGAGGAGTAGCATTCGCTACTGCTTCGATTGTTAAGCAATGAGGGCTTCATCCGCTCACCATAATTGAAATTATTTTTACTACATTTATGCCTTTATTGTATAATTGAGGAGTTAATTTTTAATTTTGCGCATATTTTTAACTCTTTTTTAATATTTTTACTCTTATGAATATCTTTTGTTTTAATTTATTTATTTTAATTCTAACTAATATAAAATGAATAACTAATAGTACAGAAAGGAACGTTAACTTTTATATTTTTCGAACAAATTAACTTCCTCGCTATGAAATCTGTCAAATGTTACACCTCAGTTTAAAGTGGCGCCGCCCTGGTGGAAGAAAAAGTCGTGGATGCTCTCATTGTGGCTTTTAGCTGATTTTTTTTTAAATTAAAAAGGTATTTCAGTAGTGGTTCCATACAAATTTGGAGAAAAAATTTGTTTTTTATGAAGTCTGTCAAATATTACACCTCATTTTTATGTGGCGCCGCTCTGGTGGCAGAAAAAGTCGAGGATTTGATAAAATATCGATATTTTTACAAAAGAAAGACTGCACGGGTGATTTCTGGATCTCGACAACAACGCCACCTACCAGGCCCATTCGTTAATCTAAACTATTCTCGAATCAACTTAATTTCACCAAAACGGTCCAGTCATTTAGGAGGAGTTCAGTCACATACACCCAGTCCGAGGATTTTTTTTAATATAAAGTTGTAGATAGATAACGCTAGAAGGCTGGGAAAACACACACTTAGAAAGATAACTTTATTTAAATTCTCTAAACTACTCACATCTCTTATGTCAATAAATGGAGGTATCCTGTCTTCCGCAAGGAGATCTTGCTTGATAATTTATATTAGTTTAGTACGAAAAAAGAAAATCATGAAATCTGGACTCATATTAGGCGGGATAATAATAAATGCCTCCAACCGATTTTGTTCACGGTGGTTTTTCAACGAAGATTAGCGATTTACGCCAGACAGGATTACAATGCACGAGTAAGTGCAAAAGCACAGGTGCGCACTCTATTCCCTAATGTAATCCGATGACATTTCCATACGACCGGTGAGAGAGTAGGTGCCGGAACAACTACTTTATTGCGCTTTTCGAAGCACGGGGTTAAGAAACCCCCAAATTCTTAGCATCGAGCTGCTACTGAGAATTTATTGACAGAAAAACCCTACCCCATACCCCATAACTGATTTTGACCCGATCCAGGACTTCAACCCGGGAGTGCCACATGATCAGCAGTCGCACTTCCGATCACTAGACAAACGAAGTAATAAACCTTTTAATTGTTATTACAACTAGTAATTCGTGTCGTAAATTGTGACTTAATACGTTTATTATTCAGATGTTTTAACCTCCACATTTTGACTCCAATGCAACTAAATCGCGCTATCAATGTAGTAGATACCTAATAGGAAGTAAAATGTAAATATCAGGTCAAGTTCACAACACAAATAAAAATGGAACAACCATGTAGGTTAATTAACTTTATGCATGTAGATTAAGTTTATGTATGTATGTATGTACTTTAACGAAACCCATGAAGATTACATATTTCATGTTTTTCTTGGTTGTTAGTAGGTATTATTTCCCCGACGGTAACAGAAGGGACATAATGTTTTGTTCGAGTCTATGTTTGTTTGCATATAATATGTTATGTCTATTTTATACATATGCATACAAACATAGCCGTTTTGGCTAAACAGCGTGCCCCACAGCGTGCCCCACAGCGTGCTTAGGCATGTTGTGTGGCCTAAACGTCTTGATTGACTTTAATATATGGGGTGGCGTTAGATTGTTTTTAATTGTAGAAATGACGTACATTAATGACATTACGCAGTCGAAGTTTTAATTGCTGTTTTAACCATTGGGCTTGTTATCCCTTATCACTCGTCCAAAGTAATTAATTCTTAACGATAATTACACTTTAAAGCAGGTAGACACGCTTTTGCTTAGTGATTATAAATGTCATGAAATAAATATTACCTACGGATGAGAAAAAAGCCTAAAAACCGGTGCCTTATAATAATCTAAAACTACAATATTCAGTAATGCCCGAAATGACTCCGTCGCTCTGATTATGACGCAAGAATTACCTCATATTACCTTTATAAGAAATTATTTCTTAGTACGCAGATCGAACGGGGCACTCTTGAGAGAGCTTGCACAGAAATAATTTACATAGATACTTTGTTTTGTTACTTTATTTGAATTCATCCATCAATGCATAATAGCCAATTTGTTTGCTTTCCTCTGTAGATGCCCAAATAATATCAAAGACTAGCTATTTCCACCCCGGCTTTGAACGTTTGATTTCTGGATCTCGACAATAGTGCCACCTACCGGGTCCAATTAAATCTAAATCACTCAAACCCACAAAAATTTCATCAAAACCAGTCGCGCCATTTTTGAGTTTTAGCGAAATTTATGGACATCAATTGATTTTTATGTGTAGATATTATGATAAATAAATACATTTATTATTTAACAATAATAAAAGACGAAAACAAATTTATAAAAATAGTAACACATTATGAATATGTACAAATACTAAAAAAAGGGCTCGAAAAAATAGATTTTCTCTAAAAAGAAAGGAACTTGAAAAGAAAAAGTTGGCCGGTCTGGGATCGATCCCATGGTATTACGATTTTGTGACCGCCCAATATACCAATTAAGCTATTTGTAATCATTAATAAACTGTCAAAATTTACCTTCTTATTCTAACGATATTGTAGCAGTTTTCATTGCCTAAAAACACGGACAAAAAGACATTTTCTAAAAATAAATCCTAGCTAGACCGATTTATTGCCCCCGAAACTCCCTGCACACAAAATTTTATGAAAATCGTTGGAGCCGTTTCCGAGATTCCGATTATATATATACAAGAATTGCTCGTTTAAAGGTATGATATGAATATGTATTTAATCAAAATGACAATTTCCATTTTAATAACGATATTAATAGTCACTTTGCAACCATCCGCTCAATTATAATTTATTTTATTTATTTAATTTAAAAAAATTATTAAATTAATAATTTATTTAATTTTATTTAAAAATATTTAATATTATAATTGAGCGGATGGTTGCAAAGTAACTATTAATGACTATATTATAATGGATCTCCGCAAAGTAACGCCTGATTCTATCAAAAAAAATTCCATTTTGATAAATTTGTAGTTACTTTGCAACCATCCGCTCTATATAATATGTGTCTTCCCAAGTTTGAAGAGCACCTCCCGTCCTCCCTCAATTGCGTGCACTACTCCCGGCACCACTACTTCCAACACCACTATTTCATGAAAGACACACCATCGACGATAATACGACACGTGTTTCGCCTCTACACGAGGCATCTTCAGGTGACGTAGACTCTACGGCGGCTGACCGCTATAGCGGTAGAGCGCTACGTGTAGCGATTCTCTATACCGATGACCTTCAAACTAGGGAAGACAAATTTTATTTAATTGAGCGGATGGTTGCAAAGTAACAATTAATAATTTATTATAATGGATTTCCGCAAAGTAACGCCTGATTCTATCAATTATATTTGTTTATATCCACAGATATCTTAATGTTGGATCGTAGAAAATCTTTAAATCTAAACCGTTGCTGTTAATCGATTTTTAATTAATTTCGTAATAAAAATAGCGGAATTGAGGTTTCACAATCATTCCCGTGCCATTTTGGACGCAGTATCGTGTAATTTGTATTAAATATAGCTAGACCGTAAATAGGTGGGCGTCATATTATGAACGTATCTAGACTGGAGCAATGGCCTCAGCTCGCTACTTTAATATTTGTGAATACTTTCATTCATGGACCTCAACACCGCTCGCAGGGTTACATAAACATTTTTGAAGTGAAAACTTCTTTAGGCCCGCCACATACACAATTCCAAATTATGAAAACTTTTTTGAAAACTAAAGTAGATAATCTTAGAGTTTATGTATTTATTCGGAATTCCGATTCGGGATTCCGAACGCCATATAAATCAAGGACCCGTCACACACGTACAACAGTTTTCGAAATTTTGCGGGCAAAACGGGATTCCGTATGTGTGTTGACCCGTTTGGAATTCCGCGGAAATCCGTATGTATGTGTTTGAATTTGCGACTCGATGATACGAAAAAGCGACATTAGAAAGAGACAAACATTTTTTTTTTATAGAATAGGGTGACAAACGAGCACACAGTCCACCTGATGGTAAGTGGTTACTGTGGCCCATAGACATCTACATCTATCCTCGATTACGAATCAAAATGCAGATGCGTTATCACCCGTGAGGACTAAGATGGAATGCCTCGTTTCCAGTAAAAAGGGTCTCCGGTTCTCTACACTCACCATGCGAAATACAGCAGCATTAAGCTACTATTTCACGCTGGTATTCTGTGAGAGCGTGGTCCTTCCCCGGTCGAGCCGACCCATTCGTGCTACAACTATACTACTAATATAACTGCAGCATGGCTCTACCACGTATAAAACATATACATCTGTAGAATTAAGCCTGCGTGAGAATGGGATAGAATACAATATACGGTATTTATTATAAATTTATTTACATTTTAATTACATAAGCGCTATAATTATCCTAATTTTCAGAAAAGTTTTCAAAATCAAACAATGAATCGAATACATGAGCCTCATAACATCTTCCAATGTAATCAGGCTTATAAAAAAGTCGAGAGGGACCATTCCGCTTCTAGAAGTAAGGCACGCAATATGAAGACGGCACTCTGCTACGGGTAGAGTGGGAGTGCGTGACGAGTATCATTATGACATTATTAAAATTGCGAAATTATGCCGTACTGTGTTATAACTTATAAACAACTGCAAAAACAATTCCTGTTTAACAAAAAGTTTTCTGTATAATTTAAATTTTAAATAAAATCGCTAAATGTTGTGAACTATTTTCTCATCACACAAATACTAGTATAAGTATTACAATCGTAGTGTTGCAAGTTTAGAACATTTTTGTTACCCAAGAATAGACAGTTTAATAATACTAATTTGAGTTACTACATTTATGACGACACTACGTATTGAATAAAACTATTTATTTAGGATTTTATCGCGTTTAATGAACTTATTTTTAATTACCGACATTTCGCTTGATTTACAGCACCCATGGTGGGACTGAGATTTTGAATATCAATTTTGGTCCCATCTACGCAGTTCGTTTTGCGTATATAGTTTTATTCAAAGTGTAGTGTTCACGTAAATATGAGAAAACATTAACCAAGTCGTGAATAAAACACTATTCCACCTTATAATAAAACTTTTCACCAAATAATATAAATTAATATTACTTTCCGTGGGGATTTGTAGCACAACGCTTGCTAGCTGGAAACATTTTGCTCTAGCAACATGCTCAAATCTTACCGCGTCTTACAACTAGTCATGCAAATCCGACACTAGTCTTCATTTATTTCATCGCTATTGCTTACGACGATTATGTCTTGACTTTTTTATTGGTCTGAGAATGTAACATTGCAAAGAATAGCTTTAAAATTAAATGTTTTATTCCTATTAGGAAAGTGTGGCATCCTCACTACTAACTTTGACATGCTGAGTCTGTTCGAGTTATCTTAATATATATAAATTACGTGTCACGTTGTTTGTCCGCGATGGACTCCTAAACTACCTAACCGATTTTAATCAAATTTGTACACCGTGTACAGTTTGGTACAACTTGAGAGATAGGATTTTTTTTTGCCCATGAGTGACCCACAATGTTTTTTACGAATTTAAAGATTTTTAATAGGACATGACAGGGTCGTCGAAAAGGGCAAAACAACGTCTGCCTGGCAAGCTAGTAGAATATATAAATACGTATTAATAGTACCTCATAGGTAGTGAAATAATATATTGGTATTTGGTTCATGTTACGAGGTCTAAATAATCGAGATAATATCGAGTATTTTATGATTCAATGGAATGAAAATGGCTTATTTCCTCGTCTTACTGAGGCTTGCAACCTAACGGGGTTCAAGTTACCCAGGCTTCATTGTATACGTAATGTAAATACTCATAGCATTGCTAGAGTTATTTTATTAAAATGAAATAATTGAAGTATCGGTCGTTATTGTTGCAGCACTTTTGCAATTTTAATTGAAGTCTGATGGATCTTTTATAGAAATCCATGTGACTGATAAAAAGTTATCGACACTGCGAGAAAAATCAAAAAAGCTTTGAGTACAAGTATATATGTTATATATTTATATAATTGTATACAAATGTGCAGTAATGGTTGTGCCTGACTTCACGAAGCTGTAATGAATAATACTGGCGCAAGTCCATTGTATAGCTATAAAAATATTATTTTAGTTAATTTTCGTTCAGGACTCGGGTCGGTTGCCTGCCTTGAGTTCTGTACTGATCTACTTTTCATCACAAATGACAATCCGATTTACTCTCCCCTTATTTGTGTACAGTTTCAATATCTTGACAAAAAAAACTTTACCGCGATTTTGTTATCCTTCAGTTAGATTATACGGTACCCGCTTTTTGAATTATTTTTTTTTTCTAATTTGTTCCAAATAACAAATTAGAAAAAACAGTATTATTTTTCCACTTTGCTAATTATGTGGCTTAAAATAAATCCACTCCTGAAATTTTCACTTCGTCATAATCCTCTTTCGATTTCTAGAACTGAAGCACGTTAAATTCAATGGACATTAATTTAAATTGAACAATTTGAATTCAACAAAACCCACTATTATACAAAAATGATTCTCGTGTGAAATGAAAATCCCCACACCCTGTTGCAAATTATTAAATAACCCTACACGATGTACATGCCCTAACTCAGTCTGTGCAGCTTAACAATGTGGTTTAATACAATATTATATATATGTATGTATATATATATATATATATATATATATATATATATATATATATATATATATATATATACATACATACATATATAATAAATTAGAACTAAATAAAATTATATATAATCAAACATGAAACGCTTGCG
Source organism: Parnassius smintheus behrii (assembly GCA_036936625.1). Taxonomy (NCBI): domain Eukaryota; kingdom Metazoa; phylum Arthropoda; class Insecta; order Lepidoptera; family Papilionidae; genus Parnassius; species Parnassius smintheus. Next base: position 28,131,328 of record JAUPFT010000010.1, on the reverse strand, counting down.
ACACTTAACCATTGTTTTGTGTATTTATATAGGTACTACATGGGACATGAGGTGAGCGGAAGATTATTAGTCCTCATTAAACAATGCGTTATTACACCACATCTAGATCTGAAGGTCTAGTATTTATTTTATTTTATTTTTATTGGACATGTAGCTCGTAGAATAAAAAAATCTTGCAATGGAATAGCAATAAAGTTAGATAATTACACTTGTGAGGGCGACATTCCGTTCTCCCTGCTAGATTACACAATCAAAGATACATATCAAAGAAGAAGAAGAGAAGCGCAAAAGTATTTCTTTGTGTACGGAGATAAGTTTGTGAGTTAAGGCCTACCAAGGAATTACGATGTTTTGGCTTTTCTGAAAAAATGGTTAAAACTTAGGGATTAGTTTGTCAAGGGACCGTCTTGGTTCTTGATGTGAAGCCTCCCAGTGATATACTTTTTTTAAATGGTTCATCCGTAGATTAGTGGTCAGAGAGATCAAAGTCGAAGCACTGCCATTTTGCATAATATTTTTTTTAATTAACCACTCATAGATTTCGATAAATATGTAGACATAGTTCAATTATTATTGAACTGTTTATGGTCATACTTGATACATATATACGTAATAGTAGGTAGTTATTACATAATATAAAGGTCACCCATTATAGTTGTAGGCCGTATGCGACCTATTATTGAATTTCAATCTAGAGAATATAATACCCGTGATAGCGACTCTTGTCGAATGATGTGTTGTAAGGCTATTAAAACAATTATTTTAATTAAAATGATTATAATCGTCACCTGAACGATTTCATATTTTTTATATAAAGCTTTTTCTCATTAGGCATCAGTTACCCTCTAATTTTTTTTTCGGTGAAACGTTTCTAGAATGTAAGTTTCTAGCACAAGCATCTTGTAAAAGGAGTGTTTTTTTTTAAATTACTCTCACGAAAATATACATTTCATTACGGTGATGATGATAAAGAAATTTCAAAATTATTATATAAATACGTGAATGGAAAACTTCGTACAAGGGGTACGAAGTTTAAGCCTTTTTAAGCATAATGCGCGCTCGGAGGAGTGTGAGATTTGGCATAGTTAAAGTATATATGGAGAAGAACTCCTGAAAGCTAAGATTTATATGTCTTACAAATAAATTAAATTAAACATACATTGCTTACGTTAATACTGCTAGTGTCAAACACGTGTTTACTTAAAACTAACCTGCGTAAAACTCTTTGATTATGTAATCAATGAATATATTGATCACTAAACTTCCTTAGTAAAAGTAAATCCATGCCAACATCAAGAAATCATGAAATTTAATTTTTGATAAACTATGCTGACAACATATTTGAATTATAAAGTGCTATGAATATCTAACTTCGCATAATTTTAGTGATATAATGGTTATCGATATATTGTTTAACGATATTTTTTAATAAAAGTTTATATTATTTGATTTGACAATGTCACTGATATACGTATTAAGAAAGTAGTAAGTAGAGATAACAACTATTTAAATTAACACCCGTTTCGTACGTACAGGGTTTCTGGGAACTCGACAACTTCCTAGAAGGGCGTGATAAGCGAGCCAAATCCTACAAATTTAACATCCTATATGTGTGGCCGAAAATGAACAATACGGATATACGGATTTTAAAGGTTTTTCAATAATCACCCAGAATTTCGTATTAAATTCTATATAAAAATAAAACTTTTTTGTATGCCTTCCGCTTAGGTTATTTATTTTCTTGAAGCTTAAACTAAGCGAATACAATCATAAAACGTACAAAACGTATTCACAATATAAAGTTACGGGTTTGAATAAATAGTTTTTTTCTTTTTTTACACTTTATGTATCATAATTAGTTACGTACTTCAATAAATTACTATGACATGGGACATAATAATATAAACCCATTATTAAATAATCTGTAAAATCCGTATATCTCCAGACCTATTTATTTTCGGCCATACATATAGGAGGTTAAATTTGTAGCATTTGGTTCCCCTATCACGCCCTTACAGGAAGTTTTCGAGTTCCCAGTAATCCTGTATAATTTTACTATAGAAGTTGGACCAGCCTGCACTTAATTGTCGTTTGCACAAATTATGTCATTTGTTGACGTTCACACTGCCAATCCCTCAGAGTAAGTACAAACATATTATGTATGTTATTACTATAAGGTTGATGTCAAACACTTAATGGACTGTGGTCAAACAGTCCCACAGTGTAGAGATTGTCGCCAAAGAATTTGAAAATGTCGACAAATAATTACGTTTTGACAGTTTGACTTAGTCCAATCGACAAGTTCAAAAACGTGATTCTTGTTCCTGCTCTTAAAAATATGTGCGAAAGCTCATTCAATGAGCGCATCGCCGCCAAAAACAGTTTATTACATAAAATAGTTTATTTATAGTATTAAATATTAATTTAAAAATTTGAAAAAAGATTTACATGACATATATGGTGTCATCAGAACACTTGAAGAAATAAAGCCCCGTTGCAAAAAAAAACAATTTATGTCGATTTTTCTATAAGTTATACGATATAAAGATAATTTTTTTTCTAACTAATTTTCTTTAAATAATTAACCTATATTTTTTTTTTACTTCTTGGAGTCCTTCTTATATACGAGTACATACTTAACAAGATTGAGCAATAAAAGTTTATTTCAGTTTTATATTTCGTTTGTTATATTTTTTATATTTTTATTAGTTTATAATATTTTTTACATTTTTTTATATTATAAAAATATGGTGTCATTACAACGCCATATTTTTTCAAATTTTTAAATTAGTACTGAACACTGAATATAAAAAATATTGTATGTGTGCTTTGCGCTCATGACGTAACGGTCTCGCGAAGTCCTGTTTTCGGCGTTAAATAAAACTTATAAATAATGGAAGTAGAATTCCGGAAGTCAGAACTGTTTTTATTGGAAATTTCCTCGTCTTCATGAATATTTTTTCAAAAGTTCTGAAAGGTTTATAGTTTTTGAGTTATTAATGAAAAACTAAATATCTTTTGTTTTTCATTTTATTTTGTTAATAATAATTCCAATTTTTTATGTGCTAATAAATTTTCGAGATACATTTTTATAGACGTCATTCCGAACTGAATGAGTTGTCGCTCATATTTTTAGGAACGGGAACAAGAATGGACTCTTTTTTGAACTTGTTGACTAGACTATAAATAAGCTGTGAATTTCGTGTGATTTTAAATCTTCCTTTTTCAATAGCATGTGAAGTGTATGTCAGGGCGTTTATTTTATATTTTGATTTTATACGTTCCAGAGATAGTTGAAAGAGAAATACAATGCTTAATGTAAAACCAAAAATGTAATGAATTACGGTCGAGTTGAGTTGAGTTTGTGAAAATGATAATGAGCATCACGATGATTATCATTTTTGAATGATGATAGTCTCCCTAAGAATAGATTTAAATTTGAAAATATTTAAGACAAAGATAATGGTAACAAGTGGTCCTTTGCCGGTAGGTACATACATTTCGGGAAAACGACTTAGAAGAAATTTTCCGACTATCTTAACTCAACTTCGTCCGAGTGGAACATAACAAAGTCATAGCCTGTCGGGTCAGTAAGCTGGAGTGGTAATGAGCTGGCCGTACGGCTCGAAGGATCAACAACCGGGGAGGAAAGGCACACGAGTTTTTTATGGCAATATCTTTACAAACTTTTTTTAGATGGACAAACAGACAGAGAGAAAAACTTTCAGAAAAGGAGACCGAGATAATAGGAAACATTGTATACTGTATATGTTTGTCTTTTTTTGATGAAGCTTTTTCGTTCCATCGAGTTTCAAATCACAACGATTCTAAAGAAGTTATACTTCAAAAAATATGAAACAATTATAAAGCAAAAAATACTATTTAAAATAGCACAAATATTACAAACAAACAACACACATACCTATTATATTGCGTATTTTCGACTGTATGTTATGGATTGTGAGAACACCATTTTAATATAATAATAATAATAAATCGAGTTGTAATAAAAAGATTTTTTTAAACCATCCAAGCAGCCACTCAAATACACACAAAAAATTCATCAAAATTGGTTGAAACATTTTCGTGTTTTTGCGAGATCAACGGCTACTAATTGATTTTTATATGTAGAGATTTTTAAAATTTCTTGTGATTAAATAATTACACCTCAATAGTCATCCATGAATAAATGAATTGTATCAATTGAGCGTTGTAGGTGTGTATAATCATAAAGCTCTTCACGCCTCTAAAGTACAATGAAAGCAAAAACCTGTGCCAATCATAAAGTTATTGAGGTAATCCTTCGATTTGTTTATACGCCATTAAAGTGCTGATGTCAATGACATTATTTTGCAAAACTTAAAATAATTGCACAATTACATACTTAAAACCTTTTGTATTGGTTACAAGGGTATGTTGCTACTATGCATTATCCACCTTTTTCATTTATTTTAATTGTGACTACAATGTTTATGGTGTTATAGATGTTGTAAGTGCTAGCCTATAACTTTAAGTAACATTCTTCCAAAAAGTTGGTACGGTCGAAATTTACAACTTTCGAGGTTGTCCAGCACCTCCAGTGTGCAAACATGCAAACACAAAGTCAGTCGTCGCAACATTCCGTGGCCATGTAACACTTATGACCTTATGAGACGCCTTGAAGGGAAAATTGGATATGGTGTTTAATGTAACATAGGAAAAATCACAATAATAGTATGTTATTAAATTTTAATAAACAAATCAATCTCTGTAAAAAATCTCTGTAAAATGTGACTGATACGGCAGTCAAAGGCTTAAATTCCCTATTTAAATTTCATGGCACATTCACATAAATTATGTTTGTTATGTCATAGGAATCTTTCTGCCTAGGATTCGGTTTATACCACTTCCTTGCCTATTTCTGTAGCTGAGTATTAGCGCTCAAATTGCTTATTTCCCGTTTGACGGGCACAGAAAGATTCGACTCCCTTTTTGAGAGCTTTGACTGCCTCCTTGATCTCGTGATCGTAAGCGCGATCATGTGGTCCCGTTTCGGGCCTAAATGGGTTATTGGGCTTTTCTATCAGGAAATTATTACACAATATAATCCTGTCCTGCACAGAGCTCGTCTCTGTTGTGAAGACCGTGACTCAAATTCGATCTGAAGGATATTGTTATACTAGAGAACTAGTATAACTGAAAATACCAAGCTGTGAGGCATTCCATCTTGGTCCTCTAAGACAGTTTCTTTGTTTGAAGTCCGTTGCAGGTATATGCGTTGCAGTAGCCTCTTAATTTCAGGTGGTCTGTGAGTTTGTTCACCATAAACAACCTTCCAAGGCCACCTGATAGTAAAAGGCTGGAAATATTCGTAGGTCATCTATACCTACATTTTATAAATCTGTAGAAAAGTCGTGTGTGTAATTCTAGTGTTTTCTGGTAAAACAAGTCCAGGGGACTATATAAAGCGCACTGAAGCAAAATTGGTAGTTTTTAGAATTGTCGTCTGTCTGTCTGTGTATTCACGATTCACACAAAAACTAGGTACTTAACAGATTTCCATGAAGTTTTGTTTGTAGGTAGTTAAGGACTTGGAGCAATATATATGCTGATTTTTATCCGGAATACGGATATACGGAACTTCAAAAAAAAGAGTGTTAATTGTTTTTCCTTTCTATAGATGTTAATTTCTATTTTATGTCATTAATTCATCAATCGTATAAAATGGAAATTAACGTTTATAAAAATAAATACTAAAATTAGTTTTAGCTCTTGCGTAATAAATTGAACTACACCGACAATCTACGCTTCACTTTTTCAAAACAGTGCCATTTAACACACTAATAAATTAAACAAATAATATATATATATATATATATATATATATATATATATATATATATATATATATATATATATATATATAAATTATATAACTTATATGTATATGTTTAAATAATTAAATTCATAATTGATTTCGTAATTATAACGTTCAATTACGAAATCAATTATGAATTACAATTTGAAGTGCTGATTTACCACGTGTTCGGCGGTGAAGGAAAACATCGTGAGGAAACCTGCATGTCTGAGGAATAAGAAAAAAAATATTTCGAAGACATGTGAAGTTCGCCAACATGCATTGGGGCAGCGCGGCGGATACCTCCTTGCCCTAAAACCCTCTCAGAAATGAGGGGAGGCCTGTGCCCAGCAGTGGGACGTATATAGGCTGTAACTAATAAAACTAATAAAAATAAATTTTATACTCACTAATTGCTCCTTAAACAGATAATAGTGACATCTATCGAAAATCATAAATAAAGCTAACAATGATTCTAAGTTTAATTTCTAATGTTTGTCTTATCTATAATTTTTTTTTAATTAGTATAACTTTTTTTATCTATAAATAAACTGATAAAAAATTATTACAAAACTTATTATCATTTTAAATACAGAGGTTTTTATATATTTATTGTTCAGATCTTAGAATTTTTAATATCATGAATTAGGCGATTATTGCGTGAAATGGCGGTTTCATGAAACTTTACTGTGTTTGTTGACTATAATATCATGATATAGCTTGACCAAATCGGTGAATAGAGAACGTTTGGCTATATTAACAAATAAACACGACATTGCTGTTTCTAGATATTATTGTTTTATCGTAAAATTTCATTAAACACCGCTAGCAACGCTGATTGTGTATTTTTGACAGAAATAGTGTTTAATAGATTGTACAACGTTTTTTGTCTTTTATACTTTGTTGTAGAATCGAGCCAACCCAGTCGCTCAGTTTCGTGATTTATCATAATTGTCAATTTTAGCAAAATTACTAACACAACTATGTACACAAATTAACTGTGATTTAGAGAGAAGGCTTTCAGTTGAATATATTGTGTGTCTATCAGCATAGCAATATTTTACCAATTTCTTTTTGTATCAAGTCCGATATAAATTAAAATTAAGTGCACTATGACATTTTTATCCATAATTCATGGAATAGTTCGCAATACCGTTGACGCAGCCTTTTATACTTTTAATGAGACTTTTGAAACAGAAATTTACAATCGAACGTAAAAAACGTAAAAATATAAATATTGGCATTTATTACATTAAATTCCATTATATATATATCCACTAAATTCAACATTATTTTGTCAAAATATATCAACTTTAATTTTGAACAATATTTAAATAACGCAATTTTCCCTTCATAAAGACGGCATTTCATTAATACAATTCTGATAAAGTCACTTATATGTTTCTGTAGCGTATTATATTGCCAAATTTCTATCATTTCTTACGTCCAGTATAGACACAGCTACCGAGGTGTCTCTAGAAGTGATTCACTTCTGCTGATATTAGTACGAAATAGTATTATTGATTTCTGAATTCAAGGCGACGCGAGCGAAGCCGCGGGATAAAAGCTAGTTAGAAATATTCTTTTATGTTATATTAATGCTTAGGTACTAGAAATTTGGTGGAAGTGCAACAACTTTTACAAAATTTCTAGTAATAAATATTTCATCATATAAAGTTTAAAAGTATCGCAATAAAAACTTATATCTAATAATTTCTAGCAGAACTATCTAGCAGAAGGGGTGGAACCACTTCACAATCTATTATTTTAGATATTTTAATGCAATTTATTTTAACAAGTGACGCCAGAAAGCAATCAAATAGTAAAAATATTATCTGTCACGAAGAATAAAATTTATCGAAGTACATATAAAAATATATTAAATGATATAATTCGCAGGGTAATGTGGGATGGTTCCATTTAGACGAGTATCTATTGCATTGTAGGATGAGGCAGGGAGGGCTGACCTCTTCTGCTAACCTTGACGTAAACGCTCTAATTGTGAAATTCAATGAAACAGGTATCGGCTGTCATGTAGGTGGGAAAAATATTACCGTAATAACCTATTAAAGTCCACCGCTCAACAAAGACCCGCCCCCCTTCCAGGGATTGCCTCATGGAGGGTTAATTGCCATAGTTGCCACGCTGGGCAACCGCAGTCTTTTATTTTTCGCCATTATTAGGAAGACTCTACTGCCTATCTGATTAGTGCCCCTCTATCGCCTCTTACGATACCCGCTGTATAATAAGGGGTAGTGGAAATTCTTACGCCGCTACTACACGCTATGAGAAATAGTTTTAATTACGCAGGCAATATTATAGGGGTTTTAAGAAAATTTAAAAAAAAAGTTTTTAAGAAAAATAATAAGATTATGTATTAAATAAATAAGACAAATCTGTTACAGTGGTGTACAGATCACACAGTAAAAAAAAATTGTCTACCTTTATATCTTATCCTAAGCGTTAGAAGTTTTGTGAGGAGTTTTCGATATTTGGGACATGTACCTTATGTTATTGACAGGATATTTAACAAGCGCGGGTAATGCTTATGCCCTACTATTAAAAACTAGTTGTCACTCGATTTACTCGCCACGTCTCTGGATTAAATTTAAAAAAAGAAAATTATCTACTTTTAAAGGTTCATATACCGATTCGTTTCGAATAATGTTCCATTTTGTGCTTTTGCAATGTTCGCTGAGACATAACATAACATCGGGCGCCGGCACGCGTGTGCTGCACGCACGCTCGATGTTTGATAACAAATCGTTCAGTCAGATTTAGAAATATTGACGCGCGATTATACACACTGCATTGTCATGAAATTTTAAAACATTGGTCTAGCTTCCAGGTTTTTTTTTTGGCGTCATTCTATAGAGCTGAATGTCGTTATGGAACTAAGCGCTCGCTGTACGCGAACAACCCTGATTCGAACCCGGCCAGTTTCAATGAAATTATGAACTAAAATTTTAATAGCTGATTTTAGGCGGCGTAGAAAAATATGTTAACAATTTATAAAACACTTGTAACATTATATTGTAAACTAGCAACTTGCTCCGGCTTCGCCTTGGTAGGATTTATTACTGTGGGGAAGTTTCATTACAATCGGTTTCTATTTCTATTTTCGAGATGTTTTTTCTGTTACTCTATGCGACTCTTACAGCTTCATCTAACTCAGTGCACGCGCTAATTAAAAAAGGGAAAGGCAATGAACGTGAGGATGATGATGACAATGGTTTATGGTTTGATATTGTTACCAATCATCATGTCGCCTTGTTAGGCGTTATTGGGCTATCTAATCACTTTCCGAGGGGGGCGGGGGAGTGCGGACCCTAGTCTCTGATTGCTCAGCTCGTGTCGGTCGATGGTCTAGGCGGTGAGAACCAAAAGAAAGAAAAAAAAAGGTACGCGGTTGAGCGGTGTGTACTGGAACCCGTCGCGCCTGTCTACGGGTGCGACGCGCCCCATTCGCAATCCTTACAATCGGTTTATCCCTTCCGAATATTAACCCGGACAGATAGACAGACACACAGACAAGAACTTTAATAATGGCTATGCATGTCTTAATGACGTGCAAATAACCCCCCAGCTCAATAAAAGGCACTTGTGTCGATATTACAGCCAGACATACACTTTAATTTTCTTTATATGTGTAGGTTTTATTTTCTTAAAGCTCTCAATATAGTATAAATATTGCTTTAAATTGTTAATATTTATTAATTTAAAAATTGCATAAAACAGTTTACTATTATTAAAATATGTATGTATGTATGTACAATATGCTTTAAAAGTAGATCATATACCTAATGCCATGTACACATTGAACTATGTAGTAATGACTCGATGTATAATACATAATACCTCTTTTTTACTGAAATGACGGCGCCATACTATGTTTACATTTAATTAAAAACCAATGACATTTAAATTTAACTTTGAATTTCTTTGTTAATGACAATTGAAATGTGTTTAATTTATAATTGTGGGAAAAAAATTAAAATTGATGGTCAATCCAGACAAATTCATAGAAATACTTCTCGTTCCAAGTCACTACTGGTTAAGAATAAAAAATAAATAATAGTATTAACGTGCTAATGATATTACTCTTTTTAACCGACTTCAAAAAGGTGGAGGTAATCAATTCGACTGTTTTTTATGTGTCAGAACTTTCTCAACTTTTTTCTAGAATTTGATGATTATTTTTTAATGATTTCTTAAATTTACGCGAACACTACTTTTTATAACACTACTTTTATATTGCGTAGATCGGACCGAGAAATTAATATAAAAAAACTGAAGGTAGCCGGGCTAACTATGACATTGGGACGTCAAACATCTCAGTCCCCCCCGTGACCATGGCTGCTATAAAGTACCCGAAACGTCGGGAATTAAAAATAAGTAAGAGTTAATTAAACGCGATAGAATCCGTAAATTTAGTTTTATTCAAAGATTATTTTTTTTATTTGAAAAAACACTGATGCTTATCGTGCTCCATTCAACCCAATTCTCATGTGGTCACATATAAATTTGATTAATGTCTGACTAGTAGTTTTTGAGTTATTCTAATAATGCGTATTTAATTAATTTCGTCTACATTGATGAATTCACTTTATTTATATTGAAGTCGGTTGTACAAATTTTTTAATTCTACTACATACTTAATATCAATATACTGATATATAACATTTTCTTATCCATTTCTTCAGTGTTGTCAGAATCGAGTTCAAGTCGTTTTTTATATCTTAAACAATACTGGGAAGTGGGAATAATGGTACGTTGAGACAATCCAGAGAGTTGAGCCCGTTACTAAGACGAAATCGCATAATCATGCCATGTTGCCAAGCTTCTCCATAATTCATCGTGTCGAATAAAGAGCTGTATTATATCTAGCTAGCTAGACTGTTATAAAATATTGTATTCGTAAAACACATAATGAGTGCTTGTATGTATTTATTTTAGAGAGTATAGGCGACAACCTACACAAAGTTTGATTTTCACAACCGCATCACTATGGCCAGCTAACATACATAAGTTAAGGAGGCTATACAATCACACAAATTATTATTAGTTTTCTGTTGCGAAATTATATTTGTCACTGCTATTATTCGATATTTTGTACCGATCTTACCACCTGACACTTTATGCATTTACAGCATGTACCTCCGAGTAAGTGCATTATTTTTTGTAAAGGTATGGCATGCTCAGCTTTTAAATCCGCAGTTAGATTATTATATAGTACCCGGTTGACCGAGCTTTGCTCGGTATTTTTCGCTCGGTTTTTTTTAATTCGTGTGTTTTGGAAATTATATTTAGATAAAAATTACATACTGATGAAATACGAATAATAGTTTTTGATCTTAGCGACATAATAGAAAAAACTGAACTGGTTATTTGAATAAAAAATCATGAGTGCAATTAGTTTAATTTAAATTTTCGTGTTTTTAAAAAATACTAAAAAAAAGGGCTCGAAGGAATAGATTTTCTCAAAAAAGAAAGGAACTTGAAAAAAAAAATTAAAAGTAGTCGGTCGTTCGGTCTGGGGTCGAACCATGGTATTACGATTTTGTGACCGCCCAATATACCAATTAAACTATTTGTAATCATTAATAAACTGTCAAAATTTACGTTCTTATTCTAACGATATTGTAGCAGTTTTTCATTGCCTAAAAACACGTACAAAAAGACATTTTCTAAAAATAAATCCTAGCTAGATCGATTTATTGCCCCCGAAACTCCCTGCACACAAAATTTTATGAAAATCGTTGTAGCCGTTTCCGCGATTCCGATTATATATATATATATATATATATATATATATATATATATATATATATATATATATATATATATATATACAAGAATTGCTCGTTTAAAGGTATAGGATTATTATATGATATATTTATTTATTTATTTATCTATTTGCTAATTAATATTCAGACCGCAAGTGCACCGCGTGCATTTAAGATAGGCATTTAAATAAAATATATATTATTACATCACTTTCCATCTCACAATCTCTTTTGTTATGAATACAACTTTTTTAACGATTTGTTGGCTTGTTGGCTTACATAGGCTATGTATGTGAGAACGGTAAATAAAATTGTCTTGAAGGAACTTGACTTCTCTAAATAAATTACACAATTATTCGTCTTAAAAATCTGCACAGGTCTCTTCGTTCGCCTTTTCGTCATTAACCCGTTTGACGTTGTCATACCCTACAGTAAATCTGTAAAAAATCTGGGGATATATCTAGATTCTACCTTGTCGTGGTCGCAGCAGTTAAAACAAGTGAGCAATAAGGTGTTTGCTACTATGGGTTTACTTCGTCGTTTACGTTCTTTTCTCCTCATTCCCACTAAGATTATGTTAGCACAATCCTTACTTCTCTTTATTCTCGATTATGCCGACGCAAGTTATCTCGATTTAACTGAAGACCAACTGAACAAATTTGAGCGAATTCAAAATATTGCAATTAGGTTCATATTTGGTTTGCGCAAATATGATCATGTATCCGAATATCGTTTACAGCTCAAGTGGTTACCCATTCGCTTTCGCCGGAATCTGCAAACTGTATCTCTTTTGTACTGTGTGTTGTTCAATCCTTTGACTCCAAGCTACTTGAAGGAAAACTTTAAGTTCCTTGGTCATGATCGACCTGATAGAGTTCTTCGGTCAGCCGGCGAACTAATTCTAGAACCATGTTCATTTCGATCAAAATTTATGAAATATTCTTTTACGAGCCAAGCCATAAGGTTGTGGAATGAACTCCCACTCCAAATTCGACGTGCGCAAACTTTGGAAAGTTTCAAAAGTGACGTCAAGAAGCATTACCTAACACTTTGTGGTTATTGATAACCAATTCTAGCAACAGATAGTTATTCTGTATTTTTCTTTTCCTCTTTGTTTTGTATTTATTTATTATCTATGGATATTTATGTATGTGTATATATTTGTATATATACCTATTTATTAATATTATGTATGTTTATTTTATTATTATTTAATTTATGTATTGTTGTGGTATTTTAACAAAATATAGTTTAGTTTAGTTAGTTAGTGTAAGTGTAACATAAAACGCACCACCTCCTACTGTTCTTAATTCCAGTTTCTCCTTAGCCCAAAGGTTGTCTGGAAGAGATCGCTCTTTAGCGATAAGATTATTGTACATACGTATATATTAAGTTTTCTCTGTAATGTATTTCTTCGTTGTATATGTGGGGTGTACAATAAAGTATATACTACTACTACTACTAACCCGTCTTCCCTTCCTTCTTGCTCACACATTCATTCATCTCATACACTCACCTTCGTACGGAAATCGAATCCCACATGTAGCATGTGCTTGTTATAAAAACTGTAACTAATATTCAAGTATCGTAAATTTTACAAACCAGGAAATAAACCGATTAGATTATGTATAAAACAAAGATCATTTATGTCTTATTGTGTTTAAATCAATATGTGCGACGTGCGGCGGCAGCAAAACGTGACAATCCGATTTCACAGACACAATACTGCGGACATTCGTACTCGCCAAAGTTTGCGGAATCCGTAATCAACTTGGTGTAAACATAACCGTAGATGAACTTCACAATCGTTGTCATTATTTATTTACTCAGATCCAATGTAGTACGTGAGGTAGCTTCGTAAATATTTTTTTATTGCGACTTGTCTATACACATATAACTTCACTTTGTCTCGTTGGTCGAGTGTTCGCAAGAGCGATTGCTTATAATCACAGAAATCTAAATAATAATGCACCTTGCGTTAAGGGGAAATATAACCTCAAATGGCTTAGCAAGATCCTCCGTTATGCCGAAAATATTCCAGCATTAATTTTGAAATAAATATATGGTAAAGTTGAGGATTAAAATGTTAAGGATTATGTTAGACGAAAACACGATTCCGTAAAATTTTCTCGATAGATAAAAAATCCAAAGTTACCTCCAAACTAAACAATAAACCGCTATTATTCATAAAATACTTTAAATAAGATCATGAAACTTTGCATACTAACTGAACTAACTATAAAGCAGTGCTTATGTTATTTACTTTTTTTTAAAATACCATTATTTTCACTGTAAAAAGAAATTACCTAAACTATCGGCCTTTTAAAGCGTGATATTCCTGCCGCACGGTCAGTTCGCTTCGGCCTTTGAAGGGGGAGGTTGTGTCGCTTACGATCAGAATACACATAACGCAACAGGACGACGTAAAATTAAAATGGGAAATAACCGTAATAAAAATAAGAAGCGACTGGGTTGGCGTTAAGAAACAGGCATAAATATGATAAACCTAATGAAATAAGTATCTAACGACCTATCTACTTATAGTATTAGTGATTACAAACATGTCGGTACATAGCATACTACGCGCGGGGAAGTGGGGGCGAAATTAGAATTTGAGCTGAGTTACTATATCCCCTTAATATTTAGATTTCTGTGGCTATAATCCTGCCCTGCGCAGATGGTTAGTCTCCGTGGAGACTGGCCGCCGTGACCGAGAATCAGTCTGGAGGATATTATTATAATAGTATAGTTATAATAGTAGTGGTAAAATATCTTATTTTTGCTCTTTAAATCTACCTTAGCTTATATAAAGTGTACATATCTCAAATATATAAACAAAGTACACACGTTCACAATAGAATGTGAAACATTATATTGCATGATTTTTTTCACCGTCTGAATAAAAATAGGGTGTAACAGGTGTAGGTGAAGGATGTAATTGTAACATTCTATTTTTGTCCAGTAAAGAAATCACCCAGTATAGTTTAATTATTGTTTCGGATAATATGTTTCTTTTAACAATTTATTTAATAAATAAATGTACTTGTTTTGAAATTTAATTACTGTCTTTTTCTTCAACTGCTTGCTAGTCGGAGGTTGGGTATTTTATGTCGAGTGTAAATCATCGCCATCTATTTAGAAACAAGATTTCTCTTGTATTGCACGTAGTCGTTTTTGTTATTTAATTTCTAAATAATATTAACTATGGTAACTATATGACAAAGGAATCTCATTACATGTTAATTCTTAAGTATAACAACGCAATTGGTATTTTCATCCGAAATAGAAGACAGACAGTGAAGTGTCTATTAGGTGGAATGTATCTAAGCTCTTTTGCGTGCTTACTTGTAAAAATTTTTATGTAGTTATTCTATATATTAGGTTCCTTATAATATTCAGTTTTCAAAAAACACTGACCAATTAAGCACAGATAAGATTAGCTTTTCAAATCAAATTTCAGGTCAACCTGCTAATACTAAGCTTTCGAATGTTATCAACTACGCGGGTTTTTATTAATAAATATGTTACAATTATCTAAGGAGGTAAATAATGGGCATTTATTTCTAGACGATAAAACATCATTTACTAAACTAATGACACAGTTAATATTGTAGATATAGAAGATAACCAATTTGGAGATAACGCGGTACCTTTGTTATGTAAAAAATTAAGTTTCTTTTTGTATTGAGGTTAAAGATTATTTAATATTTAAATTATTGTTATCTAATTTGACATTTATAAAAAATTAAAGCGAGTATGTAGAGCGTTAAAAATAAGGTTTCCGTTACAGGTTGTAAATATCTGATTATTCTGGTGAATGGTAAAAATAATTTTTTAAAGCAAACAAAACACTGAAACTGTTGTTTGTTTGTAAAATTTTGTGTTTTATGTTATATTTCTAATTATATTTAAATGTTAGGTACAATAATATAGTGGTAGGTTCATATCATATGTACATCTACCAAATAGGATTGATGTCAATGTATGTGAGTATGTGACAGCTCGGCCGACCGGGCTATCTTTTTAGGGTTCCGTAGTCAACTAGGAACCCTTATAGTTTCGCCATGTCTGTCTGTCCGTCTGTCCGTCCTCGCTTAATCTCTGTGACCGTTAGCACTAGAAAGCTGAAATTTGGTACCAATATGTATATCAATCACGCCGACAAAGTGGTAAAATAAAAATTGGAAAAAAATGTTTTATTAGGGTAGCCCCCCTATATGTAAAGTGGGAAGTGATTTTTTTTTTAATTTCAACCCTAACGTGTGATATATTGTTGGAAAGGTATTTAAAAATGAATAGGGGTTTACTGAAATCATTTTTTGATAATGTCAATAATTTCGGAAATAATCGCTCCAAAAGTAAAAAAACCGGCCAAGAGCGTGTCGGGCCACGCTCAGTGTAGGGTTCCGTAGTTTCCCGTTCGTCACAATAAGTGTTCCCACTTATGAGTTTAAAGGTGGGTATCCATTATGTTCGCGCTCCAGCAGCGCTCCGCGCTCCTGCAACTGCTCCCGGTAGTGGGTACGTGCGCGAACATGGAGCGTGCAACATTGCACGCTCCGCGACAGGCGATGCCAAGGAGAGACCAACCGAACAATTCGATAATACCCGAGCCAATGTAATAAGTACCTACAGCGCCATCTCTCGGGGAATTGGGTTACTAATTAATACATAGACGTGCCAGAAGTTTTCGGTGGTAATTTTGGATTGCGAGAACCGATTTAAATGATTCTTTTTTTGTTTAAAAAAAGATACGTTCAGGATAATAAAATATGTAAACGAAGTTTAAAAAATGCCTGCTTAAACGATTATACTACAAACTTAGTCCAGAAATTATTTTGTACAACTTTTTGTCTTTTTTGTACAAAAACTGTTTCCATCCAGGTTCAAAATAATTTTCCTAGAAAGTCCTTATAAAGTTCTACCTTTCAGATTTTTTTCATATTTTCTAAACCTATGGTTCAAAAGTTAGAGGGGGGGGACACCTTGTTTTTTACTTTTGGAGCGATTATTTCCGAAATTATTGACATTATCAAAAAATGATTTCAGTAAACCCCTATTCATTTTTAAATACCTTTCCAACAAAATATCACACGTTAGGGTTGAAATTAAAAAAAAAAATCACTTCCCACTTTACATATAGGGGGGCTACCCTAATAAAACATTTTTTTCCAATTTTTATTTTACCACTTTGTCGGCGTGATTGATACACATATTGGTACCAAATTTCAGCTTTCTAGTGCTAACGGTCACAGAGATTAAGCGAGGACGGACAGACGGACAGACAGACATGGCGAAACTATAAGGGTTCCTAGTTGACTACGGAACCCTAAAAACAAGGGCCCCCCCCCCTCTAACTTTTGAACCATAGGTTTAGAAAATATGAAAAAAATCTGAAAGGTAGAACTTTATAAGGACTTTCTAGGAAAATTATTTTGAACCTGGATGGAAACAGTTTTTGTACAAAAAAGACAAAAAGTTGTACAAAATAATTTCTGGGCTAAGTTTGTAGTATAATCGTTTAAGCAGGCATTTTTTAAACTTCGTTTACATATTTTATTATCCTGAACGTATCTTTTTTTAAACAAAAAAAGAATCATTTAAATCGGTTCTCGCAATCCAAAATTACCACCGAAAACTTCTGGCACGTCTATGTATTAATTAGTAACCCAATTCCCCGAGAGATGGCGCTGTAGGTACTTATTACATTGGTTCGGGTATTATCGAATTGTTCGGTTGGTCTCTCCTTGGCATCGCCTGTCGCGGAGCGTGCAATGTTGCACGCTCCATGTTCGCGCACGTACCCACTACCGGGAGCAGTTGCAGGAGCGCGGAGCGCTGCTGGAGCGCGAACATAATGGATACCCACCTTTAAACTCATAAGTGGGAACACTTATTGTGACGAACGGGAAACTACGGAACCCTACACTGAGCGTGGCCCGACACGCTCTTGGCCGGTTTTTTCTTGACTATTTGTGTAATCATTGGACTCCAATTAAAAGAAGGAAAACCCCCGAGCAAGGATAAATATATACAGGATTAATACAAACAATTTACAATTAATTTATCAACAGACTAATCTACTAGTAGTAGTAGCTTTTTACTACGTAATCACTTATTATACATGTATAAAAAGATTTTGTGCTTTATTTTAGCGTTTATATTTAACTATACTAATTAAAATTAAAAAGTTAATACTCTTGTACTTACCTCCAAATTTATTAAAAAAGCTGTTACCCGCAACGTCGTCAGCGTGGAATTAATTACGATTGGATTTTATTGGTTTGAATTTTTTTGCACGGAACCGTAATTCTTTTTCTGAAATAAAAGTTACTCCTTCGCCTTCGCCTTCGCCTAAGTTTCTCCCTGTAACATCAGCTATCTGCCCACAGAAATCGTAATAATATTGTCTATTGTCCTGGTTAATCAGCCGTTTCGGAGATTACCCAGGACAAACCGACAGACGACAAATTTTTTTTATCATACCTCGATCGAAAGTTAGTATTTAGTAAACAGCTGTTATATTGACATTGCTAACAGACACTTCATATTTTATTTATTTGTATAGACGTCACGCTAGTCGAATCAGAAGGTAATGTATTGTGTTGTTTGATGCGCGATGTCTATTTTTTTTACATGTATATTTATTAGTTAGATTTATATTTGGGCTTCGCAGTTATGATTATTGAATCTCGCAAATAGTTCAAGTGGCTCCCGATTTGCCTTCGCAGCCAAATTCGAAAAATAAAAGGGCAACGCACCGGCAGTGTGTATTTACACGAACCATTTAGAGCTATTTTCAAACGCTCATTATCTCAAGAACTATTAGACTTACACACTTATAGTTTTGTGTACCTAATAAGGACTAAAAAATCAAGTAGAAATCCATTACCTTGTGACACATTATGTGTATTGCACTGTTATCATTTTAGTGAGTCAAACATATAATTACTAATACGGGATTCACGTTCTATCCGCAAAAGATAACACACAAAGAAATGGTTATCTTTTCATGTTAAATTAATTTCTGATATCTCCGTAACTTCTATAGTTTTTCTGTTCCCATTTTCTGTAAAAAGATAAAGATATAAGGAACTTACGTGAGTACCGGGAAACTGGTGCAAAGCCTTAATAGTTATACTGAATAAGGGAAAAGAGTCGCAGCAGAATTGTAAAGACTACCGTGGTACCAGACTGCTTATCACTATCGGATTGATTGAAATTGTTATGAAAGAAACAGTTGGAAAAATTTGGGATGTGCAAATTGTATTTAGTAAGGGGACGGGGTGTATGGACCAGATCTTTTCTTTCTCAGGCCTAAGAATTTATGTATGCATTATGTAAAAGCGATACATGTTTAATGAGACTTTTGACGAACAAAAGCACTAAAATAATGTTTTCATTATAAACTATATTATTTAATTTGTGTTTTAATTTATTGATCCAAAGTGCAAATATCACAATACCTTAATGTCATTGAAATGGCTTACATAAATCAGGTCAAACAAGTTTTTTCAGATGATTGAGTTCGTTGGCCTCATTAGCGATCGTGCATGTGGAGAAGTATGCGTGTGGTATTATTACAGATTTTATTAATAAATCGATGGCTCACAAGCAAGGCGCTTTGCATTTCCGAAATAAAGAAACACTATTATTGTATTTTAATAAAGCCTAAATTAGTTTCTTAGCATGAGGAAGCATAATGATTTATTTTGTGATTTTCGTTTTCATCACATTGCAATCAATACCCTTTATCATAGTTATTTGACTAAGTACTAAAATTAAAAAGAAACTGAAATCAAATAGAGAATATTATTGTACCGTTGTCGAAATCGGAGGGGTGGTGAAAATTGTCTTTTTTATTAACCACTAATTCCCGACTACTATATTCAAGAAACGTTTCGTCATGCGTAACGATCCGTGTTATCACATACGAGGTGCATGTAAAAACAGTTTAATATTACGAACTATTCATTCAGCAACTTAGGATGACATAACATAAAAAAAAAAAACTTAACCCGGCGTTGAACTGCGCCGAGCGAATGTAGCTTGCAGTGGGACTGTATGGTATTTTAAGTGTTTTTATTATGATACTAAATGTTCGATATTTTATATTATATGAATAAAGGTATCTCAGTTAAGTTACATTATATACTAAAATACATTCCAGAGTGTAGAACTCTATTGAGAATTTATACTGGTGGTGTCAGGGGTGGAAACCCTACTCCACCAATATTTGTTTGATGCGGTGTTTGTGGACCATCTCTTTAGTTTCGCCTTTTCAGGTGATAAATGCAATATCTAGGCAACATTCCATATAAAGAACGGTTATTACTGTATGGGAAAAAATTAAGATTGCAGCAGTGACTAAGGATGCTAGTGAGATGCTAGTACACTCGAATTTTTTTCTAACTATATCTTTATCACTGCAGAGTACGATAAAAGGACAATTAAAACTGTAATTGACGAACTAATTACTAATACTGTAATTGAAGTAAAAAGAATTAAAATTATAGGGTTAGAAAACATGTATAATATTGCAACAAGTCACAAAACGAATGTCCGAGTGAACTACAATATAAACTCATTATACCATACGTAATAATAAAAAAATCCATATAACCATAGAATAAATAAATAGTTCAAGAATATAAGCAGGCCTCCGTCACTCGCTCTAGGGCACGCGTTATATGCCTACCGCTCTGTGTACCGTCCACGATACAACCGACATTGGGCTGTTGAAGTAAACTATTTATTAATCTGTGATATAACACAGTTGTAACAATTATGTACAGTACCCGGTTGACCGAGCTTTGCTCGGTATTTTTCGCTCGGTTTTTTTTTAATTCGTGTGTTTTGGAAATTATATTTAGATACAAATTACATACTTATGAAATATGAACAATATTTTTTGATCTTAGCGACATAATATAAAAAACTGAAATGGTTATTTGAATAAAAAATCATGAGTGCAATTAGTTTAATTTAAATTTTCGTGAAAATACTAAAAAAAGGGCTAGAAAAAATAGATTTTCTCAAAAAAGAAAGGAGCTTGAAAAAAAATTAAAAAAGTCGGTCGGTCGGTCTGGGCTCGAACCGGGGTTTTACGATTCTGTGACCGCCCATTATACCATTAAGCTATTTATAATCATTGACAATTTGTCAAAATTTACCTTCTTATTCTAACGATATTGTAGCAGTTTTTCATTGCCTAAAAACACGGACAAAAAGACATTTTCTAAAAATAAATCCTAGCTAGATCGATTTTTTATCCCCGAAACTCCCTGGACACTAAATTTTATGAAAATCGTTGGAGCCGTTTCCGAGATCCCGATTAAATATATATATATATATACAAGAATTGCTCGTTTAATAGTATAGGATAGATGAAAGACATAAAATATTGTCAAAATATGATAGCCAATATTTTAGATAGAAGGACATAATATAACACATTATATTTATCCGAAGAAAAGTTAATGACAACACATAATTTTCTATGAATATATAGAATTAACTGTTTGGTACATGCGTTATATCGCTGTTTTTCCCTTCGCTCTATATATGAAAAACTTATCCATATAGTAAAATGTTCCCAGGCCGAACGTGTTCAACGAATATTTTATTTTTATTTTGTAATAAAAATTCTATATAGATAGTGAAGCCAAAAGTTTTTTTGCTTGTCTGTCATTTTAAACACAAAATGCTCTGAAACTACTGTATGGATTTTGATGAAACTTAGTTTGCTTATACCCTGCAATAACATTTAAGATTTTAGTAATAACGGTCAAGTGTACGTTTGAAGAAGATTTAAAAAGCGACTAAAATTAAATAAAATATTAATAAGTCGAATAATAATTGAAGAGTTATCTATCTCACAACAATAACAAGCTAAGCGACCACATCAGTTGATATTCTTATTTTTATGGCCTATTATACAAATGAGGAACGACGTCATTAGGAAGAAGTGGAACACACACAAGGAACTTATGTTGTGTGTTTATAATTTCAACCAGCGCGCCAGCGACTGGCACACGTGTCTGAATCAAATACAAACGAAAACGAATTCTGGTCACGAAGGAGCGTTGACACGATACGCACACTTATTAATTACCTATATAAAAATATCACACACATATCATAGTTAATCCGTTCACACCGAGCTCGGATCATAAAAGTAAAGATGTTTTTCTAATATAAAAAATATTATTTTTATAGGATAGGGTGACAAACGAGCACACAGTCCACCTGATGGTAAGTGGTTGCTGCTTGCTGCGGTCCATAGACATCCACATCTATCCTCGATTACAAATCAAAATGTAGATGCGTTGTCACCCGTGAGGACTGAGATGGAATGCCTCGCTTCCAGTAAAAAGGATCTCCGATTCTCTACACTCACCAAACGAAACACAGCAGCATTAAGCTGCTATTTATTATATATATATATATATATATATATATATATATATATATATATATATATATATATATATATATATATATATATATAATAAATAGCAGCTTAGTATAGTGTATTCTGTGAGAGCGTGGTCCTTCCCCGGTTGAGCCGACCCATTCGTGCTACAACTATACTACTAATATAACTGCAGCATGGCATGGCTTTACCACGTATACAAAACTTTACTTTACCACGTATAATAAAGTTGAAGAAAGTTTTCCTTTTTCAAAGCTTTCGCAAAGCCGCGTGCGATTTCAGGAAATTATATTATTTAAAAACATTAAAGGTTTTACATTTATTTAATATAAACTGAAATTGTTTTGCTGTATACGGGTCCCAATATTACCTATAGTCATTGGTTAGGTAGGTTTGACGCTTCAGTTAAAGACAGCCGTTCCTTAAAATTGACGTTGAGTTGAGTTGACGAGATTAACTTAGATTTGTTTTTATTTCTTTCGTTCATTCCTTTCTATTCATTTCATAACTTCTACAATTAGCGAATTTGTGTATTATAATTATTGATCTCTAGCACGTGAAAGCTCACTGCCGGCCTCCCGTAAACGATATGGTTTACTATCGTCTATCGGGTAGCCATAATATCTTTTGGCATTTCTCACAGCCGCCTCTTACGACATAATAGGACAAATGACGGTGTGGAAGTTTAGCTGGAAACTAAACCTTAGTTATGTAATATCTAAACTAACTCAAACCTCACTTGATTCAGCCGAGGTCGAGATAAAAGGCTTGTTTATTTGCTTACTTTTGTTGCAGATTTGCTTATTTTATTATAGATATTAACAACACCGCGAAAGTTTAAAAAGTAATATTACAGCCTATATAAGTCCCACTCTTAGGCAACGGCCTGCTCTCATTTCAGCGGGGGACTTGCGCAAGGAAGTGTCCACAGCGCAGCCCTAATGCAAGTTTGCAGATTTCACTTGTCTTTGAAATATTTTCTTATAACTTTTCAGACATGTAGATATCCTCGTGGTTTTACCCTCCTTCACTCTTAAAATTATAGTAGAAGATTTCAATGGTGCCGACGGGGTTTTATTCGGGTTGCTCGGTGGCTCTTAAATTTATTTTAAATAATATTACTTGAAAACAAAAAGGGAATGTATTTACTAATCTTTAACAAAATAATTTAAACGGACATTGGTAAATTCCATGAAATATAAATACTCATTTCTAAATTTAATAACGATATCAGCTTATTTGCAATAATCTTTATTTTTTTATAATGAAAATTAACTCTAATCTGTTTAGTTTGATAAAAGCAAACGAGGTTGCGAAAGTAACATGTTGTTTGCAGCATTTCCTAACTATTAAATGAAGGTTCAACGAATTATAAACCTCCACATATAGCGGCTTTATTATCATGCACAGATTTTACTATCAGTCCAATGTACGATAATTTAATATGCTGAGATTTAATGCCGTCTACACTAGAATTATCAGTTAATAAATATACAATATTTCATTAGGCATTACTGACAACAGATAAAGATCACAGCAACATTACATTAAAGTTAATGTTTGTTTGTTTGTTTGTTTTTATTATCAGTTAGCAATTTTTCCGGTCTTCGAATAATTTTTTCTATAAAAAGACTTCAAAAGCTACCAATCAAAATTTTATAGACTTGAACACAAAATGAAAATTACGGAGATGGCAATAAAATAATCAGGTGAAGCTGAATACACAATACGGTGGTTAATTGATAGTTTTTGTCGCGTTTTTGGCATTAAACTCTGTCACAATTGCTCATCTATGCGTTATCGACGTGCGAAATCCAGGACAACAATTATTCCATAATGGTTGACGTTTTTGATAAGTTTTCTCACGCAAACTCGTGATATAAAATCACCAGATGGTTTTCTTCATTGACAGCGTATCTGTCCGTGTCCGGAACGAATTCATAATTGTCCAAACCACTTACATACTTTGATGTTGTTTTGGTTTTGACTCCCTTTTTGTTCTTCAATGTAATGCTTGTCGACTTATTTACCTGTCAAACTCATAGGTTCATTAAATTCAAAGTGTCATATACAGGGTTACTGTTTATTCGACCTATTCCTGCATGGAGGTTGTAAGGGAGGTTTTTACTGATGAATTAGTCCCTGAGCAAAAGTGAATCATTTGTGAGAAAAAATGCATTAAAGTTTTTTTTAATTTAATCGAGATAAGGCATTTTAAAAATAATGCTGCCTGCCATACGCATCTACAGGCCAGGAGCGACAATAATCAGAGCCTCTGAATGACCCGCCATGTTTACCCAGCGAAGGAATTGGTCCATTGTTTACACTGCAAGTAGGTTGGAGAGAGCGGCGAGTCTTAATATCGATCGTCACTCCTTTCACCTTACGGGTTCACCGTAGCAGCATCAGTGGTGAGGCCCTACCAGAACCGCAATATCCTTTGCATTGGATGGGGTTTGCACGTCGTAATCCGAACAGAGTTGCCAACTTTTGAGTTTTAAATCATTATAGGATGTGTAATATAAAGTCATTGAATACCTTTTCGTTATCATATAAGTAATGGAGTATAATATAAAGCTCTTAGAGAGAAATGCATGTCTGGCTTACCAAATAAGCCATTTAGTATTATATTTAATAAGCCTTGCTGAATACATAATCTACCTATTTGTACATAAATGCAGTTAAAAGAATCTGCATCGATGAAGCTGCATCAAATAGAGAAGCTTCCTTAAATACCTCGCGATCGCGACACAAAGATTCTAATTTTCTTTTAACATACACAAAAATTTCTTGTATTTATTTTATTTTTGATTTTACTAAAAGAAACACCATGACCAAAAATTACAATAGACGCAAAAGTGAAACTCCTTTTCAGACATATCATGTCCATAAGCATAACCATTTGTCTATTTTCGTGCTATGCTAATAACTTTTTATTACTTGCGCAAGCGCTTTATTATGTTAGTGCTCAAAGTACCGTAACTTGAAAGAATATTTATTAGAAACACCGTTTGGTGATTCTGAGTATAAGGTGCGCAACCCTCGTCGTCACACTCACAAACTTTACAACATTGTTGACGACGCCTTCTTGGGACAGATGGTCGCATTCTCGGTGATAGAACAAGTTGCTGGATTCGAGGATTCAGGAGGAGGTGTTCTTCCCCTCTCTTCGGACCTCAGATAATCCTATAATATCCCAGCGCACTTTGTCTATCTTTTCTTCTAGCTCCAGCATCTTCTCGTCAGTCCTCAAGGTGCGTGTGTTATATGTTGCCAGGTCGAGTCGTCTTAGATGCCGCCGGGAATTGTGGGCCATTTCTTCGTAACTTTCATCATTGGGGTATATTGCCATAGTTGCCACGCTTGGCGAGTGGGTTGCCAGCCGCAGTTTTTTTTATTGTTATATTACTGTTATCAGAACGATGCCGCTGCCCGTCATCTGCCTCAGTTTCCCTCTGTCGCCTCTTACGATATCCACGGGAAGATATGGGATAGTGGTGAAACGTTATAACCTATTTTAACCCGATCCGGGATTCAATCGAAGATCTCAAGATCATCAATCGCGTTTACGACCACTAGACCAACAAGGCAGTCAAACTAGCTAAGAACCATCCCGGTAAGTCGCTTAGGCATGTCACCTCTGGTAACTCTGGTTGTTCTGCGTTTCCTTACGCTAAATGTTTTTGCGCAGGGCAAATTAGTAGCCAGGATTCTACATAATGATGCATGATGATATGGGTGAAAAATTGCTATATTACAATGCTATATTTTGCTATGAATCGTGCTCGAAAATGACCACACCAGGCTCTATTGGGACTGGAACATCATCACAGACGGGACTATTCTTGCAAATAAGCCTGATATTGAGCTGAATGGCCATGCATAGACAAGGATTTTTTTGGTCGACATTACCATTCCGTATGACGAGAACCTCATGAAACAGATAATCAAACAAAATATTTGGACCCGGTGCACGAGGCGAACTACATGAGTAACGTGATAATGAGTAAAATACCGGTTTAATGCTAATGTGCTTCGTATGATGAGTGTAGAGTGAGTGACGCTTTTAACTGGTAACGTGGCATTATTTTTTAGTTCTCAGAGGTGACTATGCGCCACAGCATCCGCTTCCCATCAGGTGGAAAGTATGTTTGTTTGTCATTCTTAGTTAATAAAAAATATAATATTAAGTAACTGATATACATAATAATGTAAAGTCTAAATTACTAGGTGGAAGTTGAAGTTTTGCACAATAGATATACGTGGTAGAGCCATATTACAGTTATATTAATAGTATAGTTATTATAGCACGAATGGGTCGGCTCGACCGGGAAGGACAACGCTCTCACAGAACACTAGCGTAAAATAGCTTAATGCCGTTGTGTTTCGTATGGTGAGTGTAGAGAACCCTTTTTTACTGGAAACAGCAGCATATTAAGCTACTATTTTACGCTGGTATTCTGTGAGAGCGTGGTCCTTCCCTGGTCGAGCCGATCCTTTTTTTGCCCCTAGAAGCATAAGAAATGCTACCCTCCGGGAAGCGGGGGAGGGAGGTGGTGAATGCTCCAAGCATACCACGCAGCCGGCTGCGTGGTTATGTGGGACTCACTTAGCCACTAAACACCACTTGTGAGACTGGCTTTAACCTGGTAGGATCGCTTGGCCGTATCGGATTGGCCACAGCAACCACTTACCATCCGGAGGACTGTGTGCTCGTTTGTCACAATATCCTATAAAAAAGAGTATTTATAAGCAAGTGCTTATTTATACTCTCAATTATTTTTATTTCCTATGAAAAATATGTTTTTATAAACAATATATCGAAGCACTCTTCCCATTTTTTTTTGATTTTAAAATTGAAAATTTAAAAATCAAAAACACACACACACCCGTTCAAATTATATTCAGTCAGAAGTTCCTGTAATTCCAAGTCAGTTCGTCAGGCAACGTGTGGGTGAGCGTTTTCGTGGTGTAGTATTGAATTTGAGCAATTGCCAACTCTCTGGTGGTTGATAACGAGCCTGTTGATAATCACCAAGCTTGGTAGATGGATTTCGGTTACGGTACAGTATTAGACTGCAGCAGCATTATAAGTGCAAAGCTCTGGCCCTTGCGCTCACTAATTCATTTGCCTAGCGGATGAGTATTGATAAGTCAATCAAGAAATGCATCAGTATTCTTGAAAAGGCTGTATGTCTCATATTGACTCAAAAAATGACAACAGCGGGGAAATTAAATTAAAATTTAATCCTTCGTCGCTCGTTAACTAAAGACAAACTATGCCCTTGCTTAACAACAAGTATCTCACAAACGCACTCACAATATCCTCGGTAATAATACTTTCGGTAAATGCATGATCATTGTACTTAGCTTCATCTGCGTTTTCATTATACGGAGAGTCGTTATCAGTTCCTTTCGCGACCTTCTGCGGGAACAATGGCGCTGTAATATGGCCACCTCGCCGCGCTGTGTTTTATTGTAGCCTCGCGTGCATTATTTTTAGCCGCAGGAAGGTTCGTCGCTCGTATTTCCTTGACGTTGCTTAATACAACGGTGTTGTATGCTCACTACCGGTTTTTAATTAGCGATGACAAAAAAGATGCGGGTTGTTAGATGGATCTTTGTTGAGCAGTATATAGTGTAGAATGGTAATGATGAATTAATCTGGGTTTTGTGAATCTACTTCTATTCTACTATTTTCTTTCTTTGTATATTAAAATCAGGTTATTTCAAAACGTCCAAATGGTTTAAATTAAAAGCTTAGTGTTATATATATATATATATATATATATATATATATATATATATATATATATATATATATATATATATCTATATATATAAATAAATAAATAAATAAAAAGGTGTGTTTCTTAGAGGAATCTATATAGGTTCTTTGCTTTTTTATAAGGTATGGTTCAGATGTAACAATCTGTCTTGAAAACTAAAAATACCATGTTTATGCTGATTGCTGAGGACCTTTACGTGTATATTACTGTAGAGTGTAGATCCTAAAAATGCAAATGCAGCGGTAACTAAGTTCAATGAGTTCATTAATTCATGTTTACAAAATAACTCCATGCCCCTTAATCCTACGATATCGAAGCTTATATTTGTAGGCACCTACCAAAAAGCAGGTACAGGCATAACTTTAACTGATCCCAACATACGTTTGATGGGGAAACAATTAAAGGACATTTCGAAGTACGAAATCTTCGTGTTCTCATTGACAATTATTTTAAGTTTGAAAATCACGTTGTTTTTTTTTTTTCGATTAAAAGTTTGATATGCAATTAGGCCGTTTGTCACTGTGGACTTATGCTTATTTATGTGTTACCATACCTCTGCGAAACTTTAATTCTTTCATTTTAATAACCATTATGTCATTTAGCATAAGAGTGAGTTGGAATATACCTAATATTACAGGCCGTTCCGTTCTAATGTTACTATTTTAATTTGTTATGTTTATATTTATTTTGTACGTTGTAGTTTATAGTGAGTGAGCGAATAGAGAGTGCACCTATTACCCATTATACGTGGTAGAGCCATGCTGCAGCTATATTATGGTTGTAGCATGAATGGTGAAGGACCACGCTGTCACAGAATACCAGCGTAAAATAACAGCTTGTTACTGCTGTGTTTCGTGTGGTGAGTGTAGAGATCCGGAGACCCTTTTTTACTGGAAACGAGGCATGCCGTCTTAGTCCTCAGGGGTAACAACGCATCTGAATTTTGATTCTTAATCGAATTTAGATATCTATGGGCCACAGTATTTATTTACCATCAGGTGGACTGTGTGCTCGTTTGTCACCTGTTATTCTATACTGTTATTCTAAAAAAAACTTCTGCATGCGCATACACCTGGGCACTATAATCCTGTTCTGCGCCGATGGCTACTCTCCGTTGAGGCAGGCCGCCGTGACCGAAATTCGTTAGCGAGCGTTAGGAAAAAATTAAGGATCACAAAAAAAAGCTAATGCGGTAAGCACAGAGGCCAGTATATTATATGTTCTTTTAGTCTCTAGGAAGAAATAAACTCAACTATTTTTTTCGTGTAAAGTATTTGGTTAGGTCTGTTTTTGCCTTATCATTATGAGGAGTCGCGAAAGAGCCGATTGTTTTAGCCAATGCTTGCTTGAATGCTGCTGACCTACTTTTGGTCTGACCCCACGCCGCGCCGTCGCTCTTTAAACGGCTCGATTTAGAATGTTGGTGTACTGTGATCAATCGTAATTTGTTATGACTTAGAACTACTTTTAATTTTGAAATACCTACTTTCTATTAGAGAATATTGAGGTGGACTGAAGAGGAGCAAATGACATTGTATAATACAATTACACTATGTTTATACCGGCAATATGAAACGGGCCTATATTGATGTAATTATTGGATCCTTACATATGAAATTAGCGTTTTGTCGTACTGACCACTTTGATCTGAAATATCTCCTCTTTGGTTAAGAATTCCGAAGTCAAGTTTATAAATTCATTTAGCTGGTACATTTGAGTTTTGAAAACAATCATTCATTTGTTTTTTTCCTCATAATTTTTTTCTTTGGCGTTGCATATTACCGCACAATGGAAAACATGAAATATCGGTATATTTACGCGTATGAGTTCTACTGTGGCATCAGTGCTGCAGAAACAGCTCGAAGGATTAATGATGTGTACGGCGCTGGTGTCGCAAAAGAAAGCACGGTACGTATTTGATTTCAACGTTTTCTTTCTGGAAATTTCGACCTTCAGAACCAACACCGTGGACGTCTGGACCAAAGTGGAAAATGAAGAGTTAAAGGCTATTGTGGAAGCGGATCCATCACAAAGCACTTCAGAGACAGCTGCAGGCTTCAGGGTAAATGATAAAAAAACTGTATTAATCCACTTGAAGCAAATCGGGAAAGTAAAAAAACTTGAACGATGGGTACCTCATGATTTGAGTGAATCGAACTTGCAAACACGCGTCGACTGCTGTGTTACTTTGCTCAACTGACACAAAAATGAAGGGATTTTAAATCGAATCATTACTTGTGATGAAAAGTGGACACTGTACAATAATCGGAAGCGCTCGTCGCAATGACTGAACCCTGGAGACCCAGCCAAATCCTGCCCTAAACGAAAATTGACTCAGAAAAAGTTACTTGTGAGTGTTTGGTGGACTAGCGCCGGTGTCGTTCACTACAGCTTTCTAAAATCTGAATAAACGATTACGGCAGATATCTATTGTCAGAAACTGTAAACCATGAAGTAAGAACTAGCTGCTCAACAACTGAGATTGGTCAATCGCTCTAGGCCACTGCTGCTTCACGACAACGCAAGACCACACACTGCACAACAAACAACCACTAAGTTGATGAGCTACAATTGGAATGTCTGCGACATCCACCGTACTCCCCGGACCTTGCTCCAACAGATTACCATATTTTCCATAATTTGGACAACTTCTTACATGGAAAAAAATTCAACTCTGATGCGGCAGTCCAAACCGCCTTCAAAGAGTTTATGATTCTCGCCCCCGTGGTTTTTAGGGTTCCGTAGTCAACTAGGAACCCTTATAGTTTCGCCATGTCTGTCTGTCCGTCTGTCCGTCCTCGCTTAATCTCTGTGACCGGTAGCACTAGAAAGCTGAAATTTGGTACCAATATGTGTATCAATCACGCCGACAAAGTGGTAAAATAAAAATTGGAAAAAAAATGTTTTACTAGGGTAGCCTCCCTATATGTAATGTGGGAAGTGATTTTTTTTTTTAATTTCAACCCTAACGTGTGATATATTGTTGGAAAGGTATTTAAAAATGAATAGGGGTTTACTTAAATCATTTTTTGATAATGTCAATAATTTCGGAAATAATCGCTCCAAAAGTAAAAAACAATGTGTGTCCCCCCCCCTCTAACTTTTGAACCATAAGTTTAGAAAATATGAAAAAAATCTGAAAAGTAGAACTTTATAAGGACTTTCTAGGAAAATCATTTTGAACTTGGATGGAAACAACAGTACCCAATACCGGGAGCAGTTGCAGGAGCGCGGAGCGCTGCTGGAGCGCGAACATAATGGATGGACCTTAAACTCATAAGTGGGAACACTTATTGTGACGGACGGGAAACTACGGAACCCTACACTGAGCGTGGCCCGACACGCTCTTGGCCGTTTTTTATTTTTAGTAAAGGGAGATGGCAAAAGTGCATAGATAATAACGGTTCATACTTTGATTAATTAAATATATTTTACGAAATAAAAATTGACTTTATATACCTCCTGTACAAAACGCCAATTTCATATGTACGGATCTATTAATAATTATACTTACTACTTTTGTACTGATGTTTATTTATTTATATAATGCACAAAATAGGATAAAATATAGGCGATTTAATGCCTAAAGGCATTCTCTCGAAGTCAAGCACGAAATAGAGCACCAAAAATAAAAAGAGGATAGTGAAAATGTTAATTTAATAAATTATTTAAATTACAACGGATTTTTTCAGTTTCAATAGAATTGGCCTTAAATTTTTTATTATAAATTTCTGTGAAACGTATTTCTGACCTGAATAAATAGGTGCTTGGCAGTAAATATTGAGTATGTAACTAATATATTTTTTTATTAATTCTAGGTCCACGAAGAGGACATTGTCGGGTTCGGAATATCAAGCAATGGAAAGTTCATTATGTCCTGTTCATCTAAAACGGACATGGTAATTTGGGATTTGAAAGGTCAACAGTTAGACAGACTCGATACATATTTAATGAGCACGCACTCGGCGAAAATATCACCGTGCGGTCGCTTCGTCGTCGCTACGGGATTCTCGCCAGACGCCAAAGTGATGGAGGTGTGCTTCACAAAGACTGGCGAGTTCAAACACGTCACAAAGGCGTTCGAGTTATCCGGCCACACGTCCGGAATATATGACGTGGCCTTCGACGTCGACACCTCGCACATCGCCACAATATCCAAGGACGGCACGTGGAAACTATATCACACAAAGAGTGAGTACGGAATCGTTAATGCGTATTTACTGTATTATTACTGTTATCTTTTAACAAACGAACTGCGCCATTTGCTAACCACATTATTATTTTGCATGATCCGCGTTGTACTTTACATATACGTGTTGTATCTTTTAGTTTTTGCGAACTCGTCATGTGGTTTAGGTACAATGCGTGTTATGTATGCCTCAATGACTATGTTTCTTTTATTTAGAAGCCCCTAACCCGATTGAGTTGGATCGTTTCTGGCGTGCGCGTAACGTTCGCCTCAAAATTTTATTCAACTCTTGCAAAACAAGAACCCTGCGCCCTTTGGTGAAGAAATGATTAATTACACTATTTATCATATTTATGTTACGCAGTGATAGAAAATGTCGCGAAGAAACCTAAATGTCAAATTAATTATTAAAAAAATATCGAGAGGATTTCGTAAGTTTGTTAATTCAACTCGAACGCAGAGATCACATCTGAAAAAAGGCATGTGCACAGTAGTAAGACGTATGTAAGCTTGCTTTACTCACAAAAGGTATATTACTTTACTCATAAAATTACTTTACGCCAAGGAGTAGTTGCCCCACAGTTTTTTTTTATTGACACCGAAGTTCTTTTTCTGTTTTAGTTGTTCTCTGTCGCCTCTTAGCGTGTTTACCACACCAGTCGACCGATCTTCGATCGTTAGCATCCATCGATGGTGGCATGGATTAGTGAATTTCGATCGATAGTTTCTACCACACCGATGGATCGATGATAGAATAGATCAGTGGACGTTGATCGAGCTGCTTGTTTATTCTAGAACCTAACGCCGCTCCACCGAACGCTTTTTAAAATGACGTCTAAATGAAATCCAGGCTAGGCTAGGCAAGGGTATATCTGACCTTAAAAAATGGTCATATTCAGAGTTATATGCGTTTGCGTTTCTCTAATAATAATACGAGCAAGAGCATACTAGTCAACAATAACGCTTCTTCTGAATACATTTTAAACGATACTGATGATGAGCTCGCAACCACATCGATTAACTGTCTATCGATGTTGATCGATGATTGAACAATGTTTTATCGACCAGTATCCATCGATCAGCTAAATTTACCGCACCAGTCGATCGACATTGATCGACGTCGATTAATGGCATCGATCGACGATCGGTCGATTGGTGTGTTGACGCCTTTACGATACCCAAGACAATATATGGTGTAGTG
Organism: Parnassius smintheus behrii; assembly: GCA_036936625.1. Lineage (NCBI taxonomy): Eukaryota > Metazoa > Arthropoda > Insecta > Lepidoptera > Papilionidae > Parnassius > Parnassius smintheus. The sequence goes on along the minus strand of JAUPFT010000010.1, from coordinate 28,098,092 downwards.
ACATTCTTATACCTTGTAAACTTTTTTAAATATTTGCTTTATACATAATGTTGTTATAAACACAAATTTTAATTATTTTTGTTTGCTGAGTGGTAAATTTTTAATGGGTTTCAATCTTTTGCTAACGATGAACATCATAGAGTAGGCCGAAGATTTCGCTATTTTGTCAAGCGTAAATAAAACTAAGAATAAACTCATAAATTGAAATGTTTACATTAACCAAATACTTAAAAACATGGTTTTTCGCGTAAGTATATTATTATGATTTATTCGTACAAATAGCCTATGCGTAATAAATACAAAAAAGATTGGTCTTTATGCCGTCGCGTAAATTACTTTGGTAATAATTATCAGAGCAACCTCGTACAAACTGTTGGAGGAAGACTCTCGTAGCATAGCAATTATCAAAACAAGGGTTTTTGTAAGCCTTATTCTTAAAAAAAATTACGTGGTAGAGCCACTCTGCAGCTATTGTGGTTGTGGCACGAATGGGTCGGCTCGACCGGGGAAGGCCCACGCTCTCACAGAATACCAGCGTAAAATAGCAGCTTAATGCTGCTGTGTTTCGTATGGTGAGTGTAGAGAACCGTAGACCCGTTTTACTGGAATCGAGGTACTCTATCTTAGTCCTCATGGCTGGCAACGCATTTGCATTTTAATTCTTAATCTAGGATACATGTAGGTGTCTATGGGCCACAGGTTCCACTTACCATCAGGTGGACTGTGTGGTTGTTTGTCACCCACATTTTATAAAAAAAAAAACAAAAGAATCTAGATGTTTACTATGGACAACTTGATACAGAAATAAAGTTGACATGCAAGACAATATTGTTTTTACTTCAATAATATTAGCCTCACTTTATTCATTCTAATTTATGACATCATTTAGAGGTGAAATTAAAATTAATTAATTTCATACATTTTTGATAAAATAAGTGCGTTCTCTTATTTTTAAGACCTAAATAGCAAAATAGGTTTATAAGTGACAATTTTTGAAACCGATTCAAAATCAACATGATGTTCGCCGAAAATGGTCTGGGTATTTTACGTTTGGTGTAAGCGAGATGGTTGCTTCGCAAAAATATATACACGCGAAATATTAAATTAATATAAAATTACGATTTTCTAGTGCAGGTAATTTCCTACAACAATTCTTGACTCCACTTATTGTGAAATGTGACTGCATATCCTTGCCATAGAATTCAAATATTCGTAAACGGAATTACCGAGAACGGCCATAGTATTTCAGAATTTATCTTTTCGTTAAAAACAAGAAAATGCGTAATCATATCGTAACATATCACTGGGGCCTGTCCCGTGCATTTTATACATCGAAAAGACGTTAGATTTGTTGATTATGCAGATTTCTTTAATTGCGTCACTCGACGCTCCTCGATGCGTGCGAAGGCTTGCAAAATTTTATTATTTGTATTTGTTAATATTGTAGCTCAAACTAAATTAGGTTTGTTTCATAATGAGCGGATTTAAGATAAAGTAACAGTGTTTATACGTCCTAATGTTGGACTCAGGCCTCCAGCTGAACATCATGACAGCTTCTTAGGACAAGGAGTCCACCGCGCAGCCCCAATACGTGTTGGTAGGTATCATGCCGTCGAATTGTTTATTTTTTTCGGTGGTTTCCTTTGCCGCTGTGGTTATCACATCCTCGGCATTAAAAATTGCAATTGACAATTACATGGATAAAACTCTGTTTATCCACTCAAATTTGAAGGCTTACGCTTATCTATTTAATATTACTTTGCTATTATAATAATAGTTTTTGTTGTGATAGTAATTTTGTTATCAAAAGTGTGTCGTGTATTATCCTTGGATTGTAAATATACGTATATGTTTTGTTTAATTGCAACTTCAGTCGCACGCGGTGCATCTTGCTAACTGAGGAACGAATGAGATTCTGTGACAACTGATGACGAAAATTCTATCAAAATATTTCAAACCTAGTGCGACTCTGCTCTAACCGGTCCGATAGCACAGATTGATTAGTCTGGGTAAATCTTACATCAACATTTTCTTGCCTATATCCTAATCATATCGAAGCCTAAATCACGCTATTAAAGTTCCGAAGTAGTACGATTATATATACGTTAGCTTTAAACTATCACATGGAGCGTTGGCCGTGCCCCTAGCCCTAGGCCTTTTCCTTCCACCGCCAAAGACCTATTTTATAATATTAGAGGGAAAAATGAGTTAAATACTCCTCCTGATGGTAAATGAGAGCTATGACGATAGACACCTGCGTCTATTAATGAATGAGTCAATTCATTTATTCTTTATTGTACATCAGTACATAATTAATAAATAACATTGTATAGACGGTCTTATATCTTTGAAAACAATTATAACAGACAACCATTACGCAAAGGACTGACACCAGTTATGAACGAAGTAAAAGAGGGTGCTGTACTAAATAATAATCTTGAATATAATTGAACATGGGCCTATTTTGTAGATTGCCTGAATAACTGCCACAGCTTTCACGGTTAGCTGGCTAGACGGCAACTGCAGTTTTTTTGTTTGAGTTGTTATCAAGAAGATTGTGCCTATCCCCTGCTTCAGACTCTCTGCGTCGCCGTTTACGACATCTATCCGGTCGTGTCGGATTTAATAGGTTTGTATACTGACCTACCTTGCTTATGTATACTCAAAAAATAGTGGATTCTCATACGCGTGGGGTTACCAGATAGAAAATAGAAAAGTCCTGACAAATACACTGATTTAAATAGAAAAGTCTTGATATTTTGTTGCAAACTTAATAAACAAGCGTAAAAAAAAAAAACAAATCAATTTTTAGTTTTGTGCACTCGTGTTATCGCACTTCGCACGCCTGATCACCCAAAACCTTTTCATTTAGTCAACATTTTTAGGCAGTCCTTTCTAATTCTACTATTAAGTTATATGTACTACGTACTAGAGAAGCTATTCCATACTCTGTATCCGCACGTGCGCTGGAGCCAGTTGAGTCGCGCATGCGCAGTTGATATAAACGCGCAAAAATTGTTGTGTGATTGTATTGTTAATCGAGTACATTTTTAATTTTTGTTTATTTTGCATATGTGCTAATTAATATAAAATTATTATTAGCGCCACTCCGCACTGCATGAATATCGAAGCCACAACGACAGGTGTACGGATTGCAGTACAGTTCAGTTGAACATAGTGAGTGTTCGAAATGCGAAATTTAGTGCGTCGTACATATATATCGATGGATTCTACTGAATAAACCATGAGTATATTTATTTGTGGTCCAATAATAAAAATACGCTTATATTAGATATGAACGCCGTCTTACTTATTCAAGATGAGGACTTTCCATTGGCCGATGCCGCCCATGACTAATATTTCCGTACAGTTTCGAAAGCTATCAACCGCGCAGGCGGTACCGCGGTATTATAGTAACACAGATATAACGCAATAACGCAAGAGGCCACTAACTAGTACGCATAGATACCTACCCGTGCCTGTGATGAAACGTTTGTGTGATATAATGGTAGGCTAGATTTCAATGATTTCTTATATTTACGCGAACACTAGACATTTAAATAAAATTAGTTTTTACGGATTTTATCGCGTATATCAACTTATTTTATATTCCCGACATTTTGAACACTTCACGCACCCATGGTCACAGGGGGGGGGGGGGGGTATTCGACGTCCCAATGACATAGTTAACCAATAAATTTCTGACTCCAGTTAGGATTACTAGCCTCGGCACAGTAGGCCAAGTCTCACAACAGTGACATCACTGTGTGTTGGAAAGTTACGGCAAAATGAAAACTGACACATGCTTAAGTGGAAAACAATCACTGAAACGCTGATTAAAGAAAGTTTAAAAAACACGACTAAAGTAAACTACAAAATTTATAAATTTTTGTTACACTAAATATGTTGGTAACATTATAATAAAAAATTTAATGACCTTCTAAATATAGTCACTACTAATATCTAATTGTAAATCATGGGCAGCTTTTATTCTGCTTTGGTATACGTAACATAATAGGATACCTATTAATAATTATTAGAATATTATGTATTGCTTGATGTTTCCAATAATACGTAAAAGATAACTAATTAATCTTAATATTAAGTATATAAAAATTTGGTTACGTAATTTATACTATCTGCTGTGTTGCTCATCTCTTTGTGCTTTTCCAATAAAACTATTTACGTCAAATATGCGAGGGTTACGTTATATTATTTGAACATTTGTATTTCATCGATACGTGTCACGTTTGAGTTGAGAATGAATCATTAAAAACATATAACTATGAATCATTATTGCGTAGAATTATATTGGGTTTCTTTTAATGCACCAAATTCTATAACTAAACAAATTCAATCTAATAAAAACTAAAACATTTCTTGTTCGTAATGTTCTTGTGTTCTACATTTTCAACATGACTAAATTACTAATTTGTTCTCTTACCTAAAATATTACACACTGATTCTGTCAGCTAAATTTTAACGATCGCTTGCCAGGCTCGACTACGTTGAAATAGCATTTGAAGTGTGCCTTTACATTACCTTTTGTGCATTACCAGTTCAGGGCATTTGAGGTTTGTGAAGTCCATCAATTGTAGCGTAGGCTAAAACGTAGTGATTATAATTATACGCTTTGTCGTAGGCTATTTTTGATTCAGTTTACCTTTAAGATATGAATTCATCAGCCATGCATCTTTTATTTAACGAATGACGAAGAAACTCGTATTTTTATATTCAACCACCCTAAATTAAAAAGTTGTAAGTTGTAAAGTAAAGTGAGTCAGTTCTTTATTATTCAGGACAAAATCCAAATCGTATCGTCTCAAAATAAAAAATAAATATTTGGAAAGTCCAAAAGGGTACACCTTTAACGCACATGTAATGTTTTGAATAATGAATTTACTTTTATTATTTACCGAAACACGTATTTCGTTTAAAGCTATAAAAAAATTATTTCATTTTGTTCTGACTGCACATGCATGCTGATTTATTCGTATTGTTACCGAAAAAATTTTCAAATATTAGTGAATGGCACGGTTTACAATAGTGAAATTCAAAGGCTTAGGAATTTAGGATTAAAAATCTAAAGCTAGTAAAAACAGTGATAAGCTGATCAGTTTAGTTTTTCGAAAGATATCCTATTCACATTACACACATTCACACCAACCGAAGGGAAATTATTTTAAATTAACTTTTTTTTAATAATCAAAATAAATGATCTTGCTAGTTACAAGTAGTCAAGTATTAATTTAAATCTCATCTTGCTATTAATGAACTTTTTTTAAAATATTATAAAGTTCATTATAAAGCTGGTGGAAGTGATTAAGTTGAGTGGATCGCGATTTTTTGCTTTGATGACAATAAAGCACTACATTTCCGCTTCGCCTTCGATGTATGCAAAGGAAATATGTCTTAACCCTTCTTTGCATGATGATGGAAATTTTAATCATAATATTTAGTCAACAAAGAAAGGTACTCAAAACCCTTGTACTGTAAATTTGTTGTTGCTGGCAACTTTTTAAGCGACTATAGCGTACAACAAAACGCAGTTGTCAAAAAATAGTAAACGTCACTGTCAATTACCAGGCTTAGAACTTGTCATTCCACTGTTTGTTGTGACTGGAAGAAACAAGTGATATTTTAAATTGTTTTAAGGAAATAAACGGAGATATTAAATACAAGAAAAGTGAACATGAGTGGAAAATAGGTTTGTTTTTGTTATTTTATGTACAATTTATATCAAAACACTGTGAATACATTTCTCAAAACTATGTGATGGAAATTTACATCACTGTGCAGTAACTTCACTTGTAATGTATGGCAATTTTTTTTGTAAATGTTTATTTTATGTTGTTTTTTAGGGAAACTTGAATGAAAGAGATATTGAAGATTATCTTAGTAAGTTAGAAGGCGGTTGGCTCTCAGAAGATGGCCTTGATGACCAAGATTCCGATGATGAAAACCGCGATGCTGATGAAGTTATAAGAGTGTTGCAGGAGGAGAACGATGATGATGATGATGATGTGGATGAAACTGCTGACATTGATCCTCCTCTTGTAGAACCAGAAGATCAAGAATCCTCTCACCCATCAACATCATCCAATTTGCAGTCTTCATCCAGTTTTCCATTCGACAAAAGAAGCTTGATTTGGAAAAAAAGGAATCTGGTGTATGATACAGATAAAATTACTTTCTTGGGGAGTTCTACTGCTTCAGGCGGTCTATGACACCTAGAAACTCCATATCAATGTTTTAACCATTTTATCACTGCAGATTTTATCAAAACATTAGTAGAGGAGACAAATTTATATATAATACAGAGTAATCCCAGTTCATCTATAACATTTACAGAATATGATTTGTATAAGTTCTTTGGTATATTATTATACATGTCAGTAATCAAATTTCCTAGCACAAGATCATACTGGTCGCCCAAGTTTGGATATGCACCCATTTCTTCAACAATGCCACTAAACAAGTTTGAGAAAATAAAGTTATCATTACATTTTAATAACAATGATCTTCACAAACCTATAGGTCATCCAGAACGTGACAGGCTTTATAAAATCCGCCCTGTTATCAAGCATCTCAATGAGAGGTTTGCCACAGTGCCAATGAATCAAAGACTCTGTGGATGAACAGATGTGTTCTACCAAAATAGGGCATTTTTTAAAACAGTATCTGCCTAAGAAGCCCCATAAATGGGGCTTCAAATTGTATGTTCTCTGTGATTTGATGGGATATGCCCACAAGTTTGAGGTATATTCTGGACAATAGAATACTCCCAGATGAACCAGATCTTGGTGCAACAGGAAATGTTGTAGTTCGTTTGCTTCGAGGAGTGCCAAGAAACCGAAATCATATACTTTGATAATTTTTATACCTCTTTGCCATTGGTAGTTTTTTTAGCTAAACCAGGAATTCGCACAGTGGGAACTGTGCAATAAAACAGGATACCAAATAATAAACTTCCAGAGAAGAAAAATTTCATGAAAAAATCTGTGTCCAGAGGTAGTTTTGAGGAAAGAGTGTCTGTGCATGATGACTCTGTTATCTTCTTATTCTGGAGCGTTGCCTGTAGCTAAAGTCAATAGATTTGACAGGACAACAAAAGAAAAAATTGATATTACTTGCCCGTTTATTGTCCAAGAGTACAATAAACATATGGGAGGAGTATATCTCATGGATAGCTTTTTGGGCAGAAATCATATAAAAATGAGGTCTAAAAAGTGGTATTTGCGTATTTTTTTTCATCTATTTGATCTAGCTATTATAAACCATTGGATTATTTATAAAAAGAATGCTCAAGAAAGAGGTGAACCTAAAAAGAGTCTGCTTACAATAAGCCAATTCAGAAATGAATTGGCTTTGGTGCTATGCAACAGAGGAACCACCAAAGAAGCTAAAAGAGGGCGTCCTAGTACCAGTTTACTGGAAGAAGAACTACAATCAAAAAAAAAAGAAAAGGTTCTCCAGCTCCACCACCTCCAAAAGACATAAGAAAAGATGATGCTGAACATTGGCCAAAAGTAGGTGGGTCACTCCGGTCCCAAATTTAAAGGCTATTCCACAATTACAAACCCGAATAATTACTTATTCAAACAAACCTACATTCCGGTAAAACAATCAAACAAACAAAAAATTGCGACACTATATTAAAAAAATGTCACAACCAGCCCCACTCTCCCCTAGAAGGTATTGCATTCTTTTACGCCGTCGCTACACGGTCTCTCCTAAAATCGCTTATCAACCTGCCTTCAATTCGAGATATCTTAGTATTTTAATTCAAGCAGATATAGCTTCCCCGATGGTTTTGTATTCCGCTAATTAGCATATAAAATTGGAATTACAAATGACGACCAACTCGCTAACATATCGTGTGACTGTTGAGACTTAGTATCTATACTTCACTAACTATTCATTTATAAAGTCTGCAACACGAATATTTGCAATGTAATAAAATCCTTATCATTTGTTTTATTTGATCCCTGGAATAATAATAAAGTCTGGTCTCATTTTTATATTTTTAGACAGGTAAGTAATTAAAAAAACGGAGTATAATCGAAGTCGATCGCTGACATTGCGAACAAAATTAATATTATCGTTCTTTCGTGTTTTTTTATCTTTGAATTTGTCACAAATATAACAGCTTTTCAATTGCTACAAGTACCAGTTCTTTATACTCAATCAATTTTACCCATTGCTTGCATTCGAAAAATAATAGAAATAGTAATAAAATCATATTTTAGATATTATAGCCGACTTCTAAAAGGAGGAAATACTCAATTAGAATGTATGTGTTTTTATGTTTTTTTTTTTAATTTGAAAGCTGGTGTTTCTCGTGTGGTCCTACTACACGAGGAGCATCTGACCAGTAGCTTTTGAGTTATCTTTAATAATGCGTATTTAATTGACCTTGAATACATTGATGATGTTCTCATTTTATTTATATTGGAGTCGGTTGTACAAAGTTTTTAATTTTACCACTTGTTATTGAACAAATAGAACGTAAGCAGCCGCGGTTGATAATATAACATAATAGGTTCTATCCACCTATTACCACAAATAACTACTTCGTTGGTCTTGTGGTCTTAAGCGCGCCTGCTGATCATGTGATCACGTGTTCTAGCCCCCGGTAGGGCCCATATCAATTATTGGATTTTTCTGTCAAGAAATTCTCAGAAGGATCCTGGAGTCAGAAAGTTGGCGGTGGGTGATTTCCATTCTAACGAATTATGAGAATTAGGGAATAGAGAGTGTATTTGTAGTTTGTACTTGTGCAATACAATCGCGCTCTATATATTTCCGGAGACCCTTTTTTACTGGAAAAGAGGCATTTCATCTTAGTCCTCCGGGGCTGACAACGCATCTGTGTTTTGATTTTATTCAATAACAAATATAGATGTCTATGGACCACATCATTCATTTGCCATCAGTGGACTGTGTGCTCGTGTGTAACCCTTGTTCTATATAAAAAATTTGGCAGACTGGCGACTTTATGTCCGATTCCGATGGATTACATGCAACATTTTGATGCATCAAAACAGTTTCAGGGAAGTTTTCTTTTTTTTTCTTTAAAATAAAATAATTATTGAAATGTTGATCATGGACTTGTAAAATTAGAAATGTTTAGATTTTATAGAAGTTATATTCCATTAACATTTCCTTCAACTAATGGTTTTTAGCTGTGTGGACCAGTACAAAAAAAAGCTGGTGCTAAAGTTACTTAATCGGCCTTATTTCTCAATTCGATCAAGTTGACCAAAATATATAATGAATATTGCCTCGGCCTTAAATATTTCCATTTGTGGCATACCAAAAGACAACGCACTCTACAATATGTAGCATGCCGCAATGTATTATGTTGTTGCATCAGCGTAAACCAAGCTTATCTGGAAGCAAAGTATGTTGTGTAAAAAAATAAACTTATCTTTCGAGCAAAAGTCGGATGTGTACCTGGGAGGAAGATTGTGGCAAGCGTGTTTCGTTGCGTGATACTACAATAGCTAACATTTTGCTACCCGTGCAGCACGCGTTAAAGTTTAATTTGTACCAACGTCAAAACTTACAGAAAAACGCACAGAAGTCATAGCATTCGAATCGAATACAAGATACGGCATTCTGCGATAGGTTGTCACATAACACACGTTGTTGCTTCGTTGCATGTATCTTGCGACAACCTTCGTATGCGGCATACTGCATTGTAGCATGCACGCGATACATGAAAATTGGGTGTTCTCATTTATTGCAAAACTGTGTTTTGATTCCTTATATAAAACTTCGACAGTCGAGTACACACGTGGCGAGTCGCCGCATGTTCTGAAGACGGCCAAGTACACACAGACGGCTAACACCCCGCATATTGCGCTGTCGCCAAACGCTGAAGTACTGGCAGTGTCCGTTGACAGCTCTGTAGAGTTCTACGACACCTTCACCGGCGAGCTCTACGACACCGTCGAGAATATATACTCGGGTAAGAACTCTCGTTTTGATTTTCTAAAAATTTTCATTATCTCTGAGTAATCCTACTCCAGGTCTTAAAACCGAAAGGCCGCACAGACCAGCGAGCTTAGCCGAACATTTTGGCAAAAAGGGCGGCTGGACACCATTAATTTTTTATCTTAGTAAAACGACATTTGTTTTAAAGTAAAACAACGTTTTTTATCATTTACCGTAAAATCTTCTTAAGTTCTAACGAAATAATTGAATAACTCAGTCTTTTAAATTATTCAATATTAATTTCAATAATTTAAGTAGTATGTATGTAAGTACAGGAAAAATGTAAAGAAATGGTCAAATTTAAAAAGTCTAACAAAAGCCGTCTAATTTGCCGGACACGCAACCAAAAGCCTGACCGTGTCCGGCTTTATCCGGACGTCTGGCAACGGTATCTTTGAGGAATATCGAACAAGACGATTTATTGATATTTTTGCATTCGGAATGCAAAAAAATCAATAAATAATAATGCGGCCCAACCACGTCGGATATGGTGGGACCACGACATCAAAGTTGGGCTTGCCTCATCCGTTATAGCCACAGAATACATAATAGAACGGGGGAGTGGGCGGAGCCCGCGTAGCCACTAATTATTTAAATTAACACTATTTACAAATAAATATGTATTAAAATTTAAACGATTTTTTTAATGATGTTCTTGAACATTAATCAAAAGTTTAAAATGTGTAAATTTATTCAGTCTGTCAACACAGCGAATCGGGTTTGGCGGCGCCAAACCTCGTACAAAATAAAGTTGACAGTCATTCTATTGTGTGTTATAGTATTCTATGGTTACAGCCTATATAAGCCCGCTGCTAAACATCTCTCTGCAATAGATTGCCTCGTAGGAAGGTTCCACGCCTGGCAGGCGGGTTAGCAACTGCAATCTTGAGTTATTTTCCAGTTGTGAGGGTAGGAGGAGGACGCTGCTGCCTGCTGGCCATCTAGCGTTTTAGTTTCCTTCTTACGGCACACACAAATGACGACTTAGTAGGTACTGGACTTGCCTATTCGGACATTTTGTTTTTAGTACCTGCACACACTTTACAGTCCATCACTAGTCCACTGATGAACATAGGCCTCACTAAGGAATGCTACAGAGCACGGTCCAGAGCTACCTGCATTTATCGACTTCCTGAATCTTTTGCCAGGTCTTCATCCCATCCAGTGTTGGACCGCACTACGGTTGCCCATTGATATTTCAGTTTAATGATCACAATAGTACAAAAATAAAAAAATCTCATTTTATCGTCAAATTTCGAATTATTTCTCCCTAATGTTTTATTGTGAGCGTTCATCGGGCTTGTCAGGCCCGGGGCGACTGAAACTTTGAATTATTGAACGCGTACGTCCAAGAAAACTATCGATCGTTTGCATTCTCAATCGGCGCACGTAGACGATATGTGTTGGTGTTGCTCAAATGCGCTTTGTTACAGGTTTAATAAACTACATGGTCTTCGACCCGAGTGGGAAGTATTTATTCGTTTGCGGAGACCGCGCAGTCAGAATACTCCATAACGTATGCGGATATCATACCACTATAGCCAGCTGTACGCGACTTCTGAGCTCCAGACAAACTTCGGCCACTGTGGAACGTCTTAATAAAACTATACAAAGTTGTAAAGAAACGCTGGCGAGCTTTGGAAAGTCAGTTTAATCATAAATTCGAACTATAAAAGTCAATTGCATTTATTTTTTTAATATTGGTAATACTGTTATATAAGTAACTAAATCGAAAAATCTAGTGCTATCTTGATTGTATCTGTTTAAAAATACTTAACAATGATTTAGTTGATATGTTATTAATGCAAGTTATTTTTGAATGAATGAAATACATTTATAAGTTATATAATTGTAACCAAAAATCTTAAATGCATGATTATATTCACGTCGGTTACATTTTGTCAAGTTATACTAAGAGAATATCCGGGCGGTATTTAGTCCATACAAAAGTATTTCTCTGGGTTTACCTTGTTTAATGACCCTAGCGCATTATTTTTACGATATAATCTATAATTTTATATCTACTATTTTAATTAAATTATTTTAAAAACGAAGAATGTAAAATAATTAGAGTTGCTTAGTTATACACCTCTTTCAGATATCCAGGGAACCAATTTAATAAGCATTAAAAAACCACATTTAGACATAACTATAATTCTTAAAATATATTTTTTACAAAATAAATACAATAAGTCGCTACTTTGTGGACATCCATTATATTAAATATGTCAAAATTAATATATGTGTTTATGTATGTAATGTTTTGGTAAATTAAATCGGCCAGTTTTGGCGGAGGAAGCAGGAGAATATGGGTAATGATTTTGTTAATTTTTGAGAGTTGCAGTTATCTCTCTCGATTGTCGATCTCAATCGTTCAACAACGTGACCGCAATATATCGTTAAATACTATTTTTCTAATTACTTCCTGCCCGGATATCCCCTTTATAATATTATATAGTTTTCGATTTAAATCTGTACTTTATAATTAAAATGTAATTTGACATCCAATGTTTATGCAACATAAATTTGGAATCAGTAACCAAATTCATGGTGTTAAAATGTTATTAATGTTTAACTAACTGGTCTTGAGTATAATTTTTGAAAACGAAATCTGGAATTTTTTAAATTTCTTCCTGTATCAAATTGTTAATATAAGTGTTATCTTCATGATAAAAGTAACTAAGTTGGAAATAAAAACCACGTTCCTTCGATTTATATGGTTCCTATTTATTTTGTGTTAATACTGTTGTATTCATATGTCGTAATCAAAAATACATATTTTAATTTGTTTTACATACCTTTTGTAAAAGGAAAGATAAAAAAAAGGTTTTCTTGTAAAGACTGCAAGGACATGACCAGTGATTAATTGTATTTTAAACAAAAATATGTTGATTTATATTTTAATAAATACTTGTACATAAATCTATTATCGATTTATATGTTTCTAAGAACGTGTTTTATTTTAAATGAAACCTTTCATAGTCCAGGGTCCAGGGAAATTAGGAATGAGTACCGAAAACTATTCCACCTCAATTTCTTTATGCGATCTTTTTCAAATAGTCCTACTGATAATATAAATGCATGTTGCCGTGGGGCAACTCGATGCCATATTATGTAAACCGATTAGTTTTTCAATTGCAAAGAATTATTATTTCAAACGGGACAATTTTTTATATTCTTTGATGAAATACGAATAAAATAAGTCCCATGACTTTTTACGATAAAGTTAATATTATCGGAGTTATGAATTCATAAGTTTGAAAACCCCCGAATTCGGATGCTTATGATTACGAATCAGTAAAAATATATAAATAAATGTGTACAAAATATTATTTTAATTCTCGCTTAATTAACTATTGTCTTATAGAATATAAAAAAAAACTATCTTTTATATTTTTTAATGTATTTTTAAAGCGTCAAGAGTATCTGAATTCGGTATTTTTCTCAATTTTAGAAATTCATAACAACAACAAAATTTTTGAACTTAATAAATCAATCAATTAAAAACTATGGCAATTAAAATAATATGTACAATTAGTTGTATTTATTGATAGATCAATTTCACAACATCTTAATGTAAAATAAAAAAAATCAGTGCCAAGGCTTCCCTTCCGTTCACATGTTTCACCCTATTTTTTGTAAAAAAAAATCTCCCAGTTTGGGATGTTTCAAATATTAAAAAATTCATAACTCCCAAAATATTAACATTATCGTAAGAAGTCGTCATCAAAGAATATAAAAAATAAATATTTTTTATATTTTATTCTTTTTCTTAATGAGTTGAAATATTTGACACATTTCATAGCGGGGAAGTTAATTTGTTAAGAAAACTTTAAGGATTTAAGTTTCTTTCCTAATATTAGTTATATTTTTATATTAATTAGATTGGAAATAAATAAACCAAACTACGTATATGTATTTCTAAAAGTAAAAAAATTAAATGGGAGTTAATTTGTGGAAAAATTAAAGAGAAAACCACAGGCATTGTTTTGTGTATTAATATAATACTCTAGAAAGTGATAAACTTTATCAATTAAATGGCAATGTGTAATAAGAAATTCACCTCAGTGTCAACTAGCGACATCTAGTGTAATAAGATAATTAGCCTTCATTGATCTAAATAAAAGTGCTGATTTACCACATGCTCGGCGGTGAATGAAAACATCGTGAGGAAACCGGCATGTCTGAGGAATAAGAAAAAAATATTTCGAAGATATGTGAAATTCGCCAACAAGCATTGGGGCAGCGAGTTGGGACACTTCCTTGCCCTAAAACCCTCTCAGTAATGAGGGGAGGCCTGTTCCCTACAGCAGGACGTATATAGGCTGTAACTTTACTTATTGATCTAAATATCCTAAAATCTGGCGTGGTCGTGTCAAATAATAGCTTCTTGCCAGCACGACCACCACCTTTATCTCTATCTCTTTGCCAGAAAGCATGGAACATGTGCTGTAAATGTCGGGAAAATGTATAGCCTTCCTATGGATGACGGGGAGTAGCGTCAAAGGTGAAAATTACATACACTACTTACTTCGTGTATACACAACGCTTGACAATCGCCCGTCGCTCATTTCCCACTGTCGTCGAGACCGCTTCATATAAACCGTAAATGCAGTCTTACCGCGCCACTCCCGCCTCTCCGGTGCTATGCCTGTCGCTTTTCATAGTAAAATCGGAAGAAAAGCTATTTCCATACAGAAAACAATAATTTGATCGCCGTTTCAGTACATGCTGGGCACGCATTTCAATAATAATAAAAATATATAAATACTGACTGCTGTGGTAAATGCTCTTAATTGTCGGCCGGCGCAAGTGACGTAGCCGATTGTGTTGTGTCTCAAAAAGCACTCTAAATAATTAACTGTTGACGTGGACTTTTCGTAGGCAGAGTTGTAGATGAGAGCGGTACGCGGAGCACCAGTAGCATTTGAGCAGTGGCGAGAACATTTTCCTGGATCAATTTTTTGCCTCTGGGAAGAAATAACGCGATTCTGAATTATACTTTGCCAGCCAGCAATTTATTAAGAACAAAAACAAGTAAATGCAAGATTGTATGTACATAAATAGAGAGATTTCTTTGCATTTACTGTTATTTAGGAATAATAGAAAAAGGACAGTGTTGTTTAAAACTTTATTGTATTTTGCATAAGTGACGTTACAGACAACAATACACTGAGATACTCCGTGATTACAATTAAGTACAGATTCACAGCTTTTCATAATATTATTTACTTTTCTTATTATAACTGTCATCAATTGAGTTTAGAGACAATTCCACGTGGACTTAAATGAATGCAAAAATATTCTGTATGCCAAAATAGGTATTTTTTAGTTATCAGAATATTATATTAGTTTCTATTTCAGATTGACTATGTATGTAATACTAAGAAATATTTGTATTGGTGAACTTTGTAACTGTTATTAAAATTAATTTTGTGATTCAATATTACATTTTTTCTTCTAAATTAACAAATGCTCACTACGGGCAGTGTGTGTTTAGTTTGTGACAATAGAAGGCCCCTTGCTAATCTTTTCAAAAAAGCTTTCAAGACGCCGGATAGAGTTCTACAAATAACAAAAAACATGACAATAAATATACATAGCTAATATAATAACTACTGAGTACTAAGTACAAAGTTACAAACTATTGCATGTTTTCACAACATACACTGCTGTCAGTTAAGGAAATAACGATTACTTTCTTACAAAGTTGATAACAGTACAGTTTAATCGTTGACCGGTATTTAAAAGCACTATTTATCAAATTATATTGAAACATCATCGTTTCAGTAATCCGTAGACAATGTAAATAACCTGCAAACCAATGCCATGCACAAAATATTAGCATTTCAGATTGAATTCGCGATTTGTCTTGTGCATAATAGCAATTGTAATTTTTTTTTAGTTTATTCATGAGTAAATCCGACTGCACCAGTTACTTTTTAAGCGTTAATTATATTTAATGATGTTATTAGCGTGTCCCTCGTTCCATTAGTAATTTTTAGTCATTTGTGTTTTCTACTTGATGTTGTTTTTCAATCAAATAACATTATACACATTGTTGCATGTTGTTCCTTTCGGAAGCAAGAAATTTGAATGATTTTTTTCGATCTCAATATTTAAGTGTATAAAACATGCATCACTTGTGAGATTAACATATCAGTAGATTTGATAATAACTGCTGTTAATATTGTATATGAAATGAAACATATAAAAATATTTAGTGAAATTTTTCATAGTTATGATTACAAAAGGAACTTCAACGTCTACTTTATATTTGCTAGTTACACAGTTTTCATTTTAGGACAAAATATACTTGATATCCTTAAATATATTATGAGAAAGAGAGAAAATTACTTTATCTTAACCTATTGAACTGAATCACAACAATACAAAATAAGTTCACATTATGTTCATGAAAAGTGCTTAATTTTATTAGCTGTCACACTGCTCCTTACACACAAAAACTTTACACAACTGAAAAAAATGCTTTCCGATAATAAACATGAGCAGTAAAACCCAGTATATATAACGTTAATAGTATATGGGTCCGTTTAAACTAAAGCAAATCTCGCGCGGTATTAATTAACGAATTTTTCTTAGCCGTTTAGCCGACCCGACATCCCGGATCGAAAATTGCGTCAGTTTTGTATAAGTGTACACTTTTTAAATTCTAAAGTACATTAAAATATGTCATTACTTTTTTTTTTCAGGAATATGTATCACAAAAACGTTAAGAAAATCTGCCTTGGTCGTGTCAGAAAGCAAACGCTTTATCTTGTGGGAACATAATATATATATTTACCTCGATCGAAAGTAGTGTTTTTAGCAAATTTTGAATAATCTCAAGATACGAGGTGATTGTTTACGTTATGTATTTCCTTAATTATGATATTGCATAATACTGTGAAAGGTGAATGCTTAATAGATATTCCGTCCACTCCAGTTTGAAAACATCTACTAAGGAGAGCGATTCGCTAACCACGTGGAATTTTACCGTTTTAAATTTAAACGAACTTTTTAGGGTAAATTGGGGGAAACTCAACTTATTCAAAATGATAGATGATGTCTAAATATTTACATACAACGTAGCTTTTCGAACATTCTCAGTTTGTAAAAATGATAATTTAATTATGTTATTTTTTAATTAATAAAATACAATTAAATGACGGGTCTGTGCTCAAATGGGGGACGGGGAAATAACGTGTGGGAGGTAAGATTAGGTCCATTCTAGAATAGCTGTTTATACCACGTCTTTTTATGACTTATCGTTTCTATTTTAATCTATTTTAAACATTTGCTGTAAAGTTTGCAATGTCAAATTCAAATTTAAATTTGTGAAATTAGTTTCTCAGCTTAGTAATTAACAAAAATATAGTGGTTAGTAATACGCCACCAGCACTATATGATGTCAGCTTATATGATTATGGGAAATGGCGGAAAGGTTTTATGGCTACCAGTAAAAGGCGTTATAACCATACAACAAAATACCCATGCAGATTGTGCGTTGCACGTCGAACACGCGCGATACAGCAGTCTCCAATGTGCTTACCAAGCGTGCTGATTATGGCATATTTTACAATAGAACAGACTCATGGCAGTTGACTTTAAAGGGCTGATGGACATATAGAGGAATACATTAACGTGGACGGCTTTTCGCTTTGGTTTTGAATGTGGCCTGTTATCCAATTTTGAATTAATCGAAGTTTCAAGTTTATAATTATGTCGGTATGTTGAAACAAACAAAAATATCGTGTTAATCGTTGAGGAAATTGAAGAAAACTTGATTATAAAAATATAACACTTTACAAGGCAAAAAAATGGGTAACAAAAAAATATTATATTATGTGCAACAGTAACAGTACAACTAAAATATTTGTTTTGTGGAGAGATAAAGGCGTGAAAATATTTTTATTACACGGATTAACTGTTTCATATAATAACTGTTGCATAAAACTTACTTTTAACAAGGACACAACTTAAATACTTATATCAAGAATCAGGAAAAGGGTGGATTTGTTTAAAAGAAAATATTTGAAGGTGATAATTATTTAAGAGGCCCTTCATACATTAACATACTTACTGGTGACTAATAATCCAGGGAGAGGTATCGATATACACTTACAGGATACGCGTCATGTCGGTCACCAGTGCATTGCATCTCTATCGAATCTTCAAAATAGCGGTGGAGAAAAAAAAATTAATACAAGAAATTGAAAACTAACCATGTTTAATTATTCTATTTTTTGACGAGATGCCCATAAGATGGATTTTTTAGACATTCGGCAAATTGATAAAAAAAATTCTACCATATTGTAGTTCGCGGCAACAACAGTGTTTAGATTAATTAATGGATGAATCCAATATTTTCGATTTAATATATTACTAGAATCACTCGACATAAGACAGAATTAAAAACGACCTTCATTCAACTGTGTCTTATAAAATGATGATTTTTATACGAAGTAGCGTAATAAACGAACTTCGAGTAACGAACAAAATTATTCTATTGGTATTCGGATCAAAGTATCGCATCTTGCTAGTATTAAAATTTGTGAAAGGGCTTAGAACGTCTATTCAAAATCAAAGATATAAGTTTAAAGGAAAATGGAGGAACAGTTATTGCCTTCAGTGGCGTGGAGCACACTATTTTAACATAATAAGAATGTTTGGTGTACAGCGCGATCTACATATAGTCTTTTTACATATTATAAAACGAAAGCATCCTCTTCTAACTCGACACTTCATGGAGTGGGCTTTGCAATACTGGTACCGATTTTTTTAAATAGTAAGTTCCTTTAAATAGTAAGATTAGGCGAAGTTTTTTTTTCAACTTGAGATTCACCTTTTTACATTACAGTGGAAACCCGCTAATCCGACAAACATTTTGCAGGGCAGTGTTGAACTATCGAATTTTAGAGTACTGCCTAAGACCTCTATAGTCCGAATTTTTTTACAAAAGAGTACCTTGTAATCCGACAAGTTACAGATCCAATGATAAGATTCTTTATGTTATTTATATGTACTCTTGTCTGAACACACGCTAGGCCGCACCGATATCCTCATCACATGTAGTCAAATTCAAACTAAGCAATCAGAATCAAAACAATACCCTACGCGTCGAACACAATAGTGGTGGTGCGTACAAGTTATAACTTGTTCAACCACGCGTTAGCGAGGATTGTCAAAAAATATTCAATAACAAATAACAGATCATGTCGGATTACAGGAGATGCCGGATTAGACAGGGGCCGGATTACCGGGGGTCCACTGTAATGTGTAAGAAATCAGTACATTTGAAATTCTATACAAAACAGTTAATGTTACATCGTCTTAAAGTGCAAACTTAAGTGTATAATTAGTTCAATATAACGCAATCCTAATTACATAGTTCAAAGAAGTTACCTGTAATTATAACAACTTAAGAAAACATTAGTTACTATGGCATATAGATGACTAAGATTGTCCCTCCATTTAATAACTAGTAAGCCGTAATAAACATAACAAGATTAAAGATTTCACTTACATATCTATGAACTAAATGTTTCATTATGTTGAAATTCAAAATATGACTAGTTGCTAAAATTAATGTACGAACCATTTTATAAGGCATATACAGAATGGGTCCCACATATATGCAATAAATGAAACCACAAGTAATACTAGTCCGTAGAAGTGTAGAAAAATTAAATATTAAATTAAAACCTGTAAAATAAAAAAGTGAAATTTTCAAACAAAATAAATTCAGTAAAAGTGAACACCCTGTTTAGACAACGTACCTTGGACCCCGTGGAAGAGTGACAACGTTGCACGCGGGTGGCACGCCGACAAAAGACACCGCTGTCGATATGTCGCAATATCAATAGTTTGCACTGCGTGGCAACGTCGCTTTTTAATGTTCAAGGATTCATTCAAGTTCATTGAATCATTGACTTAGTGACCCAATTCTATAGAGTGTTCAAATTTGCTTAAAATTAAAACTCTACTTTTTGACCTAATTACTGGACCGTTTACGTTCATTTTTTATATATCGTCAGCAAAGGCGATAACAAGTATATGGTTTCATTTATTGCATATATGTGGGACCCATTCTGTATATAACAGAAAATGTTTTTATTCTGAAGTTATGAATTAGATACTGTTTTTAACATAAGTGATTAACGTAATTATGAAGGGGGGGGGGGGGGGACGGAATCTCACGTGGGGGAGAAAGGCGTCGGGAAATGTTACGTAATTTATTTTTTCTAAGTAAAATATGGCTAGATCCTACACTATAATATTTGTCGCGGTTATAGTGAGCGAACTACATCAATTACGCAAATTATGTTTATTTTTAATAAATGCCATGTAATCGAGCCCAGATTAACGTATTTACACTAGAAATACGCATTTTGAAATATCTCACGAATGATTTGCGGTGGAGAGTGAGGCGGTCAAGCCATATCTCACGATCACCACATCTCACCAGGAGATGTGGGAGGATAGAAAAACTGCCAAAATCCTCTCACGTAATTAATGGACGCCAAGTCACAAAAATGTTTAAAGGAATGAGAATAACAGCTATCAAACGCCTCATAATGGTATAAAGCTTGGGTGAAATCAAATAGGTAACACCATACTGGTGAATCATAATTGTAGTCCAAGGTATGGTTTCTTTTAATATTTCAGATATCTTACATGAAACGTTTAACCCACGTGACATTTAAAAACTATGCGAAATTTTAACAACAGGCTTCAAATATAAATTTAAAATATGTTATTAGTTTTAGGGCTGATTTTTCAGTAATCAGAAAAGATTATTTCATAGGACACAATACAACACAAACAAATTAAATATTCAAGTTGTAGGGTTAAAAAAGTCAATCGTTTCACATTTAGTAACTATCAGTAGTTCATATTTAGTTACTGTAATTAGCCTTTAATATTTTATATTAGGTTACTCCAAAAATTTTAATTTAATCATTACTTGCTAAAATAGTTAAACAAAGAATTTAGCACATTTTTAATTAATGTTGTGCTACAAAACGTTGTAAAGTTTATTACTGATAGGATTTGCATACTATCATTGCGTGTTTTGTAACCATAAAGTAATTTATGATGATGACATAGCAATCTTATGTTGTGATTTTTTTAAATAGTTTTATATGATATGTTTCTCATGTTAACACATTTATGACGCGTGTTCAAAGCCTTCGAAAATCGTCCATTTATCGCCATTTATCTAAGCTACATCAATTTTTTAATGCTTTCTGTGAGAAACCATAGATATTATTGCTTTAATATAAAAACAATATGCCCAAATTTGGCCCCCAGTATCCAATATACGATAGCAGTTATTTAATTATAGTCATAGTAGAAATTGAGGAGTAAACCAATCCAGAGACCAACAGTAATTTCTTTTTAACTATGTCATTTGATCAGCTGTTAAATTCTGTCAGTCAACTGTTTAATTACTTCGGCCATACATTCTGGTGTCGTTATAATGGTCCATATTGATATTATTCTATCAAGTCACATCTAAGCCTAACCCATGCAAAATTATTTACTTGCAAAGCTATTCGTTTTACTTCGCTAATAAGTCTCTAGTGCTATGCAATTTGTCAAAACATTTTATTCATATTAGAATTGACAAATAACTTTCTACGTGCCGATATATTTTAACGTTCCTTTGTCAATTAAAACTGAGTATTTGATTGCAATTTAGCCAGATCTAAAGTAGTAAAATGGAAGAAAAATATAATAAAATGAAAAATATGTGATATGGCGTCATTTCATTGAGCAATCACGTAAATGTGAATATCGAACGACGAACAATACCGAATAACGGCTTGAAATGTTCGTTGATAGTAAATACAACTTAGCAATAGTATTTTTTGTGAATTAATTAATTTGAAAAATTTGTGGACTTTGTAGCAAAAACAACCGTTTTAATTGAGTGCAAATGTGCATATTTATATCCAGTAATATTGAGATGTCATTTTTGTGTCTTTAGAAAAATTCCAATACTGTTAATTTTGTGTGATAAGGGTGCGTAATTAAAACCTACATTCTAAAAGGGTGTTTATAATTATTACGTAAATATTGTTCAACTAATATTGTCACATGTCATTGTCATGTTACTGGTGTGTAAAAACGATACTTTAGTTAATTAGAACGGAAAATACAAAATCTACTCTTCCTTTTGAAATAAATTTAAGCAGAAGATACACTGAAACTTTTTATTTATTTTCAAATATATTTGTTTCAGGTAATACCCGAATAAGTATACCTAGCGGGTTGGGTAACGTCCGCATAATAAATAAAATAAGTATGAATTCAGTAATGTTTTTTTTTTAAATACGAAAGCATATACTTCAACATAAAAAATCCGCGGACATTTATATTATTTAACAAATATTCAGACTACAAAAATCCCGGGTAAAAAAATGTTTACAACATTTTCGGGCGTAACCCGAAAACAAATTTATAAACATTATTATCTATTACTACCACAAAACCCAGTCATCGTTTTAAGCACACCATTATATATCTTCCAATAATTAACTTTCGAATCATCGCGAAAATAATAGCCATTAAATACGACGCTATCTTTAGTGTCGTTTTAAATTTTGAACTTGATATGATTATGTAAATGCAAAATTTAGGACTAGTTTAATAAAAATAAATAGATCAGC
Source organism: Parnassius smintheus behrii (assembly GCA_036936625.1). Lineage (NCBI taxonomy): Eukaryota > Metazoa > Arthropoda > Insecta > Lepidoptera > Papilionidae > Parnassius > Parnassius smintheus. The sequence goes on along the minus strand of JAUPFT010000010.1, from coordinate 28,075,419 downwards.
AATCACGACGAAGTATTAATATAATTTAAATTTAGGGAAAACAGTATCATCGAATAATCGCGTTACAAGTAACACAAACAATATACTTAAATATATAGACACATAGTTCTCTTAAAATCAGTCGAATATAGTCAAAAGTTTCCGACGCAGAATAAAGTTCTATCTAAAAATGTAAAAAAAATATACTAAAAATAATAACGTAATATTACGCAACTTAAAACGAAATAAATACTGTAAGTACTACGAATATCGTAAAATGAAATACAGTCGACGGTGACGCCGCCGACGTGACTTTGGTACGAGTACGTCCCGATCCAGTCCGAGAAATATGGCCAAGTTCGTTTCTCAGTTACAATATTGGACTAGCATGAAATTCGTTTACCATTCGCCCACTTGGCTAAAGTTTCTTCCTCCTTGGTTCATCGCCATTTGGGTTTCTGAAATTCGAAACAATAAATTCAAGTTCTATATATAAAGTTTTGTAAAATTAAATACAAATAAATTAGTGTGTATATTGTATAGGTAGTGCAATAACATTTAAATCGTGGTAAATCATATGTTAATTAAAATAAACTATTTATGCATTTTTATGGCCTTTCCATTAATGAATGTGGTTAAAAATTGAACAAGCAAGATGAAATAAAGTTCTTAGAAATGTTACAAGTATAATGAAAGTACAAGTACGTGTATAGATTATATATTTGAATATAATTAGACGTGTAGACTACAATTATTATAAACTAATTATAGTTAGTACAAATACAGATTATCTAAAATTAATGGATGTAATATTATATAGGATAAAAGAAGTATTACAAAAAAAAAACGTGAAATTACAAGGTTTCCTCGTCGAAATTATATGTTTTCCGTTCATTGCTTGAAATAACAATTACATAGTAAAAATAGTTCGTTTTCTCTACTACAATAAGCTCAAGGCAAATTTTAGAGAACTTATTTATTTATTTAGTAATAATTATTCTCCCGATGCATGTTTAGGCCAAAACTCCGAAGGACATGTTTTGGGAACGAAAAAATATTTTTATCTCACAAATATCCTTGCTTTAATAATGATAAAATACATTTTCGTTATACGCCGTAAGGAAAAAAAAACGATCTCCGAAGTTCTACATCATTTTGGCGTAAAATTTATACCAAAACAATTATTATATAATTTTTACTTTTTAAATCGTTACTATTATTTTTTAATTAATAAAATAAAGGTACTACATATTTCACTGCGCCGCCCATCTGAGATCATTATAGCGCGAGTGCTTGTCGAGGTAGCACCTGTGTCAGTTGATTTCGTGCGCTGCTTCGTTTCGAAACTATTGTAGTGTGCGTGGATTGCGTTGGAAGTATTTACTTTCGTACAGTATATTTCAATTAGTATAAAGTTCTCACATTATTATAATACCAGATGGTTAACTCACTATAGTTATTTTGATCGCAGCTGAGCTTTCTTACCAGTCGGAATGGGGAAAAATAAATACAAGTATCAATGTCACTAAACGTCAAAAAGAAATATCATATCTCTGGAGAAATAATAATGGAGAATAAAAATGTCTGCATGCTTGCCATATGGACTGGCCCAGATTATGCAGTAAAAATACTAAAAATCTACTAAGACGACAAATTTGGGATTTTGAATATGTTAGCCAAGTTACAAGCGTTTTGTAAAAAGTGTGTACTGCCTGAAATTATTGACTCGAGATAAGCTCGGTCAATGTCGTTGCGGCAAATATTATTATAATAAAAAAATATGGTAATTGACTGTAAAAGTACCGATAAAAAAATATTAGTTACAGTTGGTTGTTTTATTTATTTAAACAGGTTGCAACCGTACTATTTATTTATTAATATCACTATGCTACCGTTAATAGATATAATCGATTATTAACCAACATCGGTTAACAATCGATTACTGCGTACCAATTAAAATATTTATGTGTACTCATTTCAACATTAATGGTTCATAAATAATAAAAAATATATGTATCAAATAGATTATAATAAATTAATAACATAACATAAAAATGAAACACCAAAAATTTTCCATCCACTGAACTCCATCCTAAGAAAACTTGTACAAGGTGTCTCAAAAGTAAGTTCACATTTGCTTATCTTATTACGCGAAAGCAACTATTCTGAGGGGCGCGGGGGGTATGTCAGTCGGTAGTCTGGCTCTTGGGAATTTAGTCGCTATGGAGCGTTTCTCTGGTGCGGACCGTGCGTTGTGCGTACGTGAGTTTTACAAAAACGGTAATTCGGCGACTGTAGCGCGTAGAAAATTCTGCAGTATTCGACATATTCGTCACTTAAATGATGCGCCTAGCACTCGTCTCATTGCAAAATGGGTTGAGAAGTTTGAAGAGACTGGGTCAACTCTGGAGAAACCAAAATCTGGGCGACCAAGAACATCAAGAACAGCCGAAAACGTGGACAGTGTTACTCAGTCTATTCGAGATGATCCAAACCTCTCGATTCGGAGGCGTGCTGTTGCTTTAAATGTGCACAGATCTTCATTATGCCGCATTTTACACAAAGATTTAAAGCTGCACCCGTACAAAATTCAGTTAGTGCAAGAACTGAAGCCTCAAGATGCTGGTCAGAGGCTTGCCTTTGTAAATCAGATGATTGAGCGCTTTCCAACGTTCACCAACATCTTGTTTTCCGATGAAGCCCATTTTCACCTGAATGGGCATGTAAACAAGCAAAATTGTCGTTACTGGAGTGCAACCAACCCAAAACAAAAACATCAGAAACCGCTACATTCACCCAAAGTCACCGTATGGGCAGCGATGTCGGCGCGAGGAATTATCGGCCCTTACTTTTTTGAAGATGGAAGGGGACGCACACTCACAGTGAATTCAGAGCGTTATGTGGAGATGTTAGACGAGTTTTTCGTACCCCAACTGCAAAACTTTCCTGGTTACAACCAAAGAACATGGTTCCAGCAGGATGGAGCAACTTCACACACGTCCAACAGATCTCTGCCTCGAGTTCGAGAAATTTTTCCGAACAAATTAATCTCCTGGCGAGGTGACATAAATTGGCCTCCACGGAGTCCCGATTTAACGCCTATGGATTTTTTCCTGTGGGGTTATGTCAAATCAAAAGTTTACGCTAATAAACCGACTTCCCTGGCACAATTAAAAGAAAATATCCGTCATGAAATGGCAGCCATCACGGAGACTACCTGCCGAGCTGTCATAGGCAATTTTAGTGCCCGACTAAATGAATGCCGAGAGCGCAACGGTTTACATTTGGACAATGTTATTTTTAAAAAATAAATTCCCAAACAGTGTACTTCAATATAAAATAAACATTTTTTCAATAAAGCTAAGACTTTTCTTTTAAAAAAAGATTTAAATGTGAACTTTCTTTTGAGACACCTGGTATAATGGAAGATCAAGATCGTTTAGTTGCTATACTTCAATATCATAGTGCGAGCGAGTGAATGGATATGAAATAAAGTATCGCTTGTAACTCGTAACTCTGCGGGAGCTCGGTTCGTCGCCCGCTCGGTGCGTTAAATACCTAAAATTAAATACCTAAATTTGCGTAACGCCGAAATGTAAGAGAGCTCTAAAATGTTTATTTCTAGTAGCTGTAGTCTGTGCCGCAGACAGAATTTTATGTTAAAACGTTACCCCTACACTAAGATTTTCTCTTGTATTGTGGGGGCAGTTTACAAACATAAATTGCACAACGACGAATGCTACTTGTATTTAGATTGTGCTATATTATATATTATGATTGTATATACTTCGATTTTATATTAACACATACTATCACAAGAAGACTTGGCCGCTTTCCGAAATCACAATAGGATCGGATCAGGACGCAAAGTCAAAGTGGATAGAAAGTCCGTTTCGACACGTCCGTGGAGTGGACTTCAAACCATTGCAGTAATGTGTACTACTACAAGAGATGCTGAGACTTGGTGGTTGGTTGCAACATGCGTTAGGGCCTGTGGGCTCAAACTCACCCTATTATATGCTAAAAAAGGTATCTGTAGCTCCTTCCACGCGCCCCGCATTGCCGCATAGATAGATGATAGATAATTCTTTATTGTACGCCAAATCAATACATAAACTAAAGAAGAAGGAAAAAAATAGTGTCACAATAGGCAATCTTATCACTAAAATCGGTTTCTTCCAGACAACCTTTTTATTGATATTGTGTAATGAGATCTTGTACGCGATGTTTGTTCTAGTACGAAGTATATATTACTTCAATGACTTAGAAGCATATTGATGTGAATAAGTTTTTAAATTTACTTTCGTACTTGAAGACAATTCAAAAAATTGATAATAGCAAAATTAGGGGAGTTTGATGCTTTTTTTTCCAGTTTAGTACGTTTAGGGAAAAGAGTGCGGACTGACCTCACCAGTAGGCGTGCAGGCGCAGGCAGTCGCCGGCCAGGTCGGCGAGCAGCGCGCGGCGGCGCGGCAGCAGCGCCAGGCCGGCCACGCGGCGCGGCCGCCGCTCGGCCAGCTCGCACGCCGCCAGCACGCGCCCGCCCGCCTCCAGCGCCAGCAGCGCCGGCCGCCCTCGCACCGCGCGCGTGCACACGATCACCCACCCGCCGCCGCCCTCCCCCGCACACCCCGCGCACCGCTCCAGCGCCACGCCGCCGTACCCGCCGCGACCTGACCACCGACACTCTCATGATACCGATACACCGTTACCGCTAAGCGAGTCACAGATACGATATTTTATCTGCTTATAAAATCTTTATTATCCGAAAGTGTCACACACAGCGCTACTACTGCATACGATTACATACGAAATGCTACATTCACTCGAAATCCTTCAAATTTACCGAGGCATTTCTTGCAGCGGATTGTTTATATAGAGTGTTACCTTCAATGAGTTATATGGCGTATATTGCTTCCAGATTTACTAGACAGTTCATCAAACTAGTATTATGTTATTGATATTGATGCACGTGTTGCATCAGCATTAACTAAAAGATGAACAATTTGGATAGAACGTCATATAAAGCTTAAAAAGGATCGAGGAGAATATAATCACATGTTTTCACTAACCATGTTGTATTTATCTGCGCGTTAAATCCCATGTCATATAGTGGTAACGTAAAAGAATGACTTTCAATAAGAATTACTTGTAATCTATATTGAATAAAAAATAATTCTATTTTATTCTATTGTATCTGCAGATATATTTGTATTAGTAGATAATATTGTCACTTCTTTTCAATATACGTCGATGCTACTTAACGATAAAACATAAATTATCTGCGCTGTTTATGTTAATTCATTGAATTTCATAGAGAATATTGAAATATATGCGCTCAGATACAGATATCATATCGTATTTGCGCAGTGTGTGACATCCTTAGACTCGCCCATAGGTTGCCTTATTATCATTATAGCCCTTTACAAGTCCACTGCTGAACACAGGCCTTCCCCAAAGAACGCCACAGAACACGATTCTGAGGCACCTACATTCATCGACTTCCTGTATCTGCAACAGATCGTCACTCCGTCTAGCGAGAGACCACATTGACCTTTAGCTACCGGTACGGGGCTGCCACTCGAGAACCTTTCTTCCCCATCGATTGTCGTCGGTTCTTCGAAATAATCGCCGACCCATTGCCACTTCAGCTTACTAATCCGATTGCCTTATAGGGGGAATGTTTGCCATAGTTGCCAGACGCTTGGCAAGCGAATTGGCAAATGCAGTTTTGTAATTTTAGTCGTTATTAGAAAGACGTTGTTGCCCATCTCCTGATTTGTTGTCCGATGTCGCCTCCTACGGCATCCCCGAGATGATTTGAGGTAGGGGCAAAGACTATATAACCACTTGACTGCGCATACAGTGCCCCGACGCTCGAAAACTATTAGTATTTTGTCGCCTATGCATCGCCTATTGTACTATTAACCATTTTAGTATTGTCCAAGTGTTAGACCTGTGTGTACGCTAAATTAATGCAAACTTTTATAACTTTTATGCAATTATAATGCATCAAAATGCCTTCATGCGCGGTGAAGTGGTGTGGGAAACATTCCAGGACAGGTTTCCAAAAAGAATGGAGTAACTTTTCATTGCTAAGTTTACTTATATATTTTTTAAAATATGAAAATTATTGTTGATTAATTCAGATTATGAGCCACCGCAGGGGTCTATCTAAAACGGTGGCTGGGTAAATAACGACATTGTTGAGTCGCGCGTTGATGTCTTTTGGAAAAGTCTCGTTCTATTATTAGACAATTCTAATGCTTCTGTCTCTTTCTTTCCCTTTGTACGTTTATCGTAAACATTAGTACTTACGGTTACCTTTAATAGCTGAAAGTCGATATCGAAAATAATAAAATTAAAATTAATAAAAAGATTATTCAGTTCACTCACTGTAAAAATACTTATCTACTTTTAACCGTCTTCAGAAAAAAGAGGATGTTATCAATTTGTCGGTATTTTTTCCTAGTTAAAGTTTATAGTTACCTAGTTAAATTACTGTTAATATATTACTGTACACTCCTCGACATTTTATGATAAATCTTTTGCTGTTCTTGGAGTAAGACTCTGGAACTCCTTACCCCAGTCCATTAAAAATGCTCAATCTTTAAATGTGTTCAAGAAACAAATTAAGGAACACTATTTGTCTCTTTAACTCCTCTCTCTTCCTCCTCTTAGTTATGGTCACTAATATACCTTAAGTATGTTGTCACTTTATAGTATATAAGTTGTATTTTTTATCAAATTTAGTGCACCCTACCCGTTAATCTTATTTTTATTTTTATTAATTTCCTCTTCTGGGTAGTCTGGAAGAGATTGCTATGTAGCAATAAGACCGCCTTTTGTTTTTCCCTCATTTTTTGTTCATTATTTGTTATATTTATGTTTTGTTGGTGTACAATAAAGAGTATTGTATTGTATTGTACTGTTAAATTAGTTCGATTTTTGTACCAAATCAGAACGGCTTACAATTGCAAAAGGACACTAAAGACAAGTTATTGTACGGATCTACTACAATAATAGATATTTGTCGTCGTTGTAAAATTTTTAATAAGAGGGCGATCAATGAGAGTGGTTCAAAAGTGCTGTCTCCAAAATATAATATTAATTATTTTATGAGAACGGTTTTAAAATCTCTGATTAGGTATTATTGATTCCCGTATATTCATTTTCATCAATTTAAAATAGAATCAACAAATAATTTAATTGAATTAGCAAGATGCATAATTTACAAATATGTAGACACTTGTTTATATTTTTTTACAAAGAACAATCAGGACCCTTAAACTTTAATTCGAAATAAATATAACAAATTAATTCATTTCAAAAATCAATAATAATAAAATAAATACATATTTTCGTTGTAACTGATTGATTTTGATTAAATATTATTTCTGTGATTTTAATTGAGTATTTTTCATAATGATAAAATCCATTTTATCGATAACGAATATTTTACTTTATTACGAAGAGCAACCCTAAAGATAGCCATAACAACGCAACTTGACCATTCGCAGACACGCGTTCTTCCTCGCCCCCCGGCCCGCAGTAGTGAGTCGTGTGTTTAGAAGAAATCTGCCTATACGCTCTCTAGTGGTTATATTCTCTATGGGTAGGGGATATTCTTACACCGCCCCTGCACAGTAATCCGACACAACGTCCTTAAGCAAATAACTTCCTCTAATAGGTCTATTACATATTCATTCACCGATCAGTCGATTTCATCAATCATGAATTACCAACGACTAATGAAATGATAGCTAGGAGCCTAGCAGTACGTCCACATGATATATTCCCGTCATAAGAGTATAGACAGACAGTATAATTACAGGCTATAAAGAATTCCATCTTGGTCCTCAAAGTTGATAACGCATCTATAGTAAAGCCTTCTATGTATACTTTAGGTCCGACAATTTAGAACAAAAATATCTGTGATGTCTCTCACAGCTGTAAATCACACGGGCTGAGAGCAGGTAGCAGGCACAGTAAGTATGCCACGCAGTCGTATTTTCGTTTAAGACAGTTACTGTTTACAGGCAAATACGAAATAAAGGTATATATGTACTAATTTTAAATAAACTTCAAATCAAGTTACTTGTTAATGTACACACATAAATTATGATAGATTTTCGTAATCACATTAAACAAAACCAGTGTTAGATTATCGAAAACCTCATCCGCAGTTTACCAAATCAAAGAACTAGGTTTCCTCGCCTGCTCAGTCGAGTCAAGTACGGAGATTTGACCGTAAGTTAGTACGCAATGGGTGCGTTTGGCAGAAAAAAGCGCTAGCAAGCGCTTGTAAGCAAAATGGCGATCGTAAGCGGTAAGCGCTGTCAAATCGTAAGTAGCTATTTTCCTCTAGGACACGAAGTTAGTTTTAACCGGGGAACCTAACCTAATTTAAATATATGTTTGTAAAGTATTCATATTAAAAACTTACCAATCACGAATTTTTAATAACATGTATATGTCTATTCATGTCATTATATTACTTAAAACTAATATTGCACAAAACAACTTATGAACTCTACTTCAAAACAAACAAATTAAATATGCAAAATGGCGGATTGTGTCAGCGCTACTGAAGTAGCAATCGTGTCCTGGTCTAAAACTATTTCAGCGCTTGTAAGCGTTTGATAGCGCTTTTTTCTGCCAAACGCACCCAATGTATGGGCGTAAAGTCTGTCTAGTTGTATACATAAAAATCTTCGATCTTTAGTTTTTTTTTTTGAAGATTGCTGTAGGTATCCATGAACTGCAACAGCTATTTTTACCATCAGGTAAACTGTAAGTATGTATATCATCTCAGTTTTATAAAAAAGTAATTATCAAATACTCATGTCTGAACTATGGTATGATCATTATTTTGTAGTATACTCCTTAAAAATTCGTTCGTGAAATCGAATGATAAGAAAAAGTGAAATCGTTATGTTGTTTCTCCGCGCGTGCATCTTTTACTGAACGGGTGCAATTGCGCCATCTACTTTATTCTTTAAGTAATTTTATCGAACAAATTAATTACCTTGACTCTCAAACAGTATTACGTAAAATAGACGCCAAATGGCTAAAATGTGACAAATTGGAATTAAATCGGTAACAGTAATGAAATCATGAATGATTATTTAATTGAATATGTTTAATTTTATATAGTTCTTAAGGAGTAAACTCCATTCGCAATGTGAGTGTAATGAAGAAAGAAAGTTTAGTGAAGTTTTTAATGTAAATATTTAGACCCATTCTGTATTTTATATTGAGTTTGATATTCCTTAGTTCACTTAAAACGATCTGTGGCCGATGAAGCAGCGCCGCCACAGATCGAAAATGAAACAAAAGTTCGTAATAACATAAACAATTGCTGAGTGCATATAAGGACGGCAGCGTAGCGTCCTGTGTAAATTTAACCTCAATTCACGCGACTACTCACTTCAGTTTGACAAACTCTAAATGTAAGACACATAAAATAGTACATTGCTGGGCAGTACCGGATTAAGAGCCCAGTCTTTCAGAGCAAAACAGAAAAATTGCGTTCTGGTGACACATCTACACCCTCCCTGCCCCGCCACTTCATGTACCGCCACCGCAGTTATCTTTCTGGCCGTAGCGTGGAAAGTTGCTCTACTAAGATTTTCCAGTATCAATTTATCTAATATACAGGATTATTGATAATTAGCTAACAAATTTTCACATACAGATTTTCTACCTCGTATCTATTTTTGTTCCATGCTTTTATTACAAAATTCGTTACACAAAAAAATATATTTTAAGTTTGTATAATTTTTGTTGTTTTGTTGAAAAGGTTTCTAAAAGATAATCATCTAGAACCTGTATAACATGTACTCGTATTATTGATTATTCAAATGAATCTGGCAAGTGCTAGAATGAGTCGTGCACTGAGGGTTTCGTAATAAGTCGATGACACTATCGAAAATCCGTCAAGTACGTCAAGTAGTTCTAAATACTAAAATAGATTAAAAAAAAACTCAAAATAATTTCTATATAAGTACAAACAGTCCACTATCACACATATTTATAGTTTCTCATTAAAGTATAATGTAACTTTGTATAGCATTTACCTATATGCATGAATTACTATTCTTGTACAGCAGCATCGACGGACGACTTAGCGCTTTTTTTTTAATTTATTCGCAATGGCTTGAATGATGTATGGAGGGTCTTTGATTGGCATCGAGCGTTCCATGCGAGAATCAATTAGCTCAGGAAGCTAAAGAGGAAGAAAAATGACGTCCAATTTTTTTTAGATTTTGACGTTTCTGTGATCAGCATGACAATTTGCGAACATTGCGCTAAGTCTCCTATTTGACGTCCGTATATTGGACGTCGTAAGCAGTTTGACGCCACATTATATCCAAAATTGGCCATAGTGGGCGTACAATAAATTACAGGATGCTGAGGATATTACTTAATAGTTTACTTGTAGTCTACGTGTATTACTGAATAGTTTTCGTATCTAAAAATGTCATTAACTCGACATCAGCAGCTACCGGTAACAAGGAAATCTCTAGTTGAAAATCAAAAAGACGAAATTTTCCTTATGACACTTAAAAATTAAATTAAAAAAGTATTTCTATAAAAACATAATGTACTTTTTTTTTAAAAAAAGGACATTAACCACTCGTGGTAAGCTTAAATTGCTTGTGTTAAGAGTGGTTCACGCCAGTAGTCGAATGGTGGATTCGAACCCACGACCTTTTTGAGTTCGCGGTCCGCTCCCTGCCATTAGGCTACTGTCGCTTGTAAACAAAACATCATGTGCAATCCAAAAATGTATAATACTTCTATATTTCCTTGAAGAACTTACATAATATGTAGGTTAGGTACCTAATTATATACCTAATATTTAACCAAGTGCTCACACATATGCACGTTGTTAACTATTTTACTATGAAACACAAAAAAACTTACCTTTGAATTCTATTTCTGTTCATTGCTTCAACGTTTGATTTCAATTTTCGTTTTCTGGTACAAGCATATTTTTTACGTTTATGGTCCATATCGAAATTAAAAGTTATAAAACAAATACAAAATGATTTATAAACCCTTAAAGAATTATATGCAAAAAATAATAAAGTAGAGAAACTTTCAATTCGTAACAATGCGCAACCAAGATTAGGGAAAGAGAGAGAAAGAGGAATGTTAGAGCGAGAGGAAGTGCAAAAATTTGGCACAGACAAGACGTCTGAACGCTACAGCCGCTCAGCGGCTACTAAGGAATATTGCCCGCAATTATTGTTTATAAAGTCAATATTTTATAGGTCGATCGAAATAATTATTAATTTTGAAATAAAGTGGTTTAAATTATTATTTTTTAATATTTGTCTAATTAAACACCTGCCCTTGAGAAAAAAATAATTATAGCATAAATATTTTCAGCTATTGCTATGAAACAAATAGTTTTTTATGAGGCGAAAACAGCGAAATTTAACGAAATTGAGACCTCTTATTTAAGACAATGAAAGATATTTAGAAAAAAAGAAACAGCGCATTTTGGAGATGAAGATGTTTAGCTATTAACGCGCTGAATAGATTTCGCCTTTTTATTATCGATTGCCTTATAATGGTACACGAACAAAGCTCGAAATTGCGTTGGGTGCGAGAGAGCTCTATTTACCGTTTGATTTATCTAACATAGACCACATAGATGAACCAAAAAAAAAATTTTGCCATTACTTATAATCTGGGTATTTATGTGTTATCAAAATATTTTACTCTGAAACAATAATTTGCTGTAAAAAAAGAAATCAAAGTGGCGCTAATGATTCGATGTGAGTCAACTTTAAAAGACTGTAGCCTTAAGCAAGCGCGGGGCCTGTAGCAAATTCTATGAAGAGGCCCTTGATTTGCTATGGGTTCTTGAGTATAAAGTGGTAAAAACAATTCAACCAACTCAATATGTTTACCATCTATAGGTTAAAATTTTGTTGATGTTTAGCAATACTGTAGGCTCTGTTAGACTCTGACAAGTACTGAGTAATCGAGGAGATACGATCGAAGATTACTCCTTTGCGGTTACCGCGAAGGCTTGTGTCCTTTGGGGGTTAAACTGGTCTAGATTTAGTGGCCCCCAATCCGATACTGTTGAACAAAAACTCGACTTCAGACACAAATTTGTTCCGGCACTCGACGACGTGTTACCTAGAAGTATTAGCACGGCCGGAGTCGGCGTATATCACCTGCATAACAATAAATATTACTAGTAAGCAACGTATCATTGATTTGCAGAAGAAACAGGATAGGCAACAACACGCAGCCTTGTGGAACACCAGCATTCACAGTCGAAGCATGCACCGTCTACTGCGACCTTAATGCACCGATCTGTATGAAAACTGGTGACCCAATAGCGCTATTTTAATTTTATTTTTTTATACAAGGTGTTAGCGTAAACACCGTTATCCTTGAAACCAGTGGTTTGGTTTCACTTATAGAACGTAAACTCAATGAAAAATAACATTTTTTTTTTAGTAAAATCTCAATTTTTCCTTAATTCCTCAATTTTTGCCCGTCCTATGCCAAGATGAAAGTATGAAGGAAAAGTTACATCACAGGTTATGTGTACCTATTGTGTTTTTATTGGAATGTTGTATAAACTTTTTAAATTTTATGTAAATAAATAGCGTTTTTTTTAAAATTCGGATGAATATTTTATATGAAAGCCAACTACCTATGGTTTTAGTGACAACGGTGTTTAAATTTACATCTTGTATATTTGAGGGAGATTATTATAATTTATGTTTAGATTAAATATACTTAAGAGAAGACCGTAAGAGGGAAGCTTTGAAAGAAGCCAAACCCGATGAAGTACTTCGTTATGTTCAAACTAACCGCCAGGGCCTACCTCTTGGTCTAGTCTGTCTGTGTGAGTCAGGTAGACAAGAAGATTGGCAGCTGAGCGACCTCAATGGAAATCGCAGTAACGGTCACACATCAGTTGATGCTCTTCAAGGTACCGCATGAGCCGGCAGTTAATAATGGATGTCATTATTTTGGAGAACAAGGTGATGGCATTTAGAGATCGAGTACACTAAGGCTGTCTTCTATAAACCTGGAACGACGCCTAAAGTGTAAGAGAATCGGAAAAGACGCTTATGAACTGCTGCCAACTCTAAGGCACATGTCTTCTGCCCAATTGAGGGGATTCCACCAGGCCCACTCGACTTGTTGACTTCTATGGACAGGAACGTTTTGCGCACCGAGTGTTGTATAAACAGCACATCCGGCATTGAGCACTCACACCACGGGATGGTCAGAGATATGTCCTCCCGTCGTCGAGAGCCGAATTGGATGTAAAAAGGAAACCTAAAAGATCGGCTTTCTCTTTTACGGCGTGGGCCAGCAAGTCATATTCCCTGCGCAAAGACGGTAATGATGCCTTACAGATATTCCCTTTGGCGCCTTGGCGAGGAATTAGAACGCACGAGTTCCCGAAGAAAGGCGAACTAGCTTCTCGCTAATTTTCCCAATATGCTCCGACTTTGACTTAGCGATAACTCTTTTGAAGGACCTGGAGGGACAAAGTTATATTTCTTTTTGACACCAGTGCGTTAGCTCAGGCCTTGTAACACCCCTGCTTTTGAGGCGACGAAATTTTGCAGGAGAGTCCAAATCAAGGTTGCCGCCAATAGGCATACAGTTGACGGCATGAAAAGTTCCATCCCTTGCAGCACATCAGCGACAAACTCAGCAACGATTTTTTGGGGATCATCCAACGTGAAGCAAATACGTTTACGCGAAAAGAAGCCCGCATCCAATCCTAATCCGCTAACCTATAGTGCCACATACGGTGGCAGCTTCCCGATCGGGCACTGTACTCCGGATCAGACAAACGCACAAGTTTCAAACGGGCGTTGAAACTTGTGCGTTTACCATATGAAATTCTGTTATTTACTTTCGCCAACGTAATACACGGTTACCGATTGTTTTAGGTGGATTGTCACAGATGAAAACTGTGCAACGTTTAACGTTTTGTGACATTGAGTAATTCACGTGTTCATAAGTTTCACTCAAAAAATTACGCTTAGGTGGTGATGGGCAATTGTATCCACGTGTTGCCCATTTGCACTGGGCCCGTAGCAATTGCTACTCTTGGTACGTGGTTAAACCGGCACTGTTGTCGGGCAGGCTTGAGTTGAATGAAATCGCTGCAAATTGAACAACCTCACTCCCCGCTCTCTTACACTTAGATGAATCATTATCTCGTTTGTCATTTTAATTTTATAAAAAAAAGCGTATCTGCTGCCCGCTGTAAGCTGATGTCAAATTTGTTAGAATAAGAGATTATATATTAGAACGTAATTCTCTGTCATACATAATAATTAAGAAAATAAATTACTATGCAGTAATAATCATAAAACTATTTTAATTTCTATTGTACTTATGAAAATGAGTCCAGAAATAAAGAGTCTTATTATTTACCTTTAGGCACTGGTGCTAATGTGTTTTGCAAATTCCCCTCGGAGTCGTATATCCGCACAGCAACATCAGCTATAATAATCATATCTTCGGATAAAGCCAGGCCTCCGACAAGCCCTAGTTCACCATTGCCGATCTATAATCATAAAGATTTTCATCAAAAAGGTGTTATTGTTTTTCGTTTGGACTGATATCTGTTACGGACTCAGTTAATAATGTAAATCAGTTTTAATGCTCAATTTTGATTTAATTTTATAAAAGCAAAAATATTTTTCAAATGGAGTATTTTTTGATTTCGAATGTAATTTGGTTGCATTTTTAAAATAATGCGATGGTAGGCGATGCTCATTTCAATTGAAATACTTTTTATGAGCCGTTCAAATGAAAACTTTCTACAGCTAATGTATGAGGATACTAGTAAATGACGTGACAGTTTCGTATCAGCAAATATAGATATTTCGTATATCAACAGAAATCTAATTTTACCTTCATTGCAGTACCGGTTAAGTTTTGAAACTCCTCACAATAATTATGAATTCATAATTATTGTGATTAACTACTAATGATGGTGTCAATGATATAACTGTTTTTAAAAGAGAGTGATAGTTTGCAGACAGTGAGAGACAGAAGGTTTTACAGTACCTGGATGTAAAAATAAAACATCGAGCTTTAGAAAGAGATAATTGCTTTTGATTTATAGAGCGTCATCTCTGTACCGCATCAAGCGCAAACAATCCGATATGTATTAACAGTTGTTTATTAAAATATTTGTTATTATTTATTAAACACAAATAATAACAAATTTTTTTTTATATTTACATATTATGTAAATTGATTTATATTACGTGTCACTTTAGGATGTAATTTAATTTCGATAGTATTATTTTAATTTCGATAGCTTTTAATTGATTTATTTATTTAGTTCAAAAATTTTGTTGTTATTTTTAGTACAGAAAGTTTATTTTAAATTAGTAGTATTTATTGATAGATCCATTTCATAACAATTGTAAAATATCAGTGGCACAGGTTTCTATTTCGTTCATATGTTACAACCTATTTTTTTCCAGACGGTAAAAAAATAACTCAGTATAAATTTGCATGCTGACAACTTATATTTGTGAGTGTTATAAATAAGTTTCTTGTGATTATGACCTTTTAGAAATAGATATATAATCTTTTTTATTCAGTATAGATTTTTGTACAGAAATTTACGACAGCTTCGGAAAATACCTTTGCAATTGTAGGTCAAGAAACAAATCTATAGTAGTTAAAATTCTAAAGAATTCTGATTTCTCAACTCACGGTTTCTTCTCTCTGGCTCTTTTTCATTTTTCCCCCCCTCTAGATTCAAAATTTCCATAACAAACGTAAACGACAGAAAGTCACATAGGTATGAGTGACAGAGTTCTATGTAGTCGAGGGGTTAGCCGATTATATCTTACTAAACAGTTAATTTCTAGTACGCAAGCAACCCGAGTTTGACTCCGAAAAGAATGTTGACTGATGTGCTCTTCGTGTAGGAAACCTGCATGTCTTAATATAAAAAAATATTTCGTAGACATGTGTAGTCAGTCACCACGTATTAAGGCAGCGCGGTGGACACTTCTTTGTCCTAAAACCCTCTCAGAAATGAGAGGAGGTCTGTGCCTAGAAGCGGGACGTATAAATACTGTAACTTGTCATTTTTTTTGCTCGTATAATTTAACTTGAGAGGCGGCTACACCTCATATTTACTGACTCGTTGGTTTAGTGGTTGTAGTAGCGTGACTGCTAATCATGAGGTCCTGGGTTCGAATCCCGAATCGGGCCAAAAATCAATTATTGAGTTTTTCTGTTTTCTGCACGTAAAGCCGTTGGTCCTGCGCCTGATCTCTCTCCGGTCGTGTCGGTTTACCGTCCCATCGGACTACGAGAGTGCACCTGTGCTTGCGCGTACACTTGGGCACTATAATCCTGTCCTGCGCCGATGGCTAGCCTCTGTTGAGGCAGGCCGCCGACCGAAATTCGGTCTGGAGGACATTATTATTATTATTACCGGTTTGTGTGTGTATATATAAGGCTGCACTTATTAGGGGCTAGCAATGTGTTACCTCGCGCTCGATGTTGCCGTGCGCGTCGAAGATGAAGACGGCCCGCGCGCCGTTGTCGGCGACGGCTAGGCGGCGGGAGGCCGCGCCGGACGCGTCGGCCGCCACGCACACCGGCTCCACCAGCCGCTCCGACCGGATCGTGCGCACCGTCGACCCGTCGATCCGCACCTAGGCAGGGTACACCACTTTGTCACACCAACGCAAGCGCCGTTTGTACGTGCTAGACCCACTTAATAACTAAGTGTTGTAGCACGAAGGAATCGGCTCGACCGAGGAAAGACCACGCTTTCACAGTATACCAGCGTAAAATAGCAGCTTATGTTCATGTATTTCGTATGGTGAGTAAGAGAACCGGAGATCCTTTTTACTGGATACCAGGCATTCCATCTTGGTCTTCAGAGGTGACAATGCATTAGCATTTTGATTAATTATCGAAAATAAATACACGTCTATGGGCCATAATATCCACTTACCAAAGACGAATGAAGACTGTGTGTTCGTTGTCACCCATACTCTATATAAAAAAGATACATTACTTGGTCACTTTTTCATGTTATTTTTTTGCCGACAAAAAAGAAGGTTTACAATTCGGCTGAACATGCGTAATTGTATATTTTAAACGATTTTGATAGTTTCTTTTTAAGTGAAAACTTCTTTAGAATCGTTATGGTTTGAAATTAGATGAAACTAAAAAGCGACAATAAAACGAGATAAACATATATATCTATAGAATTTTGCCTGCGAGAGAATGAGATAGAATACAGTACACAGTGTTTTCTATTAATATCTCGGTCTCCTTTTCTGAAAGTTTTACTTCTACCGCATCTGACCGCATTGACAACGAGCACAAATACACACTTCAAGCATAAGAATATTAGTACCCGGTTGACCGAGCTTTGCTCGGTATTTTTCACTCGGTTTTTTTTAATTCGTGTGTTATGGAAATTATATTTAGATACAAATTACATACTGATGCAATACGAATAATATTTTTTGATCGTAGCGACATAATAGAAAAAACTGAACTGGTTATTTGAATAAAAAAATCATGAGTGCAATTAGTTTAATTTAAATTTTCGTGTTTTTAAAAAATACTAAAAAAAGGGTTAGAAAAAATAGATTTTCTCAAAAAAAGAAAGGAACTTGAAAAAAAATTTAAAAAAAGTCGGTCGGCCGGCCTGGGCTCGAACCATGGTATGACGATTTTGTGACTGCCCAATATACCAATTAAGCTATTTGTAATCATTAATAAACCGTCATAAACGAGCAATTCTTGTATATATGTATATATATATATAATCGGGATCTCGGAAACGGCTCCAACGATTTTCATAAAATTTAGTGTCCAGGGAGTTTCGGGGATAATAAATCGATCTAGCTAAGATTTATTTTTAGAAAATGTCTTTTTGTCCGTGTTTTTAGGCAATGAAAAACTGCTATAATATCGTTAGAATAAGAAGGTAAATTTTGACGGCTTATTAATGATTACAAATAGCTTAATGGTATATTGGGCGGTCGCAAAATCGTGATACCATGGTTCGAGCCCAGACCGACCGACCGACTTTTTTATTTTTTTTTCAAGTTTCTTTCTTTTTTGAGAAAATATATTTTTTTCGAGCCCTTTTTTTAGTATTTTTTAAAAACACGAAAATTTAAATAAAAATAATTGCACTCATGATTTTTTATTCAAATAACCAGTTCAGTTTTTTCTGTTATGTCGCTAAGATCAAAAAATATTATTTATAATTCATCAGTATGTAATTTGTATCTAAATATAATTTCCAAAACACACGAATTAAAAAAATCGAGCGAAAAATACCGAGCAAAGCTCGGTCAACCGGGTACTCATTAATAAACCGTCAAAATTTACCTTCTTATTCTAACGATATTATAGCAGTTTTTCATTGCCTAAAAACACGGACAAAAAGACATTTTCTAAAAATAAATCCTAGCTAGATCGATTTATTGCCCCCGAAACTCTCTGCACACATAATTTTATGAAAATCGTTGGAGCCGTTTCCGAGATTCCGATTATATATTTATATATATACAAGAATTGCTCGTTTAAAGGTATAGGATAAAGTTCAAATATAAAGTAAAAAAATACCTCGGTTAAAGTGCGTGTCCGCCAATTTACGACTACCACTCCCTCCGCTGTAACCGCAATCCCTGTACAACTCCGACCTGCTAATCCTGTAACAAATATATATACATTTCAATGCTGTAAATAAAAAAAACCAATTCAATACGTATTTTGGATTTTATCTTTGACAGGTCTTAAAATCTGAAAAAAAAACAACAATTGACATGAGAGTTATGTTATCTGCGATGCGATTTTAATAAAAATTAATATACCTTAGAAAAATACTTACCTTCATTTACAATATGCGTTTTAAAAGCGAATGTTTCGTCATCTAACACCTTGACCCTTGAGTTGCCAGCATCCAGCACATAGATTTCGCGTCTCTTAGGGCATCTGAAATTGTAATTTTTATTTTATTATTTAAAGTGTACAAATGTGGTTGCCGTGGCGAGTAACGTTACCCACACATGTGACGAGTGTGACGATGACGTTTGCCTGTGCAGTTACGCGCAAATAATTGATTGTTCTATATTGCCACGGTCGTTCGCGTAAAATTAAAAAACCGTATAGGTACACCCCGGTTTACCTGTGCAGGTACACCTACACAAGAATCTTAGCGTATATGGCCACGATGGAAGTCTATTACTCCAGTGAGTACCTTAAAAGCAACCAAGAGAAGACCAAAAACTGTCTTTACGAATGATATACGCACCAAGGTAGTTCATTTTCTTACGCCACCACTAAACGGAATAATTTTAGTTAACATTTGATTAATAAAAATATAACTAAAAAAATTGAAGTCTATTATCATATTTTATGCAGTGAGTACCTTAAAATCAACTAAGGAAAGACAGAAGGAAAGGTAGATTTTATTACGCCACCACTAAACGGGATAGTTTTAGTTAACATTTGATTAACAAAAATATAATTAAATAGAAATAAAACAAGATATATCAAGATGTATCTTATATTAAATAAAAATATTTTTTACGGATTTTATAGCGGTTACTTATTACCTAATAAATTTTAGGCTTTGCGAGTGCTCTGCAGTATCCATCACTAGGGAACTGAGGCATTTGGTGTCCTGATATCACAGTTAACCAACTTAAGTTCCTACAGTTGCAAGCTTCAGTATTTATATTATCAGTCTTATTTAAATACAAGAAATCTACCAAATAAAATTAAGAAAATAAACTATGAAATTAATTTTTAAGTAAAATCCTTGGAAATATTTCAGTCCACTATTCATTTTTTATTCATTATCTCTAAAAGTAACACATCATAGGTAAATTGTTATCGATAGTTCATGCATGAGAAGCGCGCCATTGTCTACTGTGAATCTACATCTTTATATTACTGTGTATCTGCATTTTTTGTTTTATCTTTTTAATTTATACTAGCGCGTATGCACACTATTTTAACTAGAAGGCGGCAAAAAAAGACAGCACGGAAGTTGCGCCATAAAAGAAGATATTAAATTTAAAACAAGCATATCCGCCTAAAAACGACATGTCGTTACTGTCCTAAACATTCTTTTTATTTTTCAAACACCGACGTCATACAACTAGCGAAGGTGCCAAACGTGCAGTGTTGCTGGCACCAAGAATTCCAAAATATGAAATATTTCTAAGCGAATAGTGCGGAGATAATTTTCACGCGAACTAAGCGAAATAATGGTTTGAAGTTACCACGTAAGTTGCTTACCACGAGTGGTTAAGGGGAATATTAGTAATGTTTATAGCATTGTTAATATTCTTAAAAAAAAAAAGTGGATTTGATATGTGTAAAAGTGCTGCAGTTTTCATGATTGCGCTTATGAACTGTTCATGGAAACGATGAAATAATTGCAAGAGAGTATATAACTCTCAAGTTATTTTATTTCCTTAAGCGCCTTGAAAAATTGGCATATTATCTTCATTGATTGCTTGTTGCTAAAATCTCTCATTATTATCACTATTTAACGCACCAACATGTGAAAAAGTTTGTTAATATTTTTTTTTATATAGGATAGGATGATAAACAAGCATATAGTCCACCTGATGGTAAGTTGTTGCAGTGGCCCATGGACATCTACATCTATCCTCGTTTACGAATCAAAATGCAGATGCGTTGTCACCCGTGAGGACTAAGATGGAATGCCTCGTTTCCAGTAAAAAGGGTCTCCGGTTCTCTACATTTTGTAATGCCAGTGTTTGATGTATTTTTGGCTGAAAGACTAGGAGTCAATGCCACAATAACGAAAAAATCGGGGTGGGGCTGTGTCGAGAAGACGAACGTGTGTTTTACATGAATACGGGTACGTAACGATCTCAAAAGCACCGTTCCTTCCCCGCCCGCGCGTGATGTGTCACAGTTCTCACTCAACGTAACGAATTCTTTGATCCTTTAGCTATCGAGTGGTGTGATTAAATTTTGATGTAGATGATAAACAATGCGGCTGTAACACCAAAGTATTTTGTTATCATCAGTTTTATGAATTACCTCCGGTTGTGGAAACAAATTTAAAGACGTATTTACATCAAAACATTAGGCGGGAGAATGAGGTGTACCTGGCGACGGCGACGGGCTGGCTGAGCTGGTCCGTGCCGGTGCCGTGCGAGTCCCACACGAGCAGTGGCGCGGCGGCGGCCAGCACGAGCGCGCACAGCGGCGAGTCTAAAGGTGAATGATTGTACCTGGCGACGGCGACGGGCTGGCTGAGCTGGTCCTTGACGGTGCCGCGCGAGCCCCACACGAGCAGCGGCGCGGCGGCGGCCATCACGGGCGAACGCAGTGGCGAGTCTATAGGTGGACCATTGTACCTGGCGACGGCGACGGGCTGGCTGAACCGGTTCTTGCCGGTGCCGCGCGAGCCCCACACGAGCAGCGGCGCGGCGGCGGCCAAAACGGGCGCGCGCACCCGCGAGTCTATAGGTGAACCATTGTACCTGGCGACGGCGACGGGCTGGCTGAGCTGGTCCTTGCCGGTGCCGCGCGATCCCCACACGAGCAGCGGCGCGGCGGCGGCCAGCACGGGCGCGCGTAGCGGCGAGTCGCGCACCGCGCGCGCGAACACCAGCACGCGCACGCACAGTGCGCCCGCACTCCACGGCCGCATCGTGATCCTTACACGACGTGCCACCACATTAGCTTAATTTTCAAATCGACATGTTTTAAGAATGCATGTATAGATTTATGGATTGAAAAGGAACGAGGAAGCTATGTCACCCGTGAGTGTCGTAAGACAACAGAAGGAAAAAACCAGAATTTGGCAGCATCTTACCAATAATAACTAAATATAAAAAGACTGCGGTTGACAACCCGCCTGCTGCCAAGCGTGCCGAATACGGTAAATATTTCGCCTATGGGTTAATTTATGGGGGAGGGGGAGCCCTACGTTCAGCTGTGGTGGATTTTTGATCGGTTCTAAGGGTTAGAGTAAGGGTGGGTGGTTTGTCAAGATCGTGTCAAATGGAAGTCCGCAGTCTCTGCCTATCCCTCTTGATGACAGATGTTGTACTCACACAATACAAAATAACTCATAGGTATTAAGAAGGGAATGTTCCTAATGCGAGGTACCTGTAGAGGCCGGAGTCGAGGTCCGTGACGGCGCAGGGCAGCGGCGCGTCGTCGAGCGTGGCAGCCGCGCTGACCGGGTCGCCGCCCGTACTCCTCGGCTCGCCGTGGTAGTCCACCGTACGCAGCACCACCGACACCTCCAGCCCGCACACGCACGCAGACTCTGAACAACGGTTTGCGTTCCCTCAATACACCCAAACACTTCTATGTATAATACGATTACGATTATAATACGATTCTATGTATAGACGGGCACTACAGTACTACACATTGCGCACTAAGTTACACTCAATTCTTCGTAACTTCATTAGTCGACTGCGAACGGGCGAGACGACTAGTTCTTTCTTTTGTAGACCGCGAACGTTGTTTTCGACAATGTAATGGCGGCCTCTCACCGCGTGTGTAATCACTCGCCGCGCCGCCCGTGTTGATTTGTACGCGCAAGCACGCGCAACGCGCGAGCCTGCGCCACTCGTTTTAACTGGCGCGGCACGGCGCGTGCTTACCCAAACTCCGAGTCACTGACTCAGTGTGTTTAGCGCAGCGCACCTGATGTCGTGTGAGTCGAATTGCAACCTTCAGCCATGGAGCAATGCCACTGAAGAAGAAGACATCGCTGTTGGTTCAGTCGCTTTTGTTTTATTTTGTGGATATCATTTTCTTAGTAAAATTAACAAAAAGAAGAAGAAAAGGCGCTGGTAGATGACATCGTTAAGTTTAAAAATTCAGCAATCGTCTCAATAGACCACTCCATATCTATATAGACATGAGAGGACCTCAACGTCGGACGAGTTAAGACGAAATTAACGAGTTCAATCCCGTAAGCACACGCCGCGCCGCGCACGCTCGCGCACCGACGCGCCCGCCCGCAACGCGCCGCGCCTTTGAAGTTACCGATTTTAAACGGATAGCACGCACCGCAACACGCCGCGCCAATCCCTTCACACTGCTCGTGGCGCGTGCGGGCGCGGCGCGGCGCGTGATAACACACGTAGTGAGAAACCGCCATAACACTGATTTCGTTTAATGTGACTAAGAAAACGCTATCATTATTCATGTACGCACTTTGTCAACGTGATTTGAAGTTCATTTCGGATAAGTATGTAACTTTATTTCGCATTTGCCTAAAAACAGTAGCTGTTGTAAATTTAAATAGAATTGCTTGGCATATTTACTGTATCAGCGCAAGGCACGCACGTGCAACCCAAAGCTGTGATATAGTTTTTGTTTTTAATTGCCGGTCTAGTAGAAGTATTTGATTGCACCATATGATTTTCAAATGTACCCATATTATGCCCAGCAAAATTGACAGAAAAATATGATCCTATATAATAAAATTGGGCAATAGTAACAGATAAATATAATACAGGTTTTAATTGTGTTTATAGGAGGGGGCAAACGAGCATACGGTTCACCTGATGTTAAGTGTCTACCTCCGCCCATGAACAACTGCAACACCAGAGGAATTACAGGTGCGTTGCCGGCCTTTTAGAAAAGAGTAAGTTCTTTTCTTGAAGGTCCCTAAGTCATATCTGAGCTATAGTCTTCGTCTTCTCTAGATGGTAGTGGACGGCGGTTAGGTTTAAGTGAAGTCCCCTGACATTGCAGAAAATCACGGATAGCGTGGCGGACGTCGCCTTGGTCTTGTTACTCAGCTTGCCCCGAGCACTTTAGTCTTGAGCGAAGTTATCGATAGATTATTATTATTATTATAGCGATATATCGAAATTCTGATATTTTAAAAAATATCAACAGTCCTAGTTTGAACTGATCAGTTGGAATGATCAGTTGAACTGACCGTGTGTGTCGTCCATTAGTGTTCCCAAATATGCTCCACATACAATACATACAATAAAACTGAGATTTCATTATATTTTAACATTACAAGCTGTTGTAGGTCTGGGTAATTGTTAGTGTTTAAAATTTATATGCTACATTATTAATTTAATAAAATAAATGTATTCAATAAAAGCTAAAAGTAAAAGCGGGGAGCTAGGTGTTTTTATATAGAATACGGGTGACAAACGAGCTCTCAGTTCACCTGATGCTAAGTGAATGCTGTGGCTAATAGACATCTACAATCTGGCTTCAAAGTCCAAAAACATTTAAAATGCACATGTGTTGTCACCTCTGAGAACTAAAACAAATCTAAGAAATACATTTTGAACAGCCGTCAAGACTTATTGGCGTAGGTATACCAACGAAAATATGGGACCGCACAATATTTGATTCTTAAAAAAAATCGATATCGATTGTTTAGAGTTAGTAATCATTTGTTCCAATTATACCAGAATAAATTAGAAACGGATAATTTAAAACACAAGATTTACCAGTTTTTTTTCATATTTTTTGTTACTGCTTATTTCTAGAGGCAAACTTATATAAATTTAAGATGAAACTAGATTAAAAATAAATTTATTAAATCACTTTCACTACAACTAGTCAAGCTGCCGTTGTTTACATCAAATATTATTTGATTTTCAATAATGTAGTCAAAACTAATGACTCTTTCAAAGTCATCCATGATATTTTTTTTGTCTTCTCCACCACGTTTGCCCAATCTTCCTTTGTGACATGGGCACGTGCTTCCTTCAGCAAATCTTCCATCTTCTTTATCGAGAAAGGTGGCTTGGTGTTGTGAGGTGCTGTTTAGCCCGTTAAAGCATCAGTGTGTGCACTTTATGTGTGTTTAATAAATAAAATAGTATTTACAGAATAATAAAATTTACTCAAAAGTTTGTGTTATGGTAACCATTTAACAATCTAGTAGACATTTGCCAACTTTAATGTTCAAAGCACGTATTTGATATTTTATATAGATTCATTTTAAAAAGTTTTTTCATTAACCTTGGAAAAATATTATATTTGTTTAACAATTGCTGTTTTTAGCAACTCAGATTTTCGGGCGTTTAAGGGCGCGAATGGGTCGGCTTGACCGGGGAAGAAGTTCGTGCTGTTTCCGTATGATTTGTCACCCATACTTTCATAAAAAAATATGTGACCACATGAAAAACTGACAAAGTTATAAAACTAAAACAAATCATTAATAGCATTTGGACATTGAACAGTTTATTCATTTTTACTTCATACTAGCTTGCCAGGCAGACGTTGTACTGACCTTTTCGACGACCCTTTGTCATGTCCTATTAAAATCCTTCAATACGCAAAAGAAAAATTGTGGGCCACTCATGGGCAAAAAACTATCCTATCTCTCAAGGATGGACCAAACTGCACACGGTGTGCAAATTTGATTAAAATCGGTTAAGTAGTTTAGGAGTCCTTTGCCGACAAACAATGTGACACGTAATTTATATATATTAAGATTTATTGAGAATTAAACTCACCTAATTGTAGTGTACACAAGCCGGGGAACGTCGTACTGGTCCGCACTCGCCCTAATTCAGCCAATGCCTCAACGAACCTCTGCTGGGCGTCATTGTGGGCGAAATCGACGGCTAAAAAGGCATTCTCCCTCGGTTCAGCCAAAGCGGCCGCGTCACCAAGTCGCGCTCCTAACGCTGCCGCACGGCTGCTCACCTCGCGCACTTCTACTTGTTGCTGAAGACCTGAACATTCTGCTTCCACCTGCATACATAATTACTTCATTACTACTAAGACATTCAGGACTTCATAGGCGTGATTTTACTGACAGCTGTCGCAGAGATCAAGCTATCTTTTATGAACCATAATGTATAAGTTGCATTTTTTTTCTTTAAAAAAATAAAATCTTTTAGACCAGACTTACGGACTCCACACACAGTCAGTTCAACTGATCATTCCAACTGATCAGTTCAAATTAAAACTGTTGATATTTTTTAAAATAGTTGATTTTCGATATATCGATCATTATAAATATATTAATATCGGAGTTTTACATATAAGTTTATTTATGGATATATCGAAAATCCGATATTTAAAAAAAAATATCAACAGTTTTAATTTGAACTGATCAGTTTAACTGATTGTGTGTGGCCACCATTAGTTTTATTATTACATCTTTTCTAAGTACTCTGACTGGCGTCTATTATAAGTCACATATTTCCAAAGCAATATTTAATACATTCAACTGGCGAAACGTAAAATGATTGAAACATTTAAAAACCAGTTGATTAGTTTAATAGGAAAGTGCCGGTTTTGTAACGGTTTACATTTTTGATGCGTAAAATTCTAACTTAATAAATATAAAATTTTATGATTGCAAAAATAAATGTGAAGCGACATATATTTTTGGAGTCACAACATTTATATGAATACAATATAAACTTTTTGAAAGTTAAGGCAATATTATTCAATCATAGTTTGTTATTAAGTGCAAAAAATGGTTTAAATTGTTTTAATGGCTGTCTTTTAGAATGAGGTTAAATGCATCAGCCACGATGCAAAAGCAAAGCTCAATGAAGGTATCAAATTTGTGGGCCAAATAATAAATAAAAAGCTACTACTAGCTTAAGGGTCAAAAAAGTGTTCACATCTCAATAAGATATGAAGCAGTCAACGCTACAAAATTAGTTGATTTCACATTTGTATCTATATATAGGCACTTAAAATCAATATTGCCCAGGTAGCCGCTTACCATTTTGTTTTTCACCCTTCACATTTAATTCCGAATCAGACATCTTAGCAACCAGTTAAAGCAATTTCCGATAGCCAAAACTGTTTTTCTTTAAGTAGAATTTTTAGTTTTAAGAATAAAGAAGTCGCATAAAGTCACATCGAGACAATAAGTACCCTCTTTACAGTATCGTTTCTTCTCGATCTACGTTATAACCCTTAGATTTATGGTTTAAAAAAATTTATGACGCATGCATGATGATTGCATCATTTTTTTTGTTGTCAGAAAATTACTTGGCCAGTACCAGTATATAATGGTATAAGAAAATAAATAAAAAAATATCTCTGGGTGGAAAAGAATACCCTACCCTATTAATATATAATAAGAGTTAAATCCATTTCAGTGCAAACAAAGAAACCACCAAAGATTTAATCAGGTAAAAATAACTCTTAAAGATTGGAGTCAAATTAAAAGTATGTTTTTGGTGTTTTTATAATTTAAATTTATAATTATAAATATCGCGTATTTAATTACTTGTTTTTTTTTATATACCATAAGGGTGACAAACGAGCACACAGTCCACCTGATGGTGAGTGGTTGCTGCAGCCCATAGAATCACTAATCATAATGCAGATGCTTTATCACCAGTGAGGACTAAGATGGAATGCCTCTTTTCCAGTAATAAGGGTCTCCGCTTTTCTACACTTACCATATGAAACACAGCAGCATTTAGCTGCTATTTCATGCTGGTATTCTTTGAGAGTGTGATCCTACCCCGGTCGGGCCGACCCATTTGTGCTATACTACTAATGTAGCTGCAGCATAGCCCTACCCCATAAAAATTTCAGTTCTGATACAATATTGTTCATGAAGAAATGGTAAGAAAATCACATTCATGCCTTCAAAATTTTGTTTACATTTGCCAATATCAACATCATCATCTTGATTAAAATTACTGTCATGGATTTTAAAAAATCTGTAAAAGTAGTTTTAATCAATGTGTAGTGTACACATAAATATAAGAAATCATAACATCATCATCTGCCAACCTGTACTGGTAAGTGTGCATCATATTCTTTCATTTTGTAAAGTGGCTTGTTGTATGCTATGCCACACTAAATATTAAACTTTGAATTAGAATAATGAATTAATAATTGATAACTATTTTTTTTTAAAATATGTTACTACACTAGGATTTTTTCCCGTATCGTAGAGACAGTATACAAACAAATACTGCATAAGGACAAACATCCAGACCAGGAATAATTATTTGTAGGCCATACAAACACTAGTTCCGTGCGCGATTCAAACCCATGGCCCACAGCGCTTCAACCCATTGCCAAGCTACTGTGCTACAACAACCAAAATTAATCATACTTACTTTGGATTTTTCAGCATCAATCAATTTTAGTTGTTCTTCAAGCAACTTCCGTTTATGTGTAGCAGCAGCCGCCGCAGCTGACTTCAGCTCACTGTGACGTTTATCTAATGCTGCCTTAAGTTCTGCAAAATGTCTGTCAATTGCTTCCTCTGCTGCAGTAGCGGCTGCTTCTAGCCTTCTTAACTCACTTGCAACAGCTTCTCTAGCAGAACCTAGTTTACTAAGGCATTCATTGGCTCTATACAACAATATCTCTGACATTCTTTTTAAGGCAATTGAGAATGGCACTACAGTATGATCACAGGGTGTGTCGCTATGTGGGCCGTCGGCGCAATGACGACAGAAAACACAGTCACAAGTCTCACAAAACAAGAGTTCTCTGCCAGGATGAGAGCTACATTGAGGTATTACTTCTCTTCGTTGTCTTGCCATTAAGTCAAGTAATTGATTGACGAGAAATGAAGGTGGTAACGCTGGCACACCACCACGTGGTATGGTAATCAACTCGCGACAAATGGGACATCGAAAGCTTCCTGCATCTCTTGTTTGTGATGCCGCTATTCGAGTTAGGCAATGTAAGCATACAGTGTGGGAACACGGCAAAAGCTTCGGTGTATGCTCTCCTCCATCATAAGTGCCTGAAAACAAATGTAAGATTACTTAAAAATAATGATTTAATTAATTAAAATTTATAATTTTGATATATAACACTGATAAAAGCGTAGATTATAAGTTCAAATGAAGTACAATAAATTATTATAGTTATTAAGTATTTCATTTATTCAACATAAATAATAACACAGATATTTGTGAGATAATAGTACACTAAAGATGAAATATTAGTGAAAATAAAATAGCATGATTTAAATGAAGCAGATTAAAGATTGCTTATGACTAAAAAGGGTCAAATTTTTATAAGGAATAGTTTAATCTTTCAAATATTCATAACATAAATATTATATATAATATATAATAAAATATAGCTATAAAACAATTTTATGGTGCTCATGAAATGTGCAATAAAAGAAACAATTTATGTACAGCAAGTAAAAGGTGTACTAACATAGACATGTGCCACATGTGAGGAAGCTCTCGTTAAAATCCTCATAGTTGATGGAGACGGTCTCGACGAGCGTGGAACTCATGCTCGCCATCCCGACACCCAGCCGTGAACTGTATATTTCAATATTTAAATAAAACTATGGCAATGGACACATTACTGAATATTGAATTATGATACATTCCATGTTAATAGAGGAAAAATAAAAAGTAAAAGAAAAATACAAATTCTTGAGTTGACAAATGGTGAGATAAAAAAATTTGTACAACCGACTTCAATGTAAATAAATAAAACGAGGACATAATTAATGTATTCAAAGTCAAGTAAACACGCATTATTAAGAATAACTTAAAAACTACTGGTTAGGTCTTCTGATCAAAATTATATGGGACCACATGAGAAGCACCAGCTTTTAAATAGAAAAAGAATCATCAAATACAGTTCAAATAGAAAAATGTTCTGAGGAAACACACATTAAAAATAATACAGCAGAATTAAGAACCTCTTTTTTTAAGTCGGTTGAAATAACTTATTAAAATAATTTATTATTACTGTAGAGAACAAAATAATTAAATTCTAAATTTTAATAACATGACAAATGTTTTATTATAAAACTTGGATTATTTAATAAAAAACAATTTATTTAGGTAGTAATCAGGCAAATGATATGATGTCAAATTAGCTTGTTAGTCGTTACATAAATCATAATAATTGCTCTAACCTGTTTACAGTTGGTTAATAAGAGATAATGTGTACAGTGCTCTGCAAGTTGTGAATCACCAATTGGTGCACATTGTTCACTTATTTTATTGCCTTCAATTGAATGGGGTTCAAAATGTGCTTGTCATACATGCTGTGATATTTTGAAAACTATTGAAATTACAACAATATTAGAAAATTATCTGGCTTTAATTGAATTTTAGAAAAAAACTAACACTGTGATTACATTAGTGTACATGAGATTGTAATATATTGTACTTTTAATAGTAACCTTTTTTAAATGCTAGTACAAAAAATACAACTTGGTGGATAAATCATATCATTTAAGGTTTGCAAGGACAGATAAATTTATTAAAGACCTAATTTTTCCTCTAATTTCTAAAGTATACAACTTTTTTAACATTTATTCTGGTCTGCTACTATGTTCATCAGTGAACTCTTCTGTAGTACACAAGATAACTCTAATGGTACAGGTGATGTACAAAAGTTTGTCAAACAAACAGTTAAAGCAAAGTTCATTGACCTGAACAGTTATCTTTCTATTTGTGTTCTCAAACAAGGACTCTACATAACAGGTGTAGTTAGCAGATTTGTGAGAAATACCATGAGAATTATAATATATAATAGTAGAACTAATTGTGTAAAGCTCTAGACAAGTTTTAACACAAAAAAGAATCAATAGTATGGTTGAAAAGTAAAAAGTAATGATGATAAAATGAATTCTAATTTAAAAATAATAAAAGAATACATAGGTAATAACTAAGATACTAATATTGCAAAGATTATATGGAAAAACATGTACTTACAGGAATGAGCAACAATACATGGACGTAAATTCCGATATTAATTGCTGTTATGTACATATAATTTATCTCATTTTCTAGTCTTTGATTTGGTTTCAACAGTTTTTCGGTTCTTATTTTTAATATGTTAATATTACAGCAGGTTTTAGTTGAAAAATAAGAAAAAGCGCATTTTTTATTACTACTATCTGCCTCCTATACTTTCAATTCAATTTTAAGGCCTTTAAGTGTGAAATTGCTTATAAATGTTATTCATTAAACACATTCAACAATACAATTTTAAACAAATGCTCTTTCGTAATCGATCGATATTATAGGAAAACTATAGTCATGACAAAGAAATATTCACTGTATTACTTATCAGCAATTTTATAACATAACTAGTATTGAATCAAGTTATAAATTGACTCAGCGACACATTGGTAGTGTTTCATTTTTAGTTATTCTATATTTGGAAAGGTTTTGTTTCCAAATATTTATCTAAACTATTTTTGTGTCAACCAATAACCTCGCAACAAAACGTCAACTGTCAAAGTCAAAGAAATTGCTCGTCAGTGCTACCAACTTTTGTAGACAAAAACGCATTGCCAGACAAATTTTTAAGAAGCAATCGCGCTTAAATTATCACGATGAATGAGAGACATTCGAGAATTTCTATAACATAATATATTAATGGTATTAGGTTCAGGCGGATTGCACTTCTCCCAAAGGTTAAAGTAAGATCATTTACGTATTTCTGTCAGCCATCTCTTCCATCTCTGCACAGGGACGACGACTCACTGGCCCATACTGCAAAGGAGAAAGCCGATCTTCTAGGCTCTTTCTTTGCGTCTAACTCGACTCTCGATGACGGGGGGAGTACGCCGCCGACCATCCCGCGGTGTGAGTGCTCCATGCCGGAAGTGCAGTTCACACAGCGCTCGGTTCGCAAAGCACTCCTCTCCCTGGACATCCACAAGTCGAGTGGGCCTGACGGAATCCCCCCAATTGTGCTGAAGACGTGTGCTCCAGTGTTGGCACCGGTTTTAACGCGTCTTTTCCGGTACTCCTACTCCCTAGGCGTAGTCCCAAAATCATAGAAGACGGCTTTCGTCCACCCGATCCCTAAAAAAGGCGACCGCTCAGACCCGTCCAACTACCGGCCAGTCGCCATCACCTCCTTGTTCTCCAAAACAATGGAGTCCATTGTAAACTGCCAGCTCATGAGGTACCTTGAGGATCACCAGCTGATTAGTGACCGCCAATACGGTTTTCGCCGTGGTCGGTCAGCTGGTGATCTTCTGGTCTATCCCACTCACAGATGGGCGGAGGCAGTAGAGTTCAAGGGGGAGGCATTGGCCGTAAGTTTGGACATTGCGAAGGCCTTCGATCGGGTTTGGCACAAAGCGCTTCTTTCAAAGCTCTCTTCCTATGGGCTTTCCGAGAAATTGTGCGATTGGATCACCAGCTTTCTTGCAGATCGGAGCATCAAGGTCGTTGTAG
Organism: Parnassius smintheus behrii; assembly: GCA_036936625.1. Taxonomy (NCBI): domain Eukaryota; kingdom Metazoa; phylum Arthropoda; class Insecta; order Lepidoptera; family Papilionidae; genus Parnassius; species Parnassius smintheus. The sequence goes on along the minus strand of JAUPFT010000010.1, from coordinate 28,043,278 downwards.
ACGGTGCAAGCTCCGATTGCAAGCCTATTAATGCTAATGTTCCACAGGGCTGCGTGCTATCGCCAACGCTGTTTCTTCTGCATATCAATGATATGTTGCATACCCGTAACATTCATTGCTACGCAGATGACAGCACTGGTGATGCTCTTTACACCGGCTGAGCCAATATTTCTCGGGAAAACGTCTCCGAGTGCCGGGACAAACTTGTGTCTGAAGTCGAGTCTTTGCTGAACAGAGTCTCGGATTGGGGACGACTAAATCTAGTCCAGTTTATTTTTTTATTTTTTATTTTATTAGGAAACTCAACAGCATATTTTTAACAATCATACTTAAAATACATATTAACACACTTAGCCAATAACAGAGTTTCACAACATGCTGAATAACACTTACAAAGCAGAGAGGTAAAATTGTAACTTAATACATATTATCCAAATACATAATATTTTACACACGATTGCAGTACATGGCTCTATATTATGTGATTTGTATACATTTATGTTTAGATTTAAATTTAAATTTAAGTTTAAGTTGACAGCTTTTTATAAAATTAATAAAACAACAAAAATAAAGTGATATTCACTGAGTAAAATAGAATAAATAATATAAATACATAAAATAAATATGTTGCATGTTATTTTGTATGCTTTATAGTTCTATTATAATTAATATAACGACATGATTTCCAAATTGATATTTTTACAGAATTGTGATAATACAGATGGAGTTATAGAATAGATGTACATTATGTGATAGTTACTGCTTCTTAGACAGCTTCAGGATAAGTTTGTGTTTAAAGTTAGACTTAGAAAAGTTGAAAATATCAACATTACTATATTTACTATTATAAATTTTGGGTAGACGAGTCATGACAGCGTTCATACCATATTTGGTACGATGTTTAGGTACATTGAAAAGTGGGGTCTTTCTAGTACGGTACTTAGGAGTGCAGAACTGGATACCTGCGAGAAGATTAGGACTATAAATGTTACTGTGAAGGATATCATGCAAAAAACACATATCAAGTAATTCTCGTCTAGATTCCAGCGACAAGAGACCGTATTTAATACACTCCTCATTATAAGTTTCACAACGACGCATGCCGGTTTTGTAATTGAGGTGCTTTATGAAGAGTTTTTGTATTCTTTCCAATCTGTTTATATACAAAGCATATTGCGGCGACCATATGGAGCTACCATATTCTAGAATACTGCGACAATATGCGTAGTAGATAGATCTGAGGCTGTTTATGTTTTTAAAAGGTTTGCAAGTCCTCATAATGAACCCCAGATTGCGATATGATTTATTTACGATATGGTTGACATGCTCAGAAAACATCATTTTAGAATCAAGGAGAACTCCTAAATCCTTTACTATCTCAGTCCGTTTTATGCCTTCATTTTTAAAGTGATACGGAAAAACAATTTTATTTTTCTTTCGGCTAAAACTGATACATTGACATTTACTTATATTTACTGTTATATTGTTTCGGACATAATATGAGTGTAAGTTATCCAAGTCACGTTGAATTAGTTCACAGTCTTTGATCGAGTTAATTTTCAGGAACACCTTTTTGTCATCAGCGTATAGTAGATGATTTGAAAATTCAAAACATTGGTTAATATCATATATATATGCAGAATAGAAGAGTGGACCTAGATGTGATCCCTGAGGAACACCTGATGGAATTTGTATGAAATCAGACTTGAAACCACCAATGACAACAGCTTGAGAACGATTAGAGAGATAAGAGGTAGTCCATCTTAGTAAGTCACCATGAATTCCAAGCCTGTACAATTTGTCTAAGAGGATGCTGTGATCTACACGGTCGAAAGCTTTCTCAAAATCCGTGTAGATCACATCAACCTGTCCACAGTCTTCCATCCCACTAATAACATAGTCACAAAATTCTGCCAAGTTAGAGATGGTAGACTTTCGTTTTAAAAAGCCATGCTGATGATGTGAAATGCCTTTTACAATTACAGGGTAAATGTTATTATAAACAACTTTTTCCATCATTTTACTAATTGTGCATAAAATAGAAATGGGGCGGTAATTACTTATTTCCACTTTTGAACCCTTCTTATGAATCGGTATAATAAATGCTTTTTTCCACAATGTAGGAAAGACGCATTGGTTTAACGATGTCTTAAATAATAAATATATAGGATATGCCAATGACTCAGCACAGTTGCGTAAAAATACGGGTGCTACTCCATCACACCCAGGGCCTTTAGAAACATCTAGCGTCTTAAGCATATTAAAAACGTCATCCTTTGTTACGGTTAGACCAGATATTGTGTCAAAGGTGCAACATTCACCGTCACCATTTACAGATCTAGCACTCTGAGGGCAAGAACCAGAAAACGTACTCTTAAAGTAATTATTAAATTCAGTACATATAGCATTGCCATCAGTAATGGACTTACCCTGGTAACTTAATTGCTTGGGGAATCGAGAACCACCACGCTTCGATTTAACGTATGACCAAAAAGCCTTGGGAGTGAGATGAATCCTATCCTCTATGCAGTTGATATACTTATTAAAACATTGTTGCTGAAGTAATTTTTCACGAGAACGTAGCAAAGCAAACTCATCGTAATCTCGAGGATTCCTAAAGCGTTTCCATTTGTTATGTATCTTGCTCTTTTCACGTATGACTTTTATTAAAGCAGAGTTATACCAAATGGGATAGTATTCTTTAGTGCTAGTTTTATTTTTTAAAGGTACAAATTGATCAAGACATTCTTCTAATTTACTGTAAAATAATGTCGTAGCCACGTCTATCGATTTATTCTGCAGCGTACCATCCCAATCAGTTTGTATAAAGAAGTTATTAATTGCAACATAATCACATTTGTAAAAATCACGTCGCGGTGTGACGACTTCTTTGAAAGGGGTCACAAATAGATCAGTGATGTCAATATACAAAGAAGGGTGATGTTTGTCCTCTGTCAAAAGAGGGGAAGAACATCTTAGAACTTCTGTGTTTAGATTGCAGAACACTAAGTCCAGTGTACGTCTGTTACCATTTAAAATACTATTAAATTGTTTTAAGCCCAAGAAAGTCATACCCTCCACAAGCGATAGTGCTGCATCCTGAATTTCCATACTCATGTTATGAAGTAATTCGTGATGACCATCCTGCCATTTAAAGCAACGAAGATTAAAGTCACCCACCAATAGGCATGTGTCCTCTGGGTACCGCTCAGTTAATGATGTGACAAAGCTGTTTACTTCATTTAGTTGCGATGGTATATTATATGAGTCAGGAGGAATATATACCAAAATAATATTTAGGTTACATTTAGTTCCCAATTCACCTGCAGGTAACGTTATACAGAGTAACTCAGTATTAAAGTTAGAACTAAAACCATGCATTTGTCCAGCTCCATATTCGCTCCTTATGCAAGCCATTATACCACCACCAGTTTTTTTCTGTGTTTGGGGTAAGTTACGGTCTAAACGCATGACGTCATAACGATTATCACATAATTCAGAACTTAGAATGTCACTCTGAAGCCACGTCTCAGCAAATAATAGAATATCATAGCTATTGCTCGCAATTTGTTTATAAAGATCTACACATTTCGTTCTAAGTCCACGCACATTTTGATAATACACAGATATTCTTTTGTCCCTCCTAACTTCTGTAGATAACCCCCAGAAGACACAAGTTTGCGCGTTAACCGCTAAAAAGAACCCCTTTGTCGTATCCCCTCAGTTTCAAGGCACTCCCCTTGTTGCCTCAGCCAGTATCGGAATCCTCGGCGTCGACATATCGAGTGGCGTGCAGTTTCGTGGTCACTTGGAAGGGAAGGCCAAATTGGCCTCTAAAAAGCTTGGCGTGCTCAGCAGAGCGGGACAGTATTTCATGCCGGCACACCGCCTGCAACTTTACAAGGCGCAGGTTCGGCCGCACATGGAATACTGTTTCCATCTCTGGGCTGGGGCTCCCCAGTACGAGCTCCTTCCACTTGACCGCATCCAGCGCAGAGTGGCTCGAATCGTCGACGACCGAGTGCTTTCCGATCGGCTCGATTCACTGGCGCTGCGAAGAGATTTAAAAATTATTTTCTTTTTAATTTTTGGTCTGTAACTTCAAAACGAGTACATTGAGATAACCTTTTTAGCATGTTTTATTAAACTACATAGCTTACTGTACAAGTTCTCCAAAATATCGTGCGTTCTATCTCTTTTCGTTTTTAAAATAATAATCATCAAAGAATGCCATCGGTATGTTGATTTGCGCTTATGCGCCGCACCTACCTCTAATTTGAACACCCCGGGTCGAAGATCGTAGGTTTTTTTAATTTTTATTGCTAGTTAATCTTTCTAACTTTCAAATAAAACTACTTTGAAAAAAATACACCGTTTACTTAAAGAGAAAATAATTTAAAACCGAAAGATGGGAATTTTACCAAAAAAAAATAATTAAACTGCTTTTATTTTTTAAATAGTTTACCGATAATTTTTTATCTAGTATCCGCACATTTCGTTTGATCAAGTGTAAAATTAACAAATTGTATTCAAATAATCGAATTTCTAACACAATATTTATCTGTTTATTCTAATTTTATTTTTAAAATGGCTTTAAATTATAAGAATCATGAATAAAACGATTTTAATTTTTTTATAATTTCCTACTTTTTCAACGTTAATTTTTGCAGGCAAAAGAAAACTTATATCCCCTCAATAGTATAATTTTAAGTAGCGTCATTTCTTAAATGTTGCAGCCATTGCGGCTTGTATTTACTGCCTAGGAGAAATAATTTACTTAATTTCGTGTTTTCTTTAAATATATGGGCATAATGTTATGGTTTATGCAATAAAATATAATAAACATGTTTTTCTCATCTTATATTATAACATTAGTGCTGAAAGCGATGTATGATAATTATAATAGTGTTACGAGCTTGAGGTTCGTGACAATAAAAATTGCCGATAGAATTACCAAAATTAACTCTTTAATTCACTTTACACTAATTAAAACTTAGAACACTAATAATTAACCACACTGATTCACTTTATTTCGCTCCGAAGCTTCGCTTGTCTCGCCAAATTCAATCCTTCCTCGATCGCATCATGCAGCGCCTTTAATATCAACGAAACATCCAGAATATTCAAGTAAATACGCGCGCCAATCGACTAAGCGCCAAAATTCCGAGTGTCGGGCTTCTAGAAGCTTAGTTATTCGTTTCGATACTAGATGGCGCTGTCGGTTGAAAGATTAGTGATGTCATTTTCTGGAAAGCTCCCCTCGCTCACGAGAGCGACCACTCTCGGCACTAGCACTAGCTCGGGGACGACCCCGACACTAGATGGCGCTAGTGCCGGGTACATGACGTCAACTTAGGCGTGCAACAATAGTAATTAAAGTATTAAAAACGGCGGGAATTGAATCGCCGTAAAAGATGACAGTTATTGACAGCAGATATTTGACACATAGCCGGGATGGATATTTTGACTGTTGAGTGGTTATTCAAAGCCGCACTGATAAAACACTACGTAATTCCGATCTCCCGCCATTCCTTCGGGAGCTTACTGTACTTACATTGTGATTTCGTGTCTTCTTATTTTGTGACTCGGCTATAACTCTTTGGACTCGTTCTTCTATATTCGACTAAATTCGACAGAATCCAGTATATTACTTGACCTTGTCAAGTTATATACTGGATTCTAATCAAGCAAGTGATCAAAATGTCGAAAAGAGGACTTAGTTATGATAGACGCACCTTCAACAGTCAGACTCGTGCATTGGTGGTAAAATAACACGATACACGATATTTTGAACGTGAGTACTGTGTGCCCCTAGGAAAAGGTGGTCGCCACATAATTTGACATGCAGGATCCACCGGAGAAGGATTAGAAGAAAATTGTTGTTTAGCCTTTCAATCAAAAAATACAATTGAATATAATGAGAAATTGGATGCAGAAAAATTCAAACAGTGGTTTATAACCGCTTTACAACATATTCTTATGAATAGCAATATAATAATGGACAACTCACCGTACCATTCTGTCCAAATTCACAAAGCACCAACCCAAGTGAATAAGAAAACAGATTTAGCGGCATGGCTGCGACATAAAGGAGTGGGAGCCCACTTGAAAACGGAACTAATACAATTAGTAAAGCGAAATAAACCACTTAAACTTTTGTATGTTATTGGTAGATTAGTGGAAGACCACAGGAATAAGATTAGCAACATACCACTACCAAAATAATGCTACTGAATTGATTTGGAAAAAAATCAAAGGCATTATGAAATGTTCGTAATCCAAACATTACTATATTACACTACTTAAACACACACGAAATGAAAATATCGTATGTTTTTATAGGCCACGCAGCACGACACAATACTAAGTCACCTTTCACAGTAAAAAAATGGAAGGTTTACTGAAGGAAACATGACACCAAAGATGATTTGGCAAGAGTGGTAGAGAAAACAAGGAAAATTATTATGGATGACTTTAAAAGGGACATTCTTTTTGACTACATTATTGAAAATCAAAATTAATCTAAACAACGACGGCACAGCTAGTTGTAGTGAAAGTGATTGAATTAATTTAATTTTAATCTAATTTCAATCTTAAGTTCGCTTCTAGAAATAAGCAGTAACAAGAAATACGAAGATACTGATAAATTTTGTATATGTTTTAAATTATCCGGTTCTAATTTATTACGGTATTAATCGAAACTAAACTATAAATGATTACCAACTTTAAAGAATCAACACTAATTTTCCTTAAAAATCGGATATTATATGTACCGATTTTTTGGTTGGCGTGCGGCGTGTGGCACTAGATGTGCAGTGCAATTAGTCTGACAGCTGTCAAAATGTAATTATAAAGGGCCTTATTCACGGTCCATCTTGACGTACGTCTGCTCAAGGCCGCGGTGCTGGACGTAGCATACACACTAGGAGTTTTGACGGGAAAGTGGGTTTTGATTAATAAAAGTTATATTAATAGAAGTGTCCGCGCGTATAAACTATTGTTACGCCGCGCTCAAATCAGCGCACTAGCGCCATCTAGTGTCAGGAACGAGAGCGAGGGGAGCTTTGCAGTAAATGACATCACAAATCTTTCGACCGACAGCGCCACCCGAAGAACTAAGTTTCTGGAAAATCTACACTCGAATACTCGTTGCCTGGCGCGCATTTACCTGAATGTTCGGGACGCTTCTTTGCTAATTATATAAATAGGCGCTGCAAGATGCGATCGACAGAGTTGAACTCGCACAAGCGAAGCTTCGGAACGGAATTAAGTGAATTAGTGTGTTTAATTATTAGTGTTTTAACTTTAATTTGTGTAAAGTAAATTAAAGTGTTAATTTAGGTAATTTTATCGGCAATTTTTATTGTCACGAACCTCACGCTAGTAACAATTGGTGTCAGAAGTGGGATAAAATAATGCCGATTTTACCTAAGGAGGAAACGGAGGGTGTCCGTACCCGAAGTCAACGCCAGCAGGAGACGGACCAGAGGAGATTTGGTGGTGCAACGCCGCAGATGTCTGAGGGCCAGCCGCCGGCCACGGAAGCCGGTCCGTCAGCAGCTTCTACGTCTGTGGCACCTGACTTAGGTGCTCTGATGGTGATGCTGCAGGAGCAGGCCCGTCAGTTGAAAGAGCAGCTGCAGAACGGACAAGAGGAACAGGCCCGCCGGCAGGAGGAACAGGCCCGTCGTTTAGAAGAGCAACTACAACGCGATAAGGAAGAGCAGATGCTCCTCATGAAGGACCTTCACGCTATCTTCGGAAAAGAGATACGGGAGGTGAAGGATAAGGTTGCTCAACATGTCAACCGCCTGTCGGAGGCCGAAACCCGAATCGACCAAGTAAACAATCGGGTTGACAACGAAATGGCTGACGTGAAGAAAACGCTGGACGACCTCAAACTAGGGGATGGAACAACAGCTCCCGTAGTAGCTACTACACCTTCGCTACGTGGGTTCAAGGTGCCACCATTCGACGGGACTTCTTCCTGGTCAGCCTACAAAATCCAGTTCGAAGCTGTTATGAAGGCGAACGGCTGGAATAAAAATCAGGCCATGACTGCTCTCACACTAGGCCTGCGCGACCAGGCCTTAACAGTTCCGGAAGCTCTCGGTGAGGAAGTGACTTATGAGCAACTCCTTGAGGCATTGGAGGCGAGATATGGCGACGCTCACCTGGAACACGTCTTTCGTGCGCAGCTTAAAGATCGCGTGCAGCGCACCAACGAAAACCTGCAGCAGTGGGCTCTAGAGGTGGAGAAGCTGGTGCGAAAAGCATACCGGTCTGTACCTGCGCTCATTGAAGGGAACCTGGTGCAGACATTCATCGACGGCATCCGTGACCTGGAAGTCAGAGCTGCTGTGAGGCTCGGGCACCACGAGACGCTTAAGGACGCCTTGGCCCATGCACTGGAGGTAGAAGCCGTGCGGCAGGATCATCGTTCCCATCGCGTCAGGGAGGTTGCAGCAGTTACAGTTCGCGACCGCAACAGAGGATACAGCCCTAGGTGCTATGGCTGTGGGGAAAAGGGCCATCTTCGATCCAGCTGCCCTAAGCGAACCCTAGAAAGGGACGGTGAACGATCTCAGGAGGGTAGTGCGGCCACAGCACCGCCCAGCAGCAGCAGGGAAACGAGTAAAAGCCAGAACTGCGGGGCGGGTGCTGATTGATGTTAAAAGAGCCCCAAGGATCTCGATCTCACAAACCCATGATGGTAACAGTCTAATCATCAAGGGCGAGGTCAACGGAATGCCGTGTAAACTGACCATAGACACTGGAGCCTCTCGTACGGTTGTTAGTTCCCAACTTATAAGTCAGTTCCTTGGGGACTCCGCATACAACCTAGAACGCATTAATTTGGTAACAGCCACCGGTCAGCGTATACCCGTCCGTGGAGAGAAGGAGATGGAGTTGAAGCTAGGCAACGTGATCTACCTGCATAATGTCATCGTGGCTGATATAATGGACGACTGCATCCTAGGCTTAGACTTTATGAGGAATAATTGTTGCGAGATCGACGTTAAGCAAGGTGTTTTGAAATGTGGACAGGAGGAACTTTTTATGGAAGGTGCGTTACCAGGGAACGTGTACAGCATCAAGAAGATTGTTCTTCCGCCGAGATCGGAAACGATTGTTCCGGTTAGTCTTCCTCGAAACGCTGGGCAAGCTCACCGTTGTGTACTTGTGGAAAGGGTAAACAATGACCTTCCATGGTCTTCTTCTCGAACCTTGGTCAGGACCACTGACATCTCAGGAGTACGTGTGCTGAACCTTTGCGACCGGGAACAGATTATAGAAAAAGGCACACTGGTTGGTACTTGTGAGGAAGTGGATTGGTTACGTTAGTGCCAATATATATCGAGTGGGACCCCCAGCAAGGATTCAGAAACGAGAGTGACCACACTTTTGGAAGACTGTCGCAGTGTTCTGCCCCCGAATGAATTGGTCAAGGCGAAGAAGTTGTTACTCGAGTACGCCGATGTATTCTCATCAAACGATGCTGACATAGGAAAGACTGGTTTAGTTCAACACAAAATAAACACAGGTGAAGAGTTGCCTATCCGTCAGCGGCCAAGACGATTGCCGGTAGCACGTGAAAAGGAAGTGGAAACCATGATTAAGGGAATGGTGAAGGATGGTGTTATTGAACCTTCATCTAGTCCATGGTGTTCACCCGTGGTACTGGTAAAGAAGAAGGACGGCAGCTTGCGGTTTTGTGTTGACTACCGCCGTCTGAACGACGTTACTAAGAAGGATAGCTATCCCTTGCCAAGAATTGACGACACGCTGGACATGCTTACAGGAGTAAAGTGGTTTAGCACGCTGGACCTAAAAAGTGGCTACTGGCAAGTTGAAATTGACCCTAAGGACAAGGAGAAAACTGCGTTCTCGACGGGAAAGGGTCTGTGGCAATTTAAAGTAATGCCGTTTGGGTTGTGCAATGCTCCAGCAACGTTTGAAAGGCTGATGGAACTTGTACTTACCGGGCTAATTGGCGACGCCTGTCTGGTCTACTTGGATGACATCATCATCGTGGGCCGTACGTTTGAGGAACACCTTCAAAACTTGGAACGCGTGCTCATGAAGATTAAGAGTGCCAACCTCAAGTTGAGTCCGAAGAAATGTTCACTATTCAAACGGCAAGTCAACTTTTTGGGGTATGTAGTGTCGGAAGAAGGTATCCGCACGGATCCAGAGAAAATCGCAGTTGTAAAGGATTGGCCGATTCCAAAAGACAAGACGCAGGTTAGAGCATTTTTGGGTTTGTGCTCCTATTACCGACGTTTTGTGAAGAACTTTGCAGATATAGCCAAACCTCTGCATAAGCTAACCGAGGAGAAGCGACATTTCTGCTGGGATGAAAGTTATAACATCGCATTCCAGGAGCTCAAGTACCGTCTGTGCAAGACACCTATTTTGGGATACCCTGATGTAAGCAAAGAGTTTATATTTGACACAGACGCAAGTGATATAGGACCTGGCGGTGTGTTGTCTCAACGTAATCGTGACCAAGAGGTCGTGATAGCGTACTTCAGCAAGTCGTTGTCAAAACCGGAAAGGAACTACTGTGTCACAAGACGCGAATTGCTAGCTGTGGTAAAGTCGTTGCAACATTTTAGCAAATATCTTCTGGGACGAAAATTTCACTTACGAACTGACCATGCTGCATTAAAATGGCTATTGCAGTTTAAAAACCCAGAAGGACAAGTTGCGAGGTGGATTGAACTACTGCAGGAATATGACTTTGAGATCGAACATCGCAGCGGGAAATCTCATGGCAACGCAGATGCATTGTCAAGAAGACCTTGTCCTGAAGATTGCAAACATTGTACTAGGCAAGAGAGTAAGGAAGTGGTATCCGTGAGGATGCTCAGGGCAGACCACCTCAGCAACGAGTGGAAGGACAGCTTACTACATGCACAGCAGGAAGATCCGGATATCAAGCCGATTCTGGAATGGATAAAGGCCAGTGCTCCCAAGCCCAAGTGGAGTGAAGTCTCAGCGATGAGTTCGACCACTAAAAGCTATTGGGCCCAGTGGGACAGCTTGCTGCTTCAGGATGGAGTTCTGTGTCGTAAATGGGAAAACGTTCGGGGAGACAGCTGTCATTTGCAAATGGTTGTCCCTAAAGCTAAAGTACCGGATGTTCTACAGCTGTACCATAATGATTGTTCAGGAGGCCATCTGGGAGTTAAACGAACTCTACTGAAGATCCGAGAACGGTTTTACTGGGTCCACTGTCGAAACAATGTCGAGGACTGGTGTCGCAAATGTACAAGTTGTGCGGCTGTAAAGGGACCTCAGACTCGTAGTAGAGGTGCATTGAAGTTGTACAATGTTGGTGCACCATGGGAAAGAATAGCCATTGACGTGGCGGGACCGTTTCCGGAGAGTGAAAGCGGTAACAAATATTTCATAGTTGTGATGGATTACTTCACTAAGTGGCCAGAAGTCTTCGCCATTCCAAATCAAGAAGCTTCAACAGTTGCTGATAAACTAGTTCATGAAGTCTTCTGTCGTTTTGGTGTACCTTTAGAGATTCACAGCGATCAAGGAAGGAATTTCGAGTTTCAAATATTCCAGGAAACTTGCCGAGTTATGGGTACTCATAAAACAAGAACGACTTCTTATCACCCGCAATCTGATGGAATGGTGGAACGATTTAATCAGACATTGGAGAGGTACCTAGCAAAATTTGTAGACAATCGGCAACGAGATTGGGACAAGCACATACAACCGTTTTTGTTGTCATATCGAAGTTCTGTTCACGAAAGTACAGCAGTGACACCAGCTTTCGCAAACTTTGGAAGGGAATTACGGCTGCCTGCAGACCTGATCACCGGGATACCACCTGATGCCCCACGCAGTATAACCGATTATGCAAATGACTTGCGGAACAAAATGAATGACATTTATGAGCACGTCAGACAATCGGGCCAGCAAATGTCTGAGAAAATGAAAACCCGGTACGACCGCAAAATGAACAATAAAGGGTTCAACGAAGGTTCATTAGTGTGGTTGCATAATCCAGTCCGCAGCAAAGGGAAATCTCCTAAGCTTCAAGCTAAATGAGACGGCCCGTACCGGATTGTGACCAGGATCAACGATGTAACCTACCGGATACAGAAAGGCGCAAGAGGGACTCCTAAGATCGTCCATGTGAATCGCCTAGCGCGTTATTATGGGGCCGATAATGCTCGGGACGAGTATGTCTTAGGAGGGGGCAGTGTTACGCCGCGCTCAAATCAGCGCACTAGCGCCATCTAGTGTCAGGAACGAGAGCGAGGGGAGCTTTGCAGTAAATGACATCACAAATCTTTCGACCGACAGCGCCATCGACAGAGTTGAACTCGGCGACACAAGCGAAGCTTCGGAACGGAATTAAGTGAATTAGTGTGTTTAATTATTAGTGTTTTAACTTTAATTTGTGTAAAGTAAATTAAAGTGTTAATTTAGGTAATTTTATCGGCAATTTTTATTGTCACGAACCTCAAGCTCGTAACACTATTAAAGAAAACGACAAAACAGGTGCTTTGATGTCGATATAAACCTCAAGTTATTTTGATCGCTTGGGCGTCTTATGAAATTGAGCGGCTGTCGTCATCATGTCCATGTCCGCTGGGTTGAGCTGTCGTCAAAATCTCCCAAAGGCTTCGCAATGTGACGCATCAGCATATTGTGAAAAAAAAAACGCGGGAACCTTGAAACTGGACTGATAAATCTATATGGATTGAAACTTATAAAGATTATAATAAAAGAAGACTTGGCTTTAGCCTTTGTGGTTTATGAAAATATGAAGAATTAAAGAAAATAAGACTTGGCTTCGGACTTTATGGATTTTGGAGAGATGGAAAGAAGAAAAATAAGACTTGGTTCCGGCCTTTACACTTCAAAATTCTATATATTCAAACTTAAAAAAAGACAAGGCTGTACAGCTTAGTTCCTTTGCCTGCTCTCTCATCAACAACAACAAGGAAAAGGATACACATTACACACTACGGTTCGTATTCGGTATTCGGCGTTTTCAGTTTTTATCTGCAACGGTTATATAACCGATATCTAGTTTTAATATCGTTATTGAAAACCGTTTTCAGATATCGATATAAATAGTAAACCATAACCGCAAACTGTACTACCAGTGCTACATGTATTTTATGAATTACATAGATTATTCTGGATTAGAAGTCAGAGGTTCTAATGTTATTGTTATCTTAGATGTAATATTTAAACATGTATGTTAATATATAATTTTTGTACCTATATTCAATGTTATGCAGTAATAAATTATACCGTTACTGTTACAGCTTATTAAAGGCCACTGCTGAACATATAGGCCTCCTCATAGATTGTATCGTAGGTGGGATATTTGCCACAGTTGCCACGCTTGGCAAGCGGGTTGACAACTACAGTTTTTTGAATTGAAACTTTTTACGGGAGGGCTTTGATTGAAATGCTGATCCGCAACCTTTTTGTATGACGAAAAGTGGTGTGTGTAAGCACTACGTACCTACCGGGCATTCGATCGATCATTCAAATCACAAACGCAGGGCGTTACATACCATAAAGTATATAGTAGTACAATTACAAGATTACAACGGTCTTTTGTTCAAATACAAATCTTATATTAATTTTATTTAAGACAGTTACCAAGGTACACGTATTTATTTTAGTAAGATTGAGCTGAGCGCACTTCAGTAATAGCGCCATCTACTATGTTGTATAGGTAAAGATATTTTATCGAACAAACATTCATTGACTCTTAAGGTTGTACGTAGAGTAGCAGATGCTAAAAAAATCTCTTCTTATTTTTTAAAAACGTAACCTCCTCGAGACTAGGATTTTCTCCTGTATCATGTAGGCAGTTTACATATATAAATTGTACAACGACAAACATCCAGGACCGGAACAAATATTGTAAGCCATACAAATACCTGTATTGTGCGAGATTCGAACCCGCGGTATTTAGCGTTGTAATTCAAAGCTGCTGTGCCACGGACACGTCAAATTTTATTATTTAGTTTATTTAAAATAATAATTTATAAATTTTTATTTAAATATTTGTGTTGACATAACATAAAACTGTGGTTTAATAAAAATATAATGATATAAATAATAGACAATTACCTAATTAACAATCTAAATCGATAATATTTCTTCTTAAGATCGAAGAAGAGGATGCACTGTGACATATACGTATAAATAATTAATATGAAAATAAATTAATGATATACAACATGATCTACGTTATTTAAAAGTCATAGTTGAATAATTTAAATGTTTTACTGTAATACAAAAGTTTCACTTCTGTCGTGTGTCTTCTATATTACGAAAACGTTGCTGCTCATGTCCTGATTTGTTTCCTTATGTCACAATTTACGAACGACACCCACTAGGCGGTAGAGATGAAGCGTATATACTAGAACAGATCCAGGGACTAAGTATTTAACGAGACTAGGTTGCACCTATTCCAACTTTTAAAATGCTCGATCCATCTAGTCTCACTGTGCCTACTGCCTAAGCGTCGTACTCGTATTTTGTTGCCTCGGGTCGTCTTTGCCTAAATCTCAGACGAAATAAAAACTCGAGAGAGAGTTTTTATTTCGTCTGAGGCCTAAATCATTAGTTTGTCCGTCATTTGTATTTCAACCAAATTTAAATGCTCATAAAAGTAACGTGACGCGCACTCGTGTTGTGTAATAATATATTCTGTCCAACAATACTACATTCATATCATAATCATACTTCATGCGTACTTGAATACTTTATGGACTATGTGGAACACGCATTTCGATCGAGTATGTATACGGAATTGGACTAGGTGCACCTAGTGCGAAATTTACCTAGTATTAGTACGACTTATCTAACGTCTTATAGATTATTATATGAGGCCCGATCCCGGCGGCACTGCAATGCCAGGCCGACCCATGACGGGAGTGGAGCGAGCCCCGAACATCCCGTCGATTTTCAAAAATCAGTTTAATATACTGGTCCCGCAGTGCGGGAACTTTCAGATATTAAGCTGAAAAGAACAGATTTTTTATCGAAAATACTGCCCACCAATGGAGGGTTGGAAAGAACAGATACTACACTTTGATCTTAGCCAAAAGGCCGAGAAGCGATAACACATATGTTGCGTCGAGGTCTCTTATACACTCCAAAATAATCCCAACATCACGTTTTAGCAATATAAGAACTAATTTATAGCGCCATCTATCGTACATTCAACGCGACACAACTTTCATTATATGTACTTACACAAATTCTACGTACACGGACAATAACAACACACTTTTAAGTAAGTGCATATTCTTATTTTATTTTAATCTTGATCCCATTCGAAGTTAAAGCGTCACTTTCATTTCAAACATAATATTGCGGATGCTACGTTGTTACATTATTTTTTAGCCTATTATTAGTTATTACCACCCATATCATTATTTTTTATACTCAGAATAAGTATTGGGTATTCTATTTTAATGCAAGGATTTGAATAAACAATCAATAACTTTTTTATGATTTTCATCAGACCAAAAAGGAAAGATGGACGGAGCGCTGTTTACATTTCAAGATCAACAGATCAAGTGACGCAAAACCATGCTCAACTTTTTGATACGCAGTCGCTCGCCGTAGAAGTTTACTGCTGGACGCACCGCACATATTATACACCTAAAACCATATAAACTAATAACACAATGCTATTATAATCATTAAAATTGAGTGTACTATAACTTTCGAATAAATTGTCAGTACTGTATGCGCGCCACCTAGAGTAAGTTAATTGTACTATACCTAACCTTTGCGCACGTGGAAGCAACAAGTTGACAAAGTTTTACCTCAATCTGATGAATGATGTGGCAGCGCATAAAATACTTATACTATTAATTTTATATAATATTATATATACATTTTCCTACATTTATGTATTATGTACCTAAAGCATTTTAAACGAAATAATTGATGTTCTAGAAATTACGACGGAACTATCTTTTTTTAAACGTTTACCAGCATATGCCCCAAAGACATTTAAGTATGTAGTATTATTTAAATCTCTTTGATATGCCCGAAGGAAACTCTGAATGAGCATGTTTATTTGATCTGAAACACAGAGTATCTTTGTATAAACAGAAAATCTGAAACTGCGAATTCCGATGCGTGATGTTGTATCCTTATTAAGAAATAGCAAACAGTGTTGAACTGTTGAATTTTGGTACTTTTGCCGAAATACAGATGCTCACCGATCCGCTTATTACACCAGTAAGTACAATGTTTCATCTTACATTATAATAGTGTCATAATATTTGTGATTTATGTGGGTATATTATTTATGTTCGTAATTCAAATTGTTTCATTTTTATAACATTAATTTAAAAAATCTTAGCAAATTTCACTACCGTAGATAACTGCAAAGTTTCATGGTCCTGGTAGTAAATGATTTTCGCTACGAATGAAGTTTTATTTTTTATAAATATTAGCACGTTAAATTTTAAACATCTACTAAATAATGGATAAGTTTGTTACATAGATTTGAAACGGGGCTTTAGAATTTTTTTTGCGAAAATTTAACAAAGATGGCCAAAAATTGTATAAGCCTATGCCCCAGACAGTACAGAAATGAAAAATCTATGTCATTTGAAAGTACAGATCTTCTATATAAAGGTTTAGAAAAGTGCATATAGCTACGCAGTAGTGGAAGTTATGAAGGTTTAAAAAAAGTTGATTTTTCACTCGATTTTTATCGTAATTACACAATGTAGTTATTCATAAAGTTGTAATTTCATGTGTGTTATATTATTTATATATGTTAATGTGTATGCCCAGATGTTTAGGAAACCTAGTAGTTTAGCTAAAAAAACAGGGACAGTAGTTTTTTTTCTGTTTTTGAAAATATTTATATTGCTTGTAAAAGTTAGTCTCCTTCAGCCCTGATTGAAAAACTGGATGATTTGGTCCAAAAATTTATGCCACATTGTCGCAATATATTAGCACAATATAATGAGCTGAAACAGTTGAAAAATGACTTGGAAACCAATATATTTGTTAGGCTCTTTTATGATATCATCAGGCAAGGAATGCCAGAGAAAGCAGCCTTAACAGTGAAGGAGTTACCATAGAACCCGTTGAGATGAGTAGGAATATAAATCCTGTTATAAGAGGAAGATCGAAGAACACTATCATGATAAGAAGAGAGATATTGATTGATGGATCATTTGGAATTGAAAACAGAACAAATGATATTATGGAGTAGCGCCTTTGCCTTACGGTAAGCCACTTAAGCTGAGATCTGTAATGAGAAACATGTTCATACTTACACAGACCAAAAATAAATCTAATACAGTTGTTAAGCAGGCGCTCCAGCTTGTTAAGAAGTTCTTGGAACAGGTCTGGATAGCACACATCTGCATAATCAAAGTTAGGTAAAATAAGAGTTTGGACAAGCTTGAGCTTAGACTTAATAGGAAGGAAGTATTTCAGACGATAAAGGAAACGTAAGGTGGCAATGACTTTGCTACTTAAATCGTTAATCTGCACTTTCCAGTTCAGAGAGCTATCAATATACAGGCCAAGGTTTTTAACAGACTCACTAAATGGAACAACAATATTATCATAGCAAATAGGAGGTAAGGCCCCAGGTAAACCCTTGTATCTACCACTGAGCTTCCCATACTTTCATCCACAATTATGAAATCTATCGTGCTTCTATCTGTTACTACATTTTATTCCAAATAATAGTTTAAGTCTAAGAACTTACGAAATACGAGTACTTGAACACCTGCGTCCGCCGCCGTTGCGGGCTCGCAGCTCCTGTATAAAGCAAATATATCTGAGGAAGATTTAACCATCTTTTGGCAATTTTTTAACATTCCTATCTATTTCCTTCTGGTACTCATTTTTGACGTCAGCCACTTGCATGATGAAATATAAGCGAGACAGGATAAAGGACCGACTGCGTCCAATTTCTGCCTTGGTGCCAGGAGGGATTGCTCAATTTTCTTTACACGCGCGATTAGTTTCGCGGGGTTGTCGCGCATTTGGTGGGATTAAAGACGAGACCAACCGACCGAGCGCCCTTCTCCCAGCTGCATTTAGGAGACTTTTCATTCCTTCTGGTGAGTCCGCGATGATTGCGATGTCATCGGCATAAGTCAGATTTATAATACGCTTATTCCTTTTTTATAGGATAGGGTGACAAACGAGCATACAGTTCACCTGATGGTATGTAGTTGCCGTGGCCCGTAGACATCATCTATCCTCTACGAATCAAAATACAGATGTGTTGCCATACGAAACACAGCAGCAAGAAGCTGCTATTTTACGCTGGTATTCTGTGAGAGCGTGGTTCTTCCCTTTCCCATTCGTGCTGCATTTTTACTACTAATATAAAAAGGTATAAATATTATTAGTGATTCTTTATGTTAAAGCCCTCACCTGTCGATTGCAATTGCAAGGCTCGGATAACCACCTCCAGAGTGATATTACATATATGCGGACTAAGCAGGCGACCCTGTTTCACTCCGGACTGCAGTTTGATTGGGTCACTGAATCACTCCGAGGTACGAACTTTAGTTCTCGTGTCTTCGTACAGCGTATCAATTAAGTCTTATAATCGCTGGCATCCCGTGATGTTCAAGAGCCTTATGAATAGACGAGTGCAGGACAGAGTTAAATGCGCTGGCCAATTCAATACTTATAATTTCAATACAAAACCATAATGCTTGTGAAACATGTCGAAGTCATAATTTAATTTTTCATTAGAATTCAATAAGTGTGCATGTTCATGGGTCATTATAGCAAGATATAAAAGGTTCAATTAAACAGGTTGTGTGGGTATCCATACTTATAAGTCGGAAGGCAAATTATGACATTCGTGTGCTTAATCTTCTAGGATGTCACGAATATAGTAAATCAACTCGACATAATTTTTGGTTATTTTGAAATCAGTTTCTCCAATCATTATAATGCAGTGGTCGTCCATGGAAGATTCCATCCAATTTTCGCTCAATATCGTTCAATAGGTGCCGTAAATCACAATTTGGGTAGAGGTAATGAATGGCACGATAGGAAGATTTGCAGATTAGTCTCGGCAATTTTGGTATTTTATTGTTTTTATTTGCACTTAGTATGGCGATCTTCTTTAGTCGCTTGGTTTGTTTGCAATTATTTACAGACTTGTCAATATTCGAATTCAGCTTATCAGTGTCAATTTTACCTTTGATTTTCCTTCCGTTAGTTATATTACTTGTTTCCGTTACTTCATCTGGTTGTACCTATTGTTTTAATAGATGTATTTGCGATTGAAGTCTATTCCTTTGGCGTATTTGATTTATGTATTTTGTTCAATCTCTTTTTATGGTGGTCGTTTTTGTTAGATAATTTATTGTTTAATTCTCTCATCATCATCATCATTACAGCCTTTCACAAGTCCACTGCTGAACATAGGCCTCCCCCAAGTAATGCCACAAAGCACGGTCCTGAGCCACCTGCATCCATCGACTTCCTGCATGTCTTACCAGGTCGTCACTCCATCTAGTGGGGGGTCGCCCTACACTACGCCTACCGGTACGAGGCTGCCACTCGAGAACCTTTCTTCCCCATCGGTTATCGGTTCTTCGAGCTATATGGCCGGCCCATTGCCACTTCAGCTTACTAATCCGTTGGGCTATGTCGGTCACTCTGGTTTTACTGCGGATATCCTCATTTCTGAGTCTATCACGCAGAGAAACTCCGAGCATAGCCCTCTCCATAGCTCGCTGAGCGACCTTAAGCGTCCTCATACGGCCAGCAGTGAAGGACCACGTCTCAGATCCATAAGTCATCACTGGCAACACGCACTGGTTGTACAATCTAGTTTTTAGAGATTGAGGTATACCTGACGAAAAGATATGTCGTAATTTCCCGAACGCTGCCCAGCCGAGTTGAATCCGTCGATTGACCTCTCGGTCGAAGTTGGACTTACCTAGTCGGACTATTTGTCCCAGGTAAACGTACTCGTCAACAACTTCGAGCATAGTGCTCCCAACAACTACCGGCATAGGTGTGACATGGACATTGAACATGATCTTTGTTTTGTCCATGTTCATCTTAAGACCTATCCGTTGGGAGGCACTATTGAGGTCATTGAGCATAGTGCTTAAGTCCTCCAGCGATTCTGCCATAAGGACTATATCGTCGGCAAATCGAAGGTGAGTGATGTACTCGCCATTGATGTCAATACCGTATCCTTTCCAGTCCAGTAGCTTGAAAACGTCTTCCAATGCAGCGGTGAAGAGTTTCGGGGATATAACGTCACTCTGTCTTACACCTCTCTGCAGTTGGATAGGTTTCGAGCTCTGGTTCTGTACTCGGATAGCCATCGTAGCCCTACTGTACAAACACTTCAGCACTTCGATATACCGACAGTCAACTTGGCACCGCTGAAGGGACTGTAGCACCGCCCAAATTTCGACGGAATCAAAGGCTTTCTCATAGTCCACATACGCCAGGCAAAGTGGCAGATTGTACTCTTCAGTCTTCTGTACAATCTGCCGCAGGGTATGTATGTGGTCTATGGTACTGAAGCCTTTTCGGAAACCGGCTTGTTCGGGAGGCTGGAAGTCGTCAAGTCTGCGTGCGAGACGATTCGTAATGACTCTCGAAAACAGCACGTAGACGCGGCTCAGAAGGGAAATCGGTCTGTAGTTCTTTAAGAGAGCGTTGTCGCCTTTCTTAAAGAACAAGACCACCGCACTTCTGCTCCACGCCTCTGGAGTAGTGCCACCATGGAGGACGGAATTGAAGAGCTTCTGAAGGTCTACAAGTACCGGTGTTCCACCCGCTTTCAGAAGCTCCGCTGTAATTCCATCCTCGCCTGGGGCCCTGCCGTTTTTAAGGTGCTGGAGAGCCATTCTAATCTCGCTTAGACTGACGTCCGGGATATCATCGGAATAGTGTCGGATAAGACTTGCTCTTGGATCGTTACTCACACTTGCGTGTGGCTCCAACGATGATGTGTACAGCTGCCCATAGAACCTCTCAATCTCACTCAAAATCTCAGGTGTCCCGGAAACGATGTTGCCACACTCAGTCTTCAGCTTTGACAGTTGGCTCTTTCTGGCAGACAGATCTCTGGCAAAGACTTTGGAGCCCTGGTTCCGCTCGATCGCTTCTTTAATACGAGAAGTATTAAAGTTGCGTAAGTCTCGCCGCATGCATTTGGAGATCTGTCTGTTCAGTTGCCTGTATGCTGTCAAATCTGTTGACGATTGCAGCCTCATCTCCCGTCTAACAGCCATGAGATTAAGAGTGTGATCGGAGAGTTTTTGTGTTCTTCTGCGGCGGGTCTTGCAGAACTTAGCTCCGACCGCGTGGACAGTTTCCACGAGCTTGTCGTTCGTATCGTCCACTGCATTGCAATCTTCTAGGCACTGGAAGCGGTTACGTAACTCGAGCTGAAAGGTTTCGGGATTCTGGATTAGGGCATGAGGGGGACGGAGCGTTGACTTCATTAGACGAGACCTCTCCAACTTAACGTTTAGGTTCAGTGTGCCTGTAACCATTCGGTGATCGCTGCCAGTTTTCACCCTTGCGATCACTGAGACATCACTGAACAGTTGGCGTCTGGTCGTCATAATGAAGTCAATCTCATTTTTTGTCGAACCGTCGGGGCTCGACCAGGTCCACTTCCTGTGGGGCCGCTTCTGGAAGAAAGAGTTCATCATAAAGAGTCCCTCTTTCTCCATAAAGTCGGCCAGCTGCTGGCCCCTTCGGTTCCGTTGCCCTACTCCAAATTTCCCTACCTTCAGCTCACCGCTTTCTCTTGTGCCTAGTTTTGCGTTGAAGTCTCCCATCAACACCGTGTAGTGGGTTTTGGAGGAATGTATGGCTCTGGAAATATCCTCATACATTTCCTCCACCTCCTCATCGGGGTGTGCCGAGGTTGGTGCGTAAACCTGAATGACCTTCAGCGAATACCGTTTGGTGATTCTGAGTATCAGGTACGCGACCCTCGTCGACACACTCCCAATCTTTACAACGTTGTTGACGAGAGACTTGTGGACGATAAATCCGACACCTCCTTGGGACAGATGGTCGCCCTCCCGGTGATAGAACAAGTTGCCGGACTCGAGGATTGCCGTGTCCTCCCCCTCTCTTCGGACCTCGGATAATCCAATAATATGCCAGCGCAACTTGTCTACCTCTTCTTCCAGCTCCAGTATCTTCTCGTCAGTCCTCAGGGTGCGTGCGTTATATGTTGCCAGGTCGAGTCGTCGTAGGTGGCAACCGAACCTCCACCGGAGATTCTTAGCACCCCCTGCCCCGCCGTTACCATGGTCGCCACCGTAGCCAGGAATAGCGGGGCCGCCGGGGACTGGGGGCCGTCTTTTTGTGTATTTGTTCATTGGGGGGTATTTGCCGTAGTTGCCACGCTTGGCGAGCGGGTTGGCAACCGCAGTTTTTTATTACGTCACAGTTGTCATCAGGAAGATGCTGCTGCCCATCTCCTGCCTGTCTCCCTCTGTCGCCTCTTACGACACCCACGGGAAGATATGGGGTAGTGGATATTCTTAACCGCCACTACACGGCTAATTCTCTCAATGTATCATTTTGTAATGTAAGAGATTCGCTTTTTGTTTGTGCACTCTTCAATTGTGTTTAGTGAAACTGTCTGTTCTTTATATTTACAAAAGATGTCTTCACCGTCTTCTGTAGATAAATCCGGTAGGCTACTCACAGTGTGATATAGTCTTGAAACAGAGCAAGATATGTTCTTTGATAGTGTACGATTGCGTCGCAGTGTTACATTCTCCAGAAAATTCATTTTTTCTTCCTCGTGTTGCCTCTCTGCGTTTTATTAAGTTAGTAGTCAAAAACTTTTTCTTCGTCCAACGTAAAATACTCGTAAAATTAAATTAATAATTAAAAGCGTTCTTCTAATAATTAAAAGAGTTGCTTTCATGTGTTCGATTGTTGTGGTTGACAATAGATGTCACTTTAAGTAAAAAACCCATCACATGAAATGACAAAAGGCTTATAAATCGTTAGTCTCGTGTATGTCGCTAGATGGCGATAAAATAATAAAGTCACTATTACCACGGCATACGGTTGATAATGTTATAACATCGCATCCGATTGATATAAAGTAAACCGTCATATATGTGTGTATTTTAAATGTTTACTTTTTTACTATTCTATTTAACAATTTACGTATTGTATTTTGATTACTAGATAAGTCACTATAATAAAGTTTATTTATAATACTTGCGGAATATGTACTGTTTCTTGGATGTTTATTCACGTACACTGTTTATGGGATATTTTTATCAAATTTCCACTAAATTCGTTAAATTTTTCGGAAATAACACTTGCACACGATATTTGGCAAACACTTTACACATTACTTATACTAGATACTTGTAACAATCACGTTTACTAATTTATTTAATCAAAAAATACGGGAGCTAACGTTTTCTGTGTGACCAGCGCCTATGAGCCTATCTAATGAAAATGAAATCCAAATGATCGGTTTAGGCAAAGTAAGGCTCGGTAGGCCAAATTAGGGAATTTTACAAATGTGCAAATGTAATCGAGAATAATGAAAAACAACACGATTTTTTAGCGATTGAATACAAACCGGTCTGTTAAAAAATATACGCTAAAATTGGCTACCTAACTTTGAACTATTGTATTGAATATTTATTTTTGAGTATTACTCTTTGAATAGGTATTACTTTGAATCATAGAGTTTTATAACGAGTATATAAGCATTTGTTATCATATAATACCTAATAAATTTACCATAAAAAATCTTGTTCGGTAGTTATTAGGTACCAATTCTTATGAGTGTTTCGGTTTTTTCCGCCATGATTTTACTACATATTTTTACATTGTAATTTCCAGACTGTTTTAGACACACACACTTATCGGAAGTAAGAGTCACTAGATGAGGGACCGATGCAATGAGCTTCTGGGTATAACAGATGATCAGGCCATACAATAATTAGACGTTGGTGATGACTCTGATAGACGACAGTGTTACTTTGTTGGCGACTGCTCAGGCCTTGACTCTGTCTGCAATGTTACTCTCCGGTCCTTTCTTGTGTAGTAATATAGTGTTGGAGTCCTTCCAGCAACTACGCACTACTTCGAGCCGCCACACTGCATTGAATAGTGCTGTAAATACAAAGGCTTCCAGGTCCGCCTTTCTAAGATCACCGTATGTTAATCTGTGTTGAAGACTTCAATCAATTCCAGCTCGCAGAGACTCGTGGGATCATCATGATTAAAGACATCGGGCCACACTTGATCTCCGTTTCGAGGAGCGGCCATTTCTGTAAGTATTGCTCAATAAACGATTTGGAAATTTCGCAGTACCTAACAGGCCCGTTGAGCACTTGTTGCACGGTTTTTCCCCGATTTTTACGATATTTTCCCTGAATATGGGCGGCCTCACTCATTCTCTCGAACTAAGAAGAATCTCTCTAGAACTCGCACTGGTCGTCTGTTGTCTGTACTTGGTCTGCACGATGTCTCTCTAATCGCCGTCCACTGTCGTGTCCCGTATGCATGCGCCTAGCTAAGAATGGCATGGTTCTACGGACAACCTCTTCCAATTCTTCGAGGCTGCTCACCGAGTCAATGTCTAACACATACTGACTTTTTTCTGCAGTGAGAAAACGCCGACCGAGGCCTGCGAGAGGAGTCTGAATTTACTAGGCTGTCATTTGAATACTCCACGTTACTCCGAACCCGCGAATTCGACAGATAGTAGGTATTATCACATACTACTAAATAGTTTACCAATTATTATGCGACCGAGTCAGTGGGAAGTCTTAGATACTATTACCGATTAGTGCATTTAAGCACTATATGCTTTGATAACAATAATAATTGTAATTGGATGAATATAAATGAAGTCTATTCTTAATTTTATCTCCCACGGGTAAAATTATCCCATTTCTATTTTATTTTTTTACTTTTATATTCTTTTATATCGTGCATGCGCAAGCTATTGGCCTTGTTAGTTCTTATGTATTGTTGATAGATGTCGCTAGATATATATACAGTTAGTTTTCTGTCATGTCGTTTTCGAAAATGTTTCAAACCTAAATATTCTATCGGTAGATGGCGCTATAGCATTTTAAATTAATATAAACTGCGTCGTGATGTAGAGATTCTTGGTGATGTAATGAGGTCTGTATGCCGCGAGTGTAACGCTAAGACCTTACTTCATAGGATCATTTCTATAGTAAGTTCTTCACGAGACCTTCACACTATGTGAGATCTATCCAGCCGCGTTGATGAGAAGTGGCGCGGCGCCCTGAGCGTGAGGCGGGCGGCAGTGGTATACTGCCAGCTCTCGATGATCGTTCGCTCACCCGTCTTGGCGGGGGAGTGTGGGGCGTTGTCGCTGTCTGAGTGGCTTTTTGGAAATGTTATATGGTATAATGTGGCATAATTATATAAAATTATATATTATGTGCTGTAAATTTGAATGCACTTCTCTCATTCTTTCTCCCGCTCCAGCTCCCGAAAAATTATTTAAAATAAAATCTGCATGTTAACAGGACTGTTTAAAAGAATTTACGAGATGAACAATAATAATACATCATGCTGTGCCAATGCTCTTATTTGCGGAAATTACATCGTCATTAATCATCATCATTACAGCTTATCTTATTACTATAAGTCCACTACTGTACATAGGCCCCTCCATAGATTACCTATTTCATATTGTTTTTATAAACTGCATCTCCGTGAAATGTATAAGGAGTGATAGGGATAATATCTTTCTCTAATCTAAATGTGATCTTTATTTTAGGAACAGACACAAGCTAGTAGTTAGTACCAGTTACTCGACTCCACCGAGTCAATAATTCATTCTTGGGGCGATGTGGGTATACGCTTTTACAACATAAATCCAGAAAATTACAAACCTTTACCTGCACAGAAAATTACAAAACTTAACCTGCACAAAGTTGAAAAACTTTATTAATTAAGTATGTATAAAAAGGGTTATTATACATATACATACATATACATAAACACTCACGCCTGTCACCCAGAGGGGTAGGCAGAGACTACAGACTTCCATTTGGCACGATCCTGACACACCTCTCTCGCCTCCTTCACATCCATACACCTCCGCATATATGCTCGTCGGTTAAGGATACTCCTAATTTGGCCCGTTTTCAATAAATCGCCAATTTGGTCGATAAATTTTCGCCTAGGACGTCCCTTTCCAACTCTGCCATTCACTTCTGCAACATAAATTTTCTTTGTCACTCTTTCCTCATTCATTCTTTCCATATGACCAAACCACCGAAGCATTCCTTAATGACAGGGTAAGAAATTGTGTAATAAGAGAAGAGTGTGGTTTGCAAGATGATTTGACCAGGATTAAGAAAGGTTATTATAATTATAATTAAGGAATTTATGGATGATAATAATTAATAACCCCTGGGAAAGATGATAGCTAAGATAAGCCAAGATATTTCTAATTTGTATTTTAAGTTTAATTGTAACCATTAAGTTATAATATGTACTACGTACTAGAGAAACTATTCCAAGCAAAAAATCTGCACTACTCTGTATCCGCATGCGCGGGAAACAGTACAGTCGCGCATGCGCAGTTGTTATAAACGCGCGAAAATTTTCATAGTAAATAATTGTTTATTTAGATTGTTTTTTTAATCGAGTACATTTTTTTTAATTTTAGTTTATTTTGCATATGTGCTAATTTAATATATAATTATTATAAGCGCCGCTCCGCACTGCATGAATATCGAAGCCACAATAACAGGTGTACGTATTGCAGTTCAGTTCAGTTGAACATAGTGAGTGTTCGGAACGCCATATTATCTAGTGCGTAGTACATATAATATATCGATGATTGTTACATACATCATTGTAAGCTGACACCTAAAAACAAAAGTCCCGCTGGGTTTCTTGCTGGTTCTTCTCAGGACAGAGGTTTTTTACGAACCAGTTAGTAAATTAAAAATAAACCTTTAGTAAGTATTATTTATAATTTATAATGAACAAAAAAAAATCTCTTTCTGTTTCTATGTTTATTTTACTTACTAAGCACAAGGTTTTTGACAGATGACTGAGTTTACAGCTTAGTAAAATTTGTTAAGCCATAGCGCAATTTTGAGTTAAGGCTTTACCTCTAGCCACAGAGTACCTTTGTATAAACTGAAATAGAGGCCAATCTTCGACCTATAAAATGGCAATGCATAACTAGCGCCTCTAGTATCCGAAGTTAGCAACTTTATTGTAATATCTATAAATATAAGCTTATATATACGCACATGCCGTATATATATATATATATATATATATATATATATATATATATATATATATATATGTAGCACCTACGTATAAATATTATTGTTCTCATCATAGATATTAATAATTGAAATCAAAATAAATAAAACTAACATTATATTTACAGGATTTATTAAAAAACAGCACACAAATACAATAATAGTTATGACAATAATAAATATCAGTACATTTATTCAACTTAAATATAGCAATTAATGAACAGCCTGAAACAAAGATAAGAACTAAATTTAAAACATTAAATAATGTAAATCTGCACTCAACTTCTTATATTATAATATGTATTTAAAATGCGTCAAGAATAAAATTGAGATCGTTTGCAATTGAAATAAATTTGAAACCAATTGCTAAAACAATTCTACATTATTGCTCCATTAAATTGAGACGAAGATACTCGGCCGAATATGCGGCTAAATCACCGAATATTCGTTTAAATGGTACTAAAAATGTCCACTTGAATTGTACGAATTGAGTAATGTCATGTCTTTCATAATTTTACTATTGAAAGTATATTTTATTTATGGGTTAAGTCTACTTGAAATTTTATGTTTTCGAGGTACTTTAGATTTATTTCCGATTATAGCAAATAGAAAGTTTGATAAAATGTTTTTGGAATCAAACAAAGAAAACATTAAATTAAATTAGTACATTTCACTTTAATTTGGTCGTCAGTTTAGATATATTAATAATTGGTTAGTTACAGAGGTGATCCCGTTGAATAATGTTCGGCCGAATATTCTGTTCGGTAAAAGTTTTACTGAACTTTCGGCCGAATATTCGTATTCGGTGACAACCATATTCGGCCTATATCAAATTAAAATCAAATCCAATCTTGAATATTTGTTTTTCTTAATCTTTTTAATTATTAAATTGAAATGATAGTAAAATTTAGGTCCTTTGGAATTGCGGCGATTTATAATTTTTGAAATGAATTTTAAACCAATTGCAAATCAAATAAGCAATTCTGCATATTGCTCCATTAAAATCGAATCGAATATTGACAAAAACAAATATTCAAGCAATAATATTTATATAATAATGAATATTTGAAAACAAATATTAAAGCAGTATGCTAGCAATGAAGACGTCTTAAACTCACATTATTTAATGACTTATATCAAATAATTTAAAGCTCAAAATAAGTTATGCTTCTTTGCATTATTTCTAACACTTTTTTGAATAAAATATGTAATACAAAAAATTATGCGCTGTATGCCCTGTAGTGTAATAAGTCGTGACGGCGTAAGAGAATTTGCTACTCTAAAACATGAGCTATGCGTAGCAGCCTCTTCGGAAAAAAATATGCTGCCGTTGCCAACCCACCTGATATACTGTGGCAAATATTCCCATAGTATCACGCATAGAATACCATAATACATACATAATAGAACGGGGGAGTGGGCGGAGCCTGCGTAGCCACTAAAATGTCACTAATACGTCAATTCACACGTATAAATGTCAACACGATATGTGTTTTGACGGTTACAATGGTTTCCAAATTTTGCATGCAAATTATTTAGAAAATGCCAAATTGCACACTATTTACGAATAAATATGTATGTGTTAAACGATTTTTTTTAATGAGATTCACTCTGTCAACACAGCGAATCGGGTTTGTCGACGCCCTTCCTCGTACAAAATACAGCCATTCTATTGTGTATTATAGTATTCTATGGTATCACCAACCTTTAGCAATAGACTTTGTGTTTAAAAATAAATTATTTGATGAATATTGTAATAATGCATTCTATAGACTAATAGATTATATCTAGCCTATTTAATAACGACATATCTGCTAATTATAAAAATACATTTGTATAAAAAAAATAAGACTAATTAATCTTACTTTTATAATTTGGTGGTTCAATTTAAGCGTATTTATTATTACATATCATTGATAAATCAGTTTAGAACGCATGAATATATAAAATGTGTAACAGTAATTAAATATTATTAACTCAATTTTGGTAGCAACAAGAGTAATTATTTCTTTCTTTTAAAAAGTTTACTTCTTAACCTTTGGGCTTTAATTTGGAAATAGTTCTCATCATCATCTACTTTTCTCCCAGTCAATATTCTATTATTATTTTTAAAACTATTAAAAATCAGACAACACATCACAATATTTATCAAATAATCAACTAATTTATTTTTATGCACATTACATTTCATAAAATCGAAATCAATTAAAGTATATAATATGCTTGTTTTCATAATTTCTTTTAACTGATCATTTTCAAAATTGTCCTTTGAAATATGATTGACTATATCCCGCATATCTGAAACTGATTAAATCAAATCATTGCATGGAGTACAAAGCCACCTGCATATTCTCTGTATTTTAGGTATTCTATTTCATCTTCAGAAAATAGGTCATATTTACAGTTTTTTTTATTCTTAGAAAAAGGGCTTTGTCACTGAAGCGATTATGACGCCCTGGTACAACAAAATTCTTAAATAGTATAAATACTAACAAATAAACTTATTAATTATTTAATCTCTTACTTACTAACACAAAGTTTTTTGGCATCATCTGATAACGGGTCTGAAAAAATACTATTATTATAATACTGCTAATCAATGACAAACATAAAATACATTTTTTTCTTTCTATGGAGTTCTGGGCACATTCTATCAAAATGTGATAAGCATCATCTATAACATTGCAAGTTGAACAGTTTGGTGAGGTAGTTTTTCGCTTCAAGTACAAAAATTTATTGCATAGAATGTGCCCAGATCTGAGTCTTAATGCTATCACAGTATCGGGTCTACACAATATTCCATTATCTATCCAGGTTGAGCGCATTGGGTACGGCTGGATCGTACGGTACCATATACCCTTTTCTTTTGCTCTTTCGTCAAAATATTTCTTCCAAAGGTCATAACAATATTTTTTTTAATAAAGGTAAAGGTATATAGTTTTGAAATGAAGGGGTAAAATTAATAAAATAGCCGAAATAGCTTGTTTGGCTAAAATATCAGCTTTTTCATTACCCTCTAAGCCAATGTGCGAAGGTATCCATTGTAAATATACTATTCTGGAGTCAGCCTGTAACTTTGAGTCTGTTAAAATAACAATATTGCATATTTACAGTTAACACAATGTTTATATTTAGTTTCATTGTAATTGGCGTGAGGTTTATTTCAAAAATTTTTGTGAAATCAAATGTGCAGGTTGACGATGCCTCTAAGTTTTCATTAACAATGAGTGTGCACAGCATTACAATAATCTAGCTCGCAGTTTTTACCATGAGAGTGGACACTACTTAAATTATTAATCAAAAGGGTGGCAAAAGCTGACTCATATTGGTCACAAGTTGGATTAATATTACGGCATCCATGGCGTTTAACAGATCCAAAGCAATTTTCCAGTGGGTCCTGATTCAGATGACGCAACCAAACTGATGTAATGCCAAAATCAATTTCAATTTTTTTTTAATAAAACTTCCATCCCTTCTAGTGGCCACACCCAATTGTTTACAGTTGGAATAAATTGTACCAGTGGAAGATACACATCATAGACGCAAAAACTTTTTTGGCATCCATACATGTTTTGTGATGTATGGAGTGAGCTGTTGCAGGTCCAAGTCGAGTTTTGGCATCTTTTCTTTTAAAAACTGCCATTAACTGAGTCGAAAATATTATCCATAAAAGCAGCAGATCAGCATCTTCGTACTCTTCTCGAAGGATACCCTTTGTCTTTTTCTTGTCTGCCAATGCTCCTCCTTAAAATTAGAAATTAAAAAAAATTATCAACCAGTTTTGTTTAAAAAACGAAAGAAAAGAAACAATTATTACAAAACCCCACAAACATCATTAAGTATTTATAAGTGGTTGCGAATTGACTTTTCCTGAATCTAATAATTTTAAATTTATTGACCAATAATTTAATGTAAATTTTGGTACCTATCTAAATTCTTTAAATTTGTTATTTTACGTTCATGCACAAAATAGTTCATAGGGTGCACTTTAATGCCATAGGGAATTCTATCAGTCAACTATTAAGCTAAACAGAGAAACATATAAGAGGTGGTGGAGCAATAATCAAGAAGGGCTTTTTTATAGGATAGGGTGACAAACGAGCACACAGTCCACCTGATGGTAAGTGGTTGCTGTGGCCCATAGACATCCACATCTATCCTCGATTACAAATAAAAATGCAGACGCGTTGTCACCCGTGAGGACTAAGATGAAATGCCTCGTTTCCAGTAAAAAGGGTCTCCGGTTCTCTACACTCACCATACGAAACAGTAGCATTAAGCTACTATTTTACGCTGGTATTCTGTGAGAGCGTGGTCCTTCCTGGACTACTGATATAACTGCAGCATGGCTCTACCACGTAAAAAAGGGCTGATAAAATACTAGCAATGATATTATCATTACTAATATTCCCCTTAACCACCAGCTTAAAATGCTTGTGCTAGGGACGGTTCACGAGAGTAATCGAATAGCGGACTCGATTTCACGACCTTTTGAGCTTGCGGCCCGTACCCTGCCATTAGGCTAACGTAATGATACCAATGATTTCAAAATGAAGGATTCTTCATACAAGAAAAAGTAGCGCATCTGTCATAATACAAACGTTATAACACGACGTAACCAGGGTCGGATTTCGTAGTATAATTATCCTATTTATACCATTATTTCATAATGTGCAGTATGCAGTATCTTAATAATACTAGGCAAATTGCAATTCGTCATCGCACATGTGTAAACATTGTTTATGAGTCTTATCCTATCCATTTTTACCAGAGGCTTGATGACGGCAGCAGCTTCTCTCAGTTTGTGTGTCGAAATGAAAACAGAATTTTAAAATATTTTATGAATACGATGTTCAGTTTCAATTATGTAGGTATCGTTTCTTTTGTGTTCTTTTCGTTTTACCCTTACTGAATATAAAACATATTAGGTATTAGGTAAGTTCTTAAGACAAAAATAAAACAGAAATAATAATAAAACCAAAAATCAAAACGTATAAAATCACTAGCCACGTGACGTCAAAAATTTGGCAAAAAAAAAAACAATAAAACGTCAAACTTGGTATAATTTTGGACAAATAGTATAACTTTATTTTCCCTGTACAAAATTAATTAAATTACACACTTCTGTAATTATCTTCCATGTTCATTTTGTATTTCTTTGATTTTTTATTAATTTATTTTTATAATATTCTTTTTTCAGATTTTTAATAATTTTGTTACACATGTTTCTCATATAAGTACTTAATCTTTAGTTCTTCATTATCTGGTAACTTTTTAGTTTTCATATGTAGATTATCTCTTTTCCTTACATATAAATATTGTCTATGTCAGAACAAATATGAAATATATATCATATTATCAAATATTAAATATAAATAGTTATCATCTCTCAATCAAAATAAATCATACCTAAAAACGTTTCAGCCCTTTTCTTTATAACTACAGGATTAGTTGATATCACAGGATCTTGCATTGGAGTAACTGGATCTGAAACATTAGTTAATTTTCTTTCAGCAACATGCTTCACTTTTATAATTATTCCTTTGCTACTTTAAATCATTGTAATACTTTTAGTTATGATTTTACACAGGCGTTTGTGACAAATGAGCACACAATCAAACTGATGGTAATTTGATGCTGTACCTATAGATATCTACATTTAAATTCAATTAAAAATTAAAATGCAGATGCGTTGCCACCCCTGAAGACTATGATAGAATACCTCATTTCGAGTAAAACCTAAACACCATAAAAAACTCACCCGCATTAAGCAGCGTGGCTCTACCACATATAAGTTATAAGAACTTCATTAAAAACATTGAATTATAATTACAATCATAGAAACACATTAAATATACAGAGTAATTCAAAATTTTTGCATAAAAAAAAAGTTTATATCTTATGTTCAAGAGCCGTGGTAGCTCAGATGGTTAGCGCTCGCTGTAAATTTCACAATACGCGAGCAAACCGAGTTCGATCCCCGCCGGCACCAATTAAATTTTTAATTGCAATTTTAATTGCTGATTTACCACGTGCTCGGCGGTGAAGGAAAACATCATGATGAAACCTGCATGTCTGAGATATAAAAAAAAAATTATTTCGAAGACATGTGAAGTTCGCCAACACGATTTATTTCGACGCATATTACGACGCATTGGGGCAGCGCGGCGGACTATTTCCTGCCCTAAAACCCTCTCAGAAATGAGTGGAGGCCTGTGCCCAGCAGTGGGACGTATATAGGCTGTAACTTTACTTTACTTTTTATGTTCATTAAATTGAAACTGTTAAAAAATGGCATCATAAGTCAGACTAACCAAGATTTTCTTTGTGAGAAGTATTTCCTTCCATTTTTGTGTATTATCGATGTACCGAACGTTCAGAGTAATGACCTGAAATGAAATTCATAAATCAATATCAAAAGAAGAAAAGGAAAGATTTAAAGAAATAACCAAACTAAATATATCACTGTAGGTTAGGAGAAATGGGTGTTTCTCAGTGGATTGAAGTGTAGATCCCACGACAATGTAGTGTTAAGTTTAGAGTACATTTCCTCTCATTACCATGTTTACCAACATTACACGGCGACCCTGCCAGACAATGCGCTGCAAGTGCACTGTCGCAGTCTGAATAATTATTAAACTGCTAAATAAAAAAAAAGTATTTAACTGTAATTTACTGGAATTGACACAATTATACTGGATATGATGAAAAGGAAAATTAAGAGAGACCACATTCACAATCTAGCTTGTACACACCTGCATCTTGTAGAGGAATATAACATTTGATGGATGGTAAAAATTGATCAATCTTCTTCGGCGGCTTGTAATTTTTTAATGAAAGCTCCCTTCAAGATGTAACCAACCTTGTCTGTGACTCCTCTGAAATACGGCAGTACAGCAGGCGGGCGCTCGACTGTGGCCGGCTTCACTCGGCGCGGGACCCGAAGCTTGTTTGTCTTGCAACACTTGCTTGACATGCTGAAGCTCGGCGGCCATATGTTTTCTGTCACAGATCCCACGTGCTCTCTGAAACAAATATTTACACACGGTAGCTAACTTTTGGGAATTAAAAATAAGTTAAAATAGTTGATTAAACGCGATAAAATCCGTATATATAGTTTTTATTCAATGTGTAGTGTTCGCGTAAATTTAAGAAATCATTATGCTTCTTTGTATTATTTCTAACACATTTTTTTTTAAATAAAATAAATATTAGAAATAATAATGTGCTGTATTGTACTCTCTAATGTAATGACGGCGTAAGAGAATTCACTACTCAATATCATCCTGTGCATAGATTACTGTATATATGCTAGAGATTCCATGTGTCGTAAGAAGCGACAGAGATAAACTAAAACATGAGATGTGTAGCAGCCTCTTCAGAAAAAAAAACGCTGCGGTTGCCAACCCGCCTGTTATACTGACAAATATTCCCATAATATCACCAATCTTTAGCAATGGACTTACGACGATTATAAAATGTGCTTAAAAATAAATTGATTAATATTGTAATAATGCATTCTTTTCATAGTATCTAACCTATTTAGCAATGATATATCTGCTTATTATAAAAAATGTAAAAAAAATTATGATTCTTTATTCTTACTTTTATAACTCGGTAGTTCAATTAAAGCGTATCTATTATTACAAATCATTGATTAGTTTAAAACGAACGAATAAATAAAATTTGTAACAATAATTAAATATTTAACTCTTTTTGGTAAAAACAAGAGTAATTATTTCTTTCTTTTAAAAAGTTTACTTCTTAACTTTTTGGCTTTAATTTGGAAAAAGTTCTCATCATCATCTACTTCTTTTCTCCCAGTCAATATTCTATTAATATTTTTACAACTATTAAAAATCAGACAACGCATCACAATATTAATCAAATAATCAACTAATTTATTTTTATGCACATTACATTTCATAAAATCAAAATCAATTAAAGTATATATGCTTGTTTTTATAATTTCTTTTAGCTGATCATTTTCAAAATTGTCTT
This sequence comes from Parnassius smintheus behrii, assembly GCA_036936625.1. Taxonomy (NCBI): domain Eukaryota; kingdom Metazoa; phylum Arthropoda; class Insecta; order Lepidoptera; family Papilionidae; genus Parnassius; species Parnassius smintheus. The sequence goes on along the minus strand of JAUPFT010000010.1, from coordinate 28,007,972 downwards.
TTGAAATATGATTGATTATATCCTGCATATTTGAAATTGATTGAATCAAATCATTACTGGGAGTACAAAGCCATCGTCTACCCGCATATTCTCTGTATTTTATGTATTCTATTTCTTCTTCAGAAGTAAGGTCATATTTACAGTTAACACAATGTTTAAAAACTTGAGTTTTTGCTTTTTTTAAGAAATATCCACTAACATATTGTAATGGCGCAATTATACGGGGGTTGTTTAGTTTCAATGTAATTGGTGTGAAGTTTATTTCTAAAATTTTTGTGAAATCAAAAGTGCAGGTTGACGATGCCTCTGAGTTTTCATTAACGATGAGAGTATGCAAGGCATTACAATAATCGAGCTCGCAGTTTTTACCATGAGTGTGGACACTAGTTAAATTATTAATCAAAAGTGTAGTAAAAGCTGACTCAAATTGGTCACAAGTTGGATTAATATTGCGGCACCCATGGCTTCTAACCGCACCAAAGAAATTTTTCAGTGGGTCCTGATTTAGATGACGCAGCCACACTGATGTAATACCATGATCAATTTCCAATTTTTTTAATAAAACTTCGATCCCTTCTAGTGTCCACACCCAATTTGTCACAGTTGGAATAGATTCTTCCCTCCCAGTGGAAGATATAAATTTCATAGACGCAAAAACTTTTTTGGCATCCATCCATGTTTTGTGATGCATGGAGTGAGGTGTTGCAGCTCCAAGTAGAGGTTTAGCATGTCTTTTCTTTTTAAAACTGCCATTAATTGAGTCGAAAATATTATCCATGAAAAGCAGCAGATCAGCCGTGTCTTTGCACTCTTCTGGAAGTATGCCCTTATCTGTGAAACAAATGTTCATTTGGATTAACAAGAACAATAAAACATTCATACAAGATATATGAACTAAATACATTGACTATACCTGCTAGGTATCCCATATTTGATGATACAGTGCGACCGAAAATCTGTGAAGCATATTTGACTTTCATTTTGTTTAATTTTTCTGGGTTAATATGGGCTTCTGTTAGTTTTGGAATTAGTCGTATTCCTTTATACCCCGGATCTTCTTTGTATAAAAGTTGCAAATGAGACCATTTGGCGGTTTTGGTCACGCCATCTACGGTGAAATTTAAATTTTTGGTTAATAAATTATTTCTTATGCCTTTAAGAAGATGTGGAGGGTCATACAGAGGAATAATCTCAGTATTATTTATCAACATAATATTATCTTTAGGAGTTTCCCCTCTTCTCAAATAATTACCCCTAGTTTCATTCATCAAAAGTTTTATAGCCTGTCTATTATTTGTGCCTTGGTCGCATACTGTAGCCACCACAATTAATCCTGCTTTTTGTATCTCTGTTATTACTTCTTTTATTTGATTCGCTAATTCTGGTCCTTTTGTTGCACTTGACGAAAACGAATAAGACACAGCTTGTTTATAATTGTGGATCAGCCCACGAATCATGAAAACTTGGGCATGATCTGCATACTCTGGCTTTCGTTGCTGTCCATTATCAACAAACCCTATTACTTTATTTTTTCTCTCATTAAATGTAACATGAGCTTTCAACATCATTTCATCAAATAACAGAATACATAATTTTTGTTCTGTGTTCATAGTTTGTGCTTTATTTTTTAACTGGGAAAAAATATTTTTATTAAGTCCTGGTTGGAGATTACTCCTCTCTATGAGTTTAATGAGAGTTTGAGGGGCAGGCAAAATAAATATTTTTCTAAAAAACCGATATCCTTTGGGGCTTTGCTTGAATATTGACAAAGCAGCAATCTTCTCTGGCAGGGTAAATCGTCGTCCTTTTTCTTGTTTCTTATTTTCTCGCCACTGTAACTGCATTAAAATTTTCGCAGTACTGGAACAATTGTCTAAAACTTTTAAAACTGCAGGATTTGTTGCAAACTTTTTTGCTGCTTTTATTTGAGCTTTCTGTTTCGCAATTATATTTTTCATTTTACTGATTTTTATTTTAGATGCTATAATTTGCTTAAGCAGCTCTTTTTCAACCTTGGTCTGAAATACCCTTTTGGTCTTTTTCTTGACTGCTAATGTTCCTCCTTAAAAATTAGAAATAAATAAATATATCAACTGGTTTTGGATTGGCTGAAAGCAGCCGCGACGTTGACGTTTTTTATATTTGGCGGTACTAGATACAGATTAAATGCGTATTCAATATAGGCATGTCGATCTAAAATCGATTAATCGAAAAATCGATTCTTTGGAGCAAAATAATCGATTTTTTAGATCGATTCGGAGCACCGCATCGATTCACCGAATCGATCCAAAAACCTCTCGAATCGGACCGATTCATCTGATTCTAGAACCAGCGATAAAATTCCCAAACTGGCTGGGGTAAGATACCGCAGTTTTTTAATTTTTTGCTGTTGGGGGACGCAAAAACAACCGATCATACTTGGTTGATAATTTGAACGCAATGTACAACACGTAACATAATTAACGCACTTTGAAAAAGTAGTTTGTTGAGAATTGTTTACTGAATCGATTCCTATCATCTATACATATAATAAAACAGTAACGACAAAAAAACTGTACATTGAGTATTTTCGAGAAAAAATAAGTGGCTTTTGTTAGAAAAACGTAACTGATGACAAAAAGTGAGTTTTTAGAATTTTTGTCTGTTTGTCTGTGTGTATGGTACGGCTTCACGCCAAAACTACTGGATAGATTGAATTGAAATTAAGCAAAAATGTTCTTTGTTTACCAAGGAAGGCTTTAGGCTACATATTATCACGCCGTATTGATTTTAAAAGGTTTTTCTCTGTAATTGAATGCACAAAATCATATGTTATTAGTTAAAATAAAAATAAAAATTTAACTCTGGGAACATAATAATCACGCTATTTTTATAAAGGAGCGGGGCAGTAATATTATAAATTGCAAGGGAACAGCTGTTTAACAATATGTCGACCGTCAAAAATGTTTACCGCATTAAATGGTGCAAGCTTAAATCCCATAATATTGTTTTGAAAAATCGTAATTTTTGTTTAATTTTTGCACTTTTTATGTGCATTAGGAAATCCGGGAACTTTACACGTCCTATCTGATTGTATGGAGAGTTTCACACCAATATTACTAAACAGATTGATTGGTGGTACAAGTTACACTATCATGAAGTCAAGTCAAACTTTTGGTTCTAAGTTATCATCCTATAGAAACGGGGGTTACCTTTGTTGTCTGTGTTGGTTGATGTGTTTAATTTTCCTACGAATAATTATTATTTTTCTACTATTACGTACTTATTCGATAACTTTTCATTATTTTGAATATCGTTGGTATCGGATTAAGAAGGAATCTAGCTATGCCTTTTATAAAAATATCAAATCTGTCTCGAAACTCAAGGGTTTTTAAGATGCGCAGGTTAGTTAGTAGTAGCAGTAGTTTCTCTCGAACCCACGCAGAGCTTTAACAACGGCTAGGTGCTAACCGTGAGCGTAATGCACTAAGTTTGTCCGCAGAAACTTCCACGCAGCGCCAATTACGACTAGAATTTAAACGAGTCCGCACTACTGCTTCTCGATCTCAGGAAAGTGTGGAACAACGAGAAATGCTTTTAGCTATCGATCAAGATCATCATTCTTTGTCTCGCGCATGCGAAACGGTTACACAGAGGGATCAGAGGTTGATTTTTCAGAATATCCGCTCTGAGACTGCTCGATCACTTGAGAGCAGTCAGGATCGATATGCCGAGTTTGGGTTTGTTTTGTTAGTTATGATGAAACCGTCACAAAACAAAAGTTGTTTTCACTTTGTCTTTAGTACCAATAGGCAGCCAAGCTGATATTCGGAAAAATGGATAACCTCGTAGTAACATCTTTATGGGCAGTATCGATATCCACTTACCAGCCACATTGTTTTTCGCTGTAACCAACTGTCCTTTATGTGAGCCTCACTTGCCCTCACGTGGTACCCACTTTACTGCACTCCAGTGCACCCACCACCTCCTCTGCCACCTACGCCTCCACATCTACCACCGCACCCCTCTAGCCTTCGTTCTCCACCTCCGCTACCTCCGCCTCCACCATAAACTCTGCTCCCTCCGCCGCCACCACCACGCGCCGTCACTATTCTTTCTGCCTACAACACAATCTAAGGTCGACCCACTTCTGACCCCGCTCTCCCCGTTTCCACTATCTCAGACTTCACCACAAATTTCTTTCCTCCGCCTTCACCACAAGCTACGCTGCATTCACCTCCGCCTCAACCACGTCTCCGTTTTCCGCCTTTAACTTTTAACTAACAAACTAACAAAACGAGCCTAAACTCGGCACACCCAGTTCTACTAGTCCAGGAGTTCCAGTAGTAATCCCGAATTACATTTTGAGGTCACTCCATCAAGAGCGGAGGTAGGGTCTCATGATAATATCTCATGTAATAGTTCGATTCTATACCTATCAATTTTGTAAACGCGTCCTTAAAAATCTTGATTATGAAGATGTAGAAAACATGTTAACTGGTTTATGGTAAACACACACACACAAACACGCAAGCGCGTGCAAACATGCACACATGCGTACACGCACAAACTCATACACACACTCACACACGCACACTGCCGCACACACACGCACACACATGCGTTCACACGAACACACATGAACGCACGTACACCCACACGCACACATAAACTCACACACCCACATGCGCAAGCACATGCTCACATCCGCGCGCACACACACACACACACACACACACACACACACACACACACAAACACGCACTCAGGCGAATACCTTGTCGTTGTCGAGTTATTCGTCAAAAAAGTCGTTTATTTCGACCATAAGGATCATAGATGTTAGTAACAATACAAATCTTAAAACTAATTTTAGTTAAACTTGAAACTATTAACTTAATTTTAAAACTATTTATTTAAAACTATATTTAAGACAGGTCCAATTAGTCAGCACGTACACCATATGACAATGGTTCAGGTAATGACCTCAAACCTGTCAGAAAATGCCCTCAGGATACCATTAGAACTGGCCCGCACCCTACGCACCAGGGATGTGCATCGTTTATGCATGGTGGTGTAGAAACAATCCACACGCGCATCCGCAAACAAACCCGGCGCATTACAGTAACGAGGCAGACCCAACAGCACCCTGAATGCTTTATTGTATTGAACACGCATTTAATCTGTAGCTTGTACCGCCAAAGATACGAAACGGCAACGTCGCGGCTGCTTTCAGCCAATCCGATCGTTTGTCTTTCTGTGCTCTGATTGGCTCATTTAAATCGGATCAACATTTTCCGTAACCATCGCAAGGTGGATTTGTATATCGGATCAACTTCGGCAAACAACACACACATATATATATATATATATATATATATATATATATATATATATATATATATATATATATATATATATATATATATTTGTATTATAATAAAAGTTTATATCTTATGTTCAATAAATTGAAACTGTTAATAAATGCCATCAAAATTCTGACTAACCAAGATTTTCTTTGTGAGATGTATTTCCTTCCATTTTTGTATGTAATTGATGTACCGAGCATTCAGAGTAATGATCTGAAACGAAATTCATAATTCAAAAGAAGAAAAGATTTAAAGAACCAAAATAAATATATCACTAGGGGTTAGGAGAAATGGGTGTTTCTCAGTGGATTGAGTGTAACTCCCACAACAATACAGTGTTAAGTTTAGAATATGAGTTGTTTAATTAAAGTAATAGACGGATCAATGTGTCTCCTCTCGTTAACATCTTTACCAACATTACATGGCGACCCTGCCAGGCAATGCGCTGCAAATATTCAAGTGCACAGTCACAGCTGCATAGTTATTTAATTGTTAAATTGAAAAAGAATTTAACTGTAATTTACTTTGTGCAGTATACAGGTTATTGTTTAAAGAGTAGCTAAATTTTAAATTAAGTTCAAATATATAAATGATAAACCATTATTGCAGTTTTTGTAAATATGAGCAAGTAAGGCTTCTAATTTTATTTGCATCTATCCCAAATTCAACGTGATTTATGGGACACCATGTTTTTGTCTACAGATTGACCCTTATAAATGAGTGCGTGCACAGTAATATCAGTTAAAATAATGCATTACCACGCTTTTTGAATTTAAAAGATAAAAACAGAGGGGTGTTATAAATTAAACATTTGTATCTGTGTGTCCGTCTAAAGCATCATAGTGGCCAAACAGATGGAATATAATTTAGCTTTTTTTGTTGACAGGTGACTTGATCAAGAGATAAGCCGTTCAGCCATCTGAAGGCAACCATCTCAGATTGACCCTTATAAATGAGTGCGTGCACAGTAATATCAGTTAAAATAATGCATTACCACGCTTTTTGAATTTAAAAGATAAAAACAGAGGGGTGTTATAAATTAAACATTTGTATCTATGTGTCCGTCTAAAGCATCATAGTGGCCAAACAGATGGAATATAATTTAGCTTTTTTTGTTGACAGGTGACTTGATCAAGAGATAAGCCGTTCAGCCATCTGAAGGCAATCATCTCTTTTATTAGTTTTGAGGTTTATTAAAATTTTATTAAAGTTATTTAACATGTACATAAGTTTTATAAATTTTATGTTAGATTATTCCATTATATTTGTAGAGATTTTATTGTGTTTAATTTTATGGATTTTTAGTTATCATATAACAATATATAGTATATATTTTAGACTCTTAGTTAAGTCAATCCAAATTTAGGAACTTCTGTATCATCTCAACCCTTTCTACTGGAAACTTCTTTCTTTTTTTTAGTTAAATAAATTAACATTTTTTCATATGTATATTAAGTCCCCTTGAAAAGGTCACATACTATGTTCAGCTGTGGACTTGTGATGTGCTGTAATCATGATAATACATCATACAATATATGATCATATATATCAGTACCTGTTGATGTTGACGGTTCTGCTAGGTTCAAAATTTCTTTCATGGGTTTTCTTTTCATAACTGCTGGTTTATTTGATAATGTAGCTAAAAGAAAATAATAGGATTAACTTTGAAATTATTTATATATATGGCAATAAAAAACAGGCCCAGTATCTGTGATGATTTGCAAAAAGTATAATTTCACAATATAATAATAATATATAACATTATTTAATGAAAAAAGTAGAAAAAGTGGGGTGATAACACATTGCCAACTTAATATTTATGAAAACTAGGCTTAATTATCATTTCCTCATCCTTCTGTCAGCCGGAATCGCTACATGTATTATCCTTTTAAGCTCTATAGTGCATATAAGTAGTATTTCATTTGGTACGACTTTCCATTGACGTCCGTCGAATTGGTGGTGGGAGGGGGGTGGGGGGCGGGCGGGGGGAGGTGTACTACTCCCCCTTAAAAGGAAAAGTTGCGGAGCCCCCACCTTTTTGAGTTTTTTGAATTTTAATTTTGAGGAAATTTTATTTTTTATGGATAAATATTAAGTGTAAAAAACCATGGGGACCTCTTGGGGGGGAAGGGGGTACCCCGTAAGGAAGGGGGAACCCCTTCACCAAAAATAGAGGGACTCATTCAGAGGGATTTCTGTATCTATTTTGAGACCGCAACGTCTCCGGCGCTGCGGGAAGAGCAGCCTCTACGCCTTTGCGTAACAAATCGCAGGCATCCAGCCTCGCCTCCGCAGCTTCGGCTTGTTGGTCGCCTTCGGCGACCAGCCTCAGCCGCTCCGGCTCGTCCGATGCCTACGATTTGTTACAGCAGGCGGAGGCTGCTCTCCCTACGCGCCTCCGGCTCTATAAAACCACTCTAGGGGTAGGACAGACTCGTACCACGTGGAGTCGGGGTCTATTCCTTGACATAAGTTGAACCTAACCTATTTTATTTGTTATCTGCCCTAATAGGTGGGCACTGTTTTATACAATTTTATGCACATATTGCTTTAATTAATTCTTAGAAATCGTCAGTTTTACGTTACGTTCCACAAGCCGGTAAAAAACGGTAAACACTACACATTTTAATTTTAATAGCTCGTAATGATAATAATTTTGTAATTCAAATATAAACTGTTAAATATATGTGTATGCATGAAAACTATTTAAATGAGTACAAAATATAATTATTAACGTAAAATGTACAATAAAATGCTACCGAACGTATGACAACTTAACTGTACGGAAAACGAACGTTCAACGACGAGAATTCGATATAATCTGTGGTAAGGATTGACGTAAATATTATAAAAATAATTGATTTTCAATAATTTTTTTCTCAAAAAGTACGCGTTTCTGCATGTTGAAACTTTACGTGTGTGCTTACAATAGTGTAACCTTTCTGTAAAAAAAATATCATATAATCTGAGATAGGGATTGACATAAATATTGCAAAAATAATTGATTTTCAATAATTTTTTTCTCGTAAAGTACGCTTTTCCGCATGTTGAAACTTTACGTGTGTGCTTATATTAATGTAACCTTTCTGTAAAAAAAATATCAACCCCCAACCCGACGGACGTCAATGGAAAGCTTAGCCTTTCATTTTATTCTATTTATTTAATGAATGAATCATTGTAAAAATTAATGCTATGTAGGTACCTACTCAATTAGACATATTTTACAATAAAACTACACATGTCATTGATAATATACTGTCCTGAATTAATTCTATAACATATTTACTTTTTCTGTAATCTATAAAGACAAACCTGGCATATTCAAAGTTGGCACAGCAATGTTACTAATTCTGTTATTTCTGCATTGAAATTTTTCTTCAAAATGTGAGTGACACACACGGCGATACTTGAATATGTGCATATTTTCGAGGCCTAGTATATCACCGCCAATTGCTTAAATCCATACCCTAAATCGTTCACTTTCCTGTTCTGGGTTTGGAAATCTGTGAAGAACTAGCTTGCCTAAAATATTTACAGGATACATTTAAAAAAAGTCATACTTATGTGTTAAAGCCTAAGACAAATAATGCCCTTGATGCAAGTTGTTTGGAGACGAGATGACTTACCCTTACTGTCCTTACATCCGGGGACACAGCAACGCTTATCTGACATAATTATTTAAATTATTTATTCTATGTAACAATGGAGACAAGATATCACAAAAAAACAAATCGTTGGAAATGAAGTTGTAAGAATAATAGGTAGCTCAATTCAACGTAAATAATATAATAGATAAAATAAAACAAAAAAAAAATAACATAAAAACACTTTCATAAAATAGGAGCAACTCCACCAAATAAAATAAAATATTAGTTATTCGCAACTCCAATATCGAGAAACAAGTAGCGGGAAACGTGAATAAAACTATTCCATAATGGCAGGTTGTTGTGCTGCCAGATTCAGTTTCAAAAAAATATCAAAAACATCTATTTACTGAATTTTTTAATGAATAGTTTTACGAAAGCATATGTAAGCAGTATTTATTTATAAGAAAATTTCAAAAATTTTCGTTACAGATTTTATATTAATGTTAAACAAAAGCAAATATCTTAATTTCTGTTACACTTATTTTCTACTAAATAGAACTATTCTTTTTAAAGATTTTGTAAAGCTACCTGATAGATGAGACATACTAGATGTCGCCACTACATAGGTAGTGGCGACATCTAGTATGTGATGAACGAATTATTCGCTTGAAATTGCGAACAGTGTCACCTATTATTGTATGTTGGAATAATACCGATTTTATAATACGACTAAAATAAAAAGTAGTCAATAGATATGGTATTAAATAGTTTACTAAGTGCGTCTTAATTTTGCATGATAGCATTTCATAGGTTTCCAAGTTTTTTGTTCTAAAATTGTAGAGCCTGCCTCTAGCGAACGACCCTGAGCGTTTGGCCTGCCGACGCTCTCGCTACAATAATATATCGCACAGATAACTATATACTAGTCAGAGACAGATAGGACAGTTCTTTAGTTGACGGTTAGTTCCAATAAATTCGCAAAGCGCTAGTGTCGTAGTGATGTAAACTAGGTCTAATATTCTAGTACCGATATCGATAGTTTAGGGATGTACAGGTAAAAGATCGATATGCTTGGACCACTTTCTTATTTTAAAATACTTATTTACAAAATTGAAGATTAGAATAAAACAACATCTCAAATTTTATTATTTTTATTTTTCAATCTTTGGGATTTAAATTTATTAAAAGCCATTTGTTGGGGTGCACACATTTGTTTAACAAGTTTTTCTTGCACACCCCCTTTCAAAATTTTATTAAAAATATTACACCAATTATGGATATGAATTCGTAAAATTAAATTAAGGAATGTTTTTGTCACGATTTCTTTGTGATTTTCACACCCTAGCCAACTAAAATCATACTTTTGAAGTATTAATTGTTTTAAAAGCTTTTTCAAGCATTTTTTGTGGGCGTTGTTATTTAAATAATCATATATAAGGCCAGAGATATCCCTATACAAAAATAGAAAGTTTTTTGATGGGTAATTTAAATTACTATTTTTTAAAAGATTGTACTCTCGTTGCTCGATCCATTTATGGAATACAGCTTTATTTTTTTTCAATGTATGTATCAGAGCATTTCTTACAATCAATTTTTTTTGTCAATCAATCTTCTGCATATGTAGCCTGCTGTATATGCAGAAGAGTGCACGCGCAATCTTTCATTTGTTGCATGTATGGCTTGGTTGCTGCTGCCACTCTTGTTATAACTTTTTTGGACCAATGTTATGGGTGGAACATTTTCTTTATCCTCATCAGTTACTGTCGCATTTTGATTGTAGTTCGATATTAGTTTAATAAAATCTACCACCGTGTCTCCTCCATCATCCTCACAATTTGCATAAATTGAATGTGGACCCATAACATTGGACATTAACAAGGATTTGAAAGAATTTTTAAAAGTGTTTGCATCAGGATTGATGTTCCTATAGTTAATTGCTCTTATTCTGCCAAAAAAAATTTTCTAAAGAGTCCTGATTAATATTTCTGGGATAAAAATAAAGTATTCCATATTTTTCGAACAACAATTTAGACAATCTTTCAAAACTTTCTAAAGATGTAATCCACCCATCAAGAGAAGGAACTCTGACCTTATAAATTTTATTATTTTTTCGCGCTCTCTTACTTTTTTCCTCAATAAATCTAATATTTTTCAAAATATCTTTCGCTTCTTGCCAAAAATTAAAATGCTTGCTGTTTGGTTTTATAGGCCCTCGTAATTTTCCCTTGACAGTACTCCCCCGAGACCCATTTACACTATCAAAAAGTTTGTCGATGAAATCTACAGCTTCCCCGGTAGTGGCCATTGTCGTGCTGACATTTTCGCCCATCATAGTAGTTTCTGAAATATTACATAGATATATTAAAGAGATGCATGACAAGTATTATTAAGATAGTTTATGTTAATAATAAAGTTTTTAAAAACTTACTAAATAATGCAGTGTATTTAAGCATTGCACTAGTTGTTTCACTCAAAGCTTGGGCAGCTATGCTAACCTTCATTTTTTTTATTCGTTCTGCATAAATGTGGTGATCTGTCAACTTTTTGTTCATTCTTGTATGACCTAATTGGCAATCAGCATTGTACACAGTTAATATATCGTTCCAAGTGGCAACTTTTCCTTTAAATAACATATCTTTGGTGAGTAGGTTGTTTCGCAGGCTTTTGAGCAAATGTGGTGGATCATACACAATATTTAACTTTTGATTTGATATCTCAACAGTTCCATCTGTAAAGAAAACATTCTATTTTGAATATTGTAATCTAAACAATGACATTGAACAAAGTTTGTAAAGGTGGAAATACATAGACAGCTCAATAATATAGAAATCAAATTTGTCAAAGTGGCTGTCAAAGTAGCTTTTTGGCTATTACATCTTGGAATTGCACAATTGTAAGGCTGCCCCAATAAATAAATAAATAGAGTTCATTTACTTACCATTATATTCTCCATTTAAATTTCTTTTGCGTTCGGTGTCCTTTTTCAACATGGCTATAGCTGTTCTAAATGTAGGTCCTTGATCACATATAAGGGCCAAAGGAATCAAGCCAGACTGCGAGACTTTAGAGATGATTTCTTTTAAAATCCGTACAACTACAGCAGCAGCAGTTGTTCCTTCACAAAAATAGTAGGCAATAGGCTGTCGCCAGTTTGAACACACACCTTTCAGCATAAAAACTAAGGCATGATCGCATAATTTAAATTCTTTTTCACTTCCAAAATCTTTAAAACCTATGATTTCATCTTGTGACTCGTCATAAGTGAGATGAGATGTGAGAGCCACCTCATCAAACAAAACAGAGCATAATTTCTTCTTCGTGTCCCATTTTTTAACTTTGTGCTTTAATAGCTCAAAAATATTATCATTTAAGCCCACATTAAATTTGATGTTTTCAGCAAGGCGGTTCAATGTTCTTTTAGTAGGCAAATTAAAAATTTTTTGCAAAAGTCTGTATCCTTTGGGGCTTTCCTTCATTAGGGACAGTGACAAGAGCTTTTCATTTGTAGTGTACCTCATTGCTTTCTTCTTTTTACTTGCCATTTTCAACTGCATTAGAAGAAAATCTTGTGCCTGTTGTGTCATCTTGCCAAAACTTTTATTAAATAATAGGTTATGGCTTAGAATTTTAGCAGCATCAAATCTTTCTGAAAATGGCTTTTCAAGCTTATTTTCTTTGACAGCAATATTTTTCATTCTTCTTATGAAGCATCTGCAGTCTTTGGTCAGTTTATTGGCTGTAAAAAGATAATAAAAAATTATATTATTTAGTTCATCAATTGATATTATAGGCTTTTAGAAAGTAATTAGTTAAGCTATCTACATACATATAATAAAAATGTAAATTGCAGGTGCCTGAACATAGTATGTTCCAATGATAAATTTTTTGATAGGGACTAAAAATAAGTAAATAAATTTCTATCAACTATTTTCAAATTAATTATTCTTTTATGAGTAACATTTAGTCTTATGTTATGAAAATCAGTTTATTCTATCAAGTTATGATTAGTACTTTGAAGTATAGGTATGAATATGTTTAAAGGTGTTGATTCGTTAAGTGCATTTCAACCTTATCTTAGAAATTGTAATTAATTAATATGAATGAATGTTCTATAATGAAATCCTTATAGCTAAAACTAAGTAAACAAAAAATAACATGTTTTCTCACAAATATTATCATAATACCATCATAATAAATAATATGAAAAACTATAACAGTTCACTAGTGTTATCAATAGATGGTGTTGTGTGTGTGCAAATGTAATACAAAAAGGTGTGCTCTAATTGTCTTCATAATTATTGCTGATTGTAACATTAATCATAGGTGGAATGACTCATATGGTGATAAAAATGTTTTTTGAAGTTCTTTATGTATTTCGTAAAATTTTGATGCCGAGCTAGAATGTCGATCAAATCAAAGATTTAAGTTGTCGCTCTTTTTAAAATAATGTCTATCATAAGAAAAAAATTAAGATGTTCTAATTCAATTAAAAAGTAACCACCATATTTCTGAGTGTTTATTGTAATGTTCATTGTAATAAAACACCTATGATAATAAACAACACGACTAGCAGGAGCAGATATAAAGTTGTCATTACTTTATGACCAAAAGTTGTCAAAAAAAACTAGAACTACTCTTCTTCATCATCATCAGCCTGTAAAAGTCTACTGCAAAACATGCACTTCTCCCAATGTGAGGGTGATTTGCCATATATCTCACAATTGGTAGGAAGATGCCTGTAGATAAACTACTAACAAAGATTCTATGCGACAACTAGTTAGTGCATATTATTCTATAACTAGCTCTTATGAGGTACGTGTTACAAAATACTTTACCTCCACACTTAATTCTTTTTGGTGAATTTCTTTTTTGATTTTGCTCAACATTGCGAATCACATCTGAAATTAGTAAAAAAAATGTCATATAATAGTCAATTTTATTGTCTGTCTTTAATTTATTTGCAACTGCTGATTATGAGGTGCCTGGTTTTATGGGTGAGATTATAAAAATATGTTAAAAATGAAATAAAAGATATAAAAATACCTCTTGATTCTGCCTTTGATGACGCAATAGAGAGGTTTGGCACAATTTCTACAGGTTTCGTTATTTGTAGTGTGTCAGTAACACATGTGTGTCCTAAAAACAGAATGAAATCATCAAGAAAAAATAAGATAGACATTTTAAAGATCAAAAGCCGTCACATAAGCTTTCTTCTGCAACCTTGTGTGGATTATATAGGCAAACTCAACTTGGTTTCTAAAACTCATTGTAAAAAAAAACCCACACCTCCTGTTACCATTGTGTTCCTAACAATATATATCTGCATAGCCAAGTTAAATTGCGTGAGGTTTACATGAGACTACTGAACATGAGGTATTCTTACTATTAATAAACACATAAAATTAAATACATAGTTATTATTGTTACCTACCATCAGTTTTAGAATTTGCAGGTTCTTCAATTGGTGGCCCCTTTTCAACATTACATTCCAAAACATAATTATGATCACTAATGTAGTCTTGTGCTGAAAAAAAAATTAATTTAACTAAGAATATACTTTAACAGTGGGAAATTAGTTATTAAGTACTCAAAGCGGGTTGGCTAAAGAATCTGGTACCTGATTTTGATAATGTTTTTAGTCTAGGAGGCTTGTTAGGGTTAAGCTTGAACCTATTACACTGTTTTTAGATGGGGGAAATGTGTTTTGAATTAATTAAGATAAAAACAAATTTCACTAAAAATTGTGTAATAACGAAAAGCAAATATGTCAATTTGTTCTCGTATTATGAGGTAGATGTCTGTTACTTGATTTTTAATTTTTAATGTTGTAATATTATTCATAAACTATACATTTCCGCAACGGGGGAAGGGTAGGGAGTGCTTTCTACGAGTCTCCCCCTCCCCTCCCAATACTACAGCCACTGCAGAAGTAGCTTTTTGTCAATATTCCTGTATAAAAGTGAGGTTATAAATTTACAAAAAAAATTACTCATAAACTACACATTTCCGCAACGGGAGAAGGGTAGGGGCGGCTTCCCATGGCCCCTCCCCTCCCCCTCCCAACACCGTACGCGAGTACCGAACGTCTATAGTTTAACCCTCAAAGCAATAGTTATAAGAAATGTTAAATTCTTAAAAAGACAGAAATTACTTCTATATAAAAATAATGTTATTCACACTCACAGTTGATTATGGTATTAGTAGTGAAATCATTTGAATCTTCTAGGACAGCTATTGGTAAACCATAGTTGTGATCACTCAGAGCGTGGGCAGCTAGAAAAAAATACACAAAGTTAGTAAACTTTATTCGGCTTATCCACTAACAGCACATTAAAACATTGTAATTGATATGTCAGTAACACAAATATCTATTACTTAAAATCAACTTACTTGAAGAGTCCAAAGGAATACCGTGCATCATTTCTCTTGCAGTAAATAAGCAGGGATAGCCATGCGCAAGACGGTTACCCACACCGTCGAACTGCTGTCTGTCGAAGTGCTTTTGGCACACATATCTATTTAACAATTGTTCCTTAGACAAACCGCTGAGCTTAATATTAACAGGCACCAAGAAAGACAACCACAATTCCCGTAATTTATCATCCTTTGGGAAGTTAAAAAGGCGATGAGTTTTGTTGTTGGCATTGCAACCTACAACACAACACTTCCGCAATTTCGACATCGTGTAGCGTTCTACGTCAGACACACTCACAATCACTGATTGGGTAAGGAAGCAGGTGGACTTTGAGATCTCGACTCAAGGTATAAACCGAGGAGAAAGCAAAATATACCGGCAGACTTCAACTCACACAATACAAGATTGACTGTTAGGATTTGTTTGACTGACATTTGACTGACATTGACATTGGTAACAACAAGATGGCGCAAACAATAAATGCGACACTAGCGCATACTAATGGAATGGAACTAAAGCTGTCCTGGGCCTGATATATCGCGTAGAAATCTGCAAGACGCCACCTACTGGTACGAACGTAGTATTAATTTATCAATGTCAATGAACTATTTTATGGAAATAGACACGGCAGACAATGATACTTATGTGTATTTTAATTTTCTTTATTCGGTATATTAGTTGCATTATATTAGAATTATGTATTCTCATATATTATCTAATTAATAAAAATGACTATTTTGATTATTTTTAACTATATACTATACTGCTAATATTGAATTAGCTTTTTATAGAGTAAATTATAATATTTGTCGAAATGTTAATTATGGATTCGAACTTTACATGCTAAAAGTGCTTCATTTGTTATTAGTTATTTTCATTTACTTACATATTGAAAATATACTTGAATAGTAGGTATTATTATTTTATTTAGCTACCGTAAAACATGGCAACTTTGCCCGCTTTTTTGACGTCAGGCCAAATTATTTTAGAAGTATTCATTTAATTTATAGATAGCTTCCTAAACATAAACGCAAATATACTTATCTTTACATATATTAAGAATGATTGCGAGAAAAACGTCTATTTATTAAAGAAAAATTGAACTTAGAAAGTGGGTCAAAAATTTAGATTTTTGGCAAAATTGTTCACTTGCTAGTTTCGTTCCGAAACTAGGCTACTGTCGGCTTTATTAATTGGACATAAAAACTATATTAATAGAATGGGCAAAGCCACATAAAATTTTGGTTAAAAATTTTCTAGGCATACTTATGATCTCCAAAATTGAGTGGGCAAAGTCATAAAGCCAATCAGAACATTTTTCATACAAAACGAACTTTGAAATAGGGCTGTCTGTCACTTCTTAATATTAAAACACTTTAATAGAAGAAGTTTTTATTATCGGAATGTGATAATTTTACAAAAAACTTGTAATTATAGTAATTATTATTATTTGTTGTACTTATGTTATCTACAGACTTGTTACTAGATAAGGTCGAGTGCCACTTAAAGAAAAAGACAAATATTGCAAATCTTATATCAATCTTAATAGGAACACTATAGGTACTTTAAGAGATCACGTCATTCCAATAAATTATATAATATTAGTCGAGTTTCTTTAAAGTTACATTTGAAACATTTTCAATAAAGATATTAATATTTTAACACTAATATATTCGTATCACAATCTTAGGTTTTTAATTGAACACATAGGCATTAAGAGCCGTGGTAGCTCAGAGGGTTAGCGCTCGCTGTAAATTTCACAATACGCGAGCAAACCGGGTTCGATCTCCGCCGGCACCAATGAAATTGTTAATTGCAATTTTAAGTGCTGATTTACCACGTGCTCGGTGGTGAAGGAAAACATCGTGAGGAAACCTGCATGTCTGAGAAATAAGAAAAAAAAATATTTCGAAGACATGTGAAGTTCGCCAACACGCATTGGGGCAGCGCGGCGGACTATTCCTTGCCCTAAAACCCTCTCAGAAATGAGAGGAGGCCTGTGCCCAGCAGTGGGACATATATAGGCTGTAACTTTACTTTTTTACTTTTTACATAGGCTAATGCCTATGTAACGCACTTGGATGATATTATTTTAGTTTTACCTCAGCCAACAATTTCCCGACGGGGTCAAATAATGTTTAATATGTTCAATGAATTAAACTGAAAAACTGTTGTAGTGTTTATTATGGTTGAAATTCCGTCTTTTTATTGTATGTTGTAATGACTTAGGTCAATATTAAACATTATTTGACCTCGTCGGGAAATTGTTGGCTGAGGTAAAACTAAAATAATATCATCCAAGTGCGTCATTTCACATACATCGTCAACATTTGGATATGAAAAAATTAATCCTTTTCTATTTTTTACTCTCCTTACAAATTTTATGGTAGGTACGTTATTGTTTATGAATAAAATGCGTCCTACGAAATACTTCAGGCTTTTTTTCATTGCAAATTTGGTTACAATCCAGTCGTCTTTTTTTAATTCATCACTTGTATGATATTCAATATCACTGCACCCAAATGGTACAAAACTTAACTCTGGCTTCGTATTTTCTTTATCAATTTGTTCATTTAAGTATGCTGTTATGTAAGCATCAAACGTGTCGTAATCAGAACTCTCTGTGTCATGCAAGCTCAAAACATCGGAACTTTCAGAACTTGTTGCAAGGTATGTTTTCGTGTTCTTTTGTACAGTTTTCTTGCTTAATTTCGTCTTTTGTGCTATACTTTTATTAATTTTACTCTTATTTCCATATTTTGTTTCTCTTTTGATATCGACATTTTCCAGTTTTCTTTTCCTGTTTGGTTCATTTGACGTGCTGGGGATATTATATACAGGGTGGGCCATGAATTAGTTAACATTTGAAAAAATCGTATAAAAAAAACCATTTAACATGTTTTAGAAATCGTTTATTTACGAGAAAGCTAATTAGTTGTAATTTATTTTTTAAAAATTATTTCGTCTAAATGACCACCGTTTCGGGTTTTGCACTCATCTAAGCGAGTCCTGAAGTTTTCGAATACTCTTCTGCAAAGAGACCGCGAGATCGCCGACATCTCTTCGATGATTTTTTCTTTAAGTTGACGCAGTGTATTCGGTTTATCAATGTAGACACGACTCTTTAAATAACCCCATAAAAAGAAGTCTGCTGGGGATAGATCTGGACTTCTGGGTGGCCATGGGATGTCACCCCGTCTGGATATCAGCTTTTCCGGAAACATGTCTTTGACCACCGGCAAGGACTCGTTCGATGTGTGACACGTGGCTCCATCTTGTTGAAACCATGTGTTACGATTATAGCCAGCAAATTCCAGTAGCATCGGTGCTAAGAACTCCCGTAACATTTTCACATACTCGGCAGAATTAACAGTAACTGAACGGCCTCGAGAATCTTCAAAAAAGTAAGGTCCGATGATTCCTTTTGCTGAAATTGCAGCCCATACAGTTACCTTAGGAGAGTGAAGTGGCCTCTCATGTTTAGCTTTAGGATTTTCGCTGCTCCAATACCTGCAATTCTGTTTGTTTACATGTCCATTTAGGTGGAAATGGGCTTCGTCAGAAAATAAGATGTTGTGAAAATTACTGAAACGAGTTAACATTGTTTCGGCATATGACTTACGCAAATTTAAATCATTAGGGTTTAGTTCTTGCACTAGCTGGATCTTATATGGATGTAATTTCAAATCTAATTTCAAAATACGGCGTAATGATGTGCGGGATAATCCTAATTCAGCCGAACGTTAGCGTGTCGATAAATCTGGATCACGTCGAACAGAAGCGGAAACTTGCTGCACGTTCTCTTCGCTCCGAGAAGTCCGTGGGCCGCCGGTTTGTTTCACATTTAGTGTAGATCCCGTCTCTTCGAACTTCTTCACCCATTTCTTTATTAAAGGAGCACTTGGACACTGACTTAAGTCGTGTAAACCATATTCAACGCGAAATAAGCGTCTCACAGTAATGAGCGAAAAGTCGTTTAAATAAAACTGTTTCACGCAGTAAGCGCGTTGCGGCCCCGTGAAGCGATCCATTGCGACTAAATTTCCAAGAAGCGAGCTAGTGCCCCCGCCCGCGCCCGCGGCCCGCACGGCAATAGTTTGCGCGGTAAGTTACATTTAAATGTTAACGAATTCTTGGCCCACCCTGTATATCAGATTCTCTTAGATCGCTATTTCGTTTAACTTCTTTTTGTTTTTTCATGGAAAACAATTTCATCTGTAATGCTGAGTGCGTTATAACCTTATTTGGTTTTAGTTTTTCTTTAATTTTATTCTTATTTTTTTCAGATGTCACAGTCACACCTGGTGTGATTTTCACATTAGAGATAATTATTGGCTTTGGGATGAAGAGAAATGATACATTTAGAAGCACCCGGATTGTCTGCTAGATTGGTCTCATCATAGTTTAGTATATGATTTGGTGGTACATCTTTGAGCGTTTCGTTCAGATTTTGAAAGAAATTTTCCATTTCCGTTAATCCTTTTTCAGCTCGGACTCGTTTAATATTTTGCGTTGTTCTTACTGTCAATTTTGAGGAACGTCTTTGCAAAAAAATGTTCAACCCACACATCACCTGGCATTTTACCATCAAAAATATCAGTACGTGAATTTTTTTGCAAATACTTAAATACAAGCATTTTCAAATCCAACTTTGTCATTGGGGTTCCATAATCAGCAGTAGCAATCAGTACTTTTACCAGTTTTTCCTCTTCTTCGTCTGTTAATTTCTTTTGTCCCCCAGCTGGTTTCATATGCAATTTTTCGATTTATTTAATATCGTTCGACATGGGATTCCGAATTGCTTTTCAGCCTGTCTACTAGAAATAATTTTTTTTCTATCATTTCGACAGCTACCTCCAACATCTCGACGGAATAGTCTTTATAACTTCTAGTTCCTAGTCTTCTTCTATTTCTTTTTTTCTTCGTAGCACTGCGGGGTCGATTTTTGTCATTCATACTAAAAAAAAACGTTTTAGCTGTATTAAAATATACACAGAACCCCCAGGTTATAATTAGGCATATAGGCAAAACCGTGGACTAAACATACAAACGGTCATACCGTTTATGTGGTTAATCCACGGTTTTGTTATTCCCGTGATAGCGCAACGTCTCTGAATAGCAAAGTTAGTGTTTAAGTTAGACCTTCAGCAATACAACAAAAAAACCGCATTCAATTTGGTGCAGTTTGTGGTGTTTGCGTGGTGCGCAAACAAACATACAGATATTGACAAACAGACAGAAAGACAAAATTCAATAAAAAATTTTTGGCCTCTATAGTATTTATAGAGACCCCTAAATTTATTTTTTCTTTTAATTTTATTTTTTCTTTCTGTATATCGCCGATATACAGACATCGACCTGTTACAATTTTATTACCTATATTTATATATTTTAGTGACATGATAAGTTGACAACCCTAATGGTAATAGTTTGGTGGGCAAAGTTGCCAACAGTGTTTCAGACATATACTAAGGTGACATTGCCCACCAACCCACCATCGTAACTCTGAAATTGAGAGCGTTTGTGCGTTATATTATAGACCGATAGTATTTATTGTTTACACACTGATGACGGATAAAAGATTACTTACTTGCTGCAACTGCAACTGTGATATTTCAACAAAGTTTTTTACTTCAGAATTTGCCCGCAAAACCCACCAACCACTTCGATGCTGTCTGACAAGCAACTGACGTGAAGTAGAAAAGAGTTCGTTACTCAGTGTTGTCGGTAGTATAATCATTTTTTCTAACATTGATTGAAAGTTGCAAGATTTTATAACATTTTCGGTATTTTTCGAATATCAGTCAAAGCACCCAACTGGGCAAAGTCAGACCCATTGGGCAAAGCTGCCACAGTCCACGGTACTGAATTTTAGGATATGTTTTACCTTGAGGTCAAATATAATTTTGAGGAGCAATAGTTATTACCTACTATTCTTTTATATGCTATTCCTTATTTAGGAACAATATTAGTAAATTGAGTTTGAGGGAGATTTACTGTTTATAATGCAACATTTATTATTTTAATATTTACCTACTGGGTAGGTAATTATTAAAATAATAAATAGGTATAGCATTAGTAACTAAATAGATATTTTTACCCAATTACAATAACTAATAAGATATTGTGATTATTTGTGATTAGTAATACTGGGTGGGTATTAATAAATAGAACAAAATAAAATAAAAGTCAATTTTATTATCTTGAATGTAAGAAATTGATTACAAATTTTTTAACTTCCTTAAATTATAAACAAACAGCTGCAGCTATTAAATGAACACATATGTGCATACATACGCACATATATAGAAGTGGTTATATATATATATATATATATATATATATATATATATATATATATATATATATATATATATATATATATATATTGTATCTGGCTCGGTTCTATAAATATTTAAATATATAAAAATTATAAATTAAAATGAAAAGATAAATATATACATAAATATCAATAAAATAAAATAAATACAAAATAATATTATATTATTATTGTTATTGTGGGGTATCAATATAGTTTTCTCATCTGGTTGGGTTCTATAAATACATATATAATTATAAATGAAAATGAAAAGATAAATATACATAAATATCAATAACATAAAATAAATATTAAAATACATATATAAATAAAAGCCCAGCCAGATGGAGGCCCTCGGCAGGGGAGACCAAACGGCAAAGTTTATTATTGTTGTTATTATTATTATTATAAGTTGTGGTTCGGTGAAGCTGCAACCTAATGGACCATGATTTGAAATTTTTATGAAAAGAAGTGGCTGACGTCAATTATTATTATTCTTATTATTTTTTCATTACTGCCTTTTTCAACCTCACAAGATATTTGTAACTGCAAAAAAGAAAACTACGTATAAGTAAGTAAATCAGTAATATAGTGTTATGTATGATTCAGACAAAATAAAGGTTCCTAAAAATAGACGTAGATAAAGAAATTGCATAAAAAATTACTCAAATAAAAATGAAATAAACTTGTTAATTTTATAGGTAGTAATTAAAATAATAAGTTTTTTTAGGATATTTATGTAAAACGTAAAGGTTATATTATGTTCTAACTACGTTCACGCTTGCACATATAAAACCGCGGAATTTCACTAGTTTTCTTATCAAAATAATAATTGACAACCCTACCCTAAGTTTGCCTTGATTTTACCAACTCAAACCGGTTTTAGGAGATCAAAACATAGAGAGAAAGATAGGAGACTATTTTTTATTTAATATGGTTCATCAAATCAGTAAAAATAGTTTAAAATACCCACACAATAAAATTTTGAAGTGCAGGTAAAATATCTGCGACCAACATTTGCACAATTCTAACGCAACTTTTTGCCAGAACCAAAAGTAAGCGCTGGCATGCGACATAAATCGTGCCATAAATAAAATAAAGTCTCTAGCTCGAGAGGAGAGGAGCCATGGTAGCTCAGATGGTTAGCGCTTGCTGAAATTTTCACAGTGCGCGAGCAAACCAGGTTCGATCCCCGCCGGCACCAATGAAATTGTAATTGCAATTTTAAGTGTTGATTTACCACGTGCTTAGTGGTGAAGAAAAACATTGTGAGGAAACCTGCATGTCTGAGAAATAAGAAAAAAAATATTTCGAAGACATGCGAAGTTCGCCAACACGCATTGGGGTAGCGCGGTGGACAATTCCTTTCCTAAGACCCTTTCAGAAAATATAATAGAAATAAAAAAAATAATAAATCTAAATTTCATTTAAAACCAAACATATAAATTGTAAAGTAGCTGCAGGTATCTATAACCAAGTAAAAGATATTCCTTTACTCCAACTTGTCCATGTTTCCCAAAATAATTTTTAATTAAGCTTTATATTATAATGCGGATTTTTTATACTTAAAATTTTAATAATAAAGCATTTCGTACGTCTCAGCCGAGGCGCAAATATTTTTCGGCCGCAAATTTATAAGACCGATTTGTTATTCAAACATAAACATGGTTTTTTAATTAAATCTACCAATCAAAAAACGACACGCATTTTTATTGAACACTTCCTATTCAATTCACAAAGTACCTATTATATATTTGTTTATATAAAAAAGTATATTTAAGTACAATCATAAAATTAAATGGAAACACAAAGTAGGCAAAGGCAGGCAAATGCATTGAGTTATACAACACATAAATCAATGGGCAAATGTAAAAATGCTGGAGGCAGGCAGCCCTATCGCATGTTTACGTACCGCACGGCTGTAGGATTTATTTCAAAGATACGGCCGAATTACAATACTGTATAAATAATATTACCGTGACGTAAGCGCATCGGTTGGTAGGTACTCAAATAATATTATGTTTGCGGCGAAATACGGAACGTCGACGACGGCGACAAGCGACAGGGCCACCTCCTACGAACGCATACAGCGTAATGCCGCCCGCACTCTGCGCACGCCCCTTTATCATAGAAGTTACACAATTTTCGGAATTATTTCAATTAAAAAAGAAAAAAGAAATTAAAAATTTAAATAAAACGTGGAGAATATAGATTTTTTAATTATCTATCCATTAGTGTAATCTTCAAATGATTAGAGCGTTGCGTTTAGCAACAGATGCATATAATCAAGAATTTTAGTCATTTTTTAAAAGTTGATTTTAAATGTATTTATAGCACATAAAAATAAATTAGTACGTGGAATGTGATGATAAGATATCGAACATTAATAATGTACTTTTAGATGAAGTTTATTTTTCATAACTAATGAGATAATAGAGTCTGAAAAACGCACTTTCGCAACATTTTGGTCAGGGATACCCCTTAAAGCAATCAGCTGGCATAGTAAACTACACACGGAATTTCGCTGAGTTAGCCATGTCTAATATGAGGCCGACCTGTCACGCCGAGTATGAAAAATTAAGTTATATTTAACTGTATGTAGGTACTACTGGCGGGCAATATAATATGGCGTCCCGACTAAAGATGGAAAACTATGTCTTTTAACAGTTAAACAATTACAAAAATTAACCATTTTTTAAATAAATAAAATCAACCATAATAATTAAAATTATCCGGTCCATTCAAAACAATCGTCGATCGATTTCTTACCTTACCGATTAATATTAATTTAAAAAATATAAATAATTAGCCGGTTGCCGTTTGTGCCATCTAGCGTATTATTTACGTTCCACCTTGAGAGTCAATCAATAGAATGAAGTAGATGACGCTATTAAAATTTTATGCACTGAAGGACTAAAAGAAATATTCTTTTAAAACATCAATACATGTATTCTTTTGATTTATTATATTAAAATTTAGGCGTCACATTAAAAAGGATTGTGACAATTATTTGCTATAAAATTAAATTTATATCTCATATTTTATGCCGCACTTGTGGTTGAAAATTATCATCATATTATTAAATAATAAATCACTTGCGTTAAATATATTATAGGAATAATATTATAGGATTATCCTAGGTCCGAAGAGAGGGGGAGGACACGGTGATTCTCGAATCCGACAATTTGTTCTATCACCGGAAGGGCGACCATCTGTCCCAAGGAGGTATTGGATTTATCGTTCACAAGTCTCTCGTCAACAACGTTGTAAAGATTGGGAGTGTGTCGACGAGGGTCGCGTACCTGATACTCAGAATTACCAAACGGTATTCGCTGAAGGTCGTACAGGTTTACGTACCAACCTCGGTACATCCCGATGAGGAGGTGGAGGAAATGTATGAGGATATCTATAGAGCCATGCATTCCTCCAAAACCAAGAGAAAGCGGCGAGCTGAAGCTAGGGAAATTCGGAGTAGGGCAACGGAACCCTAGGGGCCAGTAGCTGGCCGACTTTATTGGGAAAGAGGGACTCTTTCTGATGAACTCTTTCTTCCAAAAGCGGCCCCACAGGAAGTGGACCTTTTCGAGCCCCGACGGTTCGACAAAAACTTCATTATGACGACCAGACGCCAACTGTTCAGTGATGTCTCAGTGATCGCGAGGGTGAAAACTGGCAGCGATCACCGAATGGTTAGAGGCACACTGAACTTAAACGTTAAGTTGGAGAAGTCTCGTTTAGTGAAGTCAACGCTCCATCCCCCTCGTGCGCTAATCCATAGTGCCGAAAACTTTCAGCTTGAATTACAAAACCGTTTTTAGTGCCTAGAAGACTGCAATACTCGATATGAATGACAAGCTCGTGGAAACTGTCCATGCGGTCGGAGCTAAGTTCTGCAAGACCCGCCGCAAAAGAACACAAAAACTATTCGATTAAACTCTTAATCTCATGGCTGTTAGACGGGCGATGAATCTGAAGTTGTCAGCGGATTTGACAGCGTACAGGCAACTGAACAGACAGATCTCCAAATGCATGCGACAGGACTTACGCAACTTCAATATAGCTCGTATTGAAGAAGCGATTGAGCGGAACCAGGGCTCCGAAGTCTTTGTCAGAGATCTGTCTTCCAGTGAGAGCCAACTGTCAAAGCTGAAGACTGAGTGTGGCAGCATCGTTTCCGGGACACCTGAGATTCTGAGTGAGATTGAAAGGTTCTACGGGCAGCTGTACACAAAATCGTTGGAGCCATACGCAAGTGTGAGTAACAATCCAAGAGCAAGTCTTATCCGACACTATTCCAATGATATCCCGGACGTCAGTCTGAGCGAGACTAGAATGGCTCTCCAGCACCTTAAAAACGGCAAGTCCCCGAGTGAGGATGGAATTACAGCGGAGCTTCTGAAAGCGGGTGGAAAACCGGTACTTGAATTCCTTCAGAAGCTCTTTAATTCCGTCCTTCATGGAGGCACTACTTCCGAGGCGTGGAGCAGAAGTGCGGTGGTCTTGTTCTTAAAGAAAGGTGACAACGCCGTTCCAAAGGCGTTCCAGACCGATATCCCTTTTAAGCCGCGTCTACGTGCTGTTTTCGAGAGTCGCGCAGACTCGACGACTTCCAGTCTCTCGAGCAAGCCGGTTTCCGAAAAGGCTTTAGTACCACAGACCACATACATACCCTTCGGCAAATTGTACAGTAGACTGAAGAGTACAATCTACCACTTTGCATGGCGTATGTGGACTATGAGAAAGCCTTTGATTCCGTCGAAATTTGGGCGGTGCTACAGTCTCTTCAGCGGTGCCAAGCTAACTGTCGGAATATCGAAGCTGAAGTGTTTGTTTGTAGGGCTACGATGGCTATCCGAGTACAGAACCAGAGTACGAAACCTATCCAACTGCAAAGAGGTGTAAGACAGGGTGAATTTATATCCCCGAAACTCTTCACCGCTCCATTGGAAGACGTTTTCAAGCTACTGGACTGGAAAGGATACGGTATTGACATCATTGGCGAGTACATCACTCACCTTCGATTTGCCGACGATATAGTCCTTATGGAAGAATCGCTGAAGGACTTAAGCACTATGCTCAATGAACTCAATAGTACCTCCCAACCGATAGGTCTTAAGATGAACATGGACAAAACAAAGATCATGTAGCGGTTGGGCAGCACTAAGCTCGAAGTTGTTGACGAGTACGTTTACCTGGGACAAATAGTCCGACTAGGTAAGTGCAACTTCAACCGAGAGGTCAATCGACGGATTCAACTCGGCTGGGCAGCGTTCGGGAAATTACGACACATCTTCTCGTCAGGTATACCTCTAAAGCTGAAAACTAAATTGTATAACCAGTGCGTGTTGCCAGTGATGACCTATGGAACCGAGACGTGGTCTTCACTGCTGACCGTATGAGGACGCTTAAAGTCGCTCAGCGAGCTATGGAGAGCGGAATTATTTCTGTTATTCTTTAAGGGTATGCTTATTAAATTTAAGCGAAAACCGATGGGGAAAAAGGTTCTTGAGTGGTAGCCTCGTACCGGTAGGCGATTTCTAGGGTGACCTACCTCTAGATGGAGTGATGACCCTGTAAGACATGCAGGCCTATGTTCAGCAGCAGTGGACTGTAATGATGATGATGATGATTCTTATTAAATATATTATAATTTAAGACAGCATGCTTTACCACGCATAAAGACTTTTCTTTCATACTCTGAACACACTTTATATTAAACCCACATGGCAGCTTGTGGCGAGCCATTATAGTCCACCAAATCTAAGAAATATATTTTGACAGCTGTCAGACTTATTGCACCTCTTATTAGTTTGTGTATTGCACCAAGCATGCCGACCAAAAAAATGGGAACGTACAATATTCGATTCTTCAAAAAATTGATATCGATTATTTAGAGTTAGTAATCATTTATAGTTTGATTTGAATAATACCAGAATAAATTAAAAACAGATAATTTAAGTCACAAGATTTATCAGTTTCTTCGTATTTGTTATTATATTACTTTATTTCGAGGCATAATTACAAAAATTTTAGATTAAAACTAGATTAAAAATAAATTTGTTCAATCACTTTCAGTAGAACTACTTGAGCTGTCGTTGTTTAGATAATTATTATTTGATTTTCAATAATGAAGTGAAACTTAATGTCTTTCAAAGTCATCCATAATCTTTTTTTGTTTTTTTCTGCCACTTTTGCCCAATCAACGTTTTTAACATGGGCACATGCTTCGACGATTATAGAATAAGCAGTCCAAAAAGTTAAAACCGAGTCACAAAATAAGAAGAAAAACACAAAATCACATAATTACGAGATTGAAATTACATAGTGGTTTTTTCAGCGCGGCCTTGTAGGTATACGAGTTTTTTTGCCTACATAAGGGACAATGGCGAAATAATAGGTTATGGAATTAAGGAATCTACTTTAGTCACCATTACAGATGATCAATAAAATAATTTACTATGTATTATCAAATAAAACTTATGGGCTATAGAAAAAATAATCGTACATAATTCGAAACTTCATTGACTAGTTGTTGTAGTTATTACGATTCATCAGTTACGACAGGCAAAGATGTAACTTATAACATACAGCCGAGTTTGACGTGTATTTTATTCAGAAAACTCTTCTATATATATATATACTAATGCGTTCTTTAGGGATTCCCTCTATGCTTGTAACTACCCTATATAAACATATATGAAAACGTAGACAGAGAAACCAATAGAGTAATGATTAGCGTGGCCTCGAGTGGGAAAGGACGATAATGTAGTTTTAGGTTATACTTTTAAACATATTTAGATAAAAAATTTAATTGTTATAAGAACTGAACAGAACAAGATTCACGAATCTTAAGCTGACATACCAATATTTTCTCACTTAAATCAACTTGTAAACTCCTTAGATCGCTACGAACTGTCAAAGTTGTTTAGCAAAGTGTAGTTTGCTGAACAAAAAAACCGGCACGGAGAAAGGGACAAACAATCACACCACTCTGTCCCATTTCTATGCAAGAAGTACGCATAAATCTATCTTTTTCGTGTGCGAATGGGAAAGGAGGCGTCAATTTGTCTGTAGGTTTCTCTGTCTACGTATGAAAATGATATCGACTAGTTGTTGTTGTAACGATTTGCCAGTTAAGGCGTTTTATACCACACAGCCTAGTCTACATCAAACTTTTATTTTGTATTTTGTTTAAACTGGAGTATCTCTAATTCTCGACTTCCTGCAGTAGTATGACCAAAGAAAAAAATGTTCAGGATCTTAAACTATATTTTTACATATTTTGCATTTGCAGATGCAAGAAAAAATATTTAACTAAAATTTATTAGGGAGTTCGCCATTGTCCTTTAAGTTGACAAAGTAAAAAAAAACTTGTTTTATTAATGATTAATGTAATTTAAAGAATATTTTAACGATTACATTAAAAAAATTAATGATTATTTTTGCCGATTATTCGCATATCAATAAATTTTAATCATCCAAACACTACGGTAAGGCACATAGCGACATATCATTGAAACGACGTCAAGTAAAACAGTTGATACTGGTTATTTTTTTAATATTTTGCTTTGTTTGTATAAAAAAAATTAATAACTTAAGTACCTACAATAACGCCTATGCGTCAATCTCGGCGCATCACTATTCCACCGCTCTAACTATGTATCAGTGTCTTTAGAACATCTGGTTACGCTTAGTATAATGGACAATGAGCTCTATAACATACTTAATTACACTCTAAGAATACGGGCCCGTATAATATAACCTGATACACTTCGAAGTGATCGAGCATAAATGTATCTCGTTTTCGCCTATGTAATATCACTAAACTCTAATCTCTACCCTGTACGGTTGGCATTAATAGTGCAGTTTGTGTTATTTAAGATATTCTGAATTTCTTCAGCGGTCTGCATGATAACTGTGGCTCATCTGATATTTTCGTATCGTAGAAACTATCCTCCCGGGTCTAAGCACAACCTGTATCACCCTTGACACCTCAGAGGTTCACATTTAGTAAGTCACTTAGTGTCACCTGAAATCTATTGAGAAAAATTACAGGCAAGTGTTCCGAATAACATACCACTGTAATGACCCAGTATCCTAATCTATCGAGCGTCCCAACCTCATAGCCCAAAATTTTCAACTTCTATCATTGACCTAATATACCTTTTATTGCGTAATGACTGGACAGACAGCGCGTTAAAATGGCCCTAATAACCACTTTATTGGTGCCTGTACCTCCCTGTAAATGGAACGAAGATATAATTATTCCCTCCATCGTCTCGCCCTAGTGCTAGAGTGGGATCCTACTTGCGTAGACACTTTAGACTTCTCGTCTCAGGGTATCTCCCTTAGAACCGGGGCGACATCATTTTTAAAATAGAATTAGGACGACAAACGAGCACACAGTCCACCTGATAATAAGTGGATGCTGTGGCCCATAGACACCCAAATTTATCCTCGATTAAGAATCAAAATACAGATCCGTTGTCACCTTTGACGATTAAGATGGAATGCCTTGTTTCCAGTATAAAGGATCTCCAGTTCTCCACTCTCATCATACGAAACACAGCAGCCTTATGCTGCTATTTTACGCTGGTATTCTGTGAGAGCGTGGACTTTCCCCGGTCGTACGGGCCCATCCGTGCTATAACTATTATAGCTGTAGCGTGGCTCTACCAAGTATAAAAGAAACTGAAAGATGACTACATATTTGTGCCCCTTGAGGTAGAGATCATCGATCCGTAGGGTCCATGTGCAGTGAACTTCCAACAGGAACTGTATCCGCGACTTGTCGCAGCCGCTTATCACCAGTCCTTTTTTCAGAGGGAGATCTTAGGCTTTTTATTAAGTTGGTAAATATTGTATATGTACGTTTTAGTTTCATAAAAATAAAGTTGAAATTTTCAGGAAGCTTGAATTATGTTTCTTAGCGCTTCCGTAAAACTAAGGTATACCTATAGTCCTTCCTCGGCTTTAATATGAGGCAGCCTTTTTTACATGGGGTATTTCCCCATGTAAATTTCCCCAGGAGAAATGCCTACGCATACCCGATTCACTGGGTCAAGGACGGGTTATGTCGGACTCGCACAGTCGGTGTATATAAACCCATAGTGTTCCACCTTCATCGCATATTGGCAGGGCCACGGGAACGCTTTCGCACACATTCGCAGCCCCACCAGTGCTGGCCGTCCCATGGCGGCCCCTCCTCGGGAGAGGAGCACTCATCCCCCATCTCCTTATCAGGTAAGGGGCACCATAACGCATGACAGCCTCGAACTTCACATGCGCAACAAACGCCCCCGTGTCCGATGTGCGAAGGCCTCTGGGCCAGGAAAAACGAGCACTCAGAAGCACTAGCCTTCCTGACCCCAACAGCGGATCTATGTCTCCAGTCTATGACTCCGCCGCCAACCAAGATTCGGCTGCGGAGGGTAGGGTAGGGTAGGGTAGAGCGGCGCCTCGCAATATCGACACTTCTCTCCCCCGCAATCCCACCACCACCGCATCAATTAACGTTGCCGCCTCGTTAGGGCGAGTGGGGCATCGCCATACCACATACCAACACTCCTCTTTCTCCGCGACTCCACCTCGACTGCAGCTGTAGGGGAAGAGGGCACCCCTCTCGCCACAGCCCACCAATACACATCCGAAGTGGGCTAGCCAAACCCACTCGGAGTGGCCTCTTCGGGCCAGCCATGTGGGTTATACAATAAAAGGCCATACAATAAAAGGGGGGGGGGGGAGGTAATATGAGGCAGCCTAGCTTAGTAGTTTTCGTCCGCTCACTTTGATTCGCAACATAATTTTTAGTTTCAAGAATAATGTTTTCTTATGTTTACGTGAACACTACACACTGAATGAAACTAGTTTTACGGATTTGTTATTGTTTATTAACTAATTTTATATTCCCGACGTCTCGAGTAGATACCTTACAGCACCCATTGTCACAGTGGGAGTGAGATGTTCGACGTTACAATGTTATTATCTATGGCGTAGCTATGTCATCAAGGGCCCCGGGCCAAAAATGAAATTGGAGCCCTATTCAAACTAAACTAAATATTTTAAAGGTGCAAAACTATTTCATCATCAGTTTATCCCCCCCCCCCCGCAAGACACAATTAAGCAAAGATATATATACAAAGATATATATATATATACATTTGTTCAAACTTAATGGCGGCTCGGAACATCGTACGTTCCGATGCGCAGAACGCAATTTTTGGGTATCAGCGGGATGTAGAGGGACGTGGTGGCGGGGCACATCCCCGCGCGCGCTGCCGCGCGCCCTCTGTCTCATACGCATTCACGCGACGCGTTTGCTTTTAGTGTTGAGTTACGTACACTCCTGCTTACGTACAGTTGAGCCCATAATTTGTTACTGTT
The DNA here is from genome assembly GCA_036936625.1 of Parnassius smintheus behrii. Lineage (NCBI taxonomy): Eukaryota > Metazoa > Arthropoda > Insecta > Lepidoptera > Papilionidae > Parnassius > Parnassius smintheus. Next base: position 27,975,923 of record JAUPFT010000010.1, on the reverse strand, counting down.
TGCTAATTGTTTTGTTACGTTTTTTTGTTTGTTTTTGTTCCGTTACGTTTTAATTGTTATTGACTGTTTTGTTTTCATCGGTGTGTTACACACATTAAGTTTTAGACTGTTGTTGGTTGTGGGAAAGTACTTTTATTATTTTGTTTAAATATGCGTCGCGGACGATACAAAGTGATCAAGATAGAGGAAGAGTACAAAAAAAGTGACGTTGTCGTTGATAGATTGACGGACGAATTTATAATCCATGTCAGCGACGATGAATCAGATACCGAGTCTGAGGACGAATCAGATTCCAGAGAAGACGAAGGAAGTGATGTTTCCATGGAAGCTCCTTCCACAAGCAAAGACGTTTTTATGCCTTTAACTTAAAATGAAAATAAAAACTTTATATATTATTTATAAAATCTGTTTTATTTTTAACTGACTTCAAAAAGGATGAGGTTCTTAATTCATCTGTATTTTTCTTCCTTGAACCCTCCTCATACTTGCTAACTGACATTTATGTACTATATGTACAGAACTTAAAACACAACACTTTCAGTTATTAAAATAATTAAATTGAGCCTAAATTTTTGTCAACTTGACTGTACCTGCGCGCACCTGCACTCGCAGCTAACTTCCGAACCGCCATTAAGTTTGAATCGAATAATACTTACTCCGAAGAACATTGTTTGTAACGCAGCAGATAGTATTAAATCATATTTTCTAATAATGTTATAAATTTATAATATTTGTACCGCCTTACAATACCATGTTTCTAAGCAAATAAAGAAATTATTAGGTATAAATGAGAAAGTTTGTATGTTTGTTACACTTTTACGTAAAAACTACTGAATGGATTTAGATAAAATATTGCACATGAAGTCATGAATGGAGCTCGCAACCTGGGTAGGACATTTCTATAAAAGGATCCTGTGTGTGTGATGTTTGGTGATGAGGTGGGATAAAATTTTGGGTTTCAGTTCGAGTCGTCCGTGTTCGAGATTTGATCAGTGGCCAAAAATATAGCACTACCCCGTCTAGCCCTACGCCACTGGTTATCATAGTTAAACATAGGCACCTACAATTCAAAATTATTAAGTTTTGGTCCAATTTACGCAGAATGGGCTTATAATATCTTGGAATCTTGCAGTTATATGCTTGGGTTGCGATTTAATTTTATAAATTTTAAGATCCGAAGAAGAAAACAGCACCGGAAATCTTCTCTATTGAAATAAGTATTTATTTGATTTCAACAGTTTTTTATGATAACCAATTATTATCTTTATATTTTGAAGCTATTTTTTTCTAAATTAACTACAAAATATAAAGATAATAACAAAGGCGTTTTATTAACAAACTTAGATGAATAATTAAGTAATGCAATCATTTTTGTATTTTAAAAATACTAAAATAACCATATACAAGTAAAAATCTGTTTATATAAGTAGTCTCTTTAAGCATGCTATTATCGGATATGATTCGTTTTAAAGTGGAGTATTATCAAACCGTTTTGGAAGCTGAAGGTCAAATAAATAAATTCATTTTCGTAGCGAACACTAAAGTGGTTGAACTGATACACGTTACGGAATACTGTTTACCATCTATACAATTGTATTTTTGAAACCTTTATTCAATTTGAGTGTTAAAATTTTAAAATGTTGAAAAGTTTTAGGTAAGTTTGTAATTCTTTCACCGTGCTCGGTAATACAAATAAATTTTGTTGCTTCATGTAAATATAATCATCAGAACATTTTCGTTCATTGACGTAATGAAAATCATCAAGTCTAATAATTGTGTATTGTATAGAATTGACTACATGTGAAACTTTTGTTTTAGATATATTTATTACAGAAGATATTCAAATGCTCCAAAGCCATTTGATACTATACCTGGTTTATCATCCTTACCTTTTTTGGGTCCAGTACACCATTTTATGCCTGTAATAGGTTTGTATTAGACGAAATGGTACAGATATCATTAGTTATATAATTATATATTTGTAGTACCTACTTTATCTGTGGTGAAAAATATGTCCATTGTGTTCTAGAACAATATCCTGTACATACTGTAAAACTTATTACTTTATTATCCTCCTTATTTTTGTATTTTTCATAAAATTGAAAAAAGAAACCGTAAAAAAACCATTTTATGATATCCTCACATTTTGGAGAATTCCCTCGGCGTCGACATACCGAATGAGGTTCAGTTTCGCAGTCCAAGGAAAGGCTAAATCGGCTTCGAAAAAGTTTGGCGCGCTTACTATTTCATGCCTAGAGATATGCCATAGAGTGGAATAGTATTTCATGCCGGTACTACACCGCTTGCAACTTTACAAGGGCCAAGTTCAGCCTCACACGGAATACTGTTCTTATCTTTGGGCCCCTTGATCGCATCTAGCCCTGAGCGGCTCGAATCATCGACGATCGAAGTCTTTCTGATGGGCTTGACTCTCCGGCACTGCGAACAGATATTGCATCCCTATGCATATTCTATTGCAACAATCGAGTACTTACTCAGAGGTATTCGGACTAATTCCACCAGACAAAATTCACCAACACACATCATTTAAAAACAAGACTCGCGTTTCCCCTTCAAACCATCCGAATGATTCGCGGTCCACCCCTATGCGATTAAAGAGCTTTTAACTCGCGCAACTTCTTTGTGAAAAAGTTACCACCGGCGATTTTTCCGGGCCGACACAACTAAGGGACTTTAAAGAAATTTATTCTCTTTCTTTTAAATGCCGGCAACGCAACTGCAATTTCTTGGTGTTGCAGTTTTTCATGGGCGGCTTTAATCACTTGTCATCAGGTGAGCTGCATACTGGTTTGCCTCCTATTATATATTCCCAGTGTAAGGTTTTGTATCTGTATACAAAGTGCCCAACGAAAACCGAGTCTCTACCCTTGCCATACGTCACCAATTTATAATAATATTATTAAGTATATTGTTATTAGGGGTTAAGTGCGAAATTGCGGTTGTATATTGAAAAATTCAAACACCTTTTTTAAATAAAATATATTTATTTAATCAAAGTAGGTATTTACCCTCATTATTATTTAAACATTTCTGTCGTTTGTGATAAAATACTAAGGATCTAGATACTACAGTCTTTAAAGGAATTTTTTACTGCTTCCTTAGGACAAAACTTATTCCCTGGCAGGAAATTGTTCATGTTGTGAAAAATGGCAGTCGGTTGTGGCTAGATCCCCACGTTTCGAATTCGCCCGAAATTTACAGCACATCAGTTCATCATCATCGGAACATTTCAGCACATCAGTTATCAGAGACAGTAGGTTGATAGTATCAGGTTACCGCACTTGTACTACGCATTTGCAAACTTTTTTGTTGTACATAATTAACAATAAACAAATATGGCTTATTTAATTTATCGCAATCATCACTTTTGTCACACTGAATCGCGATCGTAGTACGATATATTTGGCGTCTTTGATGCTGTTGTTGTCGCCGATGCGGGTATATTTACGGCATGATCTAACTATACTGTCATCCATCGGAGGTCAAGAGCTCATGAAGTCTAATAAGCATTTGTCCATCGCATTTCACAATATCAATAAAAGGAAAAGTGGGTGAAAGGCTTTTTTACTCCGCCAGCACATAGCAAATATTGTATTGATATTTTATAGGCTAATCAGTAATTTGTTTCACATATTTACGTAGGTATTCTCGATTTTAGGATCGATTGGTCCGTCGGCAAATTTTTATGATTTAGCCCAGCATCTATATCAAAAGTTTGGAAACATAGTCAAACTCAATGGTATATTTGCTAGGGCTAATATGGTTTTATTGTTTGAGCCGAAGGATTTCGATCAGGTACATTAATTATGTTTTCAAGAAACTTTTGTATAAAAATAAAATTCAAAACTGTATAATAATAAATTTTTCAGGTTTACAGAGCTGAAGAAACAGCCCCATTGCGGCCAGGGTTTGATACATTGGTATACTATCAAAAAGAGTTACGAAGAGATATGTATAATGGGGTCTATGGACTAACTACGGCGTAAGTTTTCACGTCAGAGGAACATAAAACTTTTAAAAATCGTTTAAATTTTAAAAAAAGGACAAATTTGAAATATTGCTGTAGGTAAGGTTAAGGTTAATTACAATTTATAATATAAAATGTCTGGTCACCTTTAGACCACGGGACACATACGACACACCGGCAGTGAAAAATACCAAAGTTAAAATTTAACAACAAAAAAATTTATAAAATAAATTTATTCAATTAAATATATTATATTAAAATTTTAGCTGTGGTGTAAATTGTTAGGTATTTTCACAAAATAGTAATATTATAAATAATAAAGCAATAATCATAAAATTAGATAGAGTGAAGATCTGGCAAGACACGCAGGAAGTCTATGGAATCAGGTGGCTCAGGACCGTGTTTTGTGACATTCCTTGGGGAGGCCTATGTTCAGCAGTGGACTTGTGAATTTAGGATGATTTATGCCAGACCGTGAAAAGCACAAGTCGCGTCAGTGAACCTACGAGCTACGCGTTCTTATATCATACAGTGTTCACGGATCACGGAATTAAAACGATACATCTGAGTATACAGATTCAATCATAATATTGTAAATTATTTTAGGTAAAAGTTCATAATTAAGTTGCACTGAGCGTAAAATTACCTTGAATTGTTCTCGGTTTTTAAATTTGTTTTAAATATTGTTTGGGGCAAAGATTTAAATAGTTAGTTGCGCCTTCACCTTAAAAACTGTGGCATTATTTTTGGATGTGTTCGTTTGCAAGACGCTGACGCGCGCACACTTATGCAATAGTGTCATCTCTTATTATCTTACAGAAATTGTGTATACTACTTTCTCTGTCGCACAAATGAGCACTAATTGTGAATGAGTAAGCTCACTCATTTGAAAATGGACACATTTTGGTGTGGTCATACTATGGTAAGGGCGCATCTAACTATTTAAATCTTTGGTTTGGGGTGTATTTGCATAGTAAACCTTAGATCAATAAAGCCTATACTTTTCTATAATCGAGGACGTATATTGTGCAATACAACGCTATTAATAAATGTTGTGACATCATAAGTATATAACATGTCTGATTTGTGCCCGTTAATTTAACGAGCTTAACTTGGATATTTTATCGTGATCATCATTACAGTCACTTGCTGAACTCTCTCTGAATCCACTGCTGCACATAGGCTTATCCCATAAATTGTTACAAAGTACGGTTCTGAGTCATTTGCATCATCGACTTACTACATCTACGTTTTACTACACGTGCTCGCTAAATAAGTCGTTTGATAGTACGAAACTGCCAATCGAAACCCTTTATTCTCTATTGGTTGCCAATTATTCAACCCCTGTGGCTTTTGCATTAACCAAAATGGAGCAATAATCATTTGTAGTCCACGTTTGGTTGTTAGGGTTGACTTGACAACTAATCTCGAATTACCATTGTTGTTTTTTTTATAGAATAGGATGACAAACAAGCACCCAGTTCACGTGATGGTAAGTGGATGCCGTGGCCTATAGACATCTACATTTAACCTCGATTACGAATCAAAATGCGATGTGTTGTCACCCGTGAGAACTTAGATGAATACCTCGTTTCCAGTAAAAACAGTCTCCGGTTCTCTACACTCATCATACGAAACACAGCAGCTTTGAGCTGCTGGTTTACGTATTATGTGAGAGCGTGATACTACCCCGGTTGAGCCGACCCATTCGTGTACAACTATAATATAGCTGTAGCGTGGCTCTACCACGTAAAAACATTACTTTACTTACTCTGTTGCCTTTATTTATAGGATAGAGTGACAAACCAGCACACAGTCCACTTGATGGTAAGTGGTTGTTGCGGCCCATAGACATCTACATCTTTCCTCGATTACAAATCAAAATGCAGATGCGTTGTCACCCGTGAGGACTAAGATGGTTATGCCTATTTTCCAGTAAAAAGGGTCTCCGGTTCTCTACACTCACCATACGAAACACAGCAGCATTAAGCTACTATTTTACGCTGGTATTCTGTAACACTGCCACTTCATTGCGGTAGATTACCTTAAATCTTATTACTTCTACGTATACGACGTAATAAGTTCCGTTTTTCCTTCGAAAATATACGCCAAGTTAATTACTAACCTACCAAACGGTATGTAACTATTACGTGTTGCACCACAAATCAGTCAAGTCTCGATTTGAAAAATGCTAAGAAGCCATCTTGTTAAATAAGAATCGTAACAGAAAAAGATCCATGTGATTATTTATCTAAGGATTAATATATAAAATGTATGATATGTTCTGAGGAAATCCTCTACACAATAAATATTAGAAATAAGGAAAGGATTTTGATACTGTAGCCTAGGCATAATGAGATCGTAGAGTGAGAGATAGCGTGTTCTGTTCTATTCAGGCTGAGAATGCAAATGCTACTCGATTGCTACTCTGGTTCACCCATATATTTGAGCAATATTGCTATTATTCCGTACTACCTGTGCGGTTAAAGAATGGGATTGAAAATAGCCGGTTAAAGAATGGGATTGAAAATAGCGTCGCATCTATTCATCTCTCACTCGCACACTGTCGCTATCTATAATCACACTCACTCATAGACTACAAAAAATACGTTGCAATATGCGTTTTCGTACTTTCTGTAACTACAGTCCAACTTGTCATTGAAATCAATGATAACAAAATGACATAAACAAAAAAAATCAGTCCGGTTTAGCTAATAGTGATAAATGGTAATACTACGACGTTATTGCTTGTATGTGTGCTCCCGGCGACGCATATTGTCGTAAAAAGTTCTATGATACAGATTAATACTTTATCTGAAAAATTTAAGAGACTTTATAAAATAGACATATTGATAAGATAAAACAAATGGTCCTTAATGATTATCTTAAGTCTAAATAACGCCACATTAATAGATCCCCCACCCAAGCGAAGTCAGAAGAGGTCGTTTAACATTTACCTACTTTCGTATATAATTATTTTCAAATATTTTCCTATGAACCGGAAATATAACTACTGTGCATGTTGACATTACTTACGGGCTCGATGAGCCTCCATTTTTTATCCCTACGGACTGTAATAACTTACAACACGTACGAATTAACTTGAGACTCCGCTGGAATGCGACCCCCTTCCCGACTCCCCGCACCGCGCGCTCAGTACCGATAGCATTTTTGTTACGGATACGCGTCTCGACTCTAGTTCGATATTTTTGATAATTGTTTGTTGTTTGGTTTGGAATTTTGTTGACGGAGGGGAAGAATCCAGCTCAGAGAGTGAAAGTGAGGACGATCTAATGGACGGAATAGAACCGATCGTATACAGTGACAATGAATAATAAGTATTATAATAAATCCTTATTAATATTCCTTACTTCTATTCCTTGATTTTACATAGTTCAGGCCAACTTAAACCTCCCCGAAAAATACCGCCCCGGTACAATTTAAGAATTACCTATCCTGCAAGCCAAGCATGTCAAATCAGATAGGTACTTCTAACTTTACGAATAAAAATAATTTGACATTTATACTAGAAAGAACTGGAATTGTTTTCGCCCGAAGAAATGAAATAGAGATGAGACATACTTGCAAAATTTAATACCAGGGCTTTTACGTAAGAGTATGGAAAAATACCAGGGTCGAAAACCAGGTTCTAAAAATACTTAAAAGTATTTGTTGATGCGAGCGACGTGTCCAGCCGCGGTGTCAAAATTTGAAAATACTTGCATAGGAATTCGACCCGTATTGCATGTTATCCTATTATGAATACGGAGCAAAGTCGTATAAATAAAAAAAACTTTGAAGTTCAAAGTATTTTTTATTCACAAATACGATTGAGTTTCTTATTTCTATTAAGATATGGATTATTTTCCTATGCAAGTATTTTCACGTATAGTGTTCAAGTTATTCGAGCATCTGTCTTACAACATGTACTTTCATACTTGCAAGTATTTTTTGCTCGCGCCGTATTGTTAATGTCAATATAATAATATGAATGACTAGTTCGAGTATTAGGTGGTGCGTCAGTTTGCAGTGGAGTATTGGAAATTGTAAATTGTGTACTTTGTAAAGCATGCGCCGGTACCTCTTGCTCCATTCTCATTAAATTAACAGATATATGTTTTCTCTGTACATGTTTGGTAAGGTTTGATACTCCAGATTTGTACGATATAATTACTTTACACATCTTGCATTCGGCTTTATTTTCTCCCTTGTCCAAAAAATTATCCCACGCCAAACTTTTTTTAGGAGCCATACTTATGGATTTGTATGTACGAAGATCTATTTACTATTCACAACAAGAACCTATGATCTATACACAAAAAACACTATTTACACACTATTATTTACAGTTTAAACATCGTCATTTCCAACTAATGAACACAATAATGTTCAGTTTTATTTATTTACGTACGTAATATATAAAATACGTTTATTAATTAATGTTTAACATTAATTAAAAAAAACTTTAAAAATTAATATTCAATAAACACGCAAAATAACTTTAAAAATTAGGTCACGGTCAGTAGGTTACGTACTCAGTTCACAATAACAACTGAATTTACAAAAAATCGAAACAAAACTTTTACTTCCTCGAACATAAACATAATTCTCTTATTTACGAATAAATAAAATACACGCAATAATGTCTCTTTTGTATACAGATATAAGGGTGAATGGTGCAAAATAGTCAAAAGAAATTTTATGAATAGCATGTTTAGGCAATTATGCCCCTTAATTAGTTTCGTTTTAGTTAGCTTATTTGATTGACAAGTTCCCGATCCGATCGGATGGCATGTGCATTAAGTACCTATACAGATTTCCGTTCAAGCATTCGGCCTTCGTCGGAAATACTAGGGCTCGACAACCTACTCTCTGCGAGTCCCTCCCGCCAACGCGTCGAGCGAACCCCGCGTTGCTTTCGGTGTCAAAATTTGGAAATACTTTAAAATACTTGCATAGGAATACGACCCGTATTCCATGTTATCCTACTATGAACAAGGAGTGAAATGATGATGAAAGTCGTATAAATAAAAAAATACTTTGAAGTTCAAAGTATTTTTTATTCAAAAATACGATTGAGTTTCTTATTCCTATTAAGATATGGATCAATTTCCTATGCAAGTATTTTCATGTGTTGTGTTCAAGTTTTTCAAGTATCTGACTTACAACACATACCTACTTTCATACTTGCAAGTATTTTTTGCCCGTACCAGGGCGCCGTACTTTGAAGCGAAAACCTGGTTTTAAAACCTGGTAGCGTAAATACGTCTCATCAGTAAAATGAAACATATTAACAGTCTTCACACCAAAAAATATATTCACCACAAAACTTTTCTGGTATCTAATACATACTACATAGTTTACGCCATGAATATAATACGTTGAACGCTGAATTTTTAAAACAAGGCATTAATAAGATGTATGGCATAAAAGCTAGTATAAAAGGAAATATTTTCCAGTAACGACTTTATTTTACGTTATAAAACATTCATGAAATACTATAGTATACAATCAGAGTTAAATACAAGATGGGTAACACACAATATTTTTTTATAGACTAAGGGTGACAAACGAGCACAGTCCACCTGATGGTAAGTGGATGCTGTCGCCCATAGACATCTACATTTAACCACGATTAAGAATCAAATACTAATATAATAGAGAACGTGGTCCTTCCCCACTCGAGCCGACTCATAATATAGCTGCAGCATGGCTCCACCACATATGAATTAAACCAACAGAAGCACTATCCAATACCGCGAAATCCACCAACAGCGTTGGGACACAGGACAACCTCTCGTAATAGAATCTTCCTACATTTGTAAAGAACATGCTACAACAGATAGAGTCACGGCTCCAAACTGCTATAAAGCTGCTCGAACGAGAAAGAGAGGCGTTTATGAGAGATACTCTCTGTTCTTTTTATTTTATTTACCATCTTTTGTTATAAGACATAAATTTTGCGTTTTTTTTTAGAATAAGCGAATATTATATTAAAGAAGCCAAGAAAAAAATTGATGAACGGAAACACAGTATACCAGAGGAAGATAAGAGTATCATAGAGAAACTGTTGGCAATTGATGAAAAAGTTGCCGTTATGATGGCAAATGAAATGCTTTTAGCTGGTATTGACACGGTTGGTACACTGAACTTCGTAGAATAAAATAGTAGATCAAACCAAACACTTCTAAGGTCTTAGAATGTATATTCTCATAAGAATATACATTCACTTATATGAGAATAGTTTTCAAAAAATTACAATATTTTGTGAGTAATTGCACAATTATAAGCTAATTAACAAAATATTTTTTATCAAATGTTTTTTCGGTAGTAACTTAACTGTTTGTTTGATACTCGAGCTGGAATACAAGTTAACATTGGTAACAAAGATCAAGCACGACTGGAAGTGGCTCATATTATTACGATGTGTGAAATGTGTTTATTATATTATGTTTTTTAAAAGTAGATATTTTCTTAGACTTTTTTATTGTTACTTAGTATGTATATCTTTATTTGGTATTTCGCGTACTAATATACAACTATAATGTAGGCATGTTTTAGTAATATTCATTAATTTTCGTTTCGTTAACGTTTCTTTATAAAGTGTAGGTGTTGACGATAGTAGTAATTGAAACATATTTCTCATAATTTATTTTGTACGTTTTGCAATTAACTTGTATTTTTTTACAAGCAGTGCCCCAAACTACTATTAAGTAATTAATATGCGGTTTTATCAATAAATTATAGAATAAATAGCGTACTTGAAGAGGTAAGCTGTAAATAATACCTACCTCGTAATGCTCGAATGAGGTATGTTAGTTTTGCTTTAACTTTTCTTGATCTACTTTATTAATTATTTGATGGTTTATTTTCAATGGTGTTTTTTTACTTTAGTATTATGTTTATTAGTTTGTTATGTTTATGGAATTTTTAGAAAATATAATATTTTTGGACCATGATTATAAAAGAATTATTATGCACAGATTTTAAAAAACTTGTACGCTATAAATATTTTTTCTTTATATGTTGAAAAGGTGAGTATCTAATTCCACAAAACTTCAGTCATTAGAAAAGTACAAGCAAATTTTGAATTAACATGATATCTAAAGTATAAGCAAACAGATCATGATAGAGTTCTCTGCTTTTGTACTCCGAAACGTAGAACGAGACATACACCTTTGTTTGCGGTTGTTAAGACAAAGACAAACTATGCACAAAACTCTCTGGTGAATCGTTTACAAAAAGTTTATAATAAAAGATTCCACTCAGTTGATATTTTCCATTCCAGTAAGGATAAGTTTAAGAAGGATGTCTTGAAACTTCTGATGTAGTGAGTTTAGGTAACTCATTAACTCATACACACACACACACACACACACACACACACACACACACACACACACACACACACACACGCACACACGCACGCACGCATGCACGCACACACACACACACACACACACACACACACACACACACACACACACACACACACACACACACATGCCCGCGTGCGAGGGAGGCGCATACGAGCATTATGTATCTTGAAAATCTTTTAATTTTCTTGTAATGTTTTCTAGATGTATAAAAATATATATTTTTAGTCCTAACTACTTTGCCTTCAACATGTCCGTTATAAATTGAAAATACTATTTAAATAATGTAAATCCGTTTTTGGCTATAATTTAAGATCATAAGATGTACGTACGATATAACAAAGAGCTGTGGATTTTGTTTGAAATAAAAATAAAAAAATAAAATAAAAATAAAATCATGTATTATCACAGATTTTATTAATCATATAAATTCTTATAAAACGTTAAATTAAATTTTTTAGGTAGCTTTTACAACTATTGGCCTGCTTTACAATTTGGCGACTAATCCAATAGCACAAGAAAGACTACGCATGGAATTGCAATCTGATCAATCTAACAAACCATATCTTAGAGCGTGTCTCAAAGAATCAATGAGATTATATCCTGTACTGCCTGCAAATTTACGACGGACTTCCAAAGAACATGTGGTGGCTGGATATCACATTCCAAAAGGGGTGAGATTTAAGTCCTTAATTTTAATATTAGACTTTACAAGATGTCTTCAATTGAGTTTAGGACAAAGCTAACAGTTCAAGAGGTTCTCACCAGAGAACATCGGAGCATCATACGGATGACCTCTGTTTATAATTATTATTCACCTCTTTACTTTGGTTAGTGTCGATAGACTGCAGCAGCCACTCACCACCAGGTTGACTGTAAATTCACTCGTCAATTTCATTTTATAAAAAGCGGCCAAGAGCGTGTCGGGCCACGCTCAGTGTAGGGTTCCGTAGTTTCCCGTCCGTCACAATAAGTGTTCCCACTTATGAGTTTGTACAAAAACTGTTGTTTCCATTCAAGTTCAAAATAATTTTCCTAGAAAGTCCTTATAAAGTTCTACTTTCCAGATTTTTTTCATATTTTCTAAACTTATGGTTCAAAAGTTAGAGCGGGGGGGGGGGGGACACACATTGTTTTTTACTTTTGGAGCGATTATTTCCGAAATTATTGACATTATCAAAAAATGATTTTAGTAAACCCCTATTCATTTTTAAATACCTTTCCAACAATATATCACACGTTAGGGTTGAAATTAAAAAAAAATCACTTCCCACTAAACTATATAGGGGGGCTACCCTAATAAAACATTTTTTCCAATTTTTATTTTACTACTTTGTCGGCGTGATTGATACACATATTGGTACCAAATTTCAGCTTTCTAGTGCTAACTGTCACAGAGATTAAGCGAGGACCGACAGACGGACAGACAGACATGGCGAAACTATAAGGGTTCCTAGTTGACTACGGAACCCTAAAAAAATAAGATAGTGTGTAAAATTAGAAAGATGAGGCTTCTGTCTTGCATTATAGAAATAAACGGGTTAACTAAAAGATTTGCTAGTTACAAGCCTATATAATATGTCCTACTGCTGGGCATAGGTCTCCCTTCATTTGTTTTCTTGAGTCTGTGAGCATGAAGACCGCGTTACGATCCTTGTTTCTATTTTTAAGTTCTAATCAGAGACAATATTTGTTCAAAATAAGAAATTATTGGTTATCTAGTTTAGAATTTTCGATTATCCTTGTATTTTAAAAACAGTCAATATCATCGATTGCTTTATAAGTGTTATACACTACGAGCACTTAGCCCTATAGAGAAGTAATACATGCGAATTTAAAAGAAAACAATTTTGTCAACTAGTTGCGGCGCGGGGGGAGCTGTGATCGCTGCGAAGTACTCCGAACTATTCCGAAGAGATTCCGAACACAATCGCTAGGGCGTGCATTGTAATGAATTTATGCTTTCTATCGATATTGACAAATTTTTTCGCTTTTTTAATACACACTTTCAGTATCAGTAACTAGCTTTCGACTGACTTAAATTTTCCTGTACAACTAAGAAATGCAATTTTAAATGTACTAACTTTTCAGGCAGTATACTCAGGTAAAATATAAATGCCAACTTTAAAAAACTTTAAAAATTCAAGATTAAATTAAAGGAGTTTAAAATAAACTTTTAGTGATTTGTTGAACTTTAACATAAAAATTAAAATATTTAATTCGTGGTAGAGCCATGCTGCAGTTATATTAGTAGTATAGTTGTACCATGAATGAGTCGGCTCGACCGGGGAAGGACCAAGCTCTCACAGAATACCGGCATAAAATAGTAGCTTTATGCTGTGTTTCGTATGGGTGAGTGTAGAGAACCGGCGACCCTTTTTACTGGAAACGAGGCGTTCCATTCCCCATGGGTGACAGACAACATATCTGCATTTAGATTCGTAATCGAGGATAGATGTAGATGTCTATGGGCCACAGCAACCACTTACCATCATGTGTACTGTGTGCTCGTTTGTTACCCTATCCTATAAAAAAGGCCCCGGAGATACGCAAGATAGTTCGGCTCAAGGTCGAGGCACAACGAGGCAGTGCGGAGAGATTGAAAAGAGATTAAAAAAGATTTTCATGATTATTTATTATATTTATTTTATTAAGTGCTATTATTGATTTTTAAAATGAATTAATTTTGTATATATTCTCCTAACTGCACATTTTCCTTCCAATTTTTGATTTTTAAGTATAAATGTCATTCATGTCAATATATTTCTTCATTATACTTTTCGTTAAATCAATAATATGATTGGTTTCTTCGGCGTAAAATTGATGATGTATATACTCCAGGAATAATTGTTCTTCTGTAAAGCTGCTAAGAGCTTTATGAGTCAACAGTTCAGCGGTGATTTTTCTTTTAGAGTCACTATTAATAAAATCTTTCTTGATTACGGACTCGCAACGCCGACATATTTTAACGACCATTTGTGAGGGATAAATTAACCCTCCATTATTTTTGTAGAATATGAGACTCTTTTTATTTCATTTTAATGACACTAAAGCCTTTATACAGGTATTGCATCTGAGGCAAAAACAGCGTAGGTACTGCACTTCTCTTTAGTCGCCGCTTCTTGTTTTTCATCAAAAAACAATTCTCAGTAAAATGTTTTGAGCACATGACGCTATATTTTGATGGAAACCAATTTACTCTTTTTGTAACGTTTATCCATTTGTTTTTCATATTACCATCTTTTGGAAACCTATAGGGAAAAAATCATACAGTTTTATTAAAATAATACTGTTATCGTACTTATCCAAAGGTCATACAGGAAAAGAATAATTATAATTAATATAAACAACGATATCTAAATACAATAATCATTTTGTAGATAATTATCGACAATACGAAATAAATATACCGCACTGCACTACTCATTAGCGTCACGAGGCTAATTATGATAAGGAGAGATAGACATACATGTTTGCAGTAAATGCAAAAAGGACGGGGAGTGACGCGTGACGAAAACGTCCAGTTTAACTTGACCCTCGTTGCATAATAAAAATGTTGAAAATATTTTGGTAAAATAAAGAAATGTACTTACCGATGAAAAGTAATATTGTTTGTTGTTACACTACATGTTTTACTGTTGTTTCCGCGCTATTTAACGGCAAAAAAGACATGATGCCGTAACTTGATTTTAATTTATATTTTAAATGTAAGCCGTCTCTTCGGTTCTAGTTTTTGGTCGCTACTGGCGGGAGACAAAAGTGTTCCGAAATATACTCAGCGGCACAATTAACCGCCCACCTTGATTTTTTACGATTTTGGTTAAAAAAAAAAATGTGGCCTTACTTGCGAATGTTATTTTATAACGTAGGTATATTGAAGTAAAATGAAGGATAATATTGTTTTTAATTATTACGTTTATTTATAAAAATGTCTGAAAAACACTTTGACCGTAAATTAACAAATGTGATGAAATGGCTTAAAAATAAAAAATCTGCTGAATAAATGAATTCTAATAGTGCGTATTTCCACCTCTAGCCCTCATGACTTCCATCAAACGGTTTGGCATGCTGTCGATGACATCTTTGATCTGTTGTTGTGGAATGTTCTGCCACTCCTCAATCACGGATTGTTTTAATTCATCTATGGTGGTTGGAGCTGGTATGCGGCTTCGAACACGTCTTTTTAAATTGTCCCATATGTGTTCAATAGGATTTAAATCTGGGCTCCGGGATGGCCATGTTAATTTTCGAATGCCGACGGTATCCAGGTGGTACGCGGTAACAACTCTAGCAACGTGGGGGCGAGCGTTGTCCTGCATTAATAAAAAATCTTCACCAATAAATGGAGCAAATGGCATTACATGAGGTTCCAATACTTCTGTTACATACCTCTGAGCATTTATTCTACCTCTTTCGAAGATAACCAAGTCGGTGCGTGCTTCGTAAGTAATGCCGCCCCATATCATGATAGAGCCACCTTGGTAACCTACTGTTTCCACAACAGTACATGGTGCAAACCTTTCATTCTTGCGTCTGTATACACGCTGGCGACCGTCAGGACCGTGCAAGCATATTCTTGTCTCGTCAGTAAACATAACATTCTTCCATTGTTCCATATTCCATTCGGCGTGCTCTCGGGAAAAACGAAGTCTTTCTCTCCGGTGGCCTACGAGCAATTGTGGCACTCGAGATGGTCGAAAAGCTCCAAGGGCATTCTCTCCTAGTCTTCTTCTCACTGTTCTTTCACTCACTTGAACATTGCGAACCTCACGAAGTCGGTTTCGTGCCTCAACAACTGTAGTGAACCGATTTCTTAGAACATTGGTCACAAGAAATCGGTCGTCACGAGCGGAGGTGCATCTTTTTCGGCCCTGTCCTGGTCTTCGCTCATAAGAGCCAGTTTCCCGAAACCGTTTCACTGCATCCCTTAAGGTGGTACGTGCGACACCAAGCTTCCGCGCCACGTAACGCTGACTAAACCCTTCGTCGAAAAGAGCGACGGCTCTCGCCACTGAATTAGCATCAAATGGCATGTTTGTGATGTCCAAACACTAGCTTTAAGTTACGAAACCAAAACAAACTCAAATTGTTTACTTTTAATGCCACTGAAGCAATGTAAGCAGTATGGCAACGATAACGATAATGAGACGAAGTTCGATATTTGTCCTATTCACAACTTATGCGTAAAAAAACAAAGTTAAGTGGGTAGCTTGTAATTTTTTCGTCACTACATTTCTTTCACACTTGACTTATTTATGCCCAATAACTTACAACTGCGATAACATCAAAATTTGCCACTTTAAAAAGGGTGGGCGGTTAATTGTGCCGCTAAGTGTATATCAGTGACTAGTCACTGACAAGTTGACAGGTTCGGGTCGCCTTGTATTACGTCTCTATAGGGTTAAGTGCTCGTAGGTTATACATCATTATCTTGGGGTGCAAACGCGTCGGGATTTTCAATCGAGTAGTACGCGTACTACTCGATCAACTATAAAAGCGGCTATAAAACGTGATATCTCCCGAGGTTGAACGTATCGATGCCGTGAATGTTTTCGATGAATGCAGTATCTGCGATAGAATGTGGGCGGCAAATTGCACCTTTAGCTTAATTCAGGTTTCGAAAATTATCACCGCGGTCGAAATCGGCAAGAAGAATAAAATCTATTAATTTTGATCCTTATTAATTATAAAAATATAACTTTAGGTGGATGTTATTGCTCCCAACGAGTTCTTATCAAAATTGGAGAAAAACTATGTAAGGCCAGTGGAATTCTTACCAGAAAGATGGCTAGTAGATAAATTAGATCCCCTATATTATGGGAAAGCTCATCCTATGACAACACTACCTTTCGGATTTGGAGTGAGAAGTTGTATAGGAAGAAGAATAGCAGAGTTAGAGATTGAAACATTCATAAAAAGATTATTATGTGATACAAAAGTAGGCTGGGAAGGTCCTTCATTGAAAGTTGTCACAAAAGTGTTTAATAACTTTAAAAAGCCATACTATTTTAAATTTGAAAGCATTTCATAGTAAAAATGTAAAATAAATAAAAAAACCTGAATTAACTTTATGTATATTACTTGTAAAAATATTATAATAAAATTATTCTTAATAAAAATTATCATTATAAGGGCTTTCTATACTTTCCTTGTACCCAAACCCTGTACATTGTTAACATCTTGCCTCGATTCACTTGAAGTCTTCGGTCAATCAAATTTTGCTCTTCTAAAAAGCCATTGGTAAGAAATAACTGTTTAACTTCTTCTTGAGTAAAGAAATATACTTTGGTATTATCTCCGCGAGCATAGAAATTGTCAGAAATGCAACGACCTTTCTTGAATCTAAGTTGAGCCAAGTCATATTTACCATAGTCTCGGAACACAACCAATCCTCCTGGTTTTAAATATTTATAAATGTTTTTTATAACACCTGGCATCCTGAAATGAATGAGTTTTAAATTAGTATAAATATCAAGATTAATAGACTTTTTCATTTTCAATTAAGGACAGCATACACTTTAGAATAAGCTTATTTTCATTTTTAAATAAATATATAATAAATATCCTGTGATTTACTGTCTAACATAATATATACGAGGCGATAACAGTATTAAACCGAGATTGTCTAAATGCCAGCTAAGCCCAATTAATCCCCGGTTGGAGAGGTATGTGCCAAAAAATGCTATATTATGTATCCTTACTAAAATGAAAACGATTTAGAAGTTTTATGTTGTAATTTTTTAACATGTTTATCAAACAGTACTTAATTGGAATTTTTGTGTACTTTTGGACATGGCAGTGCATGCCCGACACATGTTCTCAAAATAATGTGCATGTAAAATTAGTTACTTAGTTAATTTTTAAATCACTATAATAATATACTCTGTCGCTATAATAAATCTTACTATATTGTAAACCAGTCGTGCTTTCCTGCATCACTGGTGTGAAGATTAGTATTTCTAATACTTACAACAGAATACTAATGGCTAAAATGAGTCTGATTTCTTATTTGTGAGGCTGGTATATTTTAGTTTCGTCACGAATAAAAAAAATTGTTACATTTATCGTTAAAAATATGTTTCCACTGAGTTGTAATGATTATTTTGAGCAAAAGTCGTAAAAATATTCCAAGAAATAGAAAATATAAGTATTCAAATGGTGAACGCAAATACCAGGCGGTCCCATAATGAACTGGCCTGATATAGTTCAACGCGACATGTCGCTACATGTTGTGTTGCATTAAATAGTATGTTTATCGTGCACTTAATATAAGAAACATGCATCGACATGAAATGCTTAGTCTTAGTTTAACAGGCATTTGAATAACGAGAGTCGCGTATTTTTTCAAAATGTCGAAAACTGAGTATTGAAGTGTCATAAAGTTTCTGTTTAAAGAAGGTTTATCCCCTGCCCAAATAAAAGAACGATTGGATGGCGTGTATAAGGAGTCTGTCCCCACCTATATCACAGTGAAAAATTGGGTGAAAGAGTTTCGCCTCGGGAGAGAAACCGTCGAAGACTGGCCACGACGGTCGACCTGTGGAAGTGCTCACTCCCGAAACGATTGCTCTTATCGAAGAGGAGGTTCTGAGTGACCGCCGTTTGAAGATTAGAGAAATTGCAGTAAGGCTTGGGCTCTCTAAGAGTACCGTTCATCGCGCGATCCATGAACATCTTCACATGAAAAAAGTGAGTGCAAGATGGGTACCGAAACTTCTTTCAGCCGTACAGAGACAGGAAAGAGTACGCTGCGCTTCGGAGTTTTTGGATCTTTGTGGCGAAAATCCAAAGACTGTGATCGAGCGGCTAGTGACTGGTGATGAAACTATGATCTTGTATTATGATCCACAAAGCAAGCGCGAGTCAATGGAATGGCGTTATAAGGGTGAAAAGCCCCCTAGAGAGGCAAAGGTGCAACAATCGACTATATAAATTACGAGACAAGATAAAGGAAAAACGAAGAGGCAAGCTGTCTAAAGGTGTCCTGTTGCTCCATGACAACGCCCCTGTTCATACCGCTGGTGTTTCGAAGGATGCAGTTCGTCAATGCGGGTTCACAGAAGTTCAACATCCACCTTACAGTCCAGACATGGCTCCGTCCGACTATTATTTATTTCCAAATTTAAAGCGGGACTTAAGAGGAAGAAAATTTTCAAGCGATGAAAAGTTGCAGGCGGCCGTCTTCAGTCATTTTGAAGATAAAAAATGTGATTATTTTTATAAAGGTTTAGAGATGTTGATTCACAGATGTCAGAAGTGTGTTAGTATTCATGGTGATTATATTGAAAAATAAAATTGGTTTCGTTTCATTTCCTTCATTGGTTCATAGTTAGGCCAATTCATTATGGGACCGCCTACGTAAAATATGGAGGCATTGCTAACTCTAATAAAATGACCCAACGCAAGTGAAGCTGCGGTAGGCGTGGCGTCACATTAGGGGATTTCACAATCTTTTCTACCATTAGAGTGGCGTCACTTTGGACTGAGGTGAAATATTTGACAGATTTAATGACGGGGAAGTGAAATTGTCAGAAAAGTGTAATTATTTTTAATTTCTGAAATATTAGTTATATTTTATTATGATTAAAGAAGAAATGGACAAACCAAACTACGGATAAAGTTTAAATGGATGTAACAGAGAAGAATAAAAAAGGGGTTAAAATAAACTTACTTGCTCTAAGCCCCTCTCTTTTACTAGGTATAGGTATACGACCGACTGGGTAGGACTGGCACCACCATCTCACCTATTTCTACCGCCAAATAGCAGTGCTTGTATTGCTGTGTTCCCATCTGAAGGGTATAGAGCCAGTATAATTAGAGGCTGTGAGGCATTGCATCTTAGACCTTAGAGGTGGCAGTGTATTTTTAGCTTTTTTTGTATGAAGTTTGTTGCAGGTGCAGCAGGTCTATGGGCTGCAGTAGCGACGTGCCATCAGGTGGACTGTAAGTTTGTTACTATTTTTAAACCCAGTTGTGGAAAAGGTCCGTTATTCTCATAATTTTTAATATTCACCAAGTAGTTTTTAATTTTATTTTTAAGTGTCCATTGAGTGGTGGAAGAACACTCAAGAATAATTTACAGACACAGACAAAGATAAATAAAACAAAAAAGTTAGATAAACGACACAGCTTCCTGAAATAAAAAGGAGCAACAAATAAGTCCGAAACATACTTGAAACCATACCCAGCACTAAAAACTAATCAGATTAATACATAAAGGGGGATGCCCATATTAGGCCATGTAACGCCCAACAATGTGCATTTGTTAAAAAAATATATCTTTATTTATGGTTATTAATCGCGGTATTCATTTATCCTAAAACAATGGGAATATTTTTGCACAAATTAAAAGTACCGAAAAGATAAAAATAAAATTAGGTAAATACGTAATTCATTAGTCTGTGAATAAAATAAAAAATGCTGCCAATCACAAAAATCATTAAAAAATCGATTCCCCTTTTCGATCGATTACTTATGGTGTCATTATTACCATGCATATATGATCTTTCGATAACTATTACGATGTTATGATATAGGTTTAAAATAACCGTTGACAATGGATATTTATCCAAAGCAGTCGATACGCAACCGTTATAACCAAATGTTTACCGACTACAGACGAAAAAGGATGGTTATGTTTTTATACGGTACGTAGGTATAAGTTTCGAGTACAGTGAACGTGTAGTGTGGCACTCGCAAAATGCACCAATAGTTCGTCTTGAACATATATACATCAGCTGTGGCACTGACACTTATGAGAATAAGATCACACACATTGTTTGTCTTCGATTTTCCACGTGAGGAATTATTTGCGCTACGTGAGGTAAGTGTTTAACATGTTTAACATTTCAATTTATTAAATGTGATCCATATATCTGATAATTATACATGTTTTTACACTGATTGTATATCAACTCAAGAACTTGTTTTATTTTTTCACATCTGCCCTAGCTATATCTGACAAACATACTAGCTTATTTATGAGATTAACCAGTTTTATCAACTACCAAGAAAGGAGACAGTTGATTTTTCATTGTTTTTGGACTGCTGGTAGTCTGTCAGTCCTTAATTATTAAATAATATAGGGCATTAAATCCGTCCTTGTGCAGTAACATTTAACTTGATAAATATTTTATTTATATTTGAGTTTGAAATAAATCTATTTTATTTTTTCACTTTGACTTCATTTTTTGTATTTTACATTATTTCAGTTGTCATGCCGTGTATATCATAATTGCTGGCAATGAACTGATAGAACAGCATCATGTTCAACTGCAGAACGGGAACCATCTGAATCATCTAGTCCGTCCTCGTTGCAATCTGAAGTGAGTAATGTATTGCACCCAGAACAACAAAGCTTAGATCATACATCACACAGTGTACTGCTAACTAATTATATAAAAGCACAATGTTTTTTACCAGGTTGTAACAGTTCCATCAGCATTGCAAGTATGTTTTTTTGTGATTAACTACATATTGCGATAACAAACATACATAGTGACAAGTACTATGTATGTGTGTTATACTTGGTAGAGCCATGCTGCAGTTATATTAGAAGTATAGTTGTAGCATGAATGGGTCGGCTCGACCGGGGAAGGAGCACCCTCTCACAGAATACCAGCGTGAAATAGTAGCTTAATGCTGCTGTGTTTTGTATGGTGAGTGTAGAGAACCGGAGACCCTTTTTACTGGAAACGAGAAAATGATCTTAGTCCTCACGGGTGACAACGCATCTGCATTTTGATTTGTAATTGAGGATAGATGTGGATGTCTAAGGGTCGCAGAAATGTCTCCAGCAGATGGTGAATCTCAGTTAATGACAAGATATGCTAATAAATCCAGAGCCGTGACTATGTGTCGATATGGGTACTAGAGGTGGTGAATGGCATTTTTAAAACTGAATTTAAAATATTTCATCAAAATTACTTTAACAGGGCTTCTACACATTTGATGATAGACTGCTGTGGCTTCTGCTATAGTTAATAAATTGCACACAAAAATAAGGGACAGGGATGATGCGGCTCAAATACTTGAAATAGTTCATCAAAATATGGAGACAAATAATGATTTTTCTGAGTATGCTAGGGAAAACAATCTAAATAGAGCTAGGGCAGGCAGACTTTAGAAATATAAATGTAGACTTTAAAATGTTAGGGAATTTCCTGTTTTAACTTACAGCGACTTAATATTAATTGCTTGTGTCACATACCAATTAAAGCAAGCTCGCTACTATTATGGTGAGCATATAAGATTTAATGGTTGCTACCGGATAGAACTCTGTAATAACCAGAGGAGCAGCATTATGGAAGGAATAAAGTTAAGCCCTAGCTGATCTTTACTTAGGGCTAGAATTGCAAGTCATCACTATTAGTCGTAAAGTGTATTTTATTATATTAATTCTATATAATATCTAATATATAAATTCTTTTTTAGGAAGGATGCTTGGTACTACCACCTGCTTAGGACCCTGTAATTAATGAAATTAAAAACTCAAGCATACCACTGCAAGACTTCTAGACACAGTAAGTTCATTCTGTAGATCGGACAATAAATAAAAATTAAAAATCTGAAGGTACTCCGGGTTAACGCTGACATTGGGACGTCGGTCACCTCAGTCTGCCGTAACCATGGGTGCTGGAAAGCACCCGATATGTCTGGAATTAAAAATCAAAGAAATAAAACGCGATAAAATCGATAAAAATAGTTGTTAAAAAAACTGCATTTGTGAAAATAAAAACTTCAAATATTTTCAAAACCCCGACTTTTTTTAAAGCAATTCCTTTACCATTTCATTGTTTTAATTGCATATTATCATATCTATATGCTTTTATATGTGGGCACTCATGGCCGAAGTGTCTATGAAGACTGGGCATTGCCCTTTAATGATGATAATAAACTACATTATCAATTATCATACATAATAAAAAAAAAACATATATAACTTTTATAAATAAAAGTTAGTAACACCAGAGGTGTGAATTCTAAATTTATAGTTAATAGTAACAGTTTTTAAAATATTTTAAATTAATTCATAACTTACTTTGAAGGATCAATTGCAGACAATACAAAGATTATAGCTATAATGTCAATTGAATTTTCTTTAAATGGGACTTGCCAGTCAGTAATTGTTGCATCTAATACAAACACATTACATCTTTTCGTATCATAGAGTTTATTTTGTTGCATAATTTCAATAGCTTTTGATGAGAAATCACAGCCATATATAAATAAATTAGGATCCTGGCTGTATTGCAGGATGGGAAAGATAGTATTTCCAACTCCACATCCTATCTCAAATATATAACGCTTAGTATTTTTGTCATTGGTAACAGATTCTGTCAATGGAATTGGTTTTTTATCACTATCTGGGTACACTCTTTCTGGTGCAGATGTGTTATCAGGTGCTAATTCAGGGAATTCTGTGAACAACCAGTGGCGATCCTTGAAGAACCTGAAGAAAAAAGGAAAATTATTTATTACTAATAATAATTAAAATGGTAAGTTAATTTATGAAAATGTTTAGCCTACAAGAGATCACAAGGAACTGATAACCGTTACTATTACAGCCATAGATTGCCCATGGGGAGTATATTTGCATAGTTGCCATACTTAGCTAGACACAGTCTTTAATTTAGGTCATTATTAGGAAGATGCTGCTGCCCGTCTCCTATTTTAACCATGTATTCTTAATTGTACCATAAGATGGTGTTGGTAATTAGTAATGTGACACATAATAAAAATTTGAATTTTGTTTCCCTCTGTCACATCTTACGACACCCATAGGATGATATGGGGTTGTACGGTCCACAATTTGCGACTCGTATGGCTTCTTTGGGAGTTAAGTCAGTTAAGACTATTTTTAATACAGGCGTCGAATCTGGTGTTTCCTGATATAGTGTAACAATCTAAGGTTCTACCTTTATTCAAATCTGGTAGTACATTAGACTCCGCCAATTTCAGGCCAATTTTTGCACTATATATTTATATATATTAAGTAAAATTTTTGAAAAAATTATTTACATCAGATGTTAAGTTTTATTTTATATAAATAAATTGCTTCATACAAGACAAAGGAGTTGTTCAAGAACCAAAGCCGGAGTAGAGCTTATAAAATATATTTCTTGTGCATGGGAGAATTCAGAGGATGCTTTGGGTATATTTTGTGACCTTTCCAAAGCCTTCAACTGTGTTCACCATGAGACATTAATTAGGAAACTACAGTACTATGGTGTCAAGAACACAGCGCTTAAACTTATTACTTCATATTTAAATAATAGAATGCAGAGTTATTATCAATGGTAAAAGTTCTTCCCGGTCATCCGTACAGATGGGTGTCCCTCAAGGCTCATTTCTTGGTCCATTACTATTTTTAATGTTAATGACTTACCTTCCCTTGTAGGGGATAACATAGGATACTATAATACACCCACCCCCCCGAACGGGTTTCCGCCGTCGTGGTGGGGGGGCTTAGTAGCCGTGGCTTGGTCATACGCGGTGAACAAAGAGAAACCCACATGGCTGGCCCGAGGTGAAGGGCCGGCCCAAGGTGGCCACTCCGTGTGGGCTTGGCGAGCCCACTTCGGATGTGTGCTGGTGGGCTGCGGCGAAAAGGGGTGTCCTTTCCCTCTACCGCTGCACCCGAGGTGGAGTCGCGGAGGAAGAGGAGTGTTGTGGTGGTGGTGGTGGGGGGGGGGGGATTGTCGGTATTGCAAGGCACCGATCTCCATACCTCCGCAGTCGAATCTTGGTTGGCGGCGGAGCCATAGACCAAATGCGCCACTGGGAGTCAGGAAGGCTAGTGCTTCTCAGTGCTCGTTTGTCCTGGCCCCATGGCCTTCACGCATTGGACACGTGGGCGTCCATTGCGCAGGTGTAGTTGGAGGCCATGGAGGAAGGCACGCCATGTGTACTGGTGCGCCTTACTTGAGAAGGAGAAAGGCGAAAGCGTTCCCGTGGCCCCGCCTAATTGCGACGAAGGTACATGTACACAGGAACACCACGAGGTTTTAGTCGGTGCGAGTCCGACATAACCCGTCTTTGCCCCCGCGAGGTTAGTATGCGTAGGCATTTTCCCATGTAAAAAATAAATTAAAAAAAGGATACTATAATACACAATAGAATTGCAGCCAACCTTAATTTCTATGAGAACTGGTGTCGCCTGGAGGACACATACATATAAGCAGTTGCGTCATATTATCGCTACTAGAAATATTTTCATACAAAAATATATACAGGAATGGGAAAGATGGTTGACAGAAGTTACCTTGAACTGTCTAGGCGAAAACGTGTTCCCAAAGGAAGAGGAAGTAGTTTCCTTTACTTGGCAATGACACTTTTGAAGGACCTGGAGTTGGACCTATACTTATTTATAAGCGCGCTGGTATTTGCATCTCGAGATGTCGATGCAGTAGCCCAGGCCCAATAGCACTCCTACATATGGCGTGATGCAATATTGCAGCAGCGACCAAACCACGGCCGGGTTCTGCCTCCGATAGGTACCACAGATGATGCAATAAAATGTTCCATTCCCTGTAGCACCACATCAGCGACAGACTGAGCAATAACGCTGGGATCCTCCGGCGAGAAGCAAGCTCACCCACAAGGGTAGGATACAAAAAAAGATTGCATGGCGTCCCAATCGGCTGGCCTACAGTGCCAAACACGGCGGCAACCTGCAGAAAGCAACCACGATGGGAGTGTGGGTGGAACCATACTCTGGATCATACAATGGTCCAAGGAGCCAAGAGGGGCATCGACAGAGACCTGATATCCATCCGGATAAGAGGTCAGTAGAAGCTACAATAGGGAATGTACATGATCTTCCATATCTAGGATCTGCATAGGTGAGGTAGCCAGTTGTGTCAGACTATATCTAATATGCCAAATATAGATATAGTCTGATACAACTATATCTAGTATATATATATAATATGCCAAAGCAGTCATAAACAGATCTACCCGCATGATTGTTTAAACGGGAACCAAGCCATTCAGGGTAGTGGGTGTTAAAATCACAAAGCATCACAATCTCTGCGGATGGGACCTGTTGAGCATGGAGTCTGCAGCCATTTGGACATGGTTGATGAGTCAGTCTGTGTCGGCATCACTGCTAAGGGACCTATAGAGGCACCCGTAAACGCGGGGATAGTTGTTATTGTCTACGCGCAGCCATAGGATGGACAGGTCCGTACCTTCAAGACTGCCGAGGCATCGAAAACAGATGAACTTCCTGACGTATACACAAACTCCTGCTTGAGGCAAAAAGGATTGCTCTAAATTGTACCCCAGTAGGAGAAATACGGAGTACCAGCCAGAGAGAACACCTGGGTACAGGTTAGAAAGAGCAAGGCCAGCTTCGCCGTTTCCCGATGTCTATCATGTTATTGGGGGGGGGGGGGGGTTAAAGAATATTAACAATGCTATAAACATTACTAATATTTCCTTTAACCACTTGTGGTAAGCTTAAATTGCTTGTGTTACGAGTGGTTCACGCCAGTCGTCGGATTCGAACCCACATTCTTTTTGAGTTTGTGGTCCGCGCTCTGCAATTAGGCTACTGTTGCTTCATTGCATTAAGCCTCTGGCCACCAGATGAAAAGAAGCAGACCTTCTACTTCATGCTGATCTTCAATGAAGTCATGGTACCGCCTCGGTTAGAGCAGGCCTATACATCCAATAGCAAAAGCTACCATGTGGTTCTACCACTGTTTTGCCAAAATAAAAATATAACATTTAGTGCTAGCAGTGATTCAAAAAGCCATTAAGTAAATAAAATAAGGCACATTAAAAAAGTGCTAACTTTAGAGCTAATGGTTGAAATTTAGAATCGTTTGGCGGAAATTTGGGGGAGTAAGGTGTTTTATTTGGTAAAGGTTTGGTCCCCAATTATAATAATACCACTCCCATTAAAAGGTAATACACCGTTATCGAAAAAATAAATAAAAACTATTATAACCTAAAATATACGTAAAGTATGGAAAATGATACATTTTTTATTATTTACTGACTTTACGGCTCTGGGTTCTAGCCCTTCTGAGAAAAAATTATACAATATTACTGTGAAAGCTGGATAGCATACAAAATTTTGTGTCTGTGGAGGGAGCAAAGGAACCTGACTATAGATATCTGATCTGATCGAATCTGTACTAAAATTAAACCAGCACGCCCCAAATCCACGTAGTCTTGTCTGCCCTACTCCTAAAGTGTTTTTGTAAAGCCGTAGGTGCGGAGGGAGACCAGCCCCAAATTCGTGCCAAACAATTCTAAATCCAACCCGAGCTAATTTCCACTTTAATGGTTAACCATTGTAGCCAATAAATAATATTGAAAAGAACATATAAAAATTATACTATTTATATATAATTATTAATTATCTTCTTTGAGTTTGGTCAGTATCTTACAATTTATATTTTGAACAATATTCCTGCCTATGACAATATACTACATAATATGTATAGAGGGAAAACAATAGCTTTCTTAACAGCCTCAGAATCAGTAATTCTATTATATGGAATAGCTTAACTGTTTTGCCATATCAAGAAACTTTAAATTCCTCTGGGGGTTGAAATGGCACCACTGATTGAATTGGCATTTTCATACTGCTAATTACCACCTGTACCCTGTGACCATGGGTGCTGTAAAGTACTCAAAATGTTGGGAATATAAAATAAGATAAAATCTATAAAACTAGTTTCACTTAAAAGCTAATTACCTATTTTGATGGATATCATAAAATGCATCCCAATATTTATCAGCATTATTTTCCAAATCTTTCAAATGTTCTTCAGTAAATGTTACTTCAGAATTTTGTTGAACCTTTTCCTTAGCAGCTCGCTCCTGATTTGCATCCCATTGCACATTATCCCTGAAATTAATAACTTTTAAAGTTATTACTTTTCACAATGTTATAGTTATAAAAACTTTAGAACATAGAATTTATATGAACTGTAAAGTACCAAGCATTGAAGAGATAGAGGTATTTATTATCAAGCAAATGACGAGTACCGCCGGGAGGCTTTTTTCTGTGCCGTGTCTTTTCTAATTTATGTACATACTCAAAGCCTTTACCATGCTTACAAAATCTTATGGGAAAGTTAAAAACAGTACCAAGCGTTATGTTTGAAGACCTCGTCCACATTTTCCAGGAATCGGTTACCAAACTGTGGTCTTTTTTCGCTTGAGTCCATAGGCGTTCAATTTCATATAATATGTAAATATAATATTATTTAGTATTTAAAATGCCCGATTGTAAATATACGTCACTATTTAAATTAAGTATAATAACATCACGAAATAGGCAAAATAACCCGCGTTTAAATGTCAATTGTGATGTCAAGGGTATGTTCCGAAATACAACGCAGTGTACTGTCCAATGCAAATGACGTATCATTTGACAATTTAATGTACTAGTGTGCCGCCGCCATATTGTGTCGGATATCCGGCCATAATAAAACAATTTTTAATTGTGTGTTTGCCGAATGAAGCATGCCAGAATTTGTTTCTATTTATTCAAATACAAAAAATTATAAAATAATTGATGGTATATCCATTAGGAGGATATAATGATTTTTGGAGCACAAAATGACAAAATAATCGCCAACACTTTTCCAAATGGCGCAAAAGTATGACGTCATATACTGTCCAATGTTTTGGAACGAATCACCAGTATAGCGTCGATTCATGACGTCATTCGCATTGGACAGTACGCTGTGTTGTATTTCGGAACATACCCCAAATGTCAATCCATGTTTTTTTATTTAACTGGCTTTACGGCACTGGGTACTAGCCCTTCTGAGCCTATCATTTCTTTCAGAAGAATCTTCATTTTATATATTTTTTCTTCACAATATGCTGATGAGTCACATTGCGAAGTTTTTGGGAGATTTTGACGACAGCTTAACCCAGCGGACTGTTGATGACGACAGCCACTCAAATTCATAAGGCACCCAAGCGATCAAATTAACTTGAGGTTTATATCAACCTCAAAGCACTTGTTTCGTCGTTTTCTCTAATGGTTCACACGCGTAGACACTTAAATCACAAAATCAAATAACTTGTACGAATTAAAATCTACTTCAAACCATTATTCAAGCGACAAAACAGGAGCGACAGTCCAATGTCGGCCAAGTTCCCGCCAAAAATCAAGTCAATCCGTGGATTTGACACTTTACTCTGAGTTATGGAGGTTAGTGATTATTCCGTAGAGCCAGTGGTCTCCAATTAGTTTCGCTCGGGGTCCGTTTTAAGAAATGAAATGACTATCGTGGTCTGCACATTTTATTTATAAGAAAAAATATTTATTAAACAAATGTAATTAAGGAAATAACAAAGGTATTTTGTTATATAGGTATCAATGCGAAAAATGTCATTTTTTGTTGCGAATTATCTGTCTGTGTGTAATTATGTGTGTAGTTTGGAGTAAAATTGGTGCAAGCTATTGACATTAAAACCTGGAGATGTCCAGTAGTAAGTCGAGATCGAAATTTATTCTTAATGTACTTCATCTTCGAAAATGCTGCTTCACAAATATATGTCGATCAAAGTAAGAAGTTTCAAAGCTAATTTTTGTAATTCTGGATATTTATTACCACACACAAATTTTATCCAGAACTCTTCACTAGAAACTACCGATTGTTTGTGTTTTAAAACTGTGTTTTCTTGGAAATCGATCATTTCCATATGCAGAGTAGCTTTATCACTTCCGAAAACAATTGCAGCATCATTGCTCCATTCACCATCAGGATGCAGAGAGTAAATGCTGCTGAGGATTTCTACAACATTCTCAATTTTCCGTAATGAACGTCTTGAAATGGCGAACTCTTTCTCGCTCGCTCGTTACTTCGCCCGGCCGTTTTCGAATTGACGTCAACAATGATAATGCGGGGGATACATTTTTATTAAATTACGTACAGCTCACGTCAATCTTTTTGGGGCCACGGAAGTTATTTGTATCGGAAGTAGTCTTTAGTGTAAGTTACTGTGTTCTCGCGGGTCCGCACCAAGTGGGCCGGCGGTCCGGATGCAGACCGCGGTCCGCTATTTGGCGACACCTGCCGTAGACAGATAAACCTATAGACAAATTGACGCCTACTTTCGCACTCGCACACGAAAAAGATAGATTTATGCATACGTCTTGCATAGAAATGAGACAGAGTGGTGTGATTGTTTGTCCCTTTCTCTGTTTGTTTGTTTAGTAAACTACACTTTGCTAAACAACTTCGACAGTTCGTAGCGATCTAAGGAGTTTACAAGTTGGTTTAAGTGAGAAAAAAGTGTTTTGTGAACTTAATATTGGTGAATTTTGTTTAGTTCAGTTCTTAGAACAATTAAAACTTTTATCTAAATATGTTTAAAAGTCATAAAGATTATTGTACGGATTATAGGTAATCTGAGCTCTGAGGTTTGACAAATGACAAGACATTGCGTGCATTGACATTTGACATGACAATTGACATTTAAACGGGTTATTTTGCCTATTATTTCGTGATTTTATTATACTTTAATTTAAATCTTTTATAGTTCTTGTTATAACTTTAAACAATTATTTATTAAAATTACAGAAGGCTTCATTAGAAAATATTTATACCAATCATTGACTAATATATTACTAGCGTAAGGACCGGGCCGACCGAACAACTAAAACAGACCAGTGCACTCGCCCTAAAATTACAGTTTAGGGCCAACGCGAATCTGTTGACAGTGGTAAAAGAATGCAAAAATTACGATACAAAGATTTAAAAAAAACATGGGATATCGTATCACCGGTAAATAACTTTATATTAATTTTGTTACAATTAAATTGTTATATAAACGCATTTTTAAAGTTTTATTTTACAGTTAGTTTAGTTACGTTACCAAGATTAGGCCAGGGTTGGATACAAACCCTCAAAAATATTGTACATGGAAAATAAGGTTATACTATTTAAAAAAATATATCACGTTTGACGCTTCATG
Organism: Parnassius smintheus behrii; assembly: GCA_036936625.1. Classification (NCBI taxonomy): domain Eukaryota; kingdom Metazoa; phylum Arthropoda; class Insecta; order Lepidoptera; family Papilionidae; genus Parnassius; species Parnassius smintheus. Next base: position 27,944,606 of record JAUPFT010000010.1, on the reverse strand, counting down.
TTTATTTTTCCCCATGGTAACGCCAGTTAACAATCTACTTTATCAACATTACATTACATATCGCATTGAGTTCGTCCTAAGTTATATCTACTTTATCAACATGACTAGTGCATATTTTTTGTTTCCTTCCTTCCTTCCCTTTCCTACCGCACGCGCTGCCGCCGAGGTGAAAAAGAGGATCTCGGCGCGCGTCATTTATACTAAGTGATATTACGCCATCCGCAACGCACGGCCACCCGTCGCGTCTTATGTACATTTTTTTTTTGCGCCCGAAGCAAATATGGGCAACCCTCCGGAAAGCGGGGGAGGGAGGTTGGGAATGCTCATAGCATACCACGCAGCCGGCTGCGTGGTTATGTGGCGACTTTTACCCACTAAACCCAACCTTTTAGGAATTGGCTTAACGATCTGACTAGAGATCTCTAAGCCGTATACGAACGCGACCCTCCTTGGCAGAAAGGAGGGCGCAAGCGGCGGAAAGCCGCTTAGAAGAGTGCCTAGCTAAGGCAGATTAAGGGATGTGTTATGTAGGCTCGGCCTGAGCCGCCAGGAGGCAGTTCAGGTCGGCCGAAAGCTTGTTGGGGGGGTCCAAGAGAGAGTTTCTCGGCCTGCGCACACTGTGGCGAGTGTGGATAGGGGCTGCATAGGCAGCTGTTTCACGAATGAGATGATTTGGGTGGGACTCTGAGGCTTTGAAGAATCTCTCAGAGAGTGATTTAAGAAACTGTTGGATTGTTGGGAGCTCTAAGTCTCGATGTAGGTCAGCATTACGGACATAATAGGGCGAGTTAGTGGCCCTACGACAGAATAGATTTTGAACTATTTGAAGTTCATTTATAGCTTTGGGCTTAGCTTGTGCGAAAATGGGGGCCGCGTAGGTCATGACAGGTCGTATGCAGACCTTATATAGGGTTCGCTTGTTGCGGAGGGACATTTTACTGTGTCTGCCCAACATGCTGTTGAGCCTACCCATGTAAAAACGTGCGGTGCGAGTAACTTTCTTGATATGGGGCTCGAAAGTGAGCCTTGCATCAAGGGTGACGCCTAGGTATTTGGCTTTAGTTTGCCATGGGACAGGGGTTCCTAACATCCTGATTGGCGGAGTGGTGGTGAGACGGCGTCGTTTATATTCGAAGCAAACGGCGGAGCTTTTCTCCGGGTTTACGTCGATACGCCATTTTTGGAACCAAGCTCCTAAGTCGCTTACTGACTTTTGAATCTTGTTCCGAATCTGTGGTAGTGAGTTGCCTTTGGAGTAAAGGGCTGTGTCATCTGCAAAGAGGGCTAGTTTGACACCATTCGACGGGATAGGGATGTCGTTGGTGAATAGTATGTATAGGAGGGGAGCAAGCACAGAGCCTTGAGGAACACCGGCTTTTATTTGACGGGTAGAGGATAGCGTGTCTTCGTGTCTAAAACGAAAGGTACGATCCTTCAGATAGGAGGCTACAAGGCGAACGAGACGGTCTGGGAGGCCTAAGTCGTACAGTTTGTAGATGAGGCCCTCGTGCCAGACTCTGTCGAATGCCTTGGCAATGTCAAAGAAGACCGCGATGGTTTTTTGACGGCGAGGGTAAAAACCGCTGAGGATGTATTCCACTATGCGGTGAACTTGTTGGGGGCACGAGTGTTTGGCTCTAAACCCGAATTGTTGTGGGATGACAAGAGGGTCGCCGTCTGTGGGAAACAAATGGCGCCTCAAGCGCACGAGAATGACTCGTTCGAAAAGTTTGCCCATGGCCTTGAGGAGGCTGATGGGACGGTGATTGGAGGGAAGGTGGAGAGGTTTGCCTGGCTTGGGAATGCCAATGACAGTTGCCTCTTTACAAGAGGTGGGAAAGTAACTGAATTCGAAGCAGGAGTTAAAGATAATGGCCAGTAAGGCGATTACCTGCTCCGGGAAGTGTTTGAGGGCTTGGTTGGAGATATCATCCGCACCCGGTGCTTTTTTGGGCTTAAGTCCTTTGATGGTAGATGAAATCTCATCTTTGGACACAGTGATAGGGTCAGAGGCGGTAGGGGGCGAGTTCCTGCGTCGGACCTCGTCCTCCACTAGTTGAATATGTAGGGGGTCAGTGGGTTGTGAGCTAGGAGAGCATTGAGCGGCAACGCTGTCCGCGAAGCACTCAGCCTTTTCTTCGTCTTCGAAGGCAATGGAGCCGTCGGGACGAGACAGAGGGGGAGTATGGGTTATAGCGTCTATCCGGAGGGCTCTCGCCATCCGGTAGTACGCTGTGTGAGAGGGAGAGATTTTCTCCATGAGATTGCCTTTTTCGTGGTCTCTGTAGTCTTGGAGGCGGTAACGCAGTTTGCGTTGAAGGCGGTGGGCTGCGAGTCTATATTCGGGAGTGGGATAGCGTGCAGCTCTACGGAGGGCAGCTTTTTTGGCTTTTAACAGGTTGCTAATATCTAGGGGAAGACTAGTTTTAGCAATCGGGACAACTTTTTCATTCTCTTTAAGAGAGGATGTTATAAGTGAGGTGAGATTTTCGACCGCGATGTCTATTTTCCCCGCACTGTCGAGGGCGTCGGAAGAAAGGGTTATGGGAGGGTCCGGAGAGTCTATAGCCGAGGCTAGAGACTTCTTGAAGCCCTTCCAGTCGGTGTAGGTTTTGGAAGTGGGAGTTGGAGATGGCTGATGGCCAAGAAGGAGGGATACAGGACGGTGGTCGGATCCTAGATCGTCGAGAGGCTCGATTGCTCTAAGGTTAAGGGAAACTCCTTTAACTAGAGCAAAGTCTAGCACATCAGGAGCGTAGGTAACAATGTCGGGATAGTGGGTGGCAGTGAGGGGGCTATAGACAGTCAGGTCGAGAGACTGAGTGATATTGAGCAGCACCCTGCCACTACTTGTAGTAGTGCGGCAGGCCCATTCAGTATGCTTGGAGTTAAAGTCTCCAAACATAATGACTGAGTCGCCTAATGCAAGGATGGCTTCGAAGTCACTCTTGACAGGGAGGGTTCCGCTAGGGATATAGCAAGAGGCTATAATGATTGACTGGTGTCCAGTCATGGCTAGTCTAGTGATAGTGGCTTCCATACTGGTAAGCGAAGGAGTAGATATGTGGGAGCAATGAAGGGACTTTTTGTGATAGATGGCAGTGCCGCCGCCTTTGCGGTCGGGTCTATCGTTACGCATGAGTGAATACTTTTTAATAGTAAGGCCTTTAGAGACCTCGGGGCTGAGATGGGTCTCCTGTAGGAGTAGGAGATCGGCTTCGCGATCTCGTAGAAAAAGCCTAAGCTCTGGGAGGTTGTTTCGCAGACCGCGGATATTGAATGAAACAAGCGACAAACCCTTTGGTTTGATACGACCGTGAGATATTGCAGGAGCAGAGGGCTCCGGCATAGTTTAATTACAAGGACCTTAGAAGGTTGATGTGCTCAGTAAGAGCAAGGAGACGGCCCTGAGGGGACTGAGCTGTGCTCAGTTTACCCGCAAGAATAAGAATTTCGTCTAAATTGATCCTATTGAGTGTGTTATACACTAGGTTTAGAGACTCTACTACAGAGTCTGTCTGTTTTTTTGGGTCGACGGAGGGCCGCGGGATATTTGATTCCTTTTGGAACCAGGGGTTTATTGGAAGTGGCGCTGGCTGAGAGAGCGGAAGGCTCATAAGGGGCCGAGGAGGGCCCTGAGGTGGCCGATAGGGGCCCTGTGGGGGCCGATAGATGCCCTGTGTGGGCTGAGATGAGCCCTGAGGGGGCTGAGGTAGGGGCTGGCCCTGGGTGGGCTTGCGGCTTACAAGAGCCGGGAAGGTTCGGTCATTGACCTGTGGTGGAGCTTTGCGGCTCGGAGGTGGGCGAGGGGCGAGGGGGCAACCTCTATAATTGGCCGGATGGCCTGTTTGTCCGCAGAGGACACATGAGGGTGGGGATTCGGCGTTTTTGGGCCGTGGGCACTCTTTCGAGTGATGGGGTTCTAGGCACTTAATGCACCTGGGTGGAGCTGAGCAGTTGGCTGCCGCGTGTCCATAAAGTTGGCAGCGGTGGCACTGCGCTGGGTAACCGCGCCGGTGAGGGGCTTCGACCTTAACACGCGACAGGCCGCACACAGTGCGTACCTCGCGGAAAATGGCCTTCGCCTCCGGCACATTGGTGAGAACGAGGAGGGCGAAGTTAAACCTTTCGCCCCTGCTGCTGTGCATTTTATGCACACCTTCAATAGGGAAGCCTTGGGATTTAAGGTCTTCCAGAATGTCTTCGTTTGCGAGTTCATAGGGAACTCCGCGGAGGACTGCCTTTACTTTCCTTTCTTCGGCGAGGGCGTATGTGTGGTAGGACACACGCTCGGCCGTGAATAGGCGGGTTATGTTACGGAAGTCTTCTATAGACGCCGGAATAATTTTGATGGCCTCGCCGACATTAGTGGCTTGGTCATATTTGAAACCCTTATCGTAGAGGGTTTTGGACAGTTGAGTAAATTTCGCCTTGTCTCTGAGAAAGACAGGGGGCGGGACTTGGTTTTTGGCCAGTTCGGGAGCGCAGCGGGTTGCTGGCTTGGCGGTATTGTCTTTCGACTGTGAGGTGGCAGCGTTTGGGGCTGCGGAAGTAGGGGCAACGATGGGAGCTGCGGAGGTAGAGGCAGCGGCGGAGGGAGTGCGGGCGGCGGCGGCCGCTGAGGCGGGGGGAGTGCGAGAAGTGGCAGCGCGTTTCGGGCCGCGCTTTGATTTCACTAACGTGAATTCGGTTTGGGAGTCAGTTATGGTTCCTTCAGAGTCGGAAGAATCCGAGGAGCCGGTGGAGCTGATGGCGGTCCTCTTCCGGGAGGATGAGGTAACGGACGTGGTGTCCGAGTGCTCCATATCGGAGTCGGGGGACGCGGGCGAGTCGGACTGCGGGGCAGCTGCTTGGGTCGCGAGGAAAGCGGCGACGGCGGGCGGGGGTACACATGCCTTAGGGGCACAGGGGGTAAGCTCAATTGAGAAGCTATCTAGGGCTACGCCCTGGGTATCCGCAACGCACGGCCACCCGTCGCGTCTTATGTACATTAACCGCAAACCGCGCAGGACGAACATTGAGTTCTCCTGTTTATGTTTAATATTCACCGCATCAGACATTGTGTCTTTGTAACTCATAAAAGTGTGAGACGCCCCCGTAAGGGCAAAGGTGGAGAGTGTGGGACTTCACGAGACTGTTCCGAGAGTGCGTGTGCGCCGAACCACGTGGCGAGCTCGCTATACAGCAGACACTCCAGGAGGAAGGCGCGGCAGCCCTCATCAGGTCAGTGCGTGCTATCCCACCTATTTATTTTCCCCTTTGCCGTATGCACCAAAATTACAGTCCACTAAATCTTTATCGAAGATACCTTAAGTTACTGGCGCGTCCATTTTTAATGGTCACTTCTCGCTGGATTGACCTTGACTTTCCGCCCTTATTAGATCGTTATCGTAATAAGCGTTTATATAATTAATTATTTATATTTTAATCCGACTTCGGATTAACCCCGCCCTTATTAGAACACTAGAATAGGTCCTAATAGGTGACATTCATAGTAATTTTAAAACTATATTCATAGAATGAATAAGCATATAATTATCTATATAAATTATTTGTTGTATGTTCACATCACGTCATCAACTTTTAACTACATCTACAGATTATACTGTTAAATTACATTTATTATTTGCACATATATTTAAGCATTATATTCGTTATAAATAACTTCATAATTATTATAAAAGTTAACAATTAAAGTTCATCGTTAACAAAACTAATAATTCAACCGCGTAGCGAGGTCGCTTACAGACTACCCGCTTATAATTATATTATTTTTGCCGCATAACTTAAGTTGTAATGCCGCCTAAAAAACAAATAGCATCGAATAATAGCGATTCCTCGGATAATGAGAGCACACCTGATGCTGAGTTGGTTTTATTGTTAGCTAAACGAGATGCTTTATTTGAAATAGTGCAAAAAATATATGATATGTCCTCGGACATCCACATAAACACTTCAACGATGGAGCGTTTTCTTGATGGAAGTTCTAATATTAATGCTTTACGTATTGAGTTTAAACAGGTCTTAGATAATTATAATTCACATTTATTAAAAATAAACCCTATTGCTAAACCTGATTATAACAGCCTCATTGCGTTTGAGTCTCTTTGCGGTAGAATAAATAGGCTTTATTTACAATATTCGCAATCTAATTCACAAAGTACTAGTACACCATCTAAAGCCAGATTCACACTTCCGCCTATCGAACTTATGCCATTTTCGGGTGACATTCGCTCATGGCCTTTATTTTATGCTAGCTTTAAATCAACCGTCCATGACAACACATCGCTTACCGACGCTGAAAAGTTATACTATTTGCTAGGTAAACTAACGGGCAAAGCCCTATCTGTATGCTCAGGTATAACTCCTTGCGCTGAAAATTATAAAATTTTATTGCAAGCACTCGTTGACAAATATGAAGACCGGCGTATGCTAGCATCTACATATATTAATCAGATGTTCGAATTTAAGCCATTGCAATCGGCCACCGCAAATAATTTTGATTTATTTACTGATAACTTTATAAGTGCAGTGCGCGCTTTACAAAACTTAAAGTTAGATAATCTCGCGGACTTAATTGTTCTTCATATCGCGCTTAAGAAGCTGGACCCGGATACCATTCGCTCTTTCGAATATAGTCATAACTCGATGGTACCTACCTTTGATGATTTAGTAAATTTTATTAAGACCCGCTCCAAAGTTTTGCAACGCACCGATTCTAGTACAAATTCTAATAGCGCACCAAACAATCGACGAGGTAACGGTAATAATCGTCGCTGTAATAATACTTCGTCGCCGAAGTATCAGGCGTACGTAAGCACGACGACTACTTGCTCAAAGTGTCTGTGCGATAATATTGTGCATCAACACCTATTTAAGTGTGCAGACTTTAATAAAATGACGCCGCAGGAACGATTTAAATGCGTAAAGAGTAACAATGCATGTGTGAATTGTCTCAGTTTAAGTCATCGAGTGTCTAGTTGCTCTTCAAATTATAGTTGTCGAGTTTGTAAATTTAAACATCACACATTGTTGCACTTCCACCGCAGAAGCGATAATGCTTCCCCTGCGCTGGCGCGTTCTCCACCGCTTCAGCCAGTTACACTGAAGTCTACAACCCCCGCGCCCGCACACTCGCCACCCCTCACCGCAGGTGCGCGTTCAGACGTCGCGCTGTGTACTTCGTTCAAGAATGTTTCTCAACGTTCACCGCCTCCCGCGCGCGCAAGTCGTTCGCAGAGAACTGTTTTATTATCAACCGCTCAAGTATTTGCTTACGATGCTAAGGGAGAGAAACAAATTATTCGTATATTATTAGACTCCGCGGCTCAAAGCCATTTTATGACTAAAGAGTGCTGTCATCGTTTAGGCGTTCAACAACACCATACCGAATGTACTGTAGTAAAGGGATTCGGTGGAGTTGAAAACATTGTAAAATCGAAATCGATTGATATTAAAATTTTCTCACGATTCGACTCGAATATTAACTTCAATATTTCAACGCTAGTTGTTGATCAAATCACCGACCTTTTGCCCACTGCTGTGGTAGACACATCTGTCTTATCACACTTCCATGGCATAAGACTCGCTGATGAATGTTATAGCATGCCTAATAAAATTGATGTTTTGATAGGCGCATCCCTTTTCCCGCACTTACTATGTCCAGACGTAATTTATTCGTCTAACGACTTGTCCGGGCCCTCGGCTTTGAGTACGGTATTTGGTTACGTTATTATGGGCTCAGTGCCGACACTTCAGGTAAATCATTCTTTAACGTGCTGCTCAGTTCTAGAGTCTCCTATCGTTGACAAATTAGTGCAACGATTTTGGGAGCTTGAACAGCCACCCTCCGCACCGCCCATTCAGTGTCCTTCAGACATTGAATGTGAAGAGTTTTATAAATCTACGACATCCCGCGATCCTTTTACTGGTAGATATATTGTTGGCCTGCCATTTAAAGATGACGTTTACTCTCTCGGAGATTCTTATGAAACCTCTCGACGACGATTCATGTGCTTGGAGAGGAAACTTCAAGCCTCGCCTACATTAAGGTTAGCATATGATGACGTCATAAAGGAATACTTAGCTAAAAATTATATATCCCCCGCACCTCCGTATGAATCTCATGAACCCGCTCCAATATATGTCATACCGCATCATGGAGTCTTACGCGAAGATAAGAAGTCAACGCGTCTGCGCATCGTCCTGGATGCTAGCAGTAAGACTAGCACTGGGCGATCATTAAATGATATTCTGCATTCAGGACTAAATTTGCAAGGCGACTTGTTCAATATAATTTTAACTTTCCGCTTACATCCAATCGCTATGACAGCCGACTGTCGCCAACAATTTCTGCAAATAGTTGTTCGCGATTCTGATCGTCGTTACCAATGCTTCCTATACCGCTTCCGTCCACAAGACCCACTTGTGTTATACCACTTCAATCGCGTGTGCTTCGGTTTAACTTCGAGTCCATACCATGCATTGCGCACGGTAAGACAGCTCATTGATGACGACGGCGCAAAGTATCCGCTTGCGAGTCGTATCGCATTTACTTCGCTATATATGGACGACATCGCGTTCTCTATGCCCAGTGAATTCGAGGCCAGTGAGACCTCTCGGCAGCTGATAGACTTATTCAAGGGTGCCCAATGGGACCTGATAAAATGGCATAGCAACCGTCGATCTGTTTTAGATGACCTCCCTACTTCCCATAAAATTACAGGAGAAGTAGAGTTCGATAAATCAATGCCACATAAAATACTAGGCTTGCATTGGTCTACCGATAGTGACGCCTTTTATTTTAAGATATCTGTTCCCGCTGATGTGACGTGCACTAAGCGCGCCATCTTATCTACTGTCGCTCGCCTGTGGGACATAATGGGTCTCGTTGCTCCCACAGTAGCGTACGCCAAATTGTTAATAAAGCAGCTTTGGCAACTTAATTTAGATTGGGACGACATACCACCACCGCCAATTATTAAGATGTGGAGGCAATTCTGTGCTGAATTACCAGCTCTTAATGATTTACGTATCCCGCGACATGTTGGTGTATCCAAAAACTGTACTGCGTCACTCTTGGGGTTTTCCGACGCCAGCGAGCGCGCATACGATGCCGTAGTCTACATACATGTAAAGAGCGTCAATGGTAACACCGTCCAGTTGATTTGTGCAAAGACTAAAGTCGCACCGACGAAACCACTATCTATTGCACGCCTTGAGCTTTGTGGAGCGGTTTTACTCTCAAAATTGCTTCGCAGAGTACTCGACAATTATTCTCTTGACCTTGCAATATCAGTCTATGCCTTTGTAGATTCAAAAGTAGCTCTGTACTGGATAAAGAGTTCGCCACACAAGTGGCAGACCTTTGTTGCAAACCGCGTTGTTCAGATTACCGACAATATTCGCGCTGATAACTTTTATCATGTCGCAGGTACTGAGAATCCCGCTGACATACTTTCACGTGGCGTTACGCCAAATAAATTAGTTTCAAACCCCCTGTGGCTCCATGGGCCTCAGTGGACTTCGTTAGATCCATCTCAATGGCCTCTTCGTACTTTAGACAATAATAATAATAATAATAATAATAATAATAATAATATTCCACAACTATCACACAACGCCATCTAGTACCAAGCTAAGCAGAGCTTGTGTTATGGGTACTAGACAACTGATAAACATACTTATATATTTCTAAATACATAAATATTATAGATAAATTACACCCAGACACAGAACAAATGATCGTGCTCATCACACAAACATTTGTCCTGGGTGGGAATCGAACCCACGACCTCCGGCATAGCAGTCAGGGTCACTAACCACTAGACCAACAGGCCTGTCATATGAGGTTATTGCAAATATGCCTGAGAAGAAGATTTTGTCGCACACTGTGTGCACATCCGTCTGTAATTCTGCGATTTATGAGCTCGCACTCCGCATCTCTTCTTGGAGTAAACTTCTACGTATAATTGCGTACGTGTGTAAGTTTGCTAAATTATTGCCCCGCCGCAACACTACTGTAGTGACTGCTGATGATCTCAGTTTCTCTGAGGTTATAATCCTCCGCGCCCTGCAAAAACAGCATTTTGCAGTGGAATATTTAAATATTGAAGGTAACAAACCTTGCTCGCCCGCTTTCAATCGTTTAAGGCCTTTTATTGAGAATGGTTTAATCCGCATTGGTGGTCGTCTTTCGAACTCCGCATTAGATTACACGCAAAAACATCCAATTATACTCCCGCGCAGTTTTCATGTAGTGAACATGATCATTGTCTATTATCATATTAAAAATTTACACGCTGGGCCTGAATTGTTATTGTCATTGCTCCGTCAAAAATTTTGGATACTTTCCGCACGCCGCACTGTGAGAAGCAGAGTCTACAAGTGTAATATATGTTTCCGGCTTAGACCCCGTCCAACTTACCCTTTGATGGCTGATCTTCCCCATAGTCGTGTAAGACAAGCTATTAAGGCATTTACACACACGGGCTGCGATTATGCCGGTCCTATCGCATACACTCCTGTACGTCGTCGTGGTGTACGCAGCGAGAAGGCGTACTTATGTGTTTTCACATGCCTCACGACTCGAGCTGTACATATAGAAATCGCTACAGATCTTAGTAGTTCTAGTTTCCTCGCTGCGCTTAAACGTTTCCTCTCTAGACGAGGGCCGATTCAGTTTTTATATTCGGATAATGGAACGAATTTTAAAGGTGCCGCTTCGTATCTTCGCGATCTCTATAAATTTCTAAACGTTGAATACCGCCCAGAGCTTAAGCAAGAGTGTGCTGAGAATCGTATAACATGGAAGTTCATCTGTCCCAACTCTCCTCATTTTGGAGGCGCCTGGGAGAGTATGATCAAAGTCGTAAAAACGCATTTGTTCCGAGTTATCGGACATCAGTTACTTTCATACGAAGAGCTTAATACTGTTCTTGCGCAAATTGAGTGCTTGCTAAACTCGCGACCCTTGACAGTATTGAGTTCTGATCCTGCAGAGCCTTCAGCTCTTACTCCGAGTCATTTTTTGAATACCGCACCTTTATTGTCATTACCCGCACCCAAAGTCAAATCTGACTCTACCAGTCTGTTACACAGGCATTCTTTACTGGATAAATTAGTTCAGTCGTTTTGGGACCGGTGGAGGACGGAATACCTTCACGGATTACAAGTTCGTCAGAAGTGGAACACCCCGTCTACGGCTATCGTACCAGGCATGGTTGTAATTGTGATAAATGATAATGAACCGCCCCTTGCTTGGCCATTAGCGATTGTCGAGTCTGTTCATCCTTCGAAGGATGGCGTAGTTCGAGTAGTGACCGTGAGAACTACTAAGGGAACATATCTCCGTCCTGTTGCTCGTATTTGCCCTCTCCCAAGACAATAAATCACGATTATTTTGATTATAATTATTTATCTAAATTAGGAATTAAGTTTATATTTATATATATTAAAAAAGTATTAAACCGCAATATTATATTTATGTATACATTTTCTCGCTTACCAAGTAAGGTTAGTAGATGAGACATGCGCATTGAGCGCATCCTCTCACTTTATATACCGCTTATTTATTTGTTTTCCTTTTACTTTTATATTACGGTTGTCTTTTAAAGGTGACCCTTTAAGGGCGGGAGGAAATGGTAACGCCAGTTAAGAATCTACTTTATCAACATTACATTACATATCGCATTGAGTTCGTCCTAAGTTATATCTACTTTATCAACATGACTAGTGCATATTTTTTGTTTCCTTCCTTCCTTCCCTTTCCTACCGCACGCGCTGCCGCCGAGGTGAAAAAGAGGATCTCGGCGCGCGTCATTTATACTAAGTGATATTACGCCATCCGCAACGCACGGCCACCCGTCGCGTCTTATGTACATTAACCGCAAACCGCGCAGGACGAACATTGAGTTCTCCTGTTTATGTTTAATATTCACCGCATCAGACATTGTGTCTTTGTAACTCATAAAAGTGTGAGACGCCCCCGTAAGGGCAAAGGTGGAGAGTGTGGGACTTCACGAGACTGTTCCGAGAGTGCGTGTGCGCCGAACCACGTGGCGAGCTAGCTGTATAGCAGACACTCCAGGAGGAAGGCGCGGCAGCCCTCATCAGGTCAGTGCGTGCTATCCCACCTATTTATTTTCCCCTTTGCCGTATGCACCAAAATTACAGTCCACTAAATCTTTATCGAAGATACCTTAAGTTGCTGGCGTCTCCACCCCATGTGCTGGAATTTTGGCGTCACGCGTCCAGTTTATTACGTTTCGTTTTTTGACGGTTTTTGATTTCTGTTTAATTTTCTCTAAAGAACTTAATGTAAGTTAAATTTTGAATATTGGTGCCTAATATATTTTATATTCAATAAGGGTAAAAAGAAAAGAGTACAAAAGTAACCATAATATCTGCTAATTGAATCTGAAAGTCTGATACATAAAATATTTTGAAATTCTATTTTCAAACCGATCGCTTCTGGAGCATAGAGTTTTTATCGTGGTAGCCCCTCATTATAGTTGTATCAAGGATGCAACATAAATGCATCGATCGAGCATCAATTGACCAGAAAGGGAGCTAATTCTAATTTTATTAAAAAAACGCGGTACTAATGTACAATACAGAAATTCTCGATATCGTAGTGTTAATATTAAAATGTAAAAGGACCCAATAATAATACAAGTCGACCTTTAGGTAAAATTATGCTGGTTTCGCTTAGTATTATTTCGATGCTATATACTACAAACTATTAAATAATGGTACAATTAGGATTGACGACTCCGTGGCGCAGTGGCTTAGCAATGAGTGGCTGCGCTGGGGGTCGCGGGTTCGAATCCCGCACGGAACAACTATTTGTATGGCCTACAAATAGTTGTTCCGGGTCTGGATGTTTGTCCTTGTGCAATTTATGTTTGTAAACTGCCCCTACGATACAAGAGAAAATCTTAGTGTAGGGGTAACGTTTTTTTTTTAAAAAAAAAAGAAAAAAAAGAATTAGGAGAATTGTACTACGAAATCTGACCCTGGTTACATCGTGTTTTGATATGACGTTTGTATTATGACAGATGCGCTACTTTATTTTGTATGAAAAACTTATGAGTAAAATATTTAGATGGGCCTATGCCTCCTTTTGAAATCATTGATACCAATGCGTAATCTCCAACCGTGTTTAACTACTTGCATTGTTTCAGAGTCGTAGTTCTAGCAATTTTTACAAACAATAACTGAGCAACCCTAAGTGTCTTACAATCTTCAATATGGCGTATACATTAGCTGAATCGATCAAAGATATTTTATTTTAGTCTAAAGTTTCATGTTTTATCTTGTCCAAATAATTAAAAATGGTTCTCACTTGTTGCGTGAAAGGATGCAAAAGTTAATAATACAAAGGAAGTGGTGCATCTTTTCATAGGTAAATAATTTTCTAATGCTTGAAGTAGGGTGTCCATATTTTAGTCAAAGATATTTACTTTTTTTCTGTAAAATTAACGATTATTATTTCTATACAAAGTATATTATTATATGTTTGATTTAAGTCTACTAAAATCTTCTAGCTTTCCATAGTACTAAAGTGATTTATGTTATGAGTTAATGTTTTGTCTGACAGAATGCAATGTTACGTGGGCGTGTTGGTGTGCACATTTATCGTCCATATACAACGCATAATGACATATTTCCGAAGCGATACCTACTATCCGTCAAACATTCAATCCGCATCAGATGCGGTGCGACCGTAAACTGACTTTACTATCTACAGTCTTACATTTTTTTCTCTTAATGCAGCGTGAGTAGGTAATACAAGTGTTTAAATATTAAGCTGCGGTTTTTATACGTATCGTAACTTTCGCTGTGATAACACCTATGGAAGTCGAGCCACAGAACAGTACAAATCTTCGTAGTGACCGCTTGCACAGTGTTATTCGTCGTGCACAGTCAAACCCAGTGCATTTATCGTTGCACTCCGCTCGCCCAGTTGCAATGTAGTGCCACCAGCCGAGAGGCCCGAGTAAGAGGACGTGTGCAGACACCCCAGGTAAGACCGTTCTTGAGCTGTTTTTATTTGTTATCCTTTTTCCCCACAGCAGTTCATGCTCCTGTCATGCCGCCTAATATAGTGAATTAGATTTTCGCAAGTATTGTCCAAAACCCGCCACGCGCCACGTCCACCATTTTGTTTTGGTTACAGTAAACCACGCTAAATACAGCCTACTTTCGTAATTCACGTACCCAATAATTTTGAGACCATGGTTCCCAGGAATCGAACCTGAGACCACTGTGACCTAACCATTTTGTGGTTCCTTTGCTCCGGATTTGAAAGGCAACCTAGTCACTCCACCATTTTGACGATTTAGATCATACATATTTCTTGATAAATGTCATATCATCATCATCATTACAACCCTTCACAAGTCCACTGCTGAACATAGGCCTCCCCCAAGTAATGCCACAAAGCACGGTCCTGAGCCACCTGCATCCATCGACTTCCTGCATATCTTACCAGGTCGTCACTCCATCTAGTGGGGGGTCGCCCTACACTACGCCTACCGCTACGAGGCTGCCACTCGAGAACCTTTCTTCCCCATCGGTTATCGGTTCTTCGAGCTATATGGCCGGCCCATTGCCACTTCAGCTTACTAATCCGTTGGGCTATGTCGGTCACTCTGGTTTTACTGCGGATATCCTCATTTCTGTGTCTATCACGCAGAGAAACTCCGAGCATAGCCCTCTCCATAGCTCGCTGAGCGACCTTGAGCGTCCTCATACGGCCAGCAGTGAAGGACCACGTCTCAGATCCGTAAGTCATCACTGGCAACACGCACTGGTTGTACAATCTAGTTTTTAGAGATTGAGGTATACCTGACGAGAAGATATGTCGTAATTTCCCGAACGCTGCCCAGCCGAGTTGAATCCGTCGATTGACCTCTCGGTCGAAGTTGGACTTACCTAGTCGGACTATTTGTCCCAGGTAAACGTACTCGTCAACAACTTCGAGCATAGTGCTCCCAACAACTACCGGCATAGGTGTGACATGGACATTAAACATGATCTTTGTTTTGTCCATGTTCATCTTAAGACCTATCCGTTGGGAGGCACTATTGAGGTCATTGAGCATAGTGCTTAAGTCCTCCAGCGATTCTGCCATAAGGACTATATCGTCGGCAAATCGAAGGTGAGTGATGTACTCGCCATTGATGTTAATACCGTATCCTTTCCAGTCCAGTAGCTTGAAAACGTCTTCCAAAGCAGCGGTGAAGAGTTTCGGGGATATAACGTCACCCTGTCTTACACCTCTCTGCAGTTGGATAGGTTTCGAGCTCTGGTTCTGTACTCGGATAGCCATCGTAGCCCTACTGTACAAACACTTCAGTACTTCGATATACCGACAGTCAACTTGGCACCGCTGAAGGGACTGCAGCACCGCCCAAATTTCAACGGAATCAAAGGCTTTCTCATAGTCCACATACGCCAGACAAAGTGGCAAATTGTACTCTTCAGTCTTCTGTACAATCTGCCGCAGGGTATGTATGTGGTCTATGGTACTGAAGCCTTTTCGGAAACCGGCTTGTTCGGGAGGCTGGAAGTCGTCGAATCTGCGTGCGAGACGATTCGTAATGACTCTCGAAAACAGCACGTAGACGCGGCTCAGAAGGGAAATCGGTCTGTAGTTCTTCAAGAGAGCGGTGTCGCCTTTCTTAAAGAACAAGACCACCGCACTTCTGCTCCACGCCTCTGGAGTAGTGCCACCATGGAGGACGGAATTGAAGAGCCTCTGAAGGACTTCAAGTACCGGTGTTCCACCCGCTTTCAGAAGCTCCGCTGTAATTCCATCCTCGCCTGGGGCCCTGCCGTTTTTAAGGTGCTGGAGAGCCATTCTAATCTCGCTTAGACTGACGTCCGGGATATCATCGGAATAGTGTCGGATAAGACTTGCTCTTGGATCGTTACTCACACTTGCGTGTGGCTCCAACGATGATGTGTACAGCTGCCCATAGAACCTCTCAATCTCACTCAAAATCTCAGGTGTCCCGGAAACGATGCTGCCACACTCAGTCTTCAGCTTTGACAGTTGGCTCTTACGGGCAGACAGATCTCTGGCAAAGACTTTGGAGCCCTGGTTCCGCTCGATCGCTTCTTTAATACGAGCAGTATTAAAGTTGCGTAAGTCTCGCCGCATGCATTTGGAGATCTGTCTGTTCAGTTGCCTGTATGCTGTCAAATCTGTTGACGATTGCAGCCTCATTTCCCGTCTAACAGCCATGAGATTAAGAGTGTGATCGGAGAGTTTTTGTGTTCTTCTGCGGCGGGTCTTGCAGAACTTAGCTCCGACCGCGTGGACAGTTTCCACGAGCTTGTCATTCATATCGTCCACTGCATTGCAATCTTCTAGGCACTGGAAGCGGTTACGTAACTCGAGCTGAAAGGTTTCGGGATTCTGGATTAGGGCACGAGGGGGACGGAGCGTTGACTTCATTAGACGAGACCTCTCCAACTTAACGTTTAGGTTCAGTGTGCCTCTAACCATTCGGTGATCGCTGCCAGTTTTCACCCTTGCGATCACTGAGACATCACTGAACAGTTGGCGTCTGGTCGTCATAATGAAGTTTTTGTCGAACCGTCGGGGCTCGACCAGGTCCACTTCCTGTGGGGCCGCTTCTGGAAGAAAGAGTTCATCATAAAGAGTCCCTCTTTCTCCATAAAGTCGGCCAGCTGCTGGCCCCTTCGGTTCCGTTGCCCTACTCCAAATTTCCCTAACTTCAGCTCACCGCTTTCTCTTGTGCCTAGTTTTGCGTTGAAGTCTCCCATCAACACCGTGTAGTGGGTTTTGGAGGAATGCATGGCTTTGGAAATATCCTCATACATTTCCTCCACCTCCTCATCGGGATGTGCCGAGGTTGGTGCGTAAACCTGTATGACCTTCAGCGAATACCGTTTGGTGATTCTGAGTATCAGGTACGCGACCCTCGTCGACACACTCCCAATCTTTACAACGTTGTTGACGAGAGACTTGTGGACGATAAATCCGACACCTCCTTGGGACAGATGGTCGCCCTCCCTGTGATAGAACAAGTTGCCGGATTCGAGAATCCCCGTGTCCTCCCCCTCTCTTCGGACCTCGGATAATCCTATAATACTCCAGCGCAACTTGTCTATCTCTTCTTCCAGCTCCAGGATCTTCTCGTCAGTCCTCAGTGTGCGTGCGTTAAATGTTGCCAGGTCGAGTCGTCGTAGGTGGCAACCGAACCTCCACCGGAGATTCTTAGCACCCCCTGCACCGCCGTTACCATGGTCGCCACCGTAGCCAGGAATAGCGGGGCCGCCGGGGACTGGGGGCCGTCTATTTGTGTCTTTGTTCATGGGGGGTATATTGCCATAGTTGCCACGCTTGGCGAGCGGGTTGGCAACCGCAGTTTTTTTTTGTGTAATTGTTGTTATCAGGAAGATGCTGCTGCCCATCTCCTGCCTGTTTCCCTCTGTCGCCTTTTACGACACCCACGGGAAGATATGGGGTAGTGGATATTCTTAACCGCCACTACACGGCAAAATAAATAATAAATAAAACAAATGTCATATGTATTATTGTAATCCTTGGTCATTGTTCTCAATAAAATAAATACAGAAGAATCCCCTAGCATCACATTGTCCTTTCTTCCTTGAAGCAACAAATCGTGTAGTCACCCTAATAGAGTAGGAAGCATCCATAAAAAGCCCTATCGTGTTCAGCTCGTTTATCAGTCGTGAGCTTGTGAGTGCGCAATCTTGTTAAAAAAATACCTTTGTTTAAATCATGGAGGTTAATGAACAACCTCCATGGTCAAACCAATCCACAGAGTTGTTGTTAAGGTAGGCAAAGGTTTTACACCATACAGTTTTGTTTAAGTGTATTTTTATTCACATAATGGAATAGAACGGAACGGAATTGAATGAAGTGGACTGGAATGAAATATAATAATTTAAACTCAGTTTAGATTATAAGAATACTTATTGAAAGTCATTTATGCTTTTACCGCTAGTTCTCGAAGAATCTTTTGAAGAACTTACTTAATAAATATTATATGTAAGAAACGCGTGCTAATTGTGGTAGCGTTTATCTTTACTTACTATTTTCGTAATATGTCTATCAATGACTCTTTCATATAACTGTAATATTAAAAAATTAAATATGCATTATAAAACTTGACAATTAAGTGGATAAAATAATAACAAGAAAAGGCTGTTGCTGACAAAAGTTCCCTGGGGTTATGAAAGGTAGGTGGTTATTTTAACTTTAATTGTAATACAATATAACGTGAATATTTTTTTACCCTTATTTGTAACAATGCGGTTCAAACTGAATTTCGATCACGTACGCCGGAGACTTGTCATCTACGTAGGGTTATAGTATAAATCCCAACAATCGCATCATGCGCTATAAGTCATCTTTTATAATTCGCAAAGCCAAGGAGTAGAATGCCCTGCAATCTTAAAAGTGCTATTGAACAGCTAAACATGTAAAAAGTGTGTGTATCCTTGAAAAACTCGCTCCATCTCTTCATCTCATGAGATAGGGACATGAGTGAGCGCATTTCTAATAAAAAATATCCCATTATTGATTTGGGCACGACCCGGGACTCAAACTAGAAAATTTGTAATTTTTTTGATTATAATAGTGTTAAATTACAACATTTAACACTATTATAATCAAAAAAATTATATCTATCCATAGTTTTTAATATTGATTACATACTCAGTGAGTGACTATTGTGTTAATCATAGAAATAATCCTGATAGTTGCACACTTCTCAGGTAAATTCGCAAGACGTCGTTACTGCTATGATTCGTCTATGTCTATTGGTGAAAATTTATGTTATATACTGTTTAAATAACAGAATATTTTCAATTATATCATTAATTTTGCAAAGAAAAAAGTCACGTTGTTGATAATTTGTATGATTTTGGTGAATTCATTTTTAATCAAAATATTTTACATGTACGCTAGTAATTGACTCAACTATATTTAAATTAATGTCGATGTAATTAATGATGATATAAAGAATCGATACACTTATCTACACAACAAAAAGAGTGATTTATTATGTCGTTTGTCAAACAGATTCCGTCTTTATTCTTTAGTTAAAAAAATGTTTGGGATTGATTGGGCGGGTTGGTTGGAATCCAAAGAAGAATCCCACAATTTGCAGCAAACATTTTCTTGAGAAATATAAAAGAAAAAGCTGAGTAGAAACAATTTATTAAACCAAATCTATTTATCAACCAAAATGTTGATAAATAGATAGTTGATAGTTAAAGGTTTACACTAGTACAATATTCAAAGCATCACTCTATTTTCATCAAAGGGTTGTGCGGAGCTTCGCATTATATTTACAAGTCAAAATGATTCAACTTTTAGCGTAATTATATATATATATATATATATATATATATATATATATATATATATATATATACATTATATAATTTATTTTTTATTTAATTTTCCACCAGGACCGCTACACCTGCGCATTGTATACGTGATTCACTGTGCTAGAATAGTATACATTTCATAGTATTTGATACTCGTAATGCTCGATGCCTAATTTGTGCTTGATGCCCGATGACAGTACCGAGGGCTTGAACTTGTGGTTAAGAAAAAGTTGCTTGAAGCAATACGCTGTGAAATCAAGCTTTTGCTGCGGTCAGTCAATGGATGGATGACCGTTTTTTTAACATGCCGAGATTGAGAGAATGGAGAGTGCATCTGTACCCTCTGACACTTAGTGTTCTTTAATATCTTCTGCGTATTTGACTTGTTCCTGTTAAGACCATTATATTTTTAACATTCATGCATCTAAAATGATAATAAATTTATAATAACTCTATATTTTTCAGGGACAGGTGAAAGAGAGAGTAGCCTCATCGTATGTCAATCGTGACATAACCCCTCCACCTTTAGAGTTTTATTTTATTTTTATTTTTTTATTTATAGGATAGGGTGACAAACGAGCACACAGTCCACCTGATGGTAAGTGGTTGCTGTGGCCCATAGGCATCTACATCTATCCTCGATTACGAATCAAAATGCAGATGCGTTGTCACCCGTGAGGACTAAGATGGAATGCCTCGTTTCCAGCAAAAAGGGTCTCCGGTTCTCTACACTCACCATACGAAATACAGCAGCATTAAGCTACTATTTCACGCTGGTATTCTGTGAGAGCGTGGTCCTTCCCCGGTCGAGCCGACCCATTCGTGCTACAACTATACTATTAATATAACTGCAGCATGACTCTACCACGTAAAAAAAAGAGTCATAAAATCAAACACTTTTACACAAAACTTTTATCAAAAAACGAGAAATTAAAACAAAAGCTTAAAGAAAAAAAAAGAAAATACGTAGCTTAGTAGCAAGAACTAAAAGACAGGCTAAAAAAATGACTGCTTAAGTAATTAATTCAAGACCGGGATAATTAATGAAAGATCGTTATAATGATATCACTATGGCATGTAGCAATGAATCTGTACAGAGTTTAATTAACAGGGTTAATGATAAAATGTAATATACTAGCCTAGACTACGAACCTGCTTTCATTAAAGAATCTTTAAACACCATTAGAGGAATGAAAAAAAATGAAGACTGATCTAAAAATATGTCTCACTTTTGATGAAATAAGTATACGTGAATACACTGAATGAGTAGCCAGAGGCA
Source organism: Parnassius smintheus behrii (assembly GCA_036936625.1). Classification (NCBI taxonomy): domain Eukaryota; kingdom Metazoa; phylum Arthropoda; class Insecta; order Lepidoptera; family Papilionidae; genus Parnassius; species Parnassius smintheus. Next base: position 27,923,932 of record JAUPFT010000010.1, on the reverse strand, counting down.
TTATGGATTTGTAAATTTTGGCAACGATTTGTCTGTGGATGGTGCTGAAATTGCGAACTATAAAACTTTGACTTTGATAAAAGTGTAATTAAACAAATAGTGTTATCGTTTTATCGCGACGGTGAATATCCTTCCACGGCTATAATTTGTAGTACAGGAAAAGAAAGAGTTGACGGATTCCAGTGTTCTATTTCTTTTTTTAATTTATTTAATTTTAGATATAAGTTATTATATTTATACTTCATATAACTTGTTACATTCCAAACATTTGTACTTATAGTTTTTTTTAACACCTAGATATCTAATTAATAATTTATTTTTAAACATTATTATTTTTATTTAAATAAATACGTTGTTTTATCAATTTTTTTTTCATTTTTACACTAACCAACATAATGACAAAACTAAATACACTATCGATAACGTTTATCGACAACAATAATGCGCATCACTATGCGCGCCCCTAAGGCCCGTGAGTGGGAGAGAGAGAGCGAAATACTATCATTTATGACTCAAACTGCACGGACAAAATAATTCTAGTATAGGTTTTAGTTTTTATGGTGGTAGCATTAAGGGGAAATATAACCTCAAATGGCTTATCAAGATCCTCCGTTATGCCGAAAATATTGCAGCATTAATTTTGAAATAAATATATGGTAAAGTTGAGGATTAATGTTAAGGACTATGTTAGACGAAAACACGATTCCGTAAAATTTTCTCGATAGAAAAAAATCCAAATTTATCTCCAAAATAAACAATAAAACGCTGTTATTCATAAAATACTTTAAATAAGATCATGAAACTTTGCATACTAACTGAACTATAAAGCAGTGATTATGTTAGTTACTTTTTTTAAATACCATTATTTTCACTGTAAAAAGAAATTACCTAAATTATCGGCCTCTTGAAGCGTGATTCCTGCCGCCCGGTCAGTTTCGCTTCGGCCTTTGAAGGGGAGGTTGCGTCGCTTACGATCAGAATACACATTACGCAACAGGACGACGCAAAATTAAAATAGGAAATAACCGTAATAAAAATAAGAAGCAACTGGCTTGGCGTTAAGAAACAGGCATAAATATGATAAACCTAATGAAATAAGTGTCTAACGACCTATCTACTTACAGTATTAGTGATTACAAACGTGTCTGTACATAGCATACGACGCGCGGGGAAGTGGGGACGAAATTAGAATTTGAGCTGACTTACTATATCCCCTTAATTGCGTTTTGGAAAATTCCAGTAGGATACTTTCGGTGTGGAGGATTTACCGCCTCCCAAAAAGCAAATCTTTTAAAAATATGCCTGGATTTATTACACCTTACGGGATGTGAAGTCATTTCAATTACATTTGATTGCATTGCTCCAAATCTGAACATGGCCCGGCTATTAGTTGCCGATTTTTTTTGGAGCTAATTTTAAATCACATTTTGGTCATTAAGTTTGAAAATATTTGGTATTTTTAGATGCATGTCATTTATTGAAACTGATTAGCAACTTTTTCGGTGAAAAAAGAGTCCTCATGGATTAACCTTCCGTCATATTAATTACGTCAAACGGAAAATAAAATTAAACTAGCATCATAGCTATTGTCACGTTCAGTAGCAACATCAATAGAATAGATATTGTGCACAGAATTTAAAATTACCACAATTCAAGAATTCAAAGGGTACTATCACATTTACTACCCACGGTAATTATTTTTTTGAATCATGGCTATAAAAACCCCTTTACGAAAAAATTGAGATGACGTTTTTAATAAGTTAGACGAAATATACGATTATTTTTGTAACCTTACATTTGAAGACGGTTCCTTAATAATTTAATCACTGAGAAAGCTGGGGCTACTTGGGTTTTTAATAAACATAAGGTAGCTAAAATCGCTAATAATAATAATAAGTTAAGTGACAAAACTGCTACGTCAACGCAGTCAGTCAGCGCCTTGCGACAGGTGTGAGCGCCGTGCCTCGGCAGAATTCAGGGTCCAAAGGCCCGTTTGTGCTTATGGCCGTCCACGATACGGTGCCGGACCTGGGCGTTTCCCGTTAATGGACGCCCATATTATGGATGATGGAAAAAAAGATAGTGCGCAAGGGGCCGCTGCCTGGAGGTCGCCAGGGCGCGTCTGGAGCTGGCGCTGGACGCGACAGCATGCGGGCCGCCAGCCGAGCGCGGGGTGTTGCAAAACCACCTAGCAGCCCCGCACATCCATCATCCCCACTAGAAGGCTTGGTGTCGGCTGGGTCTTCTCGGACTCAGCAAGCGGCACCCGCCGCTGGTGGAGCACGTCGCATGCGTTGGTCTAAATCGCTTTTTTGCAGAGCTGGAGCCATCTCTATCCGTCACTGAGCAAAACCTGGCAGAACGAGTTAGGTACATCCTGCGCTCCAACATATTTGGTGACGCCGAACTCGAACGACTACGACGTGAGGCTATTCCTTCATCGAATGGAAATGCTACGGCTGAGAATGCGGCGCCACTAGATGCGCAACAAACTGCATATGTGGATGCTGCCGTCAACATTCCATTTGTGGCTAATTCAGAGGATGATGGAATAGTCTCCCACGAACTAGAGAAAATGAGGAGCATATTGGAAGAGTCGATGCTGGAAACGCGCAGCATGCCTCTCGAAAATCGTCCGCGACTTCCCCGCATACCCCTTAGCAAGCGAAATCGGGCTGTCGTGCGGGCTCTTAACCCAATGCTGGTGACCTATTTGGAAGCCAGCCGGGACCTTTGCGAGACGGATTCAATTCTTTTTGGCGCCGCACTGGCAGTATGCCGTATTATTGGCGCCAAACTTCCCGTGGCTGGACGTGCTACTCAAAAAAGTAGAGCCATCCCAGCCTGGAGAAAAAGAATTGAGGACCGTATCGCAAAGGCAAGGGCCCTTATCCGCAGACTGACAACCTTCAGGTCGGGTAATAATAGACCGAGAGTTTTGCGCACCGTTAGAATGGCGTTTGCTGGACAAATTTTGGTTTGTCCCAGCCGGATATCACGCAAAAACTAACGGAGCGCATAGATGACCAGAAGCAAAAAATCGCTGCTTGGGGGAAGCGGATTCGACGATTTAGCGAGAGGTCAAGGCGGTTCAACCAGAATCGTCTCTTACAGAGTGATCAGAAGAGGCTCTATAAATCATTGGACAGACCAGAGGTATGTGGAGCGGGCCTAGGACCGGATCAGGCTGACACTGTCGCATTTTGGCGAGGCCTGTGGTCAGAGCCCGTAAACCACAGCGAGGGCCCTTGGATGGAAGTTGTGGCGAGCCAGAGTGCAAGTGTTACGCCTATGGACCCCGTCACCATAACGCCTGAAGACGTGGCTGAGGCGGTCCGCAGGGCCCCGAGCTGGAAAAGTCCGGGGCTCGACGAGCTGAATCATTACTCGCTGAAGGGGTTCGTAGTGTGTCACGCTGTGCTCGCCCGACAGTTTCAAGAGGCTCTCGATCAGAAGTCGCTCCCGAGCCTCTTCACTACTGGAATCACTCATTTGGTTCCTAAAGATCAGGATACCACAGACACGAGCAAATACCGCCCCATCACGTGTCTACCCACCATATATAAGACACTGACATCCATTTTGAGCGCGAGAATCACTCGTCACCTGGAGCTAAATCAGGTGATGTCACGCGCTCAAAATGGATGGCGAGGCGGTGGTCGTGGAACCAAGGAACCACTCCTCATTGACGCGGTCATTGGCAAAGTGGTGAAACGCAACTCTCGGAATTTCTCCGCCGCCTGGATAGACTACAGAAAGGCATTCCACTCGGTGCCCCATACATGGCTAAAGAGAGTCCTCCAGCTGTACAAAATTGACTGTACAGTTGAAGACTTCCTCGAGCAGTGTATGGGGCAATGGGGTACGATCCTTTGCTATCTGGGCGAGCGGATGATGGCTGCGGAGAACCACATAAGGATAAGAAGGGGTATCTTCCAGGGCGATTGTCTGAGTCCAATCTGGTTTTGCCTCTCCCTGAACCCTCTCAGTACTTTACTGGAGGGCTCCGGGAGGGGATTTTAGCTTCGGAAAGGAGGTACAAAAGTGACCCACCTTTTCTATATGGATGACCTCAAGTTATTCGCCTCCAGTCGCTCACATCTTATGGAATTGCTAAACATCACTTGTGAATTTAGCAATTGTATTGGAATGGAGCTGGGAACGGATAAGTGTGCGGTCCTCCATGTTGAAAGGGGAAGGGTTGTTGACTCTGAGGGCATAGACTTATCTATGCCCGTCAACTTAAGGACCCTTTCCGAGGGTGAAACATACCGATACCTGGGTATGTCACAGAACATCAGTATCGATGAGGCTGGTATGAAACAGTCAGTTTGCGACGTGTTTTATGCACGCTTGACCAAAGTGCTTAACAGCCTTTTGTCCGGTGTGAATAAGACACACGCATATACCGGTTGGGTCATGCCTGTCCTCATGTATACCTTTGGCATACTCAGGTGGACCCAGACTGAACTTAACGCCCCGCACTATCATGACGTCCCATAGGATGCATCATCCGAGATCGTCGGTAATGAGGCTGTACTTGCCGCGAAAGCATGGTGGACGTGGCTTTCTGAGCACGCTCACCATGCATAATCGCGAAGTGTGCAGCCTCCGTGATGACTTTCTGGCGAGATCGGATGATCCATTCTATAATGACGTCATTTCTAGTGATAAAGGGCTTACCCCTCTATCCTTAGCCAACGAGCAATGGTCCTACCACCCAGCAGTGCTTAGCATTTCCGACCGGGAGACCGTATGGAAGGAGAAGGAGCTCCACGGGAGGTTCTACAAGGCTCTACATGAGCCTTTCGTAGACACAGTAGCCTCCCTCCACTGGCTACGCTTTGGTGACCTCTTCGGGGAAACCGAGGGTTTTGTCTGTGCAATACAGGATCAGGTTATTAAGACCACTGATTGACATGTATCGGAGATACATCCTAAAGGATGGCACCGTGGACATCTGTCGAGCTTGTCGCCATCCCGGTGAGTCACTTAGGAATGTCATCTCCGGTTGTTTGGCGCTTTCTAACTCTGAGTACTTGCACAGGCACAACCTAGTAGCCAGAATTCTTCACCAGGAGCTCGCTCTGAAATACGGTCTCGTGGATCGGAAATTGCCGTATTACAAGTACTTGCCGGAAGCCGTGCTCGTAAATGATCGCGCCAGGCTCTATTGGTACCGGGCCATCATCACAGACAGGACTATTCTTGCGAATAACCCTGATATTGTGCTGATGGACCGGGCGCAGTCAAAGATATTTTTGGTCGACATTACTATTCCGTATGACGAGAACCTCGTGAAAGCCGAAACAGACAAGCAAACAAAATATCTGGACCCGGCTCACGAGGTGACCGACATGTGGGGTGGTCTGCCGACCGAAATTATTCCTGTAGTCGTCTCTGCAAACGGGCTAATCCCAGTCAGCCTCTCGGGTCATCTGAGGCGGCTGGGACTACGTGGCGGACCGCTCCAGGCTCAAATGCAGAAGGCGGTGCTCCTCGATACCGCCCGCACCGTCCGCCGGTTTCTTTCCCTTTCCCCCTAACCCTCGGCCGTTTGGTCTCCCCTGCCGAGGGCCTCCATCTGGTTGGGCTTTTATTTATATATGTATTTTTATATTTATTTTATGTTATTGATATTTATGTATATTTATTTTTTCATTTTCATTTATAATTATATATTTATAGAACCCAAGCAGATGAGAAAACTATATTGATACCCCCCAATAATAATAAATAAAAGTTTATTTATTAAGGTATCAACCCACCTTTGTCAAGTACATTTTGCATCAAAGACAATGAATTAGAAGTTGTATATACATACAAAATAAACTCTGAGTTAAAATATTGTTACGAGCTTGAGGTTCGTGACAATAAAAATTGCCGATAAAATTACCTAAATTAACACTTTAATTTACTTTACACAAATTAAAACTAAAAACACTAATAATTAAACATACTAATTCACTTAATTCCGCTCCGAAGCTTCGCTTGTGTCGCTGAGTTCAACTCTGTGCCCCGATCGCATCTTGCAGCGCCTATTTATTTAAATTAGCAAAGAAACATCCCGAATCTTCAGGTAAATGCGCGCAAAGGGACGAGTTTGCGAGTATAGATTTTCTAGAAACTTAGTTCTTCGGATGGCGCTGTCGGTTGAGAGTGTGATGTCATTCTCTGCAGAGCTCCCCTCGCTCTCGTTCCTGACACTAGATGGCGCTAGTTGACTTATTCACACAACACTGCCCCCTCCTAAGACATGCTCGTCCCGAGCATTATCGGTCCCATAATAACGCGCCAAGCGATCCACATGGACGATCTTAGGAGTCCCTCTTGCGCCTTTCTGTATCCGGTAGGTCACATCGTTGATCCTGGTTACAATCCGGTACGGGCCGTCCCATTTAGCTTGAAGCTTAGGAGATTTCCCTTTGCTGCGGACTGGATTGTGCAACCACACTAATGAACCTTCGTTGAACCCTTTATTGTTCATTTTGCGGTCGTACCGGGTTTTCATTTTCTCAGACATTTGCTGGCCCGATTGTCTGACGTGCTCATAAATGTCATTCATTTTGTTCCGCAAGTCATTTGCATAATCGGTTATACTGCGTGGGGCATCAGGTGGTATCCCGGTGATCAGGTCTGCAGGCAGCCGTAATTCTCTTCCAAAGTTTGCGAAAGCTGGTGTCACTGCTGTACTTTCGTGAACAGAACTTCGATATGACAACAAAAACGGTTGTATGTGCTTGTCCCAATCTCGTTGCCGATTGTCTACAACTTTTGCTAGGTACCTCTCCAATGTCTGATTAAATCGTTCCACCATTCCATCAGATTGCGGGTGATAAGAAGTCGTTCTTGTTTTATGAGTACCCATAACTCGGCAAGTTTCCTGGAATATTTGAGACTCAAAATTCCTTCCTTGATCGCTGTGAATCTCTAAAGGTACTCCAAAACGACAGAAGACTTCATGAACTAGTTTATCTGCAACTGTTGAAGCTTCTTGATTTGGAATGGCGAAGACTTCTGGCCACTTAGTGAAGTAATCCATCACAACCATGAAATACTTGTTACCGCTTTCACTCTCCGGAAACGGCCCCGCCACGTCAATGGCTATTCTCTCCCATGGTGCACCAACAATGTACAACTTCAATGCACCTCTACTACGAGTCTGAGGTCCCTTTACAGCCGCACAACTTGTACATTTGCGACACCAGTCCTCGACATCGTTTCGACAGTGGACCCAGTAAAACCGTTCTCGGATGTTCAGTAGAGTTCGTTTAACTCCCAGATGGACTCCTGAACAATCATTATGGTACAGCTGTAGAACATCCGGTACTTTAGCCTTAGGGACAACCATTTGCAAATGACAGCTGTCTCCCCGAACGTTTTCCCATTTACGACACAGAACTATATCCTGAAGCAGCAAGCTGTCCCACTGGGCCCAATAGCTTTTAGTGGTCGAACTCATCGCTGAGACGTCACTCCACTTGGGCTTGGGAGCACTGGCCTTTATCCATTCCAGAATCGGCTTGATGTCCGGATCTTCCTGCTGTGCATGTAGTAAGCTGTCCTTCCACTCGTTGCTGAGGTGGTCTGCCCTGAGCATCCTCACGGATACCACTTCCTTACTCTCTTGCCTAGTACAATGTTTGCAATCCTCAGGACAAGGTCTTCTTGACAATGCATCTGCGTTGCCATGAGATTTCCCGCTGCGATGTTCGATCTCAAGGTCGTATTCCTGCAGTGGTTCGATCCACCTCGCAACTTGTCCTTCTGGGTTTTTAAACTGCAATAGCCATTTTAGTGCAGCATGGTCAGTTCGTAAGTGAAACTTTCGCCCCAGAAGATATTTGCTAAAATGCTGCAACGACTTTACCACAGCGAGCAATTCGCGTCTTGTGACACAATAGTTCCTTTCCGGTTTTGACAACGACTTGCTGAAGTACGCTATCACGACCTCTTGGTCACCATTCCGTTGAGACAGCACACCGCCAAGTCCTATATCACTTGCGTCTGTGTCAACTATAAATTCTTTGCTTGCATCAGGGTATCCCAAAATAGGTGTTTTGCACAGACGGTCCTTGAGCTCCTGGAATGCGATATTGCAACTTTCATCCCAGCAGAAATGTCGCTTCTCCTCGGTTAGCTTGTGCAGAGGTTTGGCTATATCTGCAAAGTTCTTCACGAATCGCCGGTAATAGGAGCACAAACCCAAAAATGCTCTAACCTGCGCCTTGTCTTTTGGAACCGGCCAATCCTTGACAGCGGCGATTTTCTCTGGATCTGTGCGGATACCTTCTTCCGATACTACAAACCCCAAAAAGTTAACTTGCCGTTGGAATAGTGAACATTTCTTCGGGCTCAACTTGAGGTTGGCACTCTGAATCTTCATAAGCACGTTTTCCAGATTTTGAAGGTGTTCTTCAAATGTACGGCCCACGATGATGATGTCATCCAAGTAGACCAGACAGGCATCGCCAATTAGTCCGGTAAGTACAAGTTCCATCAGCCTTTCAAACGTTGCTGGAGCACTGCACAACCCAAACAGCATTACTTTGAATTGCCACAGACCCTTTCCCGTCGAGAACGCAGTTTTCTCCTTGTCCTTAGGGTCAATTTCAACTTGCCAGTAGCCACTTTTTAGATCCAGCGTGCTAAACCATTTTACTTCTGTAAGCATGTCCAGCGTGTCATCAATTCTTGGCAAGGGATAGCTGTCCTTCTTTGTAACGTCGTTCAGACGGCGGTAATCAACACAGAACCGCATGCTGCCATCCTTCTTTTTCACCAGCACCACTGGTGAACACCATGGACTAGAGGAAGGTTCAATAACACCATCCTTCACCATTCTTTCAATCATGGTTTCTACTTCCTTTTCACGTGCTACCGGCAATCTTCTTGGCCGCTGACGGATAGGCAATTCCTCACCTGTGTTTATTTTGTGTTGAACTAAACCAGTCTTTCCTATGTCAGCATCGTTTGATGAGAATGCATCGGCGTACTTGAGTAACAACTTCTTCGCCTTGACCAATTCGTTTGGGGAGAGAACACTGCGACAGTCTTCCAAAAGTGTGGTCACTCTCGTTTCTGCATCCTTGCTGGGGGTCCCACTCGATATATATTGGCACCGACGTAACCAATCCACTTCCTCACAAGTACCAATTAGTGTGCCTTTTTCTATAATCTGGTCCCGGTCGCAAGGGTTCAGCACACGTACTCCTGAGATGTCAGTGGTCCTGACCAAGGTTCGAGCTACTTTCCATGGAAGGTCATTGTTTACCCTTTCCACAAGTACACAACGGTGAGCTTGCCCAGCGTTTCGGGGAAGACTAACCGGAACAATCGTTTCCGATATTGGCGGAAGAATAATCTTCTTAATGCTGTACACGTTCCCTGGTAACGCACCTTCCATAAAAAGTTCTTCCTGTCCACATTTCAAAACACCTTGCTTAACGTCGATCTCACAACAATTATTCCTCATAAAGTCTAGGCCTAGGATGCAGTCGTCCATTATATCAGCCACGATGACATTATGCAGGTAGATCACGTTGCCTAGCTTCAACTCCATCTCCTTCTCTCCACGGACGGGTATACGCTGACCGGTGGCTGTTACCAACTTAATGCGTTCTCGGTTGTATGCGGAGTCCCCAAGGAACTGACTTATAAGTTGGGAACTAACAACCGTACGAGAGGCTCCAGTGTCTATGGTCAGTTTACACGGCATTCCGTTGACCTCGCCCTTGATGATTAGACTGTTCCCATCATGGGTTTGCGAGATCGAGATCCTTGGGGCTCTTTTAACATCAGCCAGCACCCGCCCCGCAGTTCTGGCTTTTACTCGTTTCCCTGCTGCTGCTGGGCGGTGCTGTTGGCCGCACTACCCTCCTGGGATCGTTCACCTTCCCTTTATAGGGTTCGCTTAGGGCAGCTGGATCGAAGATGGCCCTTTTCCCCACAGCCATAGCACCTAGGGCTGTATCCCTTATTGCGGTCGTGAACTATAGCTGCTGCAACCTCCCTGACGCGATGGGAACGGTGATCCTGCCGTGTGACGGTTCTTATTTAAAATAAGGCAACAACCAGTCAAAAAAAAATTTATATATTGGTAAAAGAAAGGTCGTGGGCGTGGTTCCGATAATTTTAAAAAAATGCCCGTCTGGCTTCACTGGCGGGGTCAGGTACTCCCCTATGTGGCCGCGAGGTGGTCGAGCAGGGCCGGGGGGTTGGACTGTTCACGGGGAGCGCCGTGGGCAGCTGGCTGTGGCGGTGGCGGCGTCGAGGGGAGGCCTAGGCCCTCTTAAAAAGGACGACCGCCACGGTTGTAGTCGTAAAATTGCACCCTGGAAACAACGTCGTCCACATTTAGGTCCAGGTAATAAAATGCCGCCGATTATTAACCCCCGGTATATCGCAGGCTAGCAGTAGATGGGAGCACAGAGAGTAGCTGGCGGGTGTTCATAATCAGAACGGAGTTACAAGGCGGAATGGAAGGCAAGCGTCATAGCGGTGAGGCGCAAATTAAAATACACATGAATTAAAATTACGGCAAGTGTAAAATACTGTTTAAATGTACCAGGATAACTAATTTAGGCTGTGCATTGGTTGAAACATGATGGTGACTTGCGATATTTGATCGCGGTGCGAAATGTATGAGACGCCATTTTGTAACGGTACTTTTTTCCAACGCGCACAGCGGCTACATACATTACTTACATGCAAATAACACTAATAACGTGGCAATTAAATAGCTAAAAGCAAATAGCCTGGCATGATCAAATTACACTACCTATAAAACACTTTCACTACTTAAAACTAGGTAACGTTTCAACACTTACCCTTACGGGGTGCAAGACGATACGGAGGTCTCGGTGACGAGAATTAACGAAAAAACTATACGGCCACAGTGCCGGAATTATTATATTATTTTAAACTTTTTCCAAAATGGGATTAAAATTTGCAAGCGCGTACGAGGACACAAAGCAGAGCTTGTGAACGCGGCTGCAGTGGTAGTGTGCGCCTCCCAGGGCGCTCGGGCGGAGAATGATCGGGAGCGCGACGCCGTGGAATAATACCGGCCGGGTAAAACTCTGACGCGAGAGTTGCAAAGCGCATAGAGTAACGAAGCGTCAGGGTGTTTGTTCGAAATACAATATTTTAATATTTGATTTATTATTTAATTCGTTCTTTTAGTTTACTGATTTGTTTTATTAATAGGATACCTAAGTTAATTATAGAATTATTTTTGTTAATAACTTTTATTTTATTTTTATTTAGTTTATTAAATGTTTATTTAATTTTAATAAACCGTTTAATTATAATTATGCATACATGTACGTGCAACGTTACAGTACCCCGCGCGCTACATAAGGATTTTATTACTCTTAATTAATAAAATCCGCTCTAAATTGTTATGTATTCGCATTATCCTTTTATACAACATCTCTCATACTTCACGCGATTATATCAGCGTCAACGAACATCAATAGGGTAGTTGACGCATCCTGTCATTTGGCAAGGTGTTCCAGCATCGGCTAGACTGGAAGACCCATACGAATACCTAGAGCTAAAGATGTAAAAGTGTGACCAGGGTAAAACGAGCACCATGTATATATATAAATATAACGCTAGTGTATTCCTAAGTAACAAGCAGAACACATGCAACTTAATTAAGTGTACTTGTAGGTGTAACATGGAGATCTTGTGATATTGCAGTGATGGTTGCTAGCCCATCTCCCACAACACACTACTACCCTATCCCTTAGTCGATTTTTACGACACCCACAGGAAGAAATGGGGTGGTGCTATTCTATCCCGACACCACACGGGGAAGTACACACTTTAAAAAAAAAGTGTATACATATATGACTAAGTATTGTGTCCTGTTAATTTCAAATCCTTGATGTGCCAGGTGCCAATATCTTTCCCAGACATGTCAGCCAGGATGTAAACTAGGGGTGACTTTTACCGATGACGCGACATTTAATAAATTTTGGCGCAAGTTTTTTACTAAAGAACTTATCCTTATCACTTAAAACATATGCGCGTTTCATTACAGTGTCACCAATGTTAAATTCCATAGGCTTGCGCCGAAGGTTATAGTGGGTTGAGTTTTTAGCATGAGCATGCCGCAATTTGGCCTTTACAGTATCGAAAACTTCCTTAAGACAACCCAAATCTTCCGCGTAGATGTCACGGGGAAGGAATAAAACCTCATCGCCTAAATCGTTATCTAAATAATGCGAGCCACATGTAACGAGCTCCCTGCCGAACACCAGGAAGCATGGAGTGAAACCAGTCGCCTCACTCACCGAATTGTTGAGGGCGAACTGAACCTTCGGAATATATGTATCCCAACTGCGATGATCGTTGTCCACGAAAGTTGAGATACACGTGATAATTGAACGATTATGTCGTTCTACCAAATTAATTTGAGGGGTGTACTTTGGCGTGAAGAACACGTTAGGGACCTTATAACGATGGAAAAGTGACTCAGTGACCTTCGAAATAAACTGGCTGCCATTGTCCAAAAATATGGTCTGAGGGACACCATGGACGAGGAAAACAGACTCTTCCAGTAACTTCGTGACTGTAGTGGCAGTAGCACTTCTTAATGGGAAAATTAGGCAATATTTCGAGAAGCAGCATGTGACTACGAAGATATAAGTGTTCTGCTTCCTAGTGACAGGCAAGGGGCCCATCAAATCAATTGAAATCATTTGAAATGGTAAAAAAAAATCAAAAAAAAAGCCTTGTAAGACAAGCACTTCTCGCAGGAGGCAACGAACTTCACCACGTCCTGGTGCATACCAGGCCAAAAGTAGCGCAAGGCAATACGATGGTATGTTTTAAAAACGCCGAGATGTCCAGCCGTGGGTTCCGCATGATTCTCGTTGATCACCTGCTCGCGAAGCTCAAAAGGTACCACCTCCTTCCATAAGAACTCGGATGAAAGTGAGTGATTATTCTTGGTACGCCTGAATAACTTGCCATCCTTGATAATGAAATTCGGGAAAGTTTGCGGCTTAGAAAGGCAAGAATTATAAATATTTTTGTACTAAGAATCCGATGTCACCATGTTCGAACCGGAAGTACTAATCGCCGAGACGGGAAGAGCTCTAGAGAGGGCGTCGGGGATCACATTGTCCACACCCTTACGATGCTTGAATTCTAAATGAAATGAGGACAATCTTACACCCCAGCGAGCTAATCTACCGGTAGGGTTCCTGAGAGACAGAAACCATTTTAACGCACTGTGATCAGTATAGACAGTGAATGGCCTACCGTTCTCCAAGTAACACCTCCAGTGCTCCAGGGCGATGACGACGGCTAATGTCTCACGCTCCGTTATACTGTAGTTCCTCTCTGCTGCTGACAACGACTTGCTCATATAAGCAACGGGGTGCTCCTTACCATCTATAGTCTGCGTCAGCATCGCACCCACGCCGTAATTGCTGGCATCGGTGTGTACTTCGAATGGCTTATCGTAGTCAGGGCAGGAAAGAACAGGAGCGGAAACTAAACACTCCTTAAGTTTCTTGAAGGCAGCATCAGCTTCGGCAGACCAGACAAAAGGTGGTCCGCCCTTCTTACTCGAAGTTAACTTGTTTAAGGGGCCTGCAATGGTACTAAAATTGGGGACGAAACGGCGATACCAAGTAGCAGTCCCGAGGAAGCGCTTAACGTCCTTACGACATGTAGGTGTCGGGTAATTGAGGATTGCTTCCACCTTCTCAGGATCGGTACGTAAACCACTACTATCAACGACGTAACCCAGGTATTTGAGCTGACTGCGGAAGAATTGACATTTCTCTAGGTTTACAGTGAGGTTGGCATGTTTCAGCTTATTAAGAACCCGAAGTAACAGGGAAACATGGGAATTGAAGTCGTTTGAGACGATAATAATGTCGTCTAGGTATGCAAAGACTTTGAGGTCAAATTCCCTAAATAACAGATCAACCAACCTTTGCTGTGTAGCCGGGGCGTTAGTTAAACCAAAAGCAGTGCGCTTAAAACGATAGGTACCGCGATTAGGCAAATAAAAAGCAGTCTTGTCCCGGTCCTCCTGTGCTATAGGTATCTGCCAAAAGGCTTTGGATAAATCGATACTAGATAAGTAGCGAGCATCGCGAAGATTATCCAAGATCTCGGAAATGTAGGGTAGACTATAGGCGTCGCGCTTCGTGATGGAATTGAGCTTGCGGCTGTCGAGGCAAAACCGAGGCTGACCGTTTTTCTTCGTAACAATGAGAACTGGTGATGACCAAGCACTTTCGCACTGCTCAATTACGTCCAGAGCCAGCATCTCGTCGACCTGTTCGGCAAGGATCCGCTGCTTCTCTGGAGACAACCTATAGTACCTTTGACGAACTGGCTCAGCATCTCCCGTATCAATACGGTGGGTGACCAAACTCGTCTCGCCCAAACCCCGACGTTCGGCGGAAATGTCGCTAAATTGAGAAATGATGTCATCCGCCACTGATCTCTCCGAAACAGTTAAGTGGTCATACGCTTGTATGAAAGTGGTAGAATCGGTACTAAGGCTAGCATTCAATACTGCGGCATTAGAAAATGTAATGCTTGAGAAATGTCTAGGAAAAATGTTAAACTCGCGCCAAAAATCGATCCCCAACACGAGATCAATATTGATGTCTGGCACAACAAATGACTTAATTATATGGTACTCATTCTCAAAGTTTATAGGGAGAAACATATAGCCAATGCTGGTCATAGATTGACCCCCAGCAGCCGTGACTGTAATTAAGTTGTCCCTATGCAGCTGTAAACCCCGTTCCTCTAGCTTCCTATAAGCTTTATCACCTAAAATGGACACAGCTGAGCCTGAATCTAAGAGGCCAAATAGCTTAAAATCATTGATTTGTACACAAGCGTAAGGTCTAGGATCCTGCAATGGTTTGTCCAGCAGAATTGTATCACCTTTATAAGAATTGAAGAAAACGTTAACAGCGTTAAGCCAGCTCTGCCAATCCTCTTGTTCAAACTTGGGTGGCAGGACTTCAGTACAATTCTGCTGGTCTATCAGTTTTTTGACGTGCTCGGTTTATCCTTGCCACACTTCGGACAGTCTGGTGACTTGACGCCTTCCTGGCCACAAACAAAACAAAATATTCTATCCCTATTTGCTTTGCATTGACGAAGGTTGTGGGTGTTATTACGACACCTCGGACAATAAGGAGACTTTTGGTACTGCTGTTGCACCGCATGCACATAATTATCATTTTTAGTATACGTTTTATTACCTGTATTGTAATTACTGTTGCTTTTATTGTAAAAGTTATTGTAAGGTCTTTTATTGAAACTTTGGCCGCTGCCTTGATTAAACCTACTTGCAGACTGACCAGCGTAAGCAAACTCTGGCGCCAGTGTCCCTGAAGAGACCTTCGGAGGTTCGTGGAATCCCACTAGGCGAGCCTGAATGTTCTCGTAATTACGACAGAGCGAACGCAAGGTGTCGAGGTCTGAGATCTTCGGGACAGAAGCTAAGGTGCTGGCGTAGCATGGGCGGATGTTATGTAAAATTATCTCAAGTTTGTCTTCGTTAGACAGGCTCTTGGACAAACGTGAGAATAGCCCAGTCATAATAGAAGTGTAAATAGTTATATTTTCAGACTCGCCCTGAGTTCTGGCCCGAATCTCCGACAAGAGTCTGTAATCATAATCGGCCTGGTCGAAATCTTCTCTGAGAAGGGAAACTAACTCGTCCCAATTAGATACCTGGTCCAAAATGGCACGATACCAATGCAAGGCATCGCCGGTAAAAATCTCAGCGCAGTAAGACAGCAGTTTTTCCCCCGGTATATTCCTCGACTGGCTGTATTCATTGATGCGCTGGATAAATGCACGAACGCAAGATTTGCCGTCGAACTTAAACTTAGTGAACTCACTAGCCACGCCGCGCTCACAAGTTACGTTAACGTTGAGAGGTAAAGCAGCAGTAGACTGAGGGTCTCTAGATGCCAGAGAAGGGGTGGAATCAGTAGCAGTAATAGCATTATAGCGTTCCAAAAGTTGCCTGTATTCCGAAACACACGTATCCACCCCCCCTTGCTGGGTCGTGCTATCACAAACTATACGGTTGAGTCGATGATGGAGGTGGTTAATGAGGTTGCGAGCACGAAGCAACGCATTCCCATCGCTAGGCGCCTTGATATATGCTCTTAGCTTAATTAAAGCATCGCTGACTCCCTTTAAATCATCGCCGACAGACAAAACGCTCTCGAGAATGTCCTCCGAAGGAAAGAGTGGACCTAGTGGAGATCTGTTCATGATTTTGCCTTGGCATATGGTCTGACACAACTGGTTACTTCGCCTACGCGGATTCCAGATGTGGAGGATCATGCACCTTCCCTGTTGGACCTTCTGCTGACCTCTCACCCGGACGGATATCAGATTTCCGTCGACGCCCCTTTAGGCTCCTCGGACCATTGTCTGATCCGGAGTGTTGCGCCACTCACGCTGAAATCGCGGTTGCATTCTGCAGGCTGCCGCCGTGTTTGGCACTATAGGTCAGCCGATTGGGATGGGATGCGGTCTTTCTTTGCATCCTACCCTTGGGGGCGGGTTTGCTTCTCGCCGGATGATCCCAACGTTGTTGCGGATTCTGTTACTGATGTGGTACTTCAGGGTATGGAACTTTTTATTCCTTCCTCTGTGGTGCCCATTGGAGGCAAATCTCAGCCATGGTTTGGTCGCTCCTGTAAAATAGCATCATGCTATAAGCAGGAGTGCTACCAAGCCTGGGTTGATGCATCAGCGTCCCGGGATGTAAACACCAGCGCTCTAAAAAAGAAGTATAATTCCGCCTCTAGGTCCTTCAAAAGAGTCATTGCCAAGGCAAAGTCAGAGCACATAGGCAGAATTGGCGAGAAACTAGTTCGCCTTCCTTCTGGAACCCGTGCATTCTGGTCTCTCGCCAAGGCTGTCCAGGGGAATTTCTGTCAGCCATCTCTTCCATCTCTGCACAGGGAGGACGACTCACTGGCCCATACTGCAAAGGAGAAAGCCGATCTTCTAGGCTCCTTCTTTGCGTCTAACTCGACTCTCGATGACGGGGGGAGTACGCCGCCGACCATCCCGCGGTGTGCGTGCTCCATGCCGGAAGTGCAGTTCACACAGCGCTCGGTTCGCAAAGCACTCCTCTCCCTGGACATCCACAAGTCGAGTGGGCCTGACGGAATCCCCCCAATTGTGCTGAGGACGTGTGCTCCAGAGTTGGCACCGGTTTTAACGCGTCTTTTCCGGTACTCCTACTCCCTAGGCGTAGTCCCAAAATCGTGGAAGACGGCTTTCGTCCACCCGATCCCTAAAAAAGGCGACCGCTCAGACCCGTCCAACTACCGGCCAATCGCCATCACCTCCTTGTTCTCCAAAACAATGGAGTCCATTGTAAACTGCTAGCTTATGAGGTACCTTGAGGATCACCAGCTGATTAGTGACCGCCAATACGGTTTTCGCCGTGGTCGGTCAGCTGGTGATCTTCTGGTCTACCTCACTCACAGATGGGCGGAGGCAGTAGAGTTCAAGGGGGAGGCATTGGCCGTTAGTTTGGACATTGCGAAGGCCTTCGATCGGGTTTGGCACAAAGCGCTTCTTTCGAAGCTCCCTTCCTATGGGCTTCCCGAGAAATTGTGCAATTGGATCACCAGCTTTCTTGCAGATCGGAGCATCAAGGTCGTTGTAGACGGTGCAAGCTCCGATTGCAAGCCTATTAATGCTGGTGTTCCACAGGGCTGCGTGCTATCGCCAACGCTGTTTCTTCTGCATATCAATGATATGTTGCATACCCGTAACATTCATTGCTATGCAGATGACAGCACTGGTGATGCTCTTTACACCGGCCGAGCCAATATTTCTCGGGAAAACGTCTCCGAGTGCCGGGACAAACTTGTGTCTGAAGTCGAGTCTTTGCTGAACAGAGTCTCGGATTGGGGACGACTAAATCTAGTCCAGTTTAACCCCCAGAAGACACAAGTTTGCGCGTTAACCGCTAAAAAGAACCCCTTTGTCGTATCCCCTCAGTTTCAAGGCACTCCCCTTGTTGCCTCAGCCAGTATCGGAATCCTCGGCGTCGACATATCGAGTGACGTGCAGTTTCGTGGTCACTTGGAAGGGAAGGCCAAATTGGCCTCTAAAAAGCTTGGCGTGCTCAGCAGAGCGGGACAGTATTTCATGCCGGCACACCGCCTGCAACTTTACAAGGCGCAGGTTCGGCCGCACATGGAATACTGTTCCCATCTCTGGGCTGGGGCTCCCCAGTACCAGCTCCTTCCACTTGACCGCATCCAGCGCAGAGCGGCTCGAATCGTCGACGACGGAGTGCTTTCCGATCGGCTCGATTCACTGGCGTTGCGAAGAGATGTTGCATCTCTTTGCGTATTTTATCGCATCTATCACGGGGAGTGCTCTGAGGAATTGTTCGGATTAATCCCAGCCGCCAAATTTCGTGAACGCACGACACGGCAAACGTCCCAATACCATCCACACCATCTGGATGCTTGGCGGTCCACCACTGTACGTTTCACAAGGAGTTTTCTTCCACGTACAACCTCTCTGTGGAATAGTTTATCATCGGCGATTTTTCCGGACCGATACGACCTGGGGACCTTCAAGAAAAGAGCTTACTCCTTTCTAAAGGGCCGGCAACGCACCCGCAATTCTCCTGGTGTTGCGGTTGATCATGGGCGGCGGTAGTCACTTAACATCAGGTGAGCCGCATGCTCGTTTGCCCCCTCTTCTATAAAAAAAAAAAAAAAAAAAACCTAATTTAGCAATCTGCTCGCGTAACTCTCTGACTGTGTCAGCCGGGGTGGCACCTCTAATGGCAACTTCGTATTCTAACTCCGACTTTTGCAACGATAGGAATTTAACCGGGTGCGCCATTATAACACGCGTATAACCGCAAAGAGGTAAGTGTTGAGTCGTTGCTGACTTAATCTACTCCGTTCCGTTACAATTACAATATCAGGTACTAAGAACGTTCTGGTTGACTAAAACGATTGGCGTATAAAAGAAGCAGTAAAAAGAATAGAGCAACTGCCACCAAAATAAAAGAAGCAGCGCAACAAAAAATTAAAATACGCAACTAATATGTACTCGAACAATTAAATAAAACAACAACAAGATAATAATAATATGCCTAAGAATTAAAATAAAAAACAAGTGATTGAATAATTTAAAATACTACCAACGCATGCGTGACTCACTGAACTAGAGTTCTGCAGCAACAATAGGCAATAGTTACAATTCATAAAATTTCAATAATAATAATATCACAGAAAAGAAAAAACCACGAGATAAAAAACCTACTGCAGAATAGAATAGTAATACCTCGGAACAATATTAATTTTACCCTATCACAGATTACACAGTGACCACTCTGCACGCTAACTACTCTGTACAATGATAGAACGTAAAGTGCACGGCATAGAGTGATTACGAAAAGTTGTTCGAAACTAAACAAATTCTTAGTTAGGAATTAAAGTTTATGATCTCTCAAATAATAAAAGTAAATAATTAAATCAATTGAAATTCAATAAAATTCCTAAAACAAACACAATAATGAAATTCGTACACATTAGTTGCTGCAACCAAAAACAAAAAAAAACAAAAACGTTTCACAAACACAAAACGACACAAACACCAACTACTCCTACGCAGTGAAACCAGACCTTTTTTACCACGTTTATGGCCGCCAGTGTGACGGTTCTTATTTAAAATAAGGCAACAACCAGTCAAAAAAAATTTATATATTGGTAAAAGAAAGGTCGTGGGCGTGGTTCCGATAATTTTAAAAAAATGCCCGTCTGGCTTCACTGGCGGGGTCAGGTACTCCCCTATGTGGCCACGAGGTGGTCGAGCAGGGCCGGGGGGTTGGACTGTTCACGGGGAGCGCCGTGGGCAGCTGGCTGTGGCGGTGGCGGCGTCGAGGGGAGGCCTAGGCCCTCTTAAAAAGGACGACCGCCACGGTTGTAGTCGTAAAATTGCACCCTGGAAACAACGTCGTCCACATTTAGGTCCAGGTAATAAAATGCCGCCGATTATGAACCCCCGGTATATCGCAGGCTAGCAGTAGATGGGAGCACAGAGAGTAGCTGGCGGGACAAGGCGGAATGGAAGGCAAGCGTCATAGCGGTGAGGCGCAAATTAAAATACACATGAATTAAAATTACGGCAAGTGTAAAATACTGTTTAAATGTACCAGGATAACTAATTTAGGCTGTGCATTGGTTGAAACATGATGGTGACTTGCGATATTTGATCGCGGTGCGAAATGTATGAGACGCCATTTTGTAACGGTACTTTTTTCCAACGCGCACAGCGGCTACATACATTACTTACATGCAAATAACACTAATAACGTGGCAATTAAATAGCTAAAAGCAAATAGCCTGGCATGATCAAATTACACTACCTATAAAACACTTTCACTACTTAAAACTAGGTAACGTTTCAACACTTACCCTTACGGGGTGCAAGACGATACGGAGGTCTCGGTGACGAGAATTAACGAAAAAACTATACGGCCACAGTGCCGGAATTATTATATTATTTTAAACTTTTTCCAAAATGGGATTAAAATTTGCAAGCGCGTACGAGGACACAAAGCAGAGCTTGTGAACGCGGCTGCAGTGATAGTGTGCGCCTCCCAGGGCGCTCGGGCGGAGAATGATCGGGAGCGCGACGCCGTGGAATAATACCGGCCGGGTAAAACTCTGACGCGAGAGTTGCAAAGCGCATAGAGTAACGAAGCGTCAGGGTGTTTGTTCGAAATACAATATTTTAATATTTGATTTATTATTTAATTCGTTCTTTTAGTTTACTGATTTGTTTTATTAATAGGATACCTAAGTTAATTATAGAATTATTTTTGTTAATAACTTTTATTTTATTTTTATTTAGTTTATTAAATGTTTATTTAATTTTAATAAACCGTTTAATTATAATTATGCATACATGTACGTGCAACGTTACAGCCGCACGGCTTCCAATTCCAGTGCATGGGCCAAGGCGTCCTTAAGCGTCTCGTGGTGCCCGAGCCTCACAGCAGCTCTGACTTCCAGGTCGCGGATGCCGTCTATGAATGTCTGCACCAGGTTCCCTTCAATGAGCGCAGGTACAGACCGGTATGCTTTTCGCACCAGCTTCTCCACTTCTAGAGCCCACTGCTGCAGGTTTTCGTTGATGCGCTGCACACGATCTTTAAGCTGCGCACGAAAGACGTGTTCCAGGTGAGCGTCGCCATACCTCGCCTCCAATGCCTCAAGGAGTTGCTCATAAGTCACTTCCTCACCGAGAGCTTCCAGAACTGTTAAGGCCTGGTCGCGCAGGCCTAGTGTGAGAGCAGTCATGGCCTGGATTTTATTCCAGCCGTTCGCCTTCATAACAGCCTTGAACTGGATCTTGTAGGCTGACCAGGAAGAGGTACCGTCGAACGGCGGCACTTTGAATCCACGTAGCGAAGGTGTTGTAACTACTACGGGAGCTGTTGTTCCATCCCCAAGTTTGAGGTCGTCCAGCGTTTTCTTCACGTCAGCCATTACGTTGTCAACCCGATTGTTTACTTGGTCGATTCGGGTTTCGGCCTCCGACAGGCGGTTGTCATGTTGAGCAACCTTATCCTTCACCTCCCGTATCTCTTTTCCGAAAATAGCGTGAAGGTCCTTCATGAGGAGCATCTGCTCTTCCTTATCGCGTTGGAGTTGCTCTTCTAAACGACGGGCCTGTTCCTCCTGCCGGCGGGCCTGTTCCTCCTGTCCGCCCCGCAGCTGCTCTTCCAATCGGCGTGCCTGTTCCGCCTGCTGGCGAGCCTGTTCCTCCTGCTGCTCTTTCAACCAACGGGCCTGTTCCTCCTGTCGGCGGGCCTGTTCCTGCAACATCACCATCAGAGCACCTAAGTCGGGTGCTGCAGGTGTAGGAGCTACTGACGGGCCTGCAGCCGGTGGCTGGCCTTCCGACGTCTGTGGCGTTGCACCACCAAATCTTCGTTGGTCCGTCTCCTGCTGGCGTTGACTTCGGGTACGGACACCCTCCGTTTCCTCCTTAGGTAAAATCGGCATTATTTTATCCCACTTCTGACACCAATTGTTACGAGCTTGAGGTTCGTGACAATAAAAATTGCCGATAAAATTACCTAAATTAACACTTTAATTTACTTTACACAAATTAAAACTAATAATTAAACACACTAATTCACTAACAATTAAACACACTAATAATTAAACACACTAATTCACTTAATTCCGCTCCGAAGCTTCGCTTGTGTCGCTGAGTTCAACTCTGTGCCCCGATCGCATCTTGCAGCGCCTATTTATTTAAATTAGCAAAGAAACATCCCGAATCTTCAGGTAAATGCGCGCAAAGGGACGAGTTTGCGAGTATAGATTTTCTAGAAACTTAGTTCTTCGGATGGCGCTGTCGGTTGAGAGTGTGATGTCATTCTCTGCAGAGCTCCCCTCGCTCTCGTTCCTGACACTAGATGGCGCTAGTTGACTTATTCACACAACACTATAGTACTTTAAAAAAATTATAGCGTCTGATGCATACCCTGCCAGTGTTTATAAAATATATTGTCAGGAGACACCTGAGCAACGACCTTAACTAATTCGTTTGTTGAGTTACGTACAGTTTCCCAGAAACTAGCCGTTCTACAACGTAACACTGCGTAAAAGTCTGGGACAGCCTCTGCGAACATTGTGGACGCACTGCAGTACCGTGGATGTAAAAAAAAATGCGAAAAGCATCATTATACTGCACTCTGAGGATGTTATAGGATTTTTTTGTGTAATTTATCCAAAGTTGTCCGGTGTAAAAGCTAATACAATAGGCTTTAAACAGGACATAACCATTTTAATCACTGGGTCTACGATGAGATGGTGTATCACTTTGCATTTTCTATCGCATTTACCACTGGAAGTGCTCAGAGAAATTGTTCGGAATAATTCCTGCCAAAATTCGTAAAATACCTTAAGCGGTGACTGAGTGCAGCCACATCCGGTACTGCGATTGCCAGTCCACCTCTCAAGCGTGGCGACTATGATAGATTCCACCTAAAATGCGAGAGACCCATGTACAGTTGTGTATTTTTACGGGATGATGAACTATATATGGGACTATTGCGAATATAACGACTATAGCAACTTTAACGACTATAGTGTCTGTAGCGACTATTACGACTATAGTGACTGTAGCGACTATAATGACTATAGTGACTATAATATAGCAGATCAGGTAAAAGGTGCCACTATATATTTGCTTGAATTAGATTTATATACAACATGCAACTAAACCACTGTAGTTCCCGTTTAGTGTGTTATCGGATTCGGTGTTCAAACCTACGAAAATAACTTTAGGTACATCAAAAAACTTGACAAAATCTTTATTTGTAAATTATATTTTTTTATTGCTTAACCATAAATTGTTACAAAACATTTAGTTATTTTTTAAACTAAAAGTAACAGGCGTTTGATGATTTGTGGACCAATATTGTGGCGAACTAGTTTTTTTTTTGTTAAGTTACACAAATGTACCTAAAATTTTCTAACATACAAATTATGTACGTTGATAAAATGTTACGTAATATGTAATTGCAATGTACCTAACGTTCTGGCTGTAATGTAATAATAACTTACGGTTTTTATACTGAATCTCTGCAAAGTACAAGTTTAAATGGAGATTTAGTGTCATGTTAATGATTGTTTTTTATTGAGTCAATTAAATATTATGATTCACACTTCAGTTTTCTTACAGTAGTTGTCCGTATGTTAATTTATTTAGACAACTTAATAAAAAGGTCGTTACATCATGTCATTTAATTGAGAAGTTAGTTTGAAATAAATTTTTATCAGATTCTAGATTACGACATTATTACAAAAAACAATGCCTCGGTGTTTTGCTCTTTAAGAGCCCAGTCTTTCAGAGCAAAACAGAAAAATTGCGTTCTGGTGACACATCTACACCCTCCCTGCCCCGCCACTTCATGTACCGCCACCGCAGTTATCTTTCTGGCCGTAGCGTGGAAAGTTGCTCTACTAAGATTTTCCAGTATCAATTTATCTAATATACAGGATTATTGATAATTAGCTAACAAATTTTCACATACAGATTTTCTACCTCGTATCTATTTTTGTTCCATGCTTTTATTACAAAATTCGTTACACAAAAAAAATATATTTTAAGTTTGTATAATTTTTGTTATTTTGTTGAAAAGGTTTCTAAAAGATAATCATCTAGAACCTGTATAACATGTACTCGTATTATTGATTATTCAAATGAATCTGGCAAGTGCTAGAATGAGTCGTGCACTGAGGGTTTCGTAATAAGTCGATGACACTATCGAAAATCCGTCAAGTACGTCAAGTAGTTCTAAATACTAAAATAGATTAAAAAAAAACTCAAAATAATTTCTATATAAGTACAAACAGTCCACTATCACACATATTTATAGTTTCTCATTAAAGTATAATGTAACTTTGTATAGCATTTACCTATATGCATGAATTACTATTCTTGTACAGCAGCATCGACGGACGACTTAGCGCTTTTTTTTAATTTATTCGCAATGGCTTGAATGATGTATGGAGGGTCTTTGATTGGCATCGAGCGTTCCATGCGAGAATCAATTAGCTCAGGAAGCTAAAGAGGAAGAAAAATGACGTCCAATTTTTTTTAGATTTTGACGTTTCTGTGATCAGCATGACAATTTGCGAATATTGCGCTAAGTCTCCTATTTGACGTCCGTATATTGGACGTCGTAAGCAGTTTGACGCCACATTATATCCAAAATTGGCCATAGTGGGCGTACAATAAATTACGGGATGCTGAGGATATTACTTAATAGTTTACTTGTAGTCTACGTGTATTACTGAATAGTTTTCGTATCTAAAAATGTCATTAACTCGACATCAGCAGCTACCGGTAACAAGGAAATCTCTAGTTGAAAATCAAAAAGACGAAATTTTCCTTATGACACTTAAAAATTAAATTAAAAAAGTATTTCTATAAAAACATAATGTACTTTTTTTTAAAAAAAAGGACATTAACCACTCGTGGTAAGCTTAAATTGCTTGTGTTACGAGTGGTTCACGCCAGTAGTCGAATGGTGGATTCGAACCCACGACCTTTTTGAGTTCGCGGTCCGCTCCCTGCCATTAGGCTACTGTCGCTTGTAAACAAAACATCATGTGCAATCCAAAAATGTATAATACTTCTATATTTCCTTGAAGAACTTACATAATATGTAGGTTAGGTACCTAATTATATACCTAATATTTAACCAAGTGCTCACACATATGCACGTTGTTAACTATTTTACTATGAAACACAAAAAAACTTACCTTTGAATTCTATTTCTGTTCATTGCTTCAACGTTTGATTTCAATTTTCGTTTTCTGGTACAAGCATATTTTTTACGTTTATGGTCCATATCGAAATTAAAAGTTATAAAACAAATACAAAATGATTTATAAACCCTTAAAGAATTATATGCAAAAAATAATAAAGTAGAGAAACTTTCAATTCGTAACAATGCGCAACCAAGATTAGGGAAAGAGAGAGAAAGAGGAATGTTAGAGCGAGAGGAAGTGCAAAAATTTGGCACAGACAAGACGTCTGAACGCTACAGCCGCTCAGCGGCTACTAAGGAATATTGCCCGCAATTATTGTTTATAAAGTCAATATTCTATAGGTCGATCGAAATAATTATTAATTTTGAAATAAAGTGGTTTAAATTATTATTTTTTAATATTTGTCTAATTAAACACCTGCCCTTGAGAAAAAAATAATTATAGCATAAATATTTTCAGCTATTGCTATGAAACAAATAGTTTTTTATGAGGCGAAAACAGCGAAATTTAACGAAATTGAGACCTCTTATTTAAGACAATGAAAGATATTTAGAAAAAAAGAAACAGCGCATTTTGGAGATGAAGATGTTTAGCTATTAACGCGCTGAATAGATTTCGCCTTTTTATTATCGATTGCCTTATAATGGTACACGAACAAAGCTCGAAATTGCGTTGGGTGCGAGAGAGCTCTATTTACCGTTTGATTTATCTAACATAGACCACATAGATGAACCAAAAAAAAAATTTAGCCATTACTTATAATATGGGTATTTATGTGTTATCAAAATATTTTACTCTGAAACAATAATTTGCTGTAAAAAAAGAAATCAAAGTGGCGCTAATGATTCGATGTGAGTCAACTTTAAAAGACTGTAGCCTTAAGTTTTTGCATATTTTTAGCTGTTTTTTTTATTTCTACTTTTATTAATATCTGTGTTTTGGTTTATTTATTTTAATCTAATATATTTAAAATATAACAAACGGTTCAGAAAGAAACATTAAACTGTATATTTTTCGAACAAATTTACTTCTCCGCTATGAAATCTGTCAAATATTAAGTACACCTCTTTTTTAAATGGCGCCGGAAGAAAAAGTCGTGGATGCTCTCACTGTGGCCCAATTTTGCTGTTTTTTTTAAATTAATAAGGTATTTCTGTAGTGGTTCCATATAAATTTGGAGAAAAATTTACTCCTAAAGGTGACGAAATTGGGAATGAAGTTTTGAACAATTTAAACGACATTCTTGTTTGTTGTTCTTCTTGTTTTAGATATTACTTAGTCCACTCTAAAAGGTAAAAAACCACTTAATAAAAAGCTATAGCTGAATTCTTAGTTCTTTGAAGTTGTTTTTTACTTTTATTCATAGTTGTGTAATTTTAATATATTCATAGAGGTTCAAAAATGTTACAAAGTATAACAACATCGCCTTTTTATTCTTTTTAAAAAGTTGTTTGTTTTTTTACTTTTCATAGTGTATAATTTTGATATATTCACAGAGGTTCAAAAATTTTACAAAGTATAAAACATCGCCTTTTTAATTCTTTTTAAGAAGACGTTGAGGGCAGTAGGATTTTCTCCTCGTGGAGATAGTTTACGTTCATAAAAACGCAAACATTCAGAACAAATAATTATTCCGTGCAGAATTTGAACCTGCGGCCCTAAGCGTCGTAGCTCAATGCCATTGCGCCACGGAGCCGTAAAACTTGTTATTAGCTTTTAACGCTAACTGGTTAAAAGCTAATAACAACAATTAACTAACTGCCAAAAGGTGTTATATGAAAAATAAGATAAAAGCGAAAGTAATTTATACGGGAAATCCCGTTGAAAATCTATCACTGGTAGTTGATAACAACATCCTAGGAAAAGTTACGAACGATTTCATTTGCGAAGTTGCCCTGTGGTTTTGAAACACAGGGAGTGGCAGGGCGCAGGTATCATGTGACAGTTCTGAAATCGACGGCGCAAGTTGCTCGAAGCTTGCGAAGTTAGTTGAAACGTTTGCATTGCACACGAGATACTCATGCTTAAGTTGTACATGGGAATTGCTCAAGGAGTTTTAATGTAATATTGGATTTACTCTTTAACATCCGGGCCTAAGAACGTTGTCATCTCATTTAATGTAAAATTTACTTGAAATGTATTATTTATTTAGAGACGTGTAACGGGAGATGATCTCAATCCCATGAGTTTGGTTTCTGATCCAGAAAACCTTACTTCAGAGCGAGCTTCTGGTGTAGAATTCTCTCGACTGGGTTGTGTTTGTGCATAAACTCAGAGATAGAAAGCGCTGAACGCACGGACAACTTCGACAGATGTCGATGATGTATTTTAGGAATCTATGATAATCGTTTTTTATGAATTAAAAATTTATTAATAGCCTGATCCTGTATTGCATTGCACTCTCGCTTTTCCAAAAGAGATCACTGAAACGTAGTCATTGAAGGTATAAGATACTAAACCCATAGCCACAATGATTTCACAGAATGTACTGGCAGTATATGCACCCTGAAGAATATCATAACAGTGCGATCTTTTTTGTCCAGGACACATATTTGGCTTATGTCAGTAGGACCAGAGTTAGCGTAACAGTTGGGTAAGCTGAAGTTGCAATGGGTTAGATATTTACGAGTGTAGTCCGTAAAACTGAAAACTGATGGAAAAGAAAGTTTTACGAATGGCAGTCTGATAGTGGAAAGCATAGTGGATAGTGGCTTCCGACTATTGGAGTAAGACCTACAAGTCCTGATTTCGAGTTCTGACGTTCTAGCCTAAACCAACGAATATATTTAATAGATTTTTATATTATTTTACTATGTTCTGTAGTAACTACTTTTTTATTGAAGAGAGCGCAAACGAGCATGCGACTCACCTGATGGTAAATGTGAACTATGACTCGCCTATGAACGGCTTTTTAAAAAGAAGTAAACTCATTTCTTGAAGTTCTCTAAGTCTTACTGCCGGTGTTAGAAAAATTCACAAAATCTTGCGAGGAAGTAACCTTTTTTCTCTTAATAAATTGCGTAGCGGTGGACCGCCATGATGCCCATATTAGCTGAGGCAGCGAGGGGAGTGCCCTGAAATTGGGCAGATATGAAAAAGGGTGCTATTTTAGCGGTTTACGTGCAAACCTGTGTCTTCTGAGGCTTACACATGACTATATTTACTATACAACATGTAACAAAAACCCTATGGTTCCCGTTAACTGCGTTATAGTACTTACAATGTCGTACTTGTACGGCTCCCAAGATCGGCCCATAGTTATGGGTTGCGAGGAATACCCGAGTAAGGGGGTATCCCCGAGGCCCGAACCTGCATGGGATAAACATAAGTAGTTCTATAGTAGATGACAATCAATGGCGCGTTGTTTTTACTTCGAGCCGAAACCTTAGGAGCCTTTATTTATTAAAACTTTTACATAACCCTTACAATTTATACATCATTATATTGCTCTAGTACTATTCTATAATATAAAATAATAATATTGACTACTAAGTACTTTATATAAAACTTCTAGAGCAAAAACCTTACGAAATTAATAATAATATCATTGATATGCAGAAGAAAAAAACAGAACACCAGTATTAATAGGCTTATAGTAGAAGCATGTACCATCTACTACGATCTTGATGCTCCCATCTGCAAAATTGGTGATGCAATAGCATAATTTCTTGTAAAATCCATAGGAAGGAACTTTCGAAAGAAGCGCTTTGTACCAAACCCGGTTGAAGACTTTCGCTGTGTCAACTCCACATATGTTACTGCTGTCGGGTAAATAAGAAGATCACCAGCTTAGCAATCCTGACGGAAACCATATGCGGCGGTCGCTAGTCAGCTGGTTGCCCTCAAGGTACCTCAGGAGTTTGCAGCTTAAAGTGGATTCTATTATTACGAAGAACAAGGAGGTGATGGCGACAGGGCTGTAGTTGGACGGGTCTGTGCGGTCACCTTTTTTAGGGATCGGGTGCACTAAAGCTGTCTTCCATGGGTTCGGGACATCGCCTAGGAAGTAGGAGTAGTAGCGGAAGTACGGAAAAGATGCGTTAGAACCAGTGCCAACTCCTGTGTAAACCGCACATCCTGCATAGATCCGTCCCTTGCGGCGTGGTCCAGTGAGTAGTCCTACCTGTGCAGAGATGGATGAGATCCCTTGGACAGCCTTGTCAAGAGACCATAATTAAATAAGAGGTAGAGAGGAGAGCTTAAACAAATTAAAAAATCTTTGAATCACAGCCAGTCAGCCAATCAAAAAAAAAAACGAAATGCAACAAATAATTTAAAAATAGGAAAAAAGTAACACGCAGTTTTATTTGCTACTTTACTGCAATTCCCCTGGTGTTGTAGTTGTACATGGGCGGCGGTAATCACTTACCATCAGGTGAGCCGTATGCTCGTTTGCCCCCTCTCCTATAAAAAATAAATAAATACTTAGCTTGCGACATTTACTCTATAGTTTATTGAGAATTCTGTGAATAAGTGCAAAGGCAAGGTCAGCCTCGAGGACGCCGGGACCCAGGCTCAAGCCTAATTAGCCTGTGGGTAAATCAGGCCCCGACCACATAAGCGTCAATGAATGCAGGCGACTCAGGATTTTAATTTGAGGCAGTTTTTGCGTAACGTGTGTGCTAAGCCGTGGATTTATGATCGACCGCAAAAATTGAATGAAAATCCTGAAATATTCGACTGCTGGCGCACGGAGCAGAAAGTTTAACATTGAATATTTGACTGAAAATTACTTTTTACAGGTTGTAAATAGTTTTTTGGTGATTATAGGTTTTTTTTTGCAGAAAGGTAGATTTACCACAGTTATTAGGTATAACGGACAGGTTTCTATGTGTCACTTTGGATATTTCCCATCTTAGAAATTGCTCTTGATTATTAATATTGTGTTGTCAAGACCTAATTTTTAGAGGATTTGCTCTTTATCTAGACCTCTCGGTTTTTAAAAGAATTCGATCGCCCTTTGCATCCGCGTACAAATCGTTTTGTGAAATGTGCGTTATTATCACTTATGAGTGATAAATTTAAACACTTAAATTTGTTGTGTTGATTGTATCATCTTTCAGAAACAAAAAGCTATCGCTTCTAGTTACAAATTAATTGTATCATTAATATCATGTACGTTGCCTCTCACTGTAAACGTAACGACGATTTATTGTTTGCACATAATATAGGGAAGCCTATTTCTAAAATAGACACCCCACCAGGCTCCATTAGAGCAGTGATATCGGTAGGGCGGCTTGGGGGTGCGAGGCAGGGGTGGGATCTACAAACAATCCCCGCGGATATTGAACGCCGATGCGTTCGGAAATGCACCGCCGCCGCCGGTCGCCTGCAACGGAACGATTCACGTCTCACCGCGCGGCAGCCAGCATGTGAAGAAATGGATGCCCTCGATTTCATCTGATTTACAAGCAGGTATTTGGGTTTAGTAGTAAAGTATATTTGTTTATCCTATACTATTAAACGAGCAATTCCTGTATATATATGTATATATATATATATATATATATATATATGTATATATATATATATATATATATATATATATATATATATATATATATATATATATATATATATATATATAATCGGGATCTCGGAAACGGCTCCAACGATTTTCATAAAATTTAGTGTCCAGGGAGTTTCGGGGATAATAAATCGATCTAGCTAGGATTTATTTTTAGAAAATGTCTTTTTGTCCGTGTTTTTAGACAATGAAAAACTGCAACAATATCGTTAGAATAAGAAGGTAAATTTTGACAGATTGTTAATGATTATAAATAGCTTAATTGGTATGGGCGGTCACAGAATCATAAAACCCCGGTTCGAGCCCAGACCGACCGACCGACTTTTTTAATTTTTTTTTTCAAGTTCCTTTCTTTTTTGAGAAAAATCTATTTTTTCGAGCTCTTTTTTTAGTATTTTTTAAAAACACGAAAATTTAAATTAAAATAATTGCACTCATATTTTTATTCAAATAACCAGTTCCGTTTTTTCTGTTATGTCGCTAAGATCAAAAAATATTATTTATATTTCATCAGTATGTAATTTGTATCTAAATATAATTTCCAAAACACACGAATTAAAAAAAAATCGAGCGGAAAATACCGAGCAAAGCTCGGTCAACCAGGTACTAAAGTATAATAGTAATAGGTATAATAATGAATGCAATTAAACAAGTGTTTATTGGAATTTAGTACTTACTAATTACTAATTAGTACTAAAAAGTAGCACTAATAGACATTAATATTTTTTTAATCAATTTTAGACTCTTCTTAGTACTGTTTAAGGTTGTACTGTTTTCTTCACTTATCGTTGTACGAGTTGTGCTGTAAGAAAAGTCAATACCTTGTTATAATTATACGGGTTGTGTAAGTGACAACTTTGAAAAATGCCAAAAGTAATCATAGCCTCCAATAAATGGTGATATCACCATCGATATAGGCCGTTTCCAAAAATACAATAAAATATAATATTTTTATGTAATAAAGATATTAATAATACTAAAATAGCTTGCCCCGGTAAGAGAGAAATCGGTCAATTTACATAAAAAACATACGCATCAAATACAGAACCTCCACATTTTTATCTTGGTTAAAAATAATTAGTGACAAATGAAATTATTAGTTTACTTTTAAATGAACTTTTAGTTTCTAATGATGGTTTTATAATTGTTTTCTGCGCAATTAGAAATGTTTCTTAAACAAAATCATTGTTTTAATGAACGATAATTCGAACAATACTTCTATTATCAATATTCCTACCTCCTTTTGTGCAATAGACTGAAATTAGGCAAAGACGTTAGACAAGATGTACCTACTACAGCTACATACATGGGAATTTTCATGTATGTAACATGAAAATTTCCTGTGTGACTGATATCGAGCTGTCTGATGCTGTCCTGATGTCTGACAACCAGTATGTATGAGCTCTAGATCTACGATGAACAGCCTCTTACTTCCTACTTTTATGCTTTTGTCACGAATTTATAACGCATTCATACTTAAAAAAAGCCAATACATATTAGCAAATGTTATTTAATTTTTCAAACTAAAACCAAGTAATAGCAACCGTATAGCGCATATGGTACACATTGTAAAAAAGGTATTTTGTATGTCAAAAATGTTTCTTAACGTTTTTAAAAGTTCTTCGCTAATGCATTAGTAAATACTAAATATGGAAAGTACTAGTTTTAAGTAAAATAAATCAGACACTAATTTCGATATTTTTGTTTCTTTTTACTCCATTACCTATATCTCAAATCATGAAAACTAAGGTACACACACAGCTAACTTTTTGGAAAGTTTTGGAAACATTTGTCTTTAAATGTGAAATAAATTTCATCTTTTAGTCGTTTACGTCCATATGTGTTGGCTGAAGCTATACGCACTATTACGGCACGTAGATATTGGGTTAGGTAGGTGGGGATCGCAGCCATCTGTTGCGGTCAAGTGTGCTCCTTCTGAAGTGGGATGAGCCTCCATCCTTCATGGACCCAATAAAACGATACGCGCCTCTCAGTGTACTCGTTCTACACTTCGGACTTTTATAACGTACGTTTGTGAAATAAAATTGTTTTCAGCTATCACTATGACACGTAATTAGTATGTAAGTACAATTTATAATAAGCTATATAAATAAATACTTATGTAAATGTTCGTTCTTAAGTTTTTTTTTCAGCGTCATAACTTCTTGAGTTTTAAGCCGAATACGATGAAAACTTGGTAGTATTATTTCCATATA
This sequence comes from Parnassius smintheus behrii, assembly GCA_036936625.1. NCBI lineage: Eukaryota > Metazoa > Arthropoda > Insecta > Lepidoptera > Papilionidae > Parnassius > Parnassius smintheus. The sequence continues at coordinate 27,890,837 of JAUPFT010000010.1, read as the reverse complement.
GATCGCATTTTAAGACAAAGATGCCATTTCTTTAAAATACATATTTTGCTTTTCCTCCCCCATATGTTCTGTATCGAGTCGGGTATCGTTGGATACCTTCTTCGTACGTACCAGGTATTAGAGACATACTGACCATGTATGCATACTATCCATGTTATTTTATACATAGTTTTCGAGTAAATATAAGAAATCGTTAATAGGGAACAAAGTTTTGATATTTCTTTAGACTATATTCTAGTTTTCAATTTTATAGAATTGTTACTTGTGCTTCTTGATAAATTTTATGAATCCAGGTCTACAGAAAGTATCCTATATGTTATGATGAGTAAGTTTGTGTGTATCAAAATATGTGACATAATAGCTATCTGTTAAATCTCCAAGGGACCGCAGACCTGATAAACACCTGTATCCGTTCCTAAAAAAAGCAGCTAAGTGCGTGTCGGGCCACGTACATTTATTACGGTACATTACGTATACAAACAATTTACACTGGTATTCTGTGAGAGCGTGGTTCTACCCTGGGTGAGCCGACCCATTGGTGCTGCAGCCATAATAGGTATGATATGTGAAAATCATTTTATTCTTTTCAGTTTATTTAAGGTGCATTTTTTTACTAGTAAATTTTCGAAATGTCTAACTTGTAATGTGATCGATTCTAGTAGTAGAGCCATGCTGCAGCTATATTAATTGTATACTTGTAGCACGAATGGGTCGGCTCGACCGGGGAAGGACCACGCTCTCACAGAATACCAGCGTCAAATAGCAGCTTAATGCTGCTGTGTTTCGTATGGTGAGTGTAGAGAACGGGAGATCAATTTTACTGGAATCGAGGCATTCCATCTTAGTCCTCAGGGGTGACAACGCATCTGCATTTTGATTCTTAATCAAATGTATGTGTCTATGGGCCACACCATCAGGCGGACTGTGGGCTCGTTTGTCACCGAGTTTGTCTTATTATAGTTGTTTGTTTGTGTAGAGAACTGGAGAACCTATTTACTGGAAAAAAGGCATTCCATCTTAGTCCTCAAGGCTGACAACGCATCTTCATTTTGATTCGCAAACGAGGGTAGATGTAGATGTCTATGTGCCACAGCAACCACTTACCATCAGGTGGACTGTGTGCTCGCTTGTCACCCTTTTCCTATAAAAAAATCTTATTTACAGATATGTAACGCAAATATAAATCTGAAAACTAGATTGTAATGAATTATTATTATCGCAAACTGTATCTGGCATTTAAATCTTAAACTTAAAATGTGCGTAATAAATATAATAAACTTAAAATAATAAACTTTAAATGTGCGCTCAGAACCATATAGTTGAATCTAAAATCAGAAATTTACAGTGAAACGCTTAGGCTTTATTTATTTGTCATCCCAGTATCCAGACCCAGTATTTATTTATTTGTTTTCATTCATAACAATATATATTCATTATCTTCATTTTACGTTAGAGTAATATAAGATTTCGGAGTGTGTGTTTAGAGTTAAAACGGTTTTTTATTAAGTTTTAACTGCAATATTATCCCTAGTACATTTGATTACTGAAGATTAGTGTGTCTTTTGTGCAAATGTAACTACGTTCAGACATGGTGTTTTGGCTTAAATCCAATATTACAGCGCTTAGCCTTGGGGTATATATTAATATTCCGCGCCGAGTCTAGATACTTTTATGGTGTATTACATCAAATAGCTGGCAATTTTTATTTTATTACAAGTGCTAATCGAATGTGTGTCAAATAAACTGCCACTTTTATTATTTTATTAGGTTCAATAATTATTTGGTAAAATGAAAATATTTGTACACTTGTTTCGCTAAGCGGCATTAACAATTCACGTAATTGAGATAATTACGCAAGAGTTGGTAGCAATTAGAGTCAGTCAGAGGCGTCGGAGGGTGCTCCTCACAAGAGCCATCTGGCCGGGATCCAACGTGCTTCTTCTTAACACGGGAAATTCACTCGTTCGCTGGGATTTTACAATGACGATTTCACTTGAAAGACGTAAATCTGAAAATACTTTTGTGGATGGTACGAGGTTTTCTGTACTATATTATTTTTAATTTTACTCTTGCGAAAAGTGCAATGCATTAAAATTTACAAATAAGCGACTAGTATAAGACACAAAAACATAATGTGTGCAACTATTTTAATATATTAATATTATAGGAGTAATGAGAATGATAACTTTATCAAGTCAATAATGCACATGTAAGTTATAATGTTTAACTGCAAGAGAAACAAAGAATCAAAAAATGTGATGAAATTGTTTTTAAGTAGTTTCGGATGACATCGGCTTTAATTTTTGTAAGTGTTGATTGTTCTGTACTTTTAACTTAAAAACATTTCGTGTTCAGAAATGTTATCGTCGTTTCATAATGAATTACACAAAATATAAGAATAACAGTGTAACAATCGATTCTTAAATAACTTCATAAAGGAGAAGGTCATCAATTCAAGTGTTTTTTTTTTAATATTAGGTACATCTCGTATATCGGCGTAATATAAAATACCCGAGATTAATTAACCGATTTTACTATTTTTATTTTTTGTTTTTAGGTTTGTCAGTTCACATTTTATGAAGTAATTCAATAGAATTAGGTGTATAAAATAGAGTAGGTACATAGGATAGAATATAGAGTAGGTTATAACATAAGCCGTATCCTAGATACGTAAAAAATCTCTCTTCCTGCCGTTATCGCCCTCCTGAGTCGATTAGGGAAATGCCAAATAGATTTTGTTGTCTGAGAAGACGGTTATCTTACACCTATAAATGTTTAGACCGGTAACATCTCAAATCTTCGTTGACTTTTATCCTATTATATACGTGGTTTCCTTAAGCTTAGATACATCAATGTGCAAGATACGTTAACGCTTAATATTTAGACTGAAAAAAAAAGACTTCAACACGTTCCAAATAATTAAAATTACACCGGTCTCCATCGAGGGAACATATGCATATATTCATTATGAGATATAGCAATTAAATCGCCCGACAGACGAATGTTTACGAATAGTGTCTTTTTATACAACACTAGCTGGTACCCGGCGCGTTTCAGCTGTAGAAGAAATAATTGTGTAAATATTTAATATTTATATTTAATTAATTAATTAATTTTATATTTAATTGGGAATGATAATACCATAGACTTGGAATATACTGGCGTGTAGACGATCTGAAAGGTCGAAAACTTGTGACAAATTTTGATTTGTCATTGTGTGCGTTAACTAGTGATGTATATTTTAAGAAACGGTAAGTTGAACAATATTAGTTTAGTAAACGTTAATGAAAAACTTAAGAATCATTACCTTGCACTTTAAATTATGACTTCGCGTCCACGCTAGCCTTTAAATATAATATAATATGATATGTAGTGTGTTGATTGCATTTGATTAAATAATTCAATATTTACTTTATTTTTGTATGCATATATATATATATATATATATATATATATATATATATATATATATATATATATATATATATATATATATATATATATATATATATATATATATATATATATATATATGTAATTTTTTATCACACCAATTTGCCCTAGCCCTGTCATTTTCGTGTAATATAATCTTTTGTATATATAATCCGTAATTTTTGTATAGTGTGCGATAACTAATACTGAATAAATGAATAAACTTCAAAAAATAACTGATTTCTTACCATGACAGCTCCAAAGTAAATAATTATAATATTTTATTTATTTGTTCAAAAAACACGTTAGCAGGAATAAGCTAAATCTGCCTGCCTTTTGTTAGATTTTGATAAAAAAACACATTGGTCTTCAAATTTTAACATTCAATACATATATTTGGTTTAAAAGTAGAAGAAGTGACGGGAGAGTGCACTGTCTCTTGTAATTTCTTTTTTACATAATGTTAATCGAGTAGCTACTTGTATAAAATATAAAATGGTCATAATGTACTCAGTATCTCCGTTTTTTTTTCACACTTAAAACTGCTCTTTAAACAAATTAATAAAACAATTACTTTTTGACCCTTAAACAGAATAATCGTACTTAACTGGTTCCTACAAATTTCCTTACTTAAATTATTGAATTTAGTATAGAAAGCAAAAAACCAAAATAAAGTTACGTTTACAAAAGCAAACCGAGGATTTCTTTTCATTCTTCTTGTTTTGTGGCCTGCAAATCTATCATAGTCATAGTCTATAAGTGCAAGTGTATAAACATTCAAGATAAATATCGACGTTAAATTTTATACAGTTTTGATCATCCCTAGCGTACATGTAAAATATTTTTATGAAAAAAATATATTTAATAAAATTATGTCAATTATCAACAACGTGACTTTTTCTTTGAAAAATATAAAAATTAAAAAAAAATTGAAAAAAATCTATATTTTAAACAACATTAATTATTTTAACCAAAAATACACGCGCCATAGCAGTGAAGATGTCTTGAGAATTTACCTACGAAATGTCCAATTATCAGGATTAATTTCTATTATTATTCAATTCTCGGCCCCTTTCTGTTTCTTGTATATATTAATGACTTACCTTACATAGTAGGGGATAACCACGATATAGTATTATTTGCTGATGATACTTCATTAATTTTCAAATTAAAACGACAGTTATTAAATTACGACGAAGTAAATAATGCCATAGCTAAGTTAGTCAATTGGTTTAATGTTAATAATTTGTATTTAAATTGAACTAAAACTAAATATATGAAATCCGTAACTCCGAATGTCAAAAATGTTAATACTAATTTAAATGGTTAGGAGATGAGTCTTGTCATTGCTCATACCACCATTTTTCTTGGAATCACAATAAACGTAAAGCTTCAATGGGGCCCCTATGTATCAAAACTAGCTAGCAGACTTAGTTCTGCAGCATATGCTGTAAAAAAGATTAGAACTTTTACCAGATTTGAAACAGCTAGAGTAGTTTAATTTAGCTATTTCCATAGCATAATATCGTATGGTATTTAGCTATGGGGACACGCGACTGACACTGAAATTGTATTTGTTTTACGGAAGAGAGCTATTAGTGCAATATATGATTTAAAACCAAATTAGTCGTTAAGATAAAAATTTAAGGAAATTAATATATTAACCCTGGCCTCTCAACTCATTTATGAAAATGTAATATGCGTACACAAAAATAAAAGTAGTTTTGCAAAAATAAGTGATACTCATACTGTCAATACTAGGAACAGACATAATAAGCTAGTAGTACCTACCAGCTACTCGACTCCACCGAGTCAGTAGTTTATTCTCGGGGCGATGTACGCTTACGCTATACAACAAAATCCCAGAAAATATAGAAAATTTGTCGTACACAAAGTTCAAAAACTTTATTAAACTAAGTTTGATAAATTCCCTAATATTATAATAATCCTTATAATATTAGGAAATTTATGGAGGATAATAACCCCTAGGAAGGGTGATCGCTACCAAGCTATTTCTAATTTCTTTATGTTGTTAATTATTGTAACACGCATGATTGCAAGCTTTTTTTTTTAAAAGTCCCGCTGGATTTCTTGCTGGTTCTGCCCAGGACAGAGGTTTTTTTTGCGAACCAGTGGTAAATTAAAAAAAGTGAGTTTCAATAAGTATTATTTATAATCTATATTGAATAAAAAAGTTTCTGTTTCTGTTTCTATTGTCACCGTCAGTCACTCATAGAACAAGTAACCATTTTGAAAAACAATAACTTAGTAAAAATGACCACTACAGTGCTAGAAAAAATTACAAAATATCTAGGAGCTTATTTCTCGCGTGCCAACTTGTGCCTGCCTACCTGTCATTCAAAATCGGTTACAGACTTACAAAGTCATGAAATTTGCTATGTTTTTCTATCTTGGTATATTGCCATAAATAATTTTCTACTCCCTTCCACACTATGGCCGTCTATATGTTCTAAGTTTATGGATAATGCATGAATTGAAGTTGAAATGATATATAACGATTTCTTATATTTACGCGAACATTACACATGGAGTCCCCCGTGACCATGGGTCGAAACGTCGGGAATTAAAAATAAAAGTAATTAAAAGCAAAAATAAACGCGATAAAATCCGTAAAAGTAGTTTTAATCATGATATATAACTTTCAAATTTTGTCGGTACGATACGCGCGCCACGTACTGTAAGTTGATTGTACTATGCCTAAAACCTTCGTGTAAGTGCAAGCAATAAGTTTACAAAAGTTTTACCGCAATCTGATGAATACATAGAACCATACCGGGTAGCGTAGATAAACTGAAGTTACAAATGAACTTGCAGATTACTTGATGAAATTGTAACCGACTTCAAACGTTGCGATTGAAGAAGGGGTGTGATTATTTAAAAACGTGATTTCGTCAGAACTTAAGTGTTAATCTGTAAATAAAAATTATTATTACTTTTCATCTATAGATGAATAATGGATACATATTTTGATACATAAGTATGAGAAAATTGTTTTAATTTTTGGACGGTCGAGTCGAGAGACTCGTCACAGACTAACTAGCAAATCGCGGCGGCGCGGCGTGATTGCACAACGTGTGTTCATGTCTCATGTAAACTTGTTGATATTTGTGAATCAGCAAATTTACGCTAAAATCCAAAACCATTATCAATACTAATCGAAAAATTTGCGTCCAATATTATATTTATTTCAAAATGTTGTTCAGTGTTAAACCCCGAAATATTGATAAACATTTTTCGGTATGCCTAATCGTGTTATTGAATTTGGCTTAGCTCCAACGTTGGCGGTCGTAGCAAATATTGTCAAGGCTTCAACAACTGAATAGCTTACATACATTTTTGAGGTCGTAACATAACTTAGTATTAGGAAAAATAACGCGTAATATAATATACTTTATCAATATTTTCGTATATTCGACAAAATATTGCAAAGAAATATATATTCATTACCGATAGACTGAGAGATGATCTATCGTTATATTATCAGCAATTACTTTCCATGATGAAAAAAATCAGGTCCTTCCTTGTCGGTTCGTTTCTGTTGTTTTCCGAAATGTCCAACCAATATAGATTGATCTCATAGGCCAGGCAGCCAGGCCTATTGTCTTAGGTAAGCGAAGAAAGTGATAAATAGGTAGGAAAACGACGCAGCACCACGCGATATTATCACAAACTCATCAACGCGATAACGAATGCAAAGTGTAGGTTGTCGTTGTTATTGCTGACCTAGGACCTGGGACAATGCCTTAGAATAGGTGTCCAACTCGATTTTCTATAGGGTCATTAACAAAATTTTACGTGCAATGGCGGTATAGGATTATCAGTAGGAGATGAAAACAAAAAAAAAACCACGGTTGCCGATCAGCTTGCCGAGCGTGGCAACTAAACATAAACATAAACACTCACGCCTGTCACCCAGAGGGGTAGGCAGAGACTGCGGACTTCCATTTGGCACGATCCTGACATACCTCTTTCGCGTCCTTTACATCCATATATCCACGCATTCATGCTACGTTAAGGGTACTTCTAATGTGGCCCGTTCTCAAAATATCGACGATTTGGTAGATAAACTTTCTTGTAGGGCGTCCCTTCCCGACTCTGCCATTCACATCTGCCATATAAATTTGCTTTGTCACTCTTTCCTCATTTATTCTTTCTACATGACCAAACCACCGAAGCATTCCTTTCTTAATCCTGGTCACAACATCATCCGTGGCAACTATAGCAAATATTCGCCCTATGAGGCGATCTATGGGGAGATCGATGTTCAGCTGTCTAATTTTGATAAGCTATACACTGTAATTACATTAACAAAACTGAAAGCGTGCCTGATTTCATTTACACAAAAACATAATATGTCAAAAAGGATCTTAATTAATAGAATAAGGCGTTACTTTGCGGAAATCCATTATACGAGTATTAAATATGTTAAAAATTAATTAACTGTTTATTATTTATTACATGAATCTTAGCCAAATAATTTGTATTTTAAGCGTAATTTAAAATAATTATAGCAGCGGCAGCATCAAATTTACTAAATATTGTTGTGTATCGTATGTAAGTAGTTAAAATGTTTAGTTAACATAGCGGGCTGCTTAGCAATGATTCGCGGGCGGCATGGGGACCAAGTGCAGTATGTTTGACATATCTGCCTTTGACGTTCAATAGGAGCTATTCAGTCAACAGTTTCGCTTCATTGACACAGGGAACATCTCTTAATTGTTTTGGATATTTTAAAACAATTACATCATAAATCTAAAGATTAGAAAATCTATAAATGTAAAATTTTAAGCTTATCTTCTAATATATAAAAATTAATGTTTGTCCGTATTTTATGCGTTGCCATATCGTTCATCGGATTGCAGTAAAACTTTGAGGAGGAAGGAATTTGTCAGCAAATGTCGAATTTTGCGAAACCCGTGGTGTTCCTTTCCTAAACCATAGTTTGAACCCGTAGTCATCAATAAACCACGTTTTGTAATAAGAAGGAAAGTATTTTATAATTTATTCTCGTGTATGCCACTTATAGTTTACAATTTGCCAAGTGTGGGTATTATAGCAAATATCCCCAAAATGCCTGATGCATTTTATGTGAAGGCCTGATGTTCAGCAATACTACTTTTTAGGGCATACCTGCTTTTTTATTTAAAAAAAATCGGATATGCCGTGTGATATGTAAGAAGAGACATATTACTACATTTATATACGTGGTAGAGCCATGCTGCAGTTATTAGTAGTATAGTTGTAGCACAAATGGGTCGGCTCGACCGGGGAGGGACCACGCTCTCACAGAATACCAGCGTAAAATAGTAGCTTAATGCTGATGTGTTACGTATGGTGAGTGTAGAGAACCGGAGACCCTTTTTACTGGAAATTAGGCATTCCATCTTAGTCCTCACGGGTGACAACGCATCTGCATTTTGATTCGTAATCGAAGATAGATGTAGATGTCTATGGGCCGAAGCAACCACTTACCATCAGATGGACTGTGTGCTCGTTTGTCACCCTATCCTATATAAAAAAAAACATATTTCTATACGTAGGGTACCGATAGATTTTCACCTTGTTTATCAAATAATCTGCCGTACAATTAGTTGAACAGTGTATTGAAGTCGAGGAGATGGAAGTATATCTCGAAATCAAAGCGAAGGTGACTGCGAACGTATTAGAATTGATTGCTTATTTTATATCACGTTTGCCTAAGTAATATAGTTAGAATATGTAGATTATAGGGTGGTTATATGTGGATGTCGTATGAAGTGTCTTCCAGCCGGCAGTGGTGAAGTGGGCAAGCAGTACGCCGAGGTCGAGGGCCTCTGGCGCTAGGCCAAGCTGTTCACTCGCTTTTGTATGTATATTTGCAGCTTTGTATCGATTTGACTCACTGAAACTGTAATTTTTGGTAAGCGTCAACCAACCGGTTTCATTCGTTTAACGCAAAATACTCGTACGTTGTGAATAGCATACCTCTCTTATATATATTAACTTCAGGATATCTTTTTATTACTAAGTTGTTAAAATTATAAACTTTGGAGCAAAGGCTAAAATTAATGTAAAAAAAATTATAATATTAGTTATATAAAGATATTTAAAGAAATAATACATTTAACGCTAAGTACTTTTCCATAGTTTTAATACTGTGCACTAAACGATGCATCTGGCATTGTACGAAAGCCCAGTTCTTATTGTGTGGTGGAATCCTCAACTTTTGTGTATTGTCAACGTTATTATTTATAGTAGTATGCTTTGGTAATCTGTCGTAGATTCAAGTAGAAAGTCTATTGTCACCGTTTTTGAGAGAATATTTTTATAAATAATTATTTAATGTGTGTGTGTGTGTGTGTGTGTGTGTGTGTGTGTGTGTGTGTGTGTGTGTGTGTGTGCGTGTGTGTGTGTGTGTGTGTGTGTGTGCCTGACAACATACATCGCATGCGCCCTAAGTACTGACGAGAAGATCCTGGAGCTGGAAGAAGAGATAGACAAGTTGCTGAAATATTACAGGATTATCAGTGGTCCGAAGAGAGGGGGAGGCCACGGTGATTCTCGAATCCGGCAACTTGTTCTATCACCGGTAGAGCGACCATCTGTCCGAAGGAGGTTTTGGATTTATCGTCCACGAGTCTCTCGTTAACAATGTTGTAAACATTGGGAGTGTGTCAACAGGGGTTGCGTACTTTATACTCAGAATCACCAAACGGTATTCGCTGTAGGTCGTATAGGCTTACGTACCAATGTCGGCATATCCCGATGAGGAGGTGGAGGAAATGTATAAGGATATTTCTAGAGCCATGCATTCCTCCAAAACCCACTACACGGTGTAATTGGGAGATTTCAACGCAAAGCTAGGCACAAGAAAGAACGGTGAGCTGAAGGTAGGGAAATTTGGGATAGAGCAACGGAAGCTAAGCGGCCAGCAGCTGGACGACTTCATGGAGAAAGAGGGACTCTTTATGATGAACACCTTCTTCCAGAAGCGGCCCCACAGAAAGTAGACCTGGTCAAACCACGACGGGTTGACAAAAAATGAGTTTGACTTCATTATGACGACTAGACGGCAACTGTTCAGTGATGTCTCAGTGATCACAAGGGTGAAAACTGGCAGCGATTACAAAATGGTTAGAGGCACACTGAACCTAAACGTTAAGTTGGAGAGGTCTCGTCTAATGAAGTCTACGCTCCATCCTCCTCGTGCTCTAATCCAAAGTCCCGAAACCTTTCAGCTCGAGTTACAAAACCGTTTTCAGTGCCTAGAAGATTGCAATAAAGTGGACGATATGAATAACAAGCTCGTGCAAACTGTGCTATGTTCTAAACTGGTTGGAGCTATGTTCTGCAAGACCCGCCCCAAAAGAACACAAAAACTCTCCGATTAAACTCTTAATCTCATTGCTGTTAGACGGAAAACGAAGCTGCAGTCTTCATCAGATTTGGCAGCATATAAGCAACAGACAGATCTCCAAATACATGCAGCAGGACTTACGCAACTTCAATACTGCTCGTATTGAAGAAGCGATTGAGTGGAACCGGGGCTCCAAAGTCTTTGCTAGAGATCTGTCTGCCAGAAAGAGCTAACTGTCAAAGCTGAAGACTGAGTGTGGTAACGTCGTTTCCGGGACACCTGGGATTTTGAGTGAGATTAAGAGGTTCTATGGGCAGCTGTACACATCATCGTTCGAGCCACACTTAAGGTGTAGTAACGATCCAAGAGCAAGTCTTATGCTACACTATTCCGATGATATCCCGGACGTCAGTCTGAGCGAGATTAGGATGGCTCTCTAGTACCTTAAAAACGGCAAGGCCCCAGGCGAGGATGGAATTACAGCGGAGCTTCTGAAAGTGGGTTGAACACCGGCACTTAAAATCCTTCAGAAACTCTTCAATTCCATCCTCCATGGTGGCACTACTTCGGAGGCGTAGAGCAGAAGTGCAGTGGTCTTGTTCTTCAAGAAAGACGACAACGCTCTCTTGAAGAACGACAGACCGATTTCCCTTCTGAGCCGCGTCAACGTGCTGTTTTCGAGAGTCATTACGAATCGTCTTGCATGCAGACTCGACGGCATCCAGCCTCCCGAACAAGCTCGTTTTCAAAAGGGCTTCAGTACCATAGACCACATACATACCCTGCGGAAAATTGTACAGAAGACCGAAGAGTACAATCTGCCACTTTGCCTGGCTTATGTGGACTATGAGAAAGCCTTTGATTGCCTTTTCCATCGAAATTTGGGTGGTGTTACAAACCCGACATCAGTGCCAAGTTGACTGTCGGTATATCAAAGTGAAGTGAAGTGTTTGTGTAAATTGTTTGTAGGGCTACGATGGCTATCCGAGTTCAGAACCAGAGTTCGAAACCTATCCAACTGCAGAGAGGTGTTAGACAGGGTGACGTTATATCCCGAAAACTCTTTAACGCTGGATTGGAAGACGTTTTCAAGCTACTGGATTGTATACTACACTATTAACATTGGCGAGTACATCACTCAACTTCAATTTGCTGACGATGTAGTCCTTATGACAGAATCGCTGGACGACGTAAGAACTATGCTCAATGATCTCAATAGTAGCTCCCAATGGCCTACCCGTCTAAAGATAAACATAGACAAAACAAAGATCATGTTTAATGTCCATATCACACCTATGCAAGTAGTTGTTGGGAGCAGTAAGCTCGAAGTAGTTGACGAGTACGTTTACCTTGGACTAAAAGTCCGACTTGGTAAGTCCAACCTCAACCGAGAGTTCAATTGAGGGATTCAACTCGGCTGGGCAGCGTTCGGGAAATTACGACACATCTTCTCGTCAGGTAATCCTCAAAACCTGAAAACTGGATTGTACAAACAGTGCGTGTTGTCAGTGATGACTTATGGATCTGAGACGTGGTCCTTCACTGCTGGCCGTATGAGGACGCTCAAAGTCGCTCAGCGAGCAATGGAGGGGGCTGTGCTCGGTGATTCTTTGTATAATAAACTTAGAAATGAGAATATCCGCAGTAGAACCAAAGTGACCAATATAGCCCAACGGATTAGTAAGCTATATATATAGCTCGAAGAACTGACAAACGATGGGGAAATAGGTTCTCGAGTGGCAGCCTCGTATTGGCGGGCATAGTGTAGAGCAACACCCAACTAGATGGAGTGACAACCTGGTAAGACTTGTAGGAATTCGATAGATGCAGGTGGGTCAGGATCATGCTTTGTGGTATTCCTTGGGAGAGGCCTATGTTCAGCAGTGGACTCTTGAAGGGCTGTAATGATGATGATGATTTGTGTGTGTGTGTGCGTGTGTGTGTGTGTGTGTGTGTGTGTGTGTGTGTGTGTGTGTGTGTGTGTGTGTTTGTGTGTGTGTGTGTGTGTGTGTGTGTGTGTGTGTGCGTGTGTGTGTGTGTGTGTGTGTGTGTGTGTTATCGGGGAACATATACATGTATTTCAAAAAGCTCCAGAAATACTGCTAATCGTTAAGGTTCCGTACCTTAAATGACAAAGGAAGGAACTCTCATAAAATCACTTTGTTGTACATTCGTCCGCCTGTTCGTGTATCAAGGCCCTTTTTCGGATTTCGTAGGAGGGGCGGGGGTAGAATAATCGTCGAAATCGCCTCACGTAATTAATGGATGCCCCCCAATTGATCACGGCGGCCAGACCGATACTAATCGTCTGCGCAGGACATGACAGGATTCTAGTGCGCAAGCACAGGTGCACTTTCAATTCTCTACTTCGTAAACAAATAATAAAATATTACATGGAAGTTTTATAGTGAGGGCACAGCGAATGGCACCCACTTTCATTTTAGAGTTCTGCGTCTCAAAGGATAAAACGGAAAATTTATATGATCTATATTTTGTCCGTTTGTCCGACAGTTCGTCTCTCTGTCAAGACCCTTTTTCTCAGGAACGGATGGCGGTATCAAGTTTAAATTCAAACTAAATTCTAAGGGTTCAGTCTATTGGCTGTATAAGCATCCAATTTAACGCTGTCAAAGATATGACCATTTATGTTACATATTTAAATAGCCACAGTCTGATCTATCAAACCTTATGGGGTACTTCCTGTTGACCTAGAATTTTTTATAGAATAAGGGTGACAAGCGAGCAAACAGTCCACTTGATGGTAAGTGGTTGCTGTGTGCCATTGAAAAGAAACACTCAGCTTTGTAAACGTTCAACTAAGAAACAGAAGGGAGGAATCGAGGCTTCTCTCGATCCGGCCTCCTATCACGCCTACGTTGGGTTCGGGAACAACGTATGTGATCTCCGCAAACGGAGTAACACACAAGGGCGATAACCTCTTCCTTTTCAGAAAATAGGTTGGAGACGCCAGTAACTTAAGGTATCTTCGATAAAGATTTAGTGGACTGTAATTTTGGTGCATACGGCAAAGGGGAAAATAAATAGGTGGGATAGCACGCACTGACCTGATGAGGGCTGCCGCGCCTTCCTCCTGGAGTGTCTGCTGTATAGCGAGCTCGCCACGTGGTTCGGCGCACACGCACTCTCGGAACAGTCTCGTGAAGTCCCACACTCTCCACCTTTGCCCTTACGGGGGCGTCTCACACTTTTATGAGTTACAAAGACACAATGTCTGATGCGGTGAATATTAAACATAAACAGGAGAACTCAATGTTCGTCCTGCGCGGTTTGCGGTTAATGTACATAAGACGCGACGGGTGGCCGTGCGTTGCGGATGGCGTAATATCACTTAGTATAATGACGCGCGCCGAGATCCTCTTTTTCACCTCGGCGGCAGCGCGTGCGGTAGGAAAGGGAAGGAAGGAAGGAAACAAAAAATATGCACTAGTCATGTTGATAAAGTAGATATAACTTAGGACGAACTCAATGCGATATGTAATGTAATGTTGATAAAGTAGATTGTTAACTGGCGTTACTATTTCCTCCCGCCCTTAAAGGGTCACCTTTAAAAGACAACCGTAATATAAAAAGTAAAAGGAAAACAAATAAATAAGCGGTATATAAAGTGAGAGGATGCGCTCAATGCGCATGTCTCATCTACTAACCTTACTTGGTAAGCGAGAAAATGTATACATAAATATAATATTGCGGTTTAATACTTTTTTAATATATATAAATATAAACTTAATTCCTAATTTAGATAAATAATTATAATCAAAATAATCGTGATTTATTGTCTTGGGAGAGGGCAAATACGAGCAACAGGACGGAGATATGTTCCCTTAGTAGTTCTCACGGTCACTACTCGAACTACGCCATCCTTCGAAGGATGAACAGACTCGACAATCGCTAATGGCCAAGCAAGGGGCGGTTCATTATCATTTATCACAATTACAACCATGCCTGGTACGATAGCCGTAGACGGGGTGTTCCACTTCTGACGAACTTGTAATCCGTGAAGGTATTCCGTCCTCCACCGGTCCCAAAACGACTGAACTAATTTATCCAGTAAAGAATGCCTGTGTAACAGACTGGTAGAGTTAGATTTGACTTTGGGTGCGGGTAATGACAATAAAGGTGCGGTATTCAAAAAATGACTCGGAGTAAGAGCTGAAGGCTCTGCAGGATCAGAACTCAATACTGTCAAGGGCCGCGAGTTTAGCAAGCACTCAATTTGCGCAAGAACAGTATTAAGCTCTTCGTATGAAAGTAACTGATGTCCGATAACTCGGAACAGATGCGTTTTTACGACTTTGATCATACTCTCCCAGGCGCCTCCAAAATGAGGAGAGTTGGGACAGATGAACTTCCATGTTATACGATTCTCAGCACACTCTTGCTCAAGCTTTGGGCGGTATTCAACGTTTAGAAATTTATAGAGATCGCGAAGATACGAAGCGGCACCTTTAAAATTCGTTCCATTATCCGAATATAAAAACTGAATCGGCCCTCGTCTAGAGAGGAAACGTTTAAGCGCAGCGAGGAAACTAGAACTACTAAGATCTGTAGCGATTTCTATATGTACAGCTCGAGTCGTGAGGCATGTGAAAACACATAAGTACGCCTTCTCGCTGCGTACACCATGACGACGTACAGGAGTGTATGCGATAGGACCGGCATAATCGCAGCCCGTGTGTGTAAATGCCTTAATAGCTTGTCTTACACGACTATGGGGAAGATCAGCCATCAAAGGGTAAGTTGGACGGGGTCTAAGCCGGAAACATATATTACATTTGTAGACTCTGCTTCTCACAGTGCGGCGTGCGGAAAGTATCCAAAATTTTTGACGGAGCAATGACAATAACAATTCAGGCCCAGCGTGTAAATTTTTAATATGATAATAGTCAATGATCATGTTCACTACATGATCACTGCGCGGGAGTATAATTGGATGTTTTTGCGTGTAATCTAATGCAGAGTTCGAAAGACGACCACCAATGCGGATTAAACCATTCTCAATAAAAGGCCTTAAACGATTGAAAGCGGGCGAGCAAGGTTTGTTACCTTCAATATTTAAATATTCCACTGCAAAATGCTGTTTTTGCAGGGCGCGGAGGATTATAACCTCAGAGAAACTGAGATCATCAGCAGTCACTACAGTAGTGTTGCGGCGGGGCAATAATTTAGCAAACTTACACACGTACGCAATTATACGTAGAAGTTTACTCCAAGAAGAGATGCGGAGTGCGAGCTCATAAATCGCAGAATTACAGACGGATGTGCACACAGTGTGCGACAAAATCTTCTTCTCAGGCATATTTGCAATAACCTCATTGTCTAAAGTACGAAGAGGCCATTGAGATGGATCTAACGAAGTCCACTGAGGCCCATGGAGCCACAGGGGGTTTGAAACTAATTTATTTGGCGTAACGCCGCGTGAAAGTATGTCAGCGGGATTCTCAGTACCTGCGACATGATAAAAGTTATCAGCGCGAATATTGTCGGTAATCTGAACAACGCGGTTTGCAACAAAGGTCTGCCACTTGTGTGGCGAACTCTTTATCCAGTACAGAGCTACTTTTGAATCTACAAAGACTGATATTGCAAGGTCAAGAGAATAATTGTCGAGTACTCTGCGAAGCAATTTTGAGAGTAAAACCGCTCCACAAAGCTCAAGGCGTGCAATAGATAGTGGTTTCGTCGGTGCGACTTTAGTCTTTGCACAAATCAACTGGACGGTGTTACCATTGACGCTCTTTACATGTATGTAGACACCGTGTGCGCGCTCGCTGGCGTCGGAAAACCCCAGGAGTGACGCAGTACAGTTTTTGGATACACCAACATGTCGCGGGATACGTAAATCATTAAGAGCTGGTAATTCAGCACAGAATTGCCTCCACATCTTAATAATTGGCGGTGGTGGTATGTCGTCCCAATCTAAATTGGAACTGGAAGCACAGTTACACACGGGGGGATCCGCCAAGGACACGGTTGCAAAGGTGGCTGAGGAGTTTCGAACCTTCCGTGAACTCATGTTCTCCATGCTCGGTATGCTCCGTAAACAAATTAATGAGTGCTCCCATATGGTTGACGCTATTGAGACCAGGCATCGACGAAAGGCTCTCCTTTTCTTGGGTGTTGCTGAAGAGGAGAAGGAGGACTGCAAGGCTACAGTGCTAAGTATAATCCACAAAATGGAGTTGAAGGACATCACAGCATCTTGCATTAGTGTCTGCCACAGGATTGGAGTAGCCACCAAAAATCGTCTCAGGCCAATCCTAGTTCGATTTCTTAGCGTTGACTTCAGGTCATCAGTATGGAGGGCGAAGTCTAGACTGAAAGGTTGTCCAGTTTCAGTAAAGGAGTTCTTGACAAAGTCTCGGCAAACTGTTTTTGGCAAAGCCCGTCAGCATTTCGGCATGCGTGCATGCTGGACCCAAGATGGAGTAATTGTGGTGAAAGTTGCAGATGGATCCCGGCATAAAGTCACTACCTTAGATGAGCTGACTACTCTTACGCAAAAACACCCTAAGGCGACTGCTGAATCCTCATCTGGAGGCGAGCGCATTGCAGGAAGCAATTCTAAACCACGTAAATAACTACGCAGTATTGCGTTTTATTGTCTTAATTCTCCTTTTTCCTTTTACTACAACTTAAAATTTATTCAATATTGCAGAATTACTTAGTATAATTTATTATTACTTTTTATCCACAGTATTAAACCTTGTTTTGCTTTTATGTAACCTTAAGCTTCTTTCTTTCTCATTTATTTACATTTTTTTAATTAGTTAATTTCTAATTTTAATATTGTTTCTCGTTTTACATCATTTATTAAAACTTGTATATTTATTACATTTTAGGTTAAGTTCTACTTTGTTTTGGTATTAAGTTGTTTTGCTTTTGGTTATATTTTGTCCATAGATTAATAGATTCGTAACAAGTGCATAGTGCAATTTAACTTTCGGTCGCTGGGAAGTTTTTTTTTATTAATACATGATCATGGATACAAAGTCCTTTGGACAGAGCATATGTCGTCTATGAGACACTTCTCTATGATCCTTTTTATTTGTTCTAAGTTCTGCTATTTATTATTAGTAATCTTAACGTAGTATAGTTGTAGTTGTCTTGCAAATCATTTTTATTTTTATTGTTTTGTGCATTATATTTGTCTTTTAATTTTTGAGTGTGTTAGCTGGCGGGTGGTGCAGGGATGGCAGTTTAGCAATCGAAATTATTACTATTTTTTTACGTTATATAATTTTAATTATACTAATTTATTTATTCTTATAGTTATAGGTCTATATTATTTATTTATTTTTATATATTCTATTACATATAGATGAGTTCCGATGATGATTCTTTTCTTTCTGCCAACGAGTTTTCTTCATCAAATGACAGTTATTGCTCTATTACTGAAACGTTAGGGGATTTTGTGCGACATAAATTCGATGAATCCCGCTCTTTGTTTAATGTTTGCCACATTAATGCACAGAGCGTACCTAGTCATTACAGTGATCTGATTGAGGCTTTCTCTGACGCAGATGTTCATGCCGTCTTGATTTCGGAGACTTGGCTTAAGCCCCATCTTCCTTCTACTTCTTACCCTCTCTCTGGCTTCAGTTGGATACGCAACGATCGAATTGATAGAAGAGGGGGTGGGGTCGCTATATATCTTCGTTCTGACTTTTCTTATAAAATTCTTGCTTCTTCTTCCCCCTATTATACTGCATCTGCAGAATTTCTTTTCCTTGAAGTTTGCGTAAAAGGAACCAAATTAGTACTTGGCGTTGTCTACTGTCCTCCTTCTGTCGATTACTTCTCCAGTCTTGAAACAATTCTGGAATCCTTGGGGTCGGAATACTCACATCACGTCATCATGGGCGATTTTAATACAGATCTCCTCACTCCGCACTTAACCCGTTCCTCCAAGCTCCTTCAAATTGTCGAGTCGGTTGGCCTCCACGTTTTACCTTTACAAGCCACTCACCACAATATTGATGTGGAGGATACCTGGCTTGACTTAATCCTTACCTCTGCTCCTTCTCTTGTCTTCTGCCACGGTCAACACTTTGCACCTGCTTTCTCCTATCATGACCTTATTTTCCTTTCTTACGTCCTCAAACCTCCTAAACCTCCAGCCAAAACTCTACACATGCGTTGTTTTGGTCGCTTGGATATTGAAAAGCTCTGTATGGATGCATCCAAAATAAACTGGAACAGCGTGGTTTCTGCACCCACTGTGTATGAAAAAGTTGGGGCTTTGAATGAAGCTATCCTTAAATTATATGACGTACATGCTCCCATCAAAAAAGTGAAGCTCAAGCGTCCACCTGCGCCTTGGATGACGATTGGGGTTCGGATTGCGATGAGACGTAGGGATCGCGCTTTCGGCAAATTTAGAAGAGATCGATGTGATCAAAACTGGACGCTTTATAAAGTTGCAAGGAATCGGTGCAATCAGATGATACGCAACGCCAAACGCCGATTTATTCTTAGTAACATCTCATCTTCTTCCCCTGCTAATATCTGGAAGTTCCTTGGAACCATAGGTATCGGTAAACGACACCGTTGTGAGTTTCAAAGGACGATTGGTCTGGATGATATCAATTTTCATTTTGTCTCCAACAGTCCTCTTGATCACCAGACCAAGCGTCTTACTGTTGAACACTTAATGGGTTTACCTCGTCCTGATATTAATCTGTTTCAATTTTCTCCAGTAGCTGTAGATGAGATCAAGAAGATAATCCTTTCCATTAAATCTAATGCTGTAGGTTACGACAACATCAGCCGACGGATGATTATCTATATACTAGACCATATCCTTCCAGTCATCTCGCACATCATTAACTTCTCCTTGGAGTCTGGTAATTTTCCCTCACTGTGGCGTAAGGCTTACGTTATTCCCTTACAAAAGATCCCAAATCCTACTTTACCCAATCATTTCCGACCTATATCCATCCTTCCCTTCTTATCCAAGGTCCTTGAGGCCTGTGTCCACAAGCAACTTTCGCAGTTTATCTCTCGTAATAACTTATTAAGTCCCTTGCAGTCTGGCTTTAGGCCCGGTCATAGTACCGTTTCCGCACTCCTGAAAGTAACTGGTGATATTAGGGCAGGCATTGAGGACACTAAAGTCACTGTGTTGGTTTTGGTTGACTTCTCGAACGCCTTTAATACCATTAGTTATGACATTCTAATTTCCATCCTCTCCCTTTCTATGATCTCACCCGAAGCACTGGATTGGTTTTCATCATATCTTCGAGGGCGCCAGCAGTCGGTTCGCATCGATGAGCTATCATCTAGCTGGCTTGACATACATGCTGGTGTCCCTCAAGGCGGCATATTATCTCCTTTATTGTTTTCTATATTTATTAATCTCATTACTCAAAACCTTCAGTCTGCGTATCATCTGTATGCTGATGACTTGCAATTGTACACACAAGCGAGTATTGACGATATTTCTACAGCGGTGGACACACTTAACAGGGACCTTGAGTACATTAAGAACTGGTCTGACAGGTTTGGCCTAATGGTCAACCCTTCGAAGTGTCAGGCCATAATAATTGGTAGCCGTCCGATGATCCAGAGATTGAAAACAGTAGCTGTACCTCCTATCTTTTTTAATAGTACTGAGATTCAATTGTGTTCCACTGTGAAGGATCTAGGTTTATTAATTGATTCAACTCTGAGTTGGAAATCCCAAACAACGACCGTTAGCCAGAAAGTCACTGGTACCCTGCGTTCTCTCTATCGCCTAAAAAATTTTCTACCATCTGAAATTAAGACAATGCTTGTGCAGAGTTTAATTTTTCCCCTAATCGACTATGGTGATGTGTGTTATTTCGACCTGAATGCAGAACTTCTCAACAAATATGACCGTCTTCTGAATAACTGCATTCGATTCATTTTCAATCTTCGAAAGTATGACCATGTATCCACGTATCGATCACAATTAAAATGGTTACCTATTCGTCAACGCCGTAGTTTGCGTGCACTCACCACCCTTTATTCTATCCTGATGTCTCCAACTTCCCCTACCTACTTATCTCCTCACTTTCAGTTGCTTAGTGCTAGTCATGAGAGAAACCTCCGCTCTACGAACAACCTTCTTCTCCTATGTCCATCCCACAGCTCTGGACTTGTTCATTCTTCTTTCCACATTCAATCTATTCTCCTTTGGAACGCACTCCCTCTCGAAATCAGGAGGGCTAGCAATCGGTACGCGTTCAAGATGAAGGTTCGGGAACACTTACTTAATAAATTGGCAGAATCATCATCCTCATCATTGGCGGAACCAGCGTCCTCATACGGCCAGCAGTGAAGGACCACGTCTCTGATCCATAAGACATCACTGGCAACACGCACTAGTTGTACATGTGTATATGTATGTATATGTGTATATATGTATGTATGTGTGTGTATGTATGTATATGTATATATATATGTATATATGTATGTTTATATATATATATATATATATATATATATATATATATATATATATATATATTCTTATTGTTCTTATTGTAATTATGTATATTATATATTTTATGTACATATATGTGTATGAATATGAATATAATTTTATCTATTTTTTGCGATGTACCATTTATATCTTATGTATTTTATTTCCATGTATTACATTTTTTTCTGTTATTTTATTTTAGTATTCGCATATTAACTTTTTATTACACCTACTTTATTCTATCTCTGCATCATCCCAAGGTAGACTGGGAGAGAATGCCTTAGGCATTAAGTCCGCCTATATACCACTTGTGTATATGAAGTTTTAAATAAATAAATAAATAAATTAAGTTGCCAAAGCTGCTTTATTAACAATTTGGCGTACGCTACTGTGGGAGCAACGAAACCCATTATGTCCCACAGGCGAGCGACAGTAGATAAGATGGCGCGCTTAGTGCACGTCACATCAGCGGGAACAGATATCTTAAAATAAAAGGCGTCACTATCGGTAGACCAATGCAAGCTTAGTATTTTATGTGGCATTGATTTATCGAACTCTACTTCTCCTGTAATTTTATGGGAAGTAGGGAGGTCATCTAAAACAGATCGACGGTTGCTATGCCATTTTATCAGGTCCCATTGGGCACCCTTGAATAAGTCTATCAGCTGCCGAGAGGTCTCACTGGCCTCGGATTCACTGGGCATAGAGAACGCGATGTCGTCCATATATAGCGAAGTAAATGCGATACGACTCGCAAGCGGATACTTTGCGCCGTCGTCATCAATGAGCTGTCTTACCGTGCGCAATGCATGGTATGGACTCGAAGTTAAACCGAAGCACACGCGATTGAAGTGGTATAACACAAGTGGGTCTTGTGGACGGAAGCGGTATAGGAAGCATTGGTAACGACGATCAGAATCGCGAACAACTATTTGCAGAAATTGTTGGCGACAGTCGGCTGTCATAGCGATTGGATGTAAGCGGAAAGTTAAAATTATATTGAACAAGTCGCCTTGCAAATTTGGTCCTGAATGCAGAATATCATTTAATGATCGCCCAGTGCTAGTCTTACTGCTAGCATCCAGGACGATGCGCAGACGCGTTGACTTCTTATCTTCACGTAAGACTCCATGATGCGGTATGACATATATTGGAGCGGGTTCAATCGTCGTCAAGAGGTTTCATAAGAATCTCCGAGAGAGTAAACGTCATTTTTAAATGGCAGGCCAACAATATATCTACCAGTAAAAGGATCGCGGGATGTCGTAGATTTATAAAACTCTTCACATTCAATGTCTGAAGGACACTGAATGGGCGGTGCGGAGGGTGGCTGTTCAAGCTCCCAAAATCGTTGCACTAATTTGTCAACGATAGGAGACTCTAGAACTGAGCAGCACGTTAAAGAATGATTTACCTGAAGTGTCGGCACTGAGCCCATAATAACGTAACCAAATACCGTACTCAAAGCCGAGAGCCCGGACAAGTCGTTAGACGAATAAATTACGTCTGGACATAGTAAGTGCGGGAAAAGGGATGCGCCTATCAAAACATCAATTTTATTAGGCATGCTATAACATTCATCAGCGAGTCTTATGCCATGGAAGTGTGATAAGACAGATGTGTCTACCACAGCGGTGGGCAAAAGGTCGGTGATTTGATCAACAACTAGCGTTGAAATATTGAAGTTAATATTCGAGTCGAATCGTGAGAAAATTTTAATATCAATCGATTTCGATTTTACAATTTTTTCGACTCCACCGAATCCCTTTACTACAGTACATTCGGTATCGTGTTGTTGAACGCCTAAACGATGACAGCACTCTTTAGTCATAAAATGGCTTTGAGCCGCGGAGTCTAATAATATACGAATAATTTGTTTCTCTCCCTTAGCATCGTAAGCAAATACTTGAGCGGTTGATAATAAAACAGTTCTCTGCGAACGACTTGCGCGCGCGGGAGGCGGTGAACGTTGAGAAACATTCTTGAACGAAGTACACAGCGCGACGTCTGAACGCGCACCTGCGGTGAGGGGTGGCGAGTGTGCGGGCGCGGGGGTTGTAGACTTCAGTGTAACTGGCTGAAGCGGTGGAGAACGCGCCAGCGCAGGGGAAGCATTATCGCTTCTGCGGTGGAAGTGCAACAATGTGTGATGTTTAAATTTACAAACTCGACAACTATAATTTGAAGAGCAACTAGACACTCGATGACTTAAACTGAGACAATTCACACATGCATTGTTACTCTTTACGCATTTAAATCGTTCCTGCGGCGTCATTTTATTAAAGTCTGCACACTTAAATAGGTGTTGATGCACAATATTATCGCACAGACACTTTGAGCAAGTAGTCGTCGTGCTTACGTACGCCTGATACTTCGGCGACGAAGTATTATTACAGCGACGATTATTACCGTTACCTCGTCGATTGTTTGGTGCGCTATTAGAATTTGTACTAGAATCGGTGCGTTGCAAAACTTTGGAGCGGGTCTTAATAAAATTTACTAAATCATCAAAGGTAGGTACCATCGAGTTATGACTATATTCGAAAGAGCGAATGGTATCCGGGTCCAGCTTCTTAAGCGCGATATGAAGAACAATTAAGTCCGCGAGATTATCTAACTTTAAGTTTTGTAAAGCGCGCACTGCACTTATAAAGTTATCAGTAAATAAATCAAAATTATTTGCGGTGGCCGATTACAATGGCTTAAATTCGAACATCTGATTAATATATGTAGATGCTAGCATACGCCGGTCTTCATATTTGTCAACGAGTGCTTGCAATAAAATTTTATAATTTTCAGCGCAAGGAGTTATACCTGAGCATACAGATAGGGCTTTGCCCGTTAGTTTACCTAGCAAATAGTATAACTTTTCAGCGTCGGTAAGCGATGTGTTGTCATGGACGGTTGATTTAAAGCTAGCATAAAATAAAGGCCATGAGCGAATGTCACCCGAAAATGGCATAAGTTCGATAGGCGGAAGTGTGAATCTGGCTTTAGATGGTGTACTAGTACTTTGTGAATTAGATTGCGAATATTGTAAATAAAGCCTATTTATTCTACCGCAAAGAGACTCAAACGCAATGAGGCTGTTATAATCAGGTTTAGCAATAGGGTTTATTTTTAATAAATGTGAATTATAATTATCTAAGACCTGTTTAAACTCAATACGTAAAGCATTAATATTAGAACTTCCATCAAGAAAACGCTCCATCGTTGAAGTGTTTATGTGGATGTCCGAGGACATATCATATATTTTTTGCACTATTTCAAATAAAGCATCTCGTTTAGCTAACAATAAAACCAACTCAGCATCAGGTGTGCCCTCATTATCCGAGGAATCGCTATTATTCGATGCTATTTGTTTTTTAGGCGGCATTACAACTTAAGTTATGCGGCAAAAATAATATAATTATAAGCGGGTAGTCTGTAAGCGACCTCGCTACGCGGTTGAATTATTAAATATTAGTTTTGTTAACGATGAACTTTAATTGTTAACTTTTATAATAATTATGAAGTTATTTACAACGAATATAATGCTTAAATATATGTGCAAATAATAAATGTAATTTAACAGTATAATCTATAGATGTAGTTAAAAGTTGATGACGTGATGTGAACATACAACAAATAATTTATATAGATAATTATATGCTTATTCATTCTATGAATATAGTTTTAAAATTACTATGAATGTCACCTATTAGGACCTATTCTAGTGTTCTAATAAGGGCGGGGTTAATCCGAAGTCGGATTAAAATATAAATAATTAATTATATAAACGCTTATTACGATAACGATCTAATAAGGGCGGAAAGTCAAGGTCAATCCAGCGAGAAGTGACCATTAAAAATGGAGACGCCAGTAACTTAAGGTATCTTCGATAAAGATTTAGTGGACTGTAATTTTGGTGCATACGGCAAAGGGGAAAATAAATAGGTGGGATAGCACGCACTGACCTGATGAGGGCTGCCGCGCCTTCCTCCTGGAGTGTCTGCTGTATAGCGAGCTCGCCACGTGGTTCGGCGCACACGCACTCTCGGAACAGTCTCGTGAAGTCCCACACTCTCCACCTTTGCCCTTACGGGGGCGTCTCACACTTTTATGAGTTACAAAGACACAATGTCTGATGCGGTGAATATTAAACATAAACAGGAGAACTCAATGTTCGTCCTGCGCGGTTTGCGGTTAATGTACATAAGACGCGACGGGTGGCCGTGCGTTGCGGATGGCGTAATATCACTTAGTATAATGACGCGCGCCGAGATCCTCTTTTTCACCTCGGCGGCAGCGCGTGCGGTAGGAAAGGGAAGGAAGGAAGGAAACAAAAAATATGCACTAGTCATGTTGATAAAGTAGATATAACTTAGGACGAACTCAATGCGATATGTAATGTAATGTTGATAAAGTAGATTGTTAACTGGCGTTACCATAGGTTCAGGCGGGGATTACGAGTCTTCCGAAGTCGTCCCGGTCCCAACGCCTTAATTCTTCGATGTGGACTGTATAATTTTGAGGGATGAATTTCTTGGGTATAAAACAGCAATTATCTTCAAACCGTTCCGTGAGAGAGTAATCACTTTCCCTATCACTTCCCTACACTTTTTCTTCCTACTTCTTATTGACTGCTGGTAGGATTCCCGAATTTCCCGAACTAATCCCGAAGGATTCCCGAACGAATTGCAAAAAAACTCGTTTACTGAGCTACCCCTGAGCTATACGCGAAAGTGAGCCACGCCATTTGCGCACTCGCGCAACTTAATTACATCAATTTGTACTATCACTCTCTCACGGTTTTCTCAATTATTTATTTTGTATAAGACATACATTTATACAATTTACTTATAAAGATAGCACAAAAAATATCTTACATATCATATACATATAAAAATATCTTACGTTGCATTCTTATATCACAAAAAACCTTTTATTTATTAAACAAAATGTGCCTATTTTACTCACATTGAACAAGTTGAAATTTCTTAAATATTTAACATAGAAAGTTAAAACAATGTTTTCCACTTGAAATTATACATATCTTAATCAATACATTAGTTTAATTTACAATTTCTCTATACATTTCACCATTAAAACACTTTTAAATTTCTTATACAAAACTATCATTATTTCACTTATTCACTGGAATTTTCACATAAATATAACACAGAATTCACCTTTTTGCATGTACAATCAACCTGAAATGTTTTACAAGTCATTACATATATAAATCGCTGAAAATACAAATATTTAAATTCTACATATTTGGCCTCCTAAGTACGTGGCTAGCGTGCGTCTATGAGCTCACACTAATTGAACTACTAACTTTTGCACGGCTATCGACTTTGCTAAAACTTCGTTGGAACACATAACCGACTTTTCGGCTGCGTGGTCGGGTCCTTTAACCGACTTTCTTAAACTCTTGAATTTTTCTACCGCTTGTAAGGTGCGTGTAGTTGCCTCAAGGAATTTCTTAAAGCTGCTAAATCGTCCGTAGTCGGGTAGACTTAACGGTTCTTGCTTTCTCAGCGCATTTACGCCTTTTGGCGATTTTTCTTCACCAGTTTCTAAGCTATTTATGGTGTCCACTTGTTTGGGTCATAAATCAGGACTTTTCCAGAGGAATTCAGGTCCTTGAAACCAGCCATGACTTACATCGAAGGTGGAAGGAAAATTTCTAGTGGCGTCGTCTGCCACGTTTTGTGACGTTGTTCTATACTCTTCCGGTGGCGCGTCACGATTGTGCCGCCATAAGAATCGAAGGCTATCCCTGTCTTCTTCCCGGATTTTCACTTGCAGGAACATTTCTTTAATGTCTGCCATCACTGCCACGCTCCCTTCTCTGAATCGTAGCAGCACTCCAAACAACGACTTCAATAAGTCCGGTCCGGTTAACAATGCATCATTGAGACAACGTCCGCCCGTCCTTGCGGCGGCGTCGAAAACTATCCTTATTTTCTTTTTCTGTGGGTGAGTCACTGCGAAGTGAGGAAGATACCACGTGCGTGGGGAAATGGAAATATGGTTCGCTTTCTCTGCGTAACCGTTAACGATGAGATTTTCAATTTGCTTCTCATATTCCTTTTTCAACTCGCTATTTTTGTCGAGCTTCTTTTCGATATTAAACAGGCGACTTTCAACCTGCGCTCTATTCGACGGCATGCACTCATTATCTGTGCGCCATATTAAAGCAGTCTCGTACCTATTATTAGGTATACGACGTACCGTTTTGCTCAAAATATTCAAAGCTCGTTCTTCTGGGTCGTTTGTGGGCTTTCTCGCAGACACTCCCAGAGATTCCAAACTAAAATAATCTTTGATCAACTTATCCATGTCTTCCTCCTTCTTGGTGGAAATGTGGTTAACAATCTTGATTGGTTTGATGCCACCCGATATGTGACCATGTAAAACCCATCCAAGTTTGGTTAGCGATGCTACAGGTAGGTTCTTACCTCCTGAAATTAATTCACGAACTATGAGATGCCAATTGTCCTGGCCAATTAATATGGTAGGTCTGGACCTCTCATACATCAACTCGTCCTTAATCGGAGTCAAATGAGAACACCGTTGCAATAATTCTCGGCTTACTGACTGCGGAGAAAGGTTAAGTGACTTAATTGTTTGTACACTTATCTCCTCTAAGTCGTTCGAGTAAATGCCTTTTATCTTGACGTTTAAGCGATACGAACTGTCGTCGTTAATTCGCTTACCTCCCACGGCTTCAATACGTAATTCTTCTTTACGTCCGCGAGGCGCTAACTTCTGAGCCATCCACTCCTCTATGAGTGTCATGGTCGATCCTTCATCCAGAAGAGCTGTTGTCTTGACCTTTCCTCTAGGTCCATACAACTCGACCGGTATAATCTTTAAGTATGCACATGCCAGTGCATTCACTGTATTAACAGTTGTAATTTGAGCCTCTTTACCCCCCTCGTCCCCTTGCGGCGAGGTATTTTCATAGGGGTATCGGTGTAGCATTCGATGATGTGACATTCTACATCCCTCTACACCACATTTTTTCGCTTTGCACTCTAACCTCCTATGGTTAGGTGACAAACATTGGAAACATACTTTCGCTTTTTTAACCGCGTCCCATTTCTCGCGATTATTCATGTCCTTAAACTTGTAACAACTCACTATAGAGTGCTCTTTGTTGCATATAACACACTTATCTGTTACCCGACTTACAGGCTTGTCCTGGGTTATCATAACCACTTGTCGGTTGTGCCCTTTATTATTTCGGCATTCTAGACGCTCGCTCGTATTACTTCGGCGCTCATAGCGCTCGCTCTTGACACGGTTACGTACACTCCCCTTTGCAGTGTGTATGGTTTGCTTCCTGAATTCAGGACGCTTCCGTTTTTCAGGCACATTTTCATTGCTTAAGGACGTTCCAAATTGTTCACTCAATAAATTTAAAAACTTGGCCATCTTCTGTAACTCTGGCTCCAAAGGATGCTGAGCTCGATATTCAAACCATTCAAATTTAATCATAGTACCGAGTTTCTCTACTATACGGCTCACTAACTCCGGTGAGTATAAATACTGTGGTTGATTCAATGCTTGTATTGTGGCAACCACGGTCGTAATACGACTTGCAAAAGATCCTATGTTCCGGCAATCTTCGGCCAATCTTGGCATACGCTTTACATTCTCTACCGAATCTTCTTTCGAGAGCGTTCATTATTTCTTCAGGTTCACACAAAGTAAACAACAACGACTTAACCGCTTCCTTAGCGGTGCCCTTTAATGCCCTCCTAAGGCGTGCGACATTCTGCACCCCTGAAAATTGGATTCTCGTGTCTTCAAACACCGTTTTGAAAATTATCCATTCACCCGGGTCTCCATCGAACACTGGTAATTCCTGGAGGAAATGAAGCTGGGAAGACTTATCTTTTCCCGCTATCTTTATTGCACTCACAATCGCTTCGGTCAATTCTGACACCTCACTCGCGTGTGTTTTCTGTGCATTTCCTTGGTTGCGCTCGATCTCCGCCCCTTTGCAGCGTGATCCTTTACACGCTTCCTTATCAGTAATATCGGGTTGCGTTACACTAACCGGCGCGCTCATTGTGGTCTGTTGAACCCAACTCCTTACGAAAGGTTCCACCTGAGTATTCCGCTCCTCATTATC
Source organism: Parnassius smintheus behrii (assembly GCA_036936625.1). NCBI lineage: Eukaryota > Metazoa > Arthropoda > Insecta > Lepidoptera > Papilionidae > Parnassius > Parnassius smintheus. Next base: position 27,861,455 of record JAUPFT010000010.1, on the reverse strand, counting down.
CTCACTCGAGTCGATCTCCTCTTCTCGGTTGAGTCGTGCCAACTCCAATTGAGACTTGGCTAAGGCAGCAGCTGCCTGTGCTCGTTCGAGCTCTGAGCGTTCGAATTTAATCCGCGCCTCTAATTCGGCTTTCAGCCTCGCCGATCGCGATGACCTACTACCTCTCTGTGACCCTTTGTCACTAGTGTGCCCGATTACTGTCCTTGACGATGCCGCTTCTTCGGTCTATTGACCTACTTTTTCGACTACCGTTTCACTCCTGGATATAACGGATTGTTGTGCGGTGCTGGCCTGCGTACCACTGGTGTCCGTCCTGTTGCTCGTCGTTGCCATGGACGTCCCTGAGTCCCACGTGCATGTGGACGTATCGGTGGAGGCTCCACTTGAAGGAGTTGTTCCACTCGAAGCAGTAGCTGTGGTAGCTCCAGATGATTCCGCCTCTTTAGCTTTTCTTGAGAGCCCTGTTCTTGTCCTGCTCCCTTCGCTTCTCCCTGTCTGGTCTTGTGCCTTCTTCATCTTGCAGGAAGGTGATTGTTGTCCTACGGTCCCTAACTGTCCCTACGGTCCCTACAACCCCTTACCTACAACCCTTCTACACCCCAACCTAACCCCACTACCCCTCCCCCCCTTTATCTCCCAACCCTACAATCTTACTACCACCCTAACAGCCCTATCAGCCCTATCAATCCTGAACGGGGCCTACCGAGGTGAGCCGTCCAGGGATGGAGTCGTGCGGGAATGGAATGGAGGAAAGGTTTAGGAACTGTCCCGCCAAGGAATATGACGAAACAGTCGAGCGGTAGTGCAAGCGCAGTCTCGCTCGAGAGAATTGCTCCACCCGAAGGTGTTGTGCCAGAGCCTAACCGTTTGACACCGGTAGGTGGTCGGGATGTATGCTGCGCTTCGTCGCCCAGTCGCCGGTGACGCCTCGTCCTGGCGCCCTCCTCCGGCCGCGATGCAGTCAGGTGCCCACGAGCACCCTCGCCTGGCAGCAGCAGCGATGGATGCTTCTTCTTGCACCCTCTGATGACCCGACAGGAAATGCCGGACACGGTCGTCCGACAGGAAAAATGCCAAGCCCTGCTTGGCCGCGATGAGTGCCTTCACAAGACACCTGCACCTGGCTGCGATACGTGCCCCATGCGAGCACACGCCCCAAGCCGCGATCCCGGTTTTCTTTCTTCCGGTAGTTCCAGGTCCAGTCCTTCTGCGCTGTCCTGGTCTTCTGGCCTTTGGTCCTGTTGCTTCAGCTCAAACCTCCGGCTTCCTTCGGTTGCTGATCTTCACTCGGCTCCGAAGGTCTTCTTTTTCCGTAACCAGCAGTCCACAGCTGGTTCCTTGATCCTGGCTGCGAAGGACCAATTGAAAAGGAACACTCAGCTTTGTAAACCTTCAACTAAGAAACAGAAGGGAGGAATCGAGGCTTCTCTCGATCCGGCCTCCTATCACGCCTACGTTGGGTTTGGGAACAACGTATGTGATCTCCGCAAACGGAGTAACACACAAGGGCGATAACCTCTTCCTTTTCAGAAAATAGGTTCAGGCGGGGATTACGAGTCTTCCGAAGTCGTCCCGGTCTCAACGCCTTAATTCTTCGATGTGGACTGTATAATTTTGAGGGATGAATTTCTTGGGTATAAAACAGCAATTATCTTCAAACCGTTCCGTGAGAGAGTAATCACTTTCCCTATCACTTCCCTACACTTTTTTTTCTTCTTCTTATTGACTGCTGGTAGGATTCCCGAATTTCCTGAACTAATCCCGAAGGATTCCCGGACGAATTTCAAAAAAACTCGTTTACTGAGCTACCCCTAAGCTATACGCGAAAGTGAGCCGCGCCATTTGCGCGCTCGCGCAACTTAATTACATCAATTTGTACTATCACTCTCTCACGGTTTTCTCAATTATTTATTTTGTATAAGACATACATTTATACAATTTACTTATAAAGATAGCACAAAAAATATCTTACATATCATATACATATAAAAATATCTTACGTTACATTCTTATATCACAAAAAAGCTTTTATTTATTAAACAAAATGTGCCTATTTTACTCACATTGAACAAGTTGAAATTTCTTATATATTTAACATAGAAAGTTAAAACAATGTTTTCCACTCGAAATTATACATATCTTAATCAATACATTAGTTTAATTTACAATTTCTCTATACATTTCACCATTAAAACACTTTTAAATTTCTTATACAAAACTATCATTATTTCACTTATTCACTGGAATTTTCACATAAAAATAACACAGAATTCACCTTTTTGCATGTACAATCAACCCGAAATCTTTTACAAGTCATTACATATATAAATTGCTGAAAATACAAATATTTAAATTCTACATATTTGGCCTCCTAAGTACGTGGCTAGCGTGCGTCTATGAGCTCACACTAATTGAATAACTAACTTTTGCACGGCTATCGACTATCAGAAAAAATGGAAAGTTTAGTATACACTAATATCAACAATACTAGGTGAATAACTGCTTTTACACAATTCTCTAACTGTAGGAAACTATTTCTAATCAGATTCTTATCAGTTATCATGTCTCTTATCAGATAACATAGACAAAATATTTCATGAATCAATACATTGAAAATAGGCATTTGTTTTCGTACAAAACATATTAAACTTACATAAGACAATACTTATGCAATCAATTTCCATTAATTTTACTTATGCACAGGATTATCTCGACCGGGGAACAAATCCGGTCTCTAATTTATTTTAATATTTCTTCAAATCAACATCATTGGAAAGATGATTTCAACCGGGGAACAAATCCGGTAACATAATTTATATCTTACAAATTCCCTATATGAATTTATTAAGAAAATATTACTAAGAAAACAATAAACTGTTCCGGCCTGGGAGTCGAACCCAAGACCTTCATATCATTAATTCGATATTTCTTTAAGATTCAACTAAGCATTTTCTTATCAAAATATTGTTGCTCGATAATTTGCTTTTTAAAAGCCATTCGTAATCGGTTAATTAATAAATTGAAATATTCTTATATACTTCCCTAACAATACGGATCCCTTCCATTTTTTTGTATTTACGGAATGTTTAATTTTTTTATATGTATTTATAGCTCACGGATATGTTCTGTAATATTGCATTGGGTTTTTCTAAGAATACTTAATATAGAATCCTGAAAATCCAGATAAATACAGAATTGTATTAAATACAACTAAGAATAAATTCTAAAAGACGCAACAAGTATAATGTCTCTCTTTACAGACACATTTTTAAATACTTATGAATAATTTTGACTATTTTCAATTACACGCCAGTTTAAATGTTTTATAATTAAGAAAATAGTGATTAAAGGAGTTGACTCCAGTAGTATTGATTGACAGTATGGTGGAATCTGAATTCATATCGGATAATAAGAAACGTTGGTAGATAGAGAGGAGCCTGTGTGCGCTCTCCGCCGAGCTGAAACTTGAGTGGGCAACTTTGTCGACCAACGGGGAAACTTCGTTTTTCATTTAATTTGCCCGAAACGAGTGCAGCTTACAATATTTTCAACGCTTGCAACTTTGGTCTACGGTTTTCGTTATAAATTTCATAGCCGTGCGGAGCGTTCCGAGCGCACCTTTACCACAAAGCCACTCGAATTTTAATATCATAAATGAGTTTATGTTGGACCTGCTGTTATGTAGCTTCAAGGACCTGTGACTGTGTTTACTGAATGGTGAATATACGTAATTTAGATTTAAAGCCGGTACGACATAAATTTATTCCATGAGGGTATTAGAATTTTCAAATGTTTGCATAGTCTCTCGCGGAAGTCGAATGCATTTGTGAACATTGTTCGATAAACAAGCCTGAGGCTGCGAAGCGTAAGCGCCCGCTTGGATTCTAACGCCTGGAGACGACGTGCATATGCAGCCCCTGTGTGGAATATTTCGCAAAGCTTTTTTAGAGCTCGCTTCTCGCTGAGGCTCGTTCCAGCCGCCGATAAGGACTGATCTGTGGAAGACAGCGTTGCAGCGTGCTGTAGACGCGATCGATACTGCACCGGGGAGCGCTCCACCGCCTCCCCGTCCCACTTTCACCCACCACTGCCCCCTTCCAAGCCGGCGGCTGAAACTTTCGCGATAAGTACGGAACTAGCGCGTGGTGTACGCAATGCAATATTGTTAGCCGGTTACGAGTCTGAAACAGCGGATATTAAGGCTACAGAGGCACCGACGTCCCGTTTTTACATTGTGAGCCTGAAATGAATGCGGAGCTACGTTGCATTGTACTAATTATTATTTTTAGTAGAGGTTTCTACTTACTTACCTATAGCTAATCGAAATTGTAGGTACTTGCTGTACAAGTAAACTGAGTTTGCTTTTACAAACATCTTTTGACACGAACACTTTAGACGATTGGTATAAAGATAAGCTCTTTGAGGGGATCTATTAAAAGCCTTATCCGCATTGCCTTACCACTAGCCGTTTGGAATAGGAAATCACGGAATAGCACATTGGATAGACTAGATGACTGAACTCCTTGCTACTTAGAACTAAGGACTTACTTTCTGGACCCTCTTCTTACCTATTCCTGGCGCTAAACAGCAAAGCACCCATTAAGAGGTTAGAAAGGCAGTGTTGATGATGTAGGCCGCTGGTGTCGTCTGGGAGAAAAATATACAAAAAAAAATTTGGTGAGCGCGTGTACATCCGCGGGGAGGGAGACATAGGTGTCACCTCGTATGATGTTCTAGTGCAACTAACTCGAAACGCGGGATCATGTACTCAGCGGTGCAACACCGTTGTTGCAAATATACCTTCACCCTACTGATAAAAATCGCGGTAAGTGCCACCGTCCCCGTATGCACACGTACTTATTTATTATAGAAAAACAGCAAGTACATTAGGTAAGTAACAATGTTTTATGAGTATATTTTTTACATATATTATTTTTTTATTGATTAATATTATTTATATTTCAGGTGTTCGAGAAGCAACGTGAGCGTCGTCAACATCCTCCCCCCAAGTGTCGGTTCGCCGACACTCATCATCAAGCTGGAGAAAGGCCACGCGAGCAGCTGATCGCTTCATCACTCCTGACTTAGTCCTAACGTCAACTACTCTGACTCTGCCGTCTGAACCTGGATAAACCTTTTCAATAATACCTATTGGCCAACAGTTTCGAAATAATGATGGATCGACTACTACTACAAGATCTCCTACTTTTAATTGCGGACCTTCCCTATCCCATTTACGACGAGGAATTAGCTCTGGCAAAAACTCTTTTACCCATCTGCTCCAAAATAAGTCTGTCAACCGTTGGGCAATACGCCACTGTCGTCTAACATACATGTCGCCATCATCAAAGACCCCAGGTACAGGTAAGTTCGACGAAGATCCTAGTAAAAAATGATTTGGAGTTAATGCCTCTTTACTTTGAGGGTCCACCGAAACATGGGTAAGCGGTCTACTATTAATTATATTTTCGACTTCAGCGAGAAGCGTTAATAAAACTTCTTCTCGAGGAGCCCTCTCTCTAAGAACGACTTTCAGTGCCGTTTTCACACTTCTAATCAGACGCTCCCAAGCTCCCCCCATATGAGGACTGGCCGGTGGTATAAACTGCCAGGAAACTCCTTTGTTTAATGCTTCGGCTATATTTAAATTTGTCGGCACATAATGCCACTCATCAATTTTACTTAACTCATCAATTTCACCTAACCTATTTGCAATAAAAACTTTGTAATTTCTATGCTCGTTACGTATCCAATAAATAACAATCATTGAATCAGTCCAATAAAAAACACGTGACGGTTTAATTCTATGCTCCTTTTTTATAGTCTCTGCCAAGCGACATGCTAATAGCGCGCCTTGAAGTTCGAGTTTAGGCATAGTTAACGGTTTTAACGGCGCAACGCGACTTTTACTCGCAATGAATGACACCTGCACGCCGTTGCTGTCTTGTTTACGCCAATAAGCAACACATGCGTATGCGCATGGAGATGCATCACAAAAAATATGCAATTGCAACGACGTCTCATCGTCGTTTACGGTGTGGCCGCTCTTCTCTTTCACACCGACAGAATCGTTGCTATAGAAATACCACCGCGGGATTCGAACGTAACTCATTTCTTGTAACTGCGAAATCCAATCTTTAAATAAAACAAATAAACTATCTGTTATTTCCTGATCCCACTTTATACCTACATTCCATATTTCGCGCATTAAAATTTTGGATTTTATCGTAAAAGGTGCTAAAAAACCATGAATATCATATACAGACATTATAATACGAAGAACTTCACGCTTAGTCGGTTTTCGTGATAGTTGTAAAATATCACTCGGTATACGCTTTAACGAAAGATCGAACCCGAACATATCACTCGCGGGAAACCACAAAAGCCCAAGCGTTCGTTCCGGCTGGGATTCAACATTAAACCGTATCGCCATGTCATTTAAAGTCTCTTTTGGCATATCATTAAGAACATCTGACTTGTTACTTAACCAGTTACGCATCACAAAACCACCTTGCTGATTAATATATGAAACATCTTTTATCATTTTTGTAGCAGTAGCGACGTCTGGTAAACTATCGATAAAATCGTCCATATATTGATTTTTCCTAATTGCATTAACTGCATCCGGCATTTTATTCTGAAAGCGCAATGTGTTTTTATTTTGGTTAATATATTGTGCTATAAATGGGGAGCAGTTAGCGCCAAAAATTAATGACGTCATAACATATTTCTTAACAGGATGTTGTATAGGTAATTTTGAACCTTTGTTACTACTTCCGAAGCCTAATTGTTCATTTTCATTGCTTAAATAGATATCTTTCCACAAAAAACGCAAAGAATTAACATCTTCTTTTCGTACATTAATCCTTAAAAACATATCTTTTATGTCCCCTATGATACCTACGCGGTTTTCTCTAAATCGTAACATTATTCCTAATAACGATTGTAACAAATCAGTGCCTTGTAAAAGAAAATCATTTAAAGAATAACCGTTCGACTTTGCTGCCGCGTCATAAACTAAACGCAGTTTTTTCTTATTTGGATTATCTACACCAAAGTGCGGCAAATACCATATTATACGTTTATTAGAGTTTTCATCGGTCTCATTAAGTTCTCTAGCATAACCATTAGAAAATAAGTATCTCATTCTTTCACAATAACGAGTTGCATACTCTTTGTTGAGCAAAAATTTTCTTTCTATTGACTTTAGACGATTAAAAGCGTTAGGGTAAGAGTCGGGTAAATGTAATTCATCGTATTTCCACGGTAAGCCGACATTCCATTGACCATTTACTAACTCTGCAGTGTCATCTAAAATTTGTAAAGCGCGTATTTCGTCTGGGTTGCGGCGCGGCTTCGAACCTACACCAATAGACTCTAACGCGAAGGATCTACGAACCGCATCGTGCAACTGCGCGCATGTGCATTCACCGTTATCGTTATCGAGAGAGAGATCGCTAGCAATCGATTCTACCGTGTGTAAGTGAAAGATACACTGCGACTGTCCCGCCTTTTCGCTGCAACTATTAATGAAAGAGACAAAGCGATCAGTGCAATTAACATCACTTACCATATGTCCGTGCACACACCATCCAAGCGCAGTTTGAGTTATGTACGGCTCACGCTGCTTACCACGAACACAACGAATGGGAGAAATTAAATGATGGTTGTCCTGACCTATTAATAATTTTGGCTTAGCGTTACAATTACATAACATAAGATCTTCACTTAACAATCCATAATTATTAAAGTCCATATTCGGCACTTTTTGTGTTGGTAAATTTAATTCTTTAATTTTACGCGCACGGAAAGTAAACATTTCGTTATACGAATTAGTAACACTAACACTCACTACTTGAGATTCACACACAAGCTCGCCCGAGTCCCATGCGCTGCGCGCGCGTAATATCACGTTTGCACCGTATAATCCGAGCTCATCTGCGATATCAGAGGATATCACCGTCACGGTAGCTCCATCATCCAGTAGTGCATGCGTATGCAAACTGCCATTCGGTCCGTGAAGAGTGAGCGGCACCACTTTCAAAAGCACCTTGTGACAGTGGGATGCCACCGTATGAGTCACTGTTTCATTGGTGCTGGGATGCTCATCCTCACTTCGCTCCACAGTTTTTAAGCTTTCTTCCAATGGTTTTATCCAGCGCAGTAAACGATGATGCGGTTGATTGCAGCCGTCAATGTCGCAATTACTGCCAATACAAGACATACCATTCGTATGGCGGGGGGCAAGACATATGAAGCAAAGTTTATTTACGCGTACAAATCGCCAGCGATCTTTGCGTAAGGCGCGCTTAAACCGTGAACAATCTGCGACACCATGAGCCCATTTTCGGCAAAATGTACACTTTTCCGCGTTTTGTAATTGATTACTATTTGTGTACAACAACGAGTGTGAACGGTGTTTACGTTCATCGGGCTTCTTTAAATTATATTGAGCGTGAATATGACTTACTCCTGATGCAGCTGTTTTAGTGGCTTCCTCATATAAAAAATCACTAAGCAATTCTAGCTTCGGTGAATTACACTCTCGCTGTTCATAAACGTAGTCGGTCCATTTTGCGACAAGCAAAGTTGGAAGCTGAGATACGACAATCGATGCTAACTCCGGGCTGCGAAGATAATCACTTTGTTGCATTGCTTTGGCAGCAGCCACATAGTTCTTTATTTTTATTGCAAAATTAATGATATCATTATGATAAGTTAACGGCAACGGACATAGTTTTTTAAGCTGTAAAACTATTTTACTCATAATTGTTTCTGGTTTGCCAAATCGAAGTTCTAAGGTGTCAATTATTAAATCGGGTGTAGTTCCACCAATCAAGAGTGAAGTCACTGCTTCTTTAGCATCGCCACGAAGACACTTACGTAGCCGCCATAAATTCTCTGTGTCACTATATTTGCATAATTGGGTAGATTCTTGGTACGCCTGTTTAAACTGCAACCACTCCATTGGATCTCCAAAAAATAAAGGCAGGTCTTTAGACGTTGCTAATCTTGTTAAGAGCTCCTGGTTCTGTATTTTATATGATGAGGCAGCTACTGCATCATTCAAGGCATGTGCCAGCTTTTCTAGGCCGATTTTTTCACAAGAGTACTCTTCTCGGTTCTCCTCATGCTGGTTTCCTGGAGCATTCAGCCAATTTTCAACTTTGCTGGTCGAAGATTTCATAGCCGACTTGTGGGAAGAGCGTGAATGAGACTCCAATTCTGCCATCTCAGCTGCAAGCTGTTTGTTTAGCAGCTTCGACTGAATATTTGCCTTAAGCTTGGCAGCTTCTGCCTGAGCACTCTTAACTTTGGCTTCTGCTTCAGCTTCAGCTGCTTGCACTTCAGCTTCCGCTGCTTGTATTTCCACGAGAGCCATAGCTTTAGCGGTTTCGTATTCCAATTGCCGTTTGCGTGCCGTACTTGACGACGTGCCTGCGGTCTTTGATGACTTTTTACTCTTACTAGAGGCACTTAGCGCATTTCCAGGTTTTTCCAGCACTTCATCCTTTAAGCTGAACGATGGTAACACATCTTGGTTGTTCTTGCACTCCGATTTTGCAGCGGTGCCACGTGGTCGTCGCTTTTTTTTTTTCATAGCCGACTTGTGGGAACATAACTGGTACTTATTATTATTATATTTTTTGCAGACGACGTAAGGATTCGGCCGAAGGACCACTATGTTGATGATGTAGGCCGCTGGTGTCGTCTGGGAGAAAAATATACAAAAAAAATTTGGTGAGCGCGTGTACATCCGCGGGGAGGGAGACATAGGTGTCACCTCGTATGATGTTCTAGTGCAACTAACTCGAAACGCGGGATCATGTACTCAGCGGTGCAACACCGTTGTTGCAAATATACCTTCACCCTACTGATAAAAATCGCGGTAAGTGCCACCGTCCCCGTATGCACACGTACTTATTTATTATAGAAAAACAGCAAGTACATTAGGTAAGTAACAATGTTTTATGAGTATATTTTTTACATATATTATTTTTTTATTGATTAATATTATTTATATTTCAGGTGTTCGAGAAGCAACGTGAGCGTCGTCAACAGGCAGTATAACTAAAAGTTGTGAGGATGAACCGCCTCTCTTCTTCCTTTTCCTCTTTATTCATCATGCGAATCTTCCTTGTTTGAACTTGGATGAAGGTATTCGAGGGCTGCAATAGCAACCTACCATATGGCTGTAGTCAGCTCGTTAGCTACTCTAATATTTTATAAGTGGAAGAACCAAAAAGTATATCTTGTAGTAGTTTATACATGGTAGAGCCATGTTGCAGTTGTATTATGGTTGTAGCACAAATGGGTCGATTCGGTGAAGGACCACGCTCTCACAGAATACCAGCTTAAACAGCAGTTTAATACTGCTGTGTTTTGTATGATGAGTGTAGAGATCCGGAGACCTTTTTTTACTGGAAACGAGGCATTCCATCTTAGTTCTCAGGGGTGACAACGCATCTTCGTTTTGATTCTTAATTGACAATAAATACAGATGTCTATGGACCACAGCATCCACTTACCATCAGGTGGATTGAGTGCTTGATTGTCACCCTTATTCTATAAAAAAGGGCTCGATTGTAAAATAACCAGGTGATTTAAAGAAATACAAGCATTGCTATTCACATTACTAATATTTCCCGTAACCACTCTTCGTAAGCTTAAAACGTACAATGTTGTGATAGGAGTGGTTCACGACAGTATTCAAATGGCGGATTCAAAACCACGGCTTTTTGAGTTCACGATCCGCACTCTGCAATAAGGCTATTGTCTGTATTCAATTTTAGGGCTGACAATATACTCGCAATTTTCCTTAATTATAATTAGTTTACACGTGGTAGAGCCATGTTGCGGCTATATGACAGTAGTAGCACGAATGGGTCGGCTCGAACAGGGAAGGTACCACGCTATCATAGAATACTGGCGTAAAATAGCAGCTTAATGCATATGAATATGATCAGTGTAGAGAACTGGAGACCTTTTTAATGGAAACGAGACATTCCATCTTAGTCTTCAGGGGTGACAATGCATCTACATTTTGATATTTAATTGAGGATAGATGTATATGTCTACAAGCCACAGCATCCACTTGCCATCAGGTGGACTGTGTGCTCGTTTGTCACCATTATTCTATAAAAAAAGTTGTAAGTCTCGACTATGATAATAGAAAATAATTCCTTCTTAGGATAGGACTACATTCGCCATGGATTTTTACAAACTATTGATAACAATAATTATTATTTTGATTTAAAACATATCATTAAATTTAATTATATTGAACTATGTCCCATTTTTTATTTATGTTATTTAGTACCTTTTTAAATATTTTTATGTATAAGTACAGTGTGATTTTCTTTGAGAAAAGAATATAAAAAGGCGTTGTGTGTGGACGAAGTAGTGAGTTCCAAAGAAAGTTGGCTGTGGCCGTCGAAGACAAAGTTTCCGAGTTATAGCTCGCGCACATAACTGTTTGCTCCCACTCTGGTCCAGCTGTTTCGTTATTTCTCGTTTATTTTGTTATATCTCCATAAACTTACTTACTCAGTATTATACGCATTGCTATTTTGTTGTCTATTTTGTATTGTTTTTTTGTATATGAAAATAAATAGATGATTGTTGCTTGGGATTTTCGGAACGCTCACTTGAACAATATTATGACGCAATTTATTCCCATTCATCTATCTATCCCTTATGAATTCACTTAGATATAGATAAATATATTAGAAATAAGCGCAAAATTTAACGGTTCCGTATATACAGTTGTACTAAACGGTAATATAAAGTGGCAGGATCATCTCAATATTCATAGTTAACTTCTTTTTCATAATGTATACATTATGTATTTTACTTTATATTCTACTACGTTATACTACAACATATTATTTGTTATAGCACGAATAGGTCGGCTTGATCAGGAAATGAACACGCTCTCACTGAATACCAGCGTAAAAATACCAGCCTAATGCGGCTGTGTTTCGTATGGTGAGTGTAGAAAACTGGACACCCTTGTGGACTGTGAATATCTATGGGCCACAGCATCCATTTAACCAGGTGGACTATGTGCTCATTTGTCCCCCAATGCTATTAAAATCAAACATTTTGTCTTTTTATCATTTATGTTTAAAATGAGTGATAATGCGTTATTTTAACTGATTTTACTGCGCACGCACACATATCGTAAGGGTCGATCGGTAGGCAAAAATGTCTTGCCCATAAATCACATTCAATTTGGGATAAATTCAAATAACCTTAATAATTATAATCTAAATATTTTTCTCTAGAGACAGAGCATTCCATCTTAATCTTCGGGTGAGGCAATGTATCTCTATTTTGATTCTTAATCAAGTATAAATGTAGATATCCTTGGGCTCCAATATCCAGTTACCATCAGGTGGACTATGTGTGTTATCTGTCCTATTATAGGCCTCCTCTTATTTCCAAAGTTACCATTATTATCTATAGTTATATAGATTTTTAGGCATTCGAATTATTTTCGGCGATCCATTTTAATTTCAATATTTTTCAGCCAATGCCGAGGACATAAGTTATAACCATTTTAATTCCTATTTAAAATTGTTTCTGCAATTTCAATATTGCTTGTGATGCTTGCTAATACGAATTAATGAATAAATATAATTAAAAAATAAAAACTTTTACTATTTATTATTATTTTAGTGCGTGACATGTATACTACTGAATAAAGAGGCCTATCCCATTGATGGCCAAGACACGTCACAGACGCGTCTGTATTCATCGACCCTCTATTTGTGGGTCTAATCAGGTCGTTTTTCCAGCTAATAGGGTGGGACCTTGTCGGTACTTAAAGATAGAGCTGCCACTAAACAGTTTTTTTCCTTATCGGTTCCCGATGAATAATTTTAATAATTATTTATATTATTATATAATAAAAATCATTTGTGTTTTAAAAAAATCATATAGAGTTAAAATCATCATAAAAATCAAATATAAAAAATCAATGTAGTACTGGAAAGAATGGTGAAAAACTTATTATTCTAGAGATTAGACGGCGAAATTACTGCACCTTATATTATGTCTTTAAAATTAACGTTAACGTATGTTATATTGTTGATCTCATATTAAACACATTGTTCTATTGTATTGGTATATATATTATGAGTGTTTAAAATAACACTTGCAAAAATAACACAACTTGCCTAATAAGCAATTCATGTTTGTTTTTTATAAGGCTTAAGCGCCTGATGCTATAAGTGTCTACTGCTTGGACTTCTGAAACTAACTTAAAGCAAAGAAGAGAGGCTACAAATGCACTTTTACTTCTGAGCACTAAGATGGAATATCTCACAACCTGTAATAAAAGGCATCATTGGATGCGATTGGAATTTACATAAATAAAAACGATAAAAATTCAAACTAATTAAACACTATAAAATCGGTATTTAATGTATAGTATGCGTGTAAATATAAGAAATCATTTTATATAAGAAATTACTTTAAACAGGGGTTTTATTAGGTATTTTTTCTTCTTTATTTAGGTACTATTTGTTCAGGTATTTTAATCCTAAATAATGGATAAATATATCGTGTCACATGGGTAATAGATATTAAAAATGGAAATACAGTTGAAGATGAACAACAGTTTTTGATGTCTGTTAAAAAGACCTTCGATCCCTTATATTAAATTATTAGAGAGTGAAATATTTAACATGTTTCAAACCCTATTATAGAATTCAGAATACAACGACCCTCACAGTTTTATTAAAACAACGTTTAAAACAATGAAAACAGTGCCATCGTTCGGCGCTCCTGGATTAAGCAAAACAATATTTGTAGTAACATCGGAGATGGGTGCAATTACAGCACTCGAGTACAGCCCAGCGCTTTAGCGCTGCACTTAAAAACGTTTTAGCGTACCTAAGTTTGCAAAGGATTACAGCTCTTGCGGTGCAGACGATCAAAAATTGTCTCAGGATTGATACCTAAGGGTATCGCGAATGTTTAAAGTTTGAAATAATATTTTAAGTCTATTTATTGAAGACCGATTATTTTTATAATTATTTAAATTAATGGTTTATATATCTATATCAAAGTAGTATTTTAAAGCTATATTGAGCTTACATTATCAACAACAAACATACTCCCATGGAGACGAAATTTCGTGAACGCACTACACGGCAAACGTCCCGATACCATCCACACCATCTGGATGCTTGGCGGTCCACCACTGTACGTTTCACAAGGAGTTTTCTTCCACGTACAACCTCTCTGTGGAATAGTTTACCACCGGCGATTTTTCCGGACCGATACGACCTGGGGACCTTCAAGAAAAGAGCTTACTCCTTTCTAAAGGGCCGGCAACGCACCCGCAATTTTCCTGGTGTTGCGGTTGATCATGGGCGGCGGTAGTCACTTAACATCAGGTGAGCCGCATGCTCGTTTGCCCCCTCTTCTTTAAAAAAAATAAGACAAATACTTTATGCATATTGTTGTTGCGTAATTTTTCAATCATAAAAATATGCCTTTAACGCAAAATAATATAGCAAAAATGATGACAGTTATCTCTGTTTTGGGCTGCTGCCTTGATTATAGGACTTAAGATTACTCGTACTTGTATTTAACCTCGGTCACTTACTCGATAAGTACTTGATAAGAAAAATCTACAAATATTGAAGCTCTGTTTAGGTTTAATGCATAAAATCTTATCTTAAAATTCAATTGAAACTGAGATCTATCAAAAGAATACTCGTATACCATAATGTTCGTAACAATGTTTATATTATTCGATAAAAAATATAAGATGTAATGAATGACGTTGTGACAAATAAGTTTAGCATAGGCGTTCATTACAAAAATTATATGGAGAGGTACAAATGACAACGGAACCCTAAGAAACATCGTCCATGATATTACTACTGATATATTAGGATTAAGTAATATTGTCGGTTTAGTGCGGTGGCTCAGGCCGCAAAGTAAATATTTTTACTGTCTAGAACTATGAGGGAGTGGCGCACGATGGGCTCGTCGCAGAAACTTATTTGTGTTAAAATAATAAACTCAAAAGTTATAATTTGTGGCAAAAATTAGAAAAGCTATCAAACGTTTCTGTAAACAGCGAAAAAACAGAATATTATGCAACTTATTGTTTGTCGTTTTAAAGGACTCCCTTTTGTTAGGTAGTATTATTTTTTTAAGCCGAGCTTACATTACCGCGACAAACTCGTGTCTGAGGTCGAGTCTTTGCTGAACAGAGTCTTGGATTGGGGGCGACTAAATCTAGTCCAATTTAACCCCCAGAAGACCACAAGTTTGCGCGTTAACCGCTAAAAAGAACCCCTTTGTCGTATCTCCTCAGTTTCAAGGCACTCCCCTTGTTGCTTCAGCCAGTATCGGTATCCTCGGCGTCGACATATCGAGTGACGTGTAGTTTTGTGGTCAATTGGAAGAGAAGGCCAAATTGGCCTCTAAAAAGCTTGGCGTGCTCAGCAGAGCGGGACAGTATTTCATGCCGGCACACCGCCTGCAACTTTACAAGGCGCAGGTTCTGTCGCAAATGGAATACTGTTCCCATCTCTGGGCTGGGGCTCCCCAGTACCAGCTCCTTCCACTTGATCGCATCCAGCGCAGAGCGGCTCGTATCGTCGACGACCGAGTGCTTTCCGATCGGCTCGATTCACTGGCGCTGCGAAGAGATGTTGCATCTCTTTGCGTATTTTATCGCATCTATCACGGGGAGTGCTCTGAGGAATTTTTCGGATTAATCCCAGCCGCCAAATTTCTTGAACGCACTACGCGGCAAACCTCCCGATACCATCCACACCATCTGGATGCTTGGTGGTCCACCACTGTACGTTTCACTAGGAGTTTTCTTCCGCGTACGACCTCTCGGTGGAATAATTTACCACCGTCAATTTTTCCAAACCGATACGACCTGGGGAACTTCAAGAAAAGAGCTTACTCCTTTCTAAAGGGCCGGCAACGCACCCGCAATTCTCCTGGTGTTGCGGTTGATCATGGGCGGCGGTAGTCACTTAACATCAGGTGAACCGTATGCTCGTTTACCCCCTATTCTATAAAAAAAAAAATTTCTTCACACACAACAGGCTGCTATCTTATATGTATATATGTATATATATATATATATATATATATATATATATATATATATATATATTGTTGTAGATATAATTACTAAAATAGTTGTAGTGCCTCTTGGATAAGCTGGATTTAACTGTTGTAGAAGGACAGAATTTGTCCTTTCCCCTTTTAACAATGCTGAGACTGGAATTGTAACTCCATTGGGAATGCTATCTGGTTATTATTATTAGTAAACATTATTATTATTAGTAGACATCCTTTAAACTTATCAAGCCCGTAGTGGCATATCTATAGTGCAGACTAGCTGCAGGTTTAAGGATTGATATTTGAGATTTCCAGCAACAACCAGCTGATTTTTTATCAAAATATTATTTCTGTAGTTATTTAATTTTTACTTGGACTAAGACAAGGTTAAGTATAAAAAATTTTGTATCTTTTCACCCCGCGGTGCTATAACGTCCAGGTAGTCATGACGCATTAATTAAGTTTACAATTTTATAATAGCTTTCATCCCCTAGTGTACTGTTAATAGTAGAATATCCAAAAAACCTTAAATACGTCTTATTAAGTTTCTAATCAAAAGCTTACTGTGGTGTTTTAAAACATATAATTAAAACATGACTGATTTTCAAACTTATATTTCATCTATAATTTAACCCGTTAAGGGCAGAATTGTCAAAAATACTGAAATAAGTTTTAAATACAAATTTTTATCGATCCACATTTAGGAGACTGAATAGGGGCAGATTTCCTAAAGTTCTAAAACGTCAAAAATTCCTTAACTATCATAATTTCGTTTTAAGTGTATGCGCACCACTGTACAAGATATATATTTTTTATAGTATAATGTTAACAAACGAGCACACAGTAAGTGTATGCTGTGGCCCATAGACATCTGCATCTCTCGATCAATAATCAAAATGGCGTTGTCCCCCGGGAGGATTAAGATAGAATGCCTATTTTCCAGTAAAAGAGGCCTTCCGCTCTCTACACTTATCATACGAAACACAGCAGCATTGAGCTGCTCATTTACGCTGATATTCTGTTAAATCGTGGTTCTTCTCCGTTCGAGCCCACCCATTCGTGCTGTACGTAAAGCCATTTTTTCCACACAGGCAATATATACTCATATTAAAATTTTACGATTAGATTTACTAAAAAATAAAAAATGTAATTCAACAAATACAATGGAAAATGACAAAACAACGGGGAAGCAATTGGATTTTTACAGCCTGTGGATGATTGTGGTGAGGAACACACAAGTTCAACGATAAAAATATTTTTAAATGCAATTTCACTGCACAATTTGTGCTTGTTTGTTTTTTATTTGTTTACTCTGTTCCTTGCAATAAACCTAATTCCCAAATCACAAATATTTTGTAAAACTTATTTCCTAATTAATTTTTCCTATATAAATATATAGGAAATAAGTAAGTTAATTAGGAAGTACACCTAATAGGTAAACTATAGCTCCCCACTCTCACCCTACCTCTTTTTGAATGTGAATATGTTTTTATTTTCTGAAAAAATCATAGTATTATGAGCTGGATAGTAATTTGTAAATGGTTTTTCTATAAAATAATAAAAAAATACTTCAAAAAATAAGTGGTCCCGCGATAATATATTTTTATAGTAAATATTAATAGCCTAAGCTCTAGAAAAACGACGGTGTTAGACAGACAGACACCAAAATGGTTCCATAAGAGTCTTTGTTGAACGAGACGCTAACTAATTAATTTGCTTAGAACCGGATACGTTAAGTTCACAGTTTAATATAAAGGTTTGGGTGCAACGCTCTTATTTTTATGTAATTAGATTATCGTTTAAACTAATCATTTATTTGATCTCTGTCTCAGTTAAATTAATTATCTTGTAGGTATGAAAATCTCTCTACTATTTTGATAGAAAAATAATATCTTAAGAATATATTAAACTTGTAACACTAGCAAAAAATATTTAAAAGTAAAAGTTAAATTTTTTATCATCGCTTTTTTTTTAGTAACTCTGATCCCTAAGATTAATGACAAAATTCGTGCTACTTTTGACGAGATGTTAATAAATGGGGCGCTTATACCTTATAATTGGAAAAAACTGTCGCGTCGCCTTCTCACTCACAGATGGGAATAAATCTTTGTGTAGCCGGGGATCGTTGGTTCCTAGCCCCGTGTCGGTAACTTATTCACGGCACGCGCGCACTCTGTCCTCTGAATATAAGGAATATAAGGCGTTGCGGGCCATTTATTGCACGACGGGACGAGCCGAGCTAAGGATGTTCAAGCTACGCTAAATAATTAATGGCACCCGTCACTCAGTGCAAATTTTAATTATGTCCGGTCGGCTGTTAGCTTTTAAAATACGTATAACTAAGTAGAACTGTAAAATATAACATTATTATTAAGTAATATTTTGTTGTTCAAGTGTATAGTATAGTTATATGTCATTTGACGAAAAAAAGTTTAAAACGTGCTTGCATTTAGGGGCATCCCCTTAAATGTTAGTTTCGTGGGTAGTTAATATCTTTTGACGGTTGCAAATCAACCGGGAATCTTTATAGCGCATTTTACTACAAAATGCTATAGACAACTATCAAGAATTGGCAAGATTAAGCATAGAAAAATAGAAATATTAAAAACCTGAGTTAAAACTTCCATTGCGAGCAATAAAACGTAGCTAGAAGGTGAAATAATCAGGTTGTAGGTTGCATTAAGTACAAGACTCTAAGAAATTGTTGTGAAATAGTTGTAATTGCTAAAACGATTCAAGTCATTTCACAGAAGTAAAGTTGATCTCAAGGAGATTAGTTGTTTCCTTATGCAGTGAGGTGCGTCTGGTGAGACCAGGCAGCGAGTATCAGATGAATAATTTAATTTTTACATCAGATATATTAGAGTGAAAATAAATACAGCAGTTAAAGATGTTAATAGGTTCATGAATGACAACTACTTGTATATAAGCCCTTAATAAAATGCAAGGAATACAATTCAGATATTATCATTTCTTAATCTGCTAGGTAGAAGAAATGTTTTCGGGTCATTTGTTCGTTAGGTTTGATTACACTTCCTCTCCGAAAGGGTTCCCTCTTTGCTGTGGTTGTGGTGCTTAGTAGTCGTAGCCTGATTTACTGTATATATATATATATATATATATATATATATATATATATATATATATATATATATATATATGTATATATACAGGAATTGCTCGTTTAAAGGTATAGATAGATTTACTTTAGTTACGAAATAGATTACAAACGAAAATGAGCAGTTGGCGTTGGTAATTTTATACATCTAATCTGAAATTTGTCGTAGTTGCAAATATTTTATGTCGTTGGTAAGCAATGAAATAGCGAAATAAAAAGGACATTAACTGCTGCAATCGTGGCGGTTAAAATTTATAGCAACATCGAAGTTTTACGTTCCGGTAGCGTAGTGGATGTTTTGGCTGTGGATTCGATTCCCACTCGGAACAGTTATTTGTATGGCCTACCAATATTTGTTCGGGTTCTGGATATTTGTTCATTTGCAATAAGGTACATAACCTCACGATAAAGACAGGTCTGTCCTATTATGGGGACACGTTTATAAAAAAATAAAATTTTATCAAATTCGAAAGCCGACTTCAAACAATTAAAAATAATAGAAAAGTTGGTCGTTGGTAAGACATATATAGAAGAAATAGCGGTGTTACCCGCGTCCAAGCTAAAGTCCTGACAGTCATGACACACGCTAATTATCGCATAGTACGTAGAGCTCAAGTATCGCATGGAAACATTCTCATATTTCGGAATAATAATAACCGCAGATTTTAAGTTAGTGTAAGGCGTTTTGAATAATAGAAATCACTTTAACAATCTGTCTCTTTGTACTTCCGCACATTTATCCTCTTTCTTCAATTAAATATTTTTAGTTAATCGCCCCGTAAAATAAAAAGTTTTATAAAAATTGCAACAGGCTATTTCTCCTTCTTAAGGGTCGAATTTTCCAAAATTCTTTCATATTGGATACTTACGTCATTAAAGGCAACTACTGTCCAAATTGCAGAATTCTAGTCCGGCTTTGTGGGCTATATGTCTGAATACAATATTTTTCATACAAATTTTGCATTCCCGTTTTATGACCTTAAGAGTAATAAATTAAAACATTAGAATTTTATTATTTTTAATTTCAGAAATTAAGAATTAAACATTTTGAAGAAATTGAATATTTGAATTTTATTAAATTTAATTTTAGAGTACATGCACCAATTTTAAAATAAAAAATAAAACATTTATTACTTTTTCGTCATACACATTTGACTATCCCCTGCGTCCTCGTCATCGTCAGGTTTATTTTGCAAAATATCTTTTCATTTATTTTATTCACAGAATACTTTCGTAGTAACTTTCAAGTTATTCAGTCCATAAAATAAAAAGTTTCATACAATTTGTTAAACCCTATTTCACCCTCTAGAGTTGAACTTATCAAAATAATTTCTTAGTGGATGGCTACGTTATTAAAGGTAGCTACTGTCCAAATATCTGATGTTTACGTCTAGCGCTTTGGGCTGTGTGTTGATAGATGAGTTAGTAACTAAGGAAATCCTCTTTTATATACTTATAAAAAGAGATTTCCAAATTAAAACGACAGTTATTAAATTACGACGAAGTAAATAATGCTATAGCTAAGTTAGCCAATTGGTTTAATGTTAATAATTTGCATTTGAATGGAACTAAAACTATATGTATGAAATTCGTAACTTCTAATGTTAAACATGTCAATACTAATGTAATCTTAAATGGGGGGCAACTGAGTCTTGTTGAGACCACCATTTTTCTTGGAATCACACTGGACGCAAAGCTTCAATGGCTCCCCCATATATCAAAACTAGCTAGCAGACTTAATTCTGCAGCATATGCTGTGAAAATGATTAGAACTCTTACCAGTGTTGAAACAGCTAGAATAGTTTACTTTAGTTATTTCCATAGCATTATGTCGTATGGTATTTTGCTATGGGGACACGCGACTGACACTGAAATTATATTTATTTTACAGAAGGGGGCCATTAGAGCAATATATAATTTAAAACCAAAAGAGTCCCTGAGACAAAAATTTAAGGAAATTAATATATTAACTCTGGTCTCTCAATACATTTATGAAAATGTAATGCACGTACACAAAAATAAAAGTAGTTTTGCGAAAATAAGTGATATTCATTCTATAAATACTAGGAACATACACAAGCTAGTAGTGCCAGTTACCCGACTCCACCGAGTCAGTAATTCATTCTGGGGGCGATGTATACGCTTTTACAACAAAATCCTAGAAAATATACAAAATTTGTCATACACGTCTGTCTGTTCCTAGTATTTACAGAATGAATATCACTTATTTTCGCAAAACTACTTTTATTTTTGTGTACGTACATTACATTTTCATAAATGTATTGAGAGGCCAGATTTAATATACTCGTATTAATTTCCTTAAATTTTTGTCTCAGTGACTCTTTTGGTTTTAAATTATATATTGCTCTGTCAGTCGCATGTCCTCATAGCAAAATACCATACGACATAATGCTATCATCATCATCATCATCATTACAGCCCTTCACAAGTCCACTGCTGAACATAGGCCTCCCCCAAGTAACGCCACAAAGCACGGTCCTGAGCCACCTGCATGCCTGACCTGCAGTCTTACCAGGTCACTCCATCTAGTGGGGGGTCGCCCTACACTACGCCTACTGGTACGAGGCTGCCACTCGAGAACCTTTCTTCCCCATAGGTAATCAGTTCTTCGAGCTATATGGCCGGCCCATTGCCACTTCAGCTTACTAATCCGTTGGGCTATGTCGGTCACTCTGGTTTTGGTATTGTTACGAGCTTGAGGTTCGTGACAATAAAAATTGCCGATAGAATTACCTAAATTAACACTTTAATTCACTTTACACTAATTAAAGTTAAAAACACTAATAATTAATCACACTGATTCACTTTATCCCGCTCCGAAGCTTCGCTTGTGTCGCCAACTCCAATACTTCCCCGATCGCATCTTGCAGCGCCTATTTATATAAATTAGCAGCGAAATATTCAGAATATTCAAGTAAACACGCGCGAGGTACCGAGAGTTCGTGTTTCGACTTCAAGAAGTTTAGTTCTTCGGATCGAGACTAGATGGCGCTAGTGCCGTCGACTTGAGCGCGTAACAGTATCAACAAGACTCAGTTGCCCCCCCATTTAAAATTACATTAGTATTGACATGTTTAACATTAGGAGTTACGAATTTCATACATTTAGTTTTAGTTCCATTCAAATGCAAATTATTAACATTAAACCAATTGACTTAGCTATAGCATTATTTACTTCGTCGTAATTTAATAACTGTCGTTTTAATTTTAAAATTAATGAAGTATCATCAGCAAATAATACTATATCATGGTTATCCCCTACTATGTAAGGTAAGTCATTAATATATACAAGAAACAGAAAGGGGCCGAGAATTGAGCCCTGAGGCACGCCCATTTGTACAATCGACCCGGAGGAACTCATACAATGACAACTTTTTGCGTTCTGTCACTCAACTTCTGGTGCTGTAGCACATAGATATTTAGCCTCGATTAAGAATCAAAATGCAACTGCGCTTTCTATCCCCGAGAACTAAGATGGAATGTCCCATTTCCAGTAAAAAGGGCCTCCGACATCCTCCGACACATACCATACGAAACACAGCAGCATTGAGCAACTATTTTATGCTGATATTCCGTGGTCCTACCTCGGTCGAGCCGACTGATTTATGCTACAACCATAATATAGCTGCAGCGGGGCTCTATCACGTATGTATATATATATATATATATATATATATATATATATATATATATATATATATATATATAGAAGACGAGCATAGAATGTGCTCAGCTTTAAGTTTTTTCACACAATAACACAGTCCGTCGCATAAGTGTACACTAGGTACGTGCATTGCACGTAACAAGGCGCCCCCGGGCCATTTATTGCTTTGCGACTAGTTTCATCCATGAATGTTGGCAATTATGCCGTTCACAAACCAAACAAATCACTTTGAATATATCGCCTTACTGCATTGCGCATAATATGATTAGTAATGAACAAATTTATATTACCTTAAGACAAATTAAGATTGGTTTAAAAGCTATAAATTGTTTTAGTGCTTTTGTTACAAGGAATTGCTTTCAATTTACATAGTATGATAATCATATTTATGGATAACGTAGTTACTTTAGTAAATAAATATTGTGTAAATAAATATTGTAATTTTTTTAGAATACGGTAAGTTTCGCGCGTACCTCGGGTTTTATAGTAGAAACGTGTATTATCAATGCTAGAAACAGCACAAACTTTAAAATATACTTGCAACAAAATCTGTAAGTTTTTAATTCAAAAACATTTAGAATTTCTCATGCTACGTAGCAAAAATAAATTTTTACAATAATTATGAATAAGTATACAATTTCTATGAATGCTACACTCATGTTACTAGAAATTTTAAATGTTTTTGTTACTTATGTTATGCTAATGTACTATTACTCCAAATTTTGTTAAAAGCTTAATTTATTTTGTTCTAGTATAAAATCAAACTTCGCGCAAAACTCACAGTAAGTTTTTTAAGAAAGATAGTCCAAAATATTTAATTAAATTAAATGCTATGCAGAAGTTGTTGAAAATCTATGTAGAACTAGAACTCTCTTGTTAAAAACTCTACGTAGAAACTTAATCTGTTGACATCTTATGAATCTTTACGTGATAGAGCCTTGCTGCAGCTATATTAAGGCTATAGCACGAATAAGTCTGCTAGACAGGGGTAGGACCACGCTCTCACATGGCTAATGTAGAGAATCGGGGACCCCTTTTTACAGAAAACGATGAATTTCATCTTAGTCCTCAGGGTTCACAAAGTATCTGCATTTTGATTAATTATTGAGGACAGTATGTAAATATTTATGGGCCATAATATTCACTTACCATCAGATAGACTTTGTGCTTGCGTGTTCTCTCTTATTACATATATGACAGTATAAGCTTTTAAACCGTAATGCTCACGATATTTTAAGCTTTTAAACAGTCAGCGCTTAAAATATTACCGGATCGATTAAACTGACTAGAAGATATTTTCAGAACAAGGGTCACTATGTTGCCTTTATAACGCCGCACCCCCCTTCTTATTATGTAATATTATTATATATTTCTCCTTTATATATTAAATTATATCTATATGACCAGGATAAATAAATATGTTTTGATCTTTCTAAATGATCTTTCTAAAGGTTTAATAATAGGCCGTTTGTAATATTTTTACGTGCACGTCTTAGGTAGGGCCCTTATTTACGTTGTGTTAAAGTAAGTTTAGTAACTTAGTTCGTCTAGGTGTCTTTTGTAAGAATGAATATTCACTAGAGCAATTGAAAGCTGTTTGTAGTGCCTTATAAACTATGTGAGCCCCGTTCACGAAGACAGGGTTCGAGAAATACTAAGAACATAAAAACGTCCCTATTCTACTTGTATTAGGTTTAGATTATTAATTTATTATTTTTTATCCCTTCCCGCTTTTAAAGGCTTTTAAAGGCTTTTAAGGTTTAGGCAAATAGGCACACTGGCCATGACCCTCCGTGAGCACCACAACCTGCCAGACCGATTACCGTCAAGCTTACACTATTCCAAAGTCCCCCTACATCCCAGCAGACATCACCACTCGCATACCTCCATCGACCAGAACCAAAAGATGCGTCGAATTAGGTGCAGCACACACACGCAGATCCATCACAAGACGCAATACCGCAAGTAGCAGTAAGCATCAATGCAACTATCATAAGTATGGCGCTCCCTCATAACACACCCACATGATCCCTATCGACTTTGGTAACAAAATGTGTATTATTGTTAACTAAAAACTACACCAACTTATCATAGTAGTACGCTACTAAGACGCCAGTGAACAAAACTCCACGTATCATACCGCTAATGCACCGAGATTTGAAGTTGAGTAATATGCTTGTTACTTAAGTTGGGCTGAAAAGTTCGTATCGTTTTATAGAAAAACACATTTTTTGGCAAAATTCGATTTTATTATTCAACATAGTTGCCATCGAGGGCGATACACCGATTATAGCGATCTTCCAACTTTTCAATACCATTTTTGTAGTACGATTTGTGTTTAGCCTCAAAATAGGCCTCTGTTTCGGCGATTACTTCCTCATCGACTTTAAATTTCTTTCCAGCGAGCATTCTCTTGAGATTTGAGAACAGGAAAAAGTCGCTGGGGGCCAAATCTGGAGAATACGGTGGATGCGGAAGCAATTCGAAGCCCAATTCATGCAATTTTGCCATCGTTTTCATCGATTTGTGACACGGCGCATTGTCTTGATGAATCAACACTTTCTTCTTCTTCAAATGGGGCCGTTTTTTCGCGATTTCGTCATTCAAACGCTCCAATAACGCTATATAATAGTCGCTGTTGATGGTTTTTCCCTTTCCAAGATAGTCGATGAAAATTATTCCATGTGCATCCCAAAATACGGACGCCATAACCTTACCGGCCGACTGTTGAGTTTTTCCACGCTTTGGATTCGGTTCATCGCGTGCAGTCCATTCAGATGACTGCCGACTGAACTCAGGAGTGTAGTAGTGGATCCATGTTTCATCGATTGTCACATATCGACGCAAAAATTCACTTCTATTGCGGTTGAACAGCTCCAAACATTGCTCTGAAGCATCGACACGTTCTTGTTTTTGGTCGATTGTGAGCTCGCGCGGCACCCACTTTGCACATAGCTTTCGCATACCCAAATATTCATGAACGATATGTCCAACACGTTCCTTTGATATCTTTAGAGTGCCAGCTATACAAATCAACCTCAATTTACGATCTTCCAAAATCATTTTGTGGATTTTATTTTATGTTTTCGTCCGTAACAGCCTCTTTTGGACGTCCACTGCGTTCATCGTCTTCGGTGCTCATATGGCCTGTACGGAATTTGGCAAACCACTTACGAATGGTTGCTTCGCCCGGCGCAGAGTCCGGATAACACTCACTCATCAAGCCACTTTTTGGTATCAGAAGCACTTTTTTCATCAAAAAATAGTGTTTCATTAAAACACGAAATTCCTTTTTATCCATTTTTTTTCACAATAACAAAAGTTGCTTCACTCAAAATGCTGTATCTCACAAACTAATAGACAGCTGTCAAATTTATACACGTTTCTTTTGAAGGTTGGTACTACCTAAAAATGATATGGATTTTATTCTAGTGGCGCCATCTCATAGAGACGATACGAACTCTTCAGCCCAACCAATATGTTACTTTTCAATAGATCGGCAATCTACTTTTATCGTCTGGAAAAAAATGTAACATATAAACGGAGTAGAAGCCTATGTCACAAATATTTTGCAAAAAATAAAAACAAAAATGTTGTACTAAATCAATTAATTTAAATGTATCGAAATTCAAATCATATCCACCCTTCTTTATGAACGGCAATAAAACAATACATTTAGTAGGCATCTTTGACCCTGGCCACAGGCTGAAGGGCGAAGGCAAAGTAATTATTTAAAAAAAATTCAAACGCTTAAGTAAAAATTATTGTTTTTATTTTTAGTAAAATATCAGTGCCATTGGGTTCTACTACGTTCACATGTTACACCCTATTTTTTCTAGACGGTAAAAAGGTCTTACACGGTATACATCGTTATAACGGTATACACGGTATAAATCGACTGGTTTCATTCGACGTCGTCATCAGTCTGTCGTATCAATTTCTGACTATCACCAAGTGTTGTTGGTACTACAAATTACTAAATAGTTTTTACTTTATGTCAACAAAGCATACCCTAAAATATTTTTAATAATAAATATTTTTATAGATTTTTCGTAAATTCTGAATTTTCATGATTTAGGATATCAATGCTAGCATAATGTAAGTATCCGGCGGTGTGCGGTGTCGGGGACATAGGTCTGGAATATTTTACGACTGTCTTTTTTGAAATAGTAAAATGATCACGTATCGAAGAAGATATTACTGACTGGCAAAGCTAACGTTTCGTATAGACTAAGCTTTTGTTTTAAGTTTTAGGAAGTTCTACGATACAAAATGGGTTAATAGTGCATATTTTATTTGTTGGCGATCATTGAGATCGTGGGGTACCCATTTGTCAAGCTTTTATACCTTGCCAATTTGACGCAAATGTAACAATATTGCTTTGATGCTAACTTCGAAAGCTGCTGCTAATTCAGCCGTAGATTGCGTATCGCTTCCACAATCGCCTTTAATTCGTCATTGATGATTAAAGTTTTCAGTCGACCACGGAGCTCATTTTCAGGTCGAAATTACCAGAACGGAAGCAGGTAAACCAATAATAGGTGGTGCGTTCGTTTGTAGTATTTGCTCCGTAAACGTCGTTGATAATGCGTGCCGCTTGTGCCGACTTGCTACCAAGACGGTACTTATATTCTATAACTCGATTTTTTACCGTATCTATGATGACGAATAAGATTCAAATGTGATGCAAACGTAACGCTAATCAATAAACAAATGACTAAATTTGAAAAAAGAATTCTATGTTTTAAAAATAAAATTAAGTAATTTGAAATTAGCCAAACAAAACTAATTTTGATTTGAAATGGCCAGTACTGCAGAATGGCAATTTCATAGGTAAAGTCCTATTAAAATGAATATTACAAATTGTCTAGCCCATTTTAACGCCCAACGTTCGAATTGCTATTCGTCGGCACTATCAAATATTTAAAAATTAAGGGTTTTTTCACAAAGCTTCAAAAAGTGGTATAATATCATATCATATTAAGTAGAAAAAACAGCTCGAGTTTATCTATGTATCAAGCAATTCCTATACTTGATATTTTTTCGTGTACCAACGAAATTGCGGCCTAATGGCTTGTAATAAATCGACACAGGCTTATCACGCTTCGTGTATCGTAAAGAAGGGGAAGTAACATTGCTTATTCCATTCACATGTGACACAGTTAGCGAAAATGAGACCTATGAGGTAGCTGATGTCCTTAATAACTGTTATAATAAACAAATTTAGTAAATTCAATAAACATACAGGCTAATTAGTGTTATTTTTATAAAATTTATTAAGAATTTTTTGATACTTAAAACCGAACTAATCACAACAACAAGGAAGCAATGGTCCTGGTTACTTAATGAACTTTCTAAAATGAATTACAAAGTATTAAGGAAAGTTAACGCGATATTTTAAACAAGTCGTGTACAATTTTGTTTGCTGTGGAATCAGATAGAATTTTTGTCAATGTCAGGATAATAATATCTGGAAGTGACTTAGTAAGCGCGACTGCATATCATGGGGTCCTAAGTTTGAATCCAGGGTCGTGCCAAAAGCCCAAAAATATCAGGGTTCAGGGAGTTGCGGTGTTTAATCTCCGCCACGTGGTTCTGCGCCTGATCTCTCTCCGATCGTAATGGATTGCCGTTCTATCGAACGATGAGAGTGACGGGATAGAGAATAAACCCATACTTGCGTACACACTTGTCATGTCCTGCGCAGTTAGTTAATGTCTGTTAAGACTGGCCGCCGTGACTTAAATTCGGCCTGGAGAACATTATTAGTATTATCTATATATGTATATAGTATATATTAGGAGTAGTATATTATATATATTATGTATATAGTATATATTAGGAGTAAGGGGTGCATTAGTCACTTACCATCAGACTCTCAAAATCAGTCAATAAATTTTAAGCACCAGAACTCTGCTCCATTTTTTCGATATTTATAAAACTCGTGAACGTCGTTTAAACGTATAAGAGTCACGCTTAAGTTATAATATGATAGTGGCACTGCGCTCCCGCACAATACAAGCGTGAAATAGCAGCTTAATGTCGCTGTAATTCATGAAACATCTGGTTTTTTGCACTCATCATAATATGAATATTATGGTGAGTGTACAGAAACGGAGACCCTTTTTACTGGAAACGAGGCGTTTCACCTTAGTAGGTACTCAGGGGTAGTAACTCATCCGCATTTTGATTCTTAATCAAGGATGGATATAGATGTCAATGGGCCACAGCCTTGTTCTATAAAGAAAGTCGTCTTCCTTGGGTATGCACTGCAAAAGTGTTTACAAGCTCAAAACTTAGAAGTGCTACGTTAAGGGCCCGATTGATGGGCTAGGCTTACCGTAGTCTCAGTGGCTCGCTGGTGAGGCTTGTTGTCACAATACTTCTGGGCAGATCTACATCTGCTCAGAAGTATTGTGAGCCGAAAACAAGGCTCGCGATCAGCCAGCCAGCGTTGTATGAACTTTGGAACGTTGTTTCAATAGAAAACTGTTTGGCTCGCCAGTGAAACAAAAACTATAAGTCGAGATTAAAACCGCTGTAATTTTTACCGCAAACTTATCTCGCCCGTCGTTCAGGGTATTCAGAGACTAACGCACTGTAGTTGGATTTCTAAGGCTCATACAAAATAGTTGATGTATATAATTTAGGTTAAAAGCTATTTAAGTTTTATACTACTTTCTTTAGAAAAGTAATTTTGATTTTTTGAGTTTGATGAGATTTGAGTTTACTTTTTCGTTTGTTGTTTAAAGTATTGAACGGTGAACATTCTTTCGTCTTTGTCCTCTCAAATCTAGTTGCTGCCAGCTGTTTTATATGGGGCCTTTTGTTCTGTCTAGCCACGGGACGTACCAAATTATATTTGCGTTAGCGCAGTCTTTCTCCCAAGGCGATGTCTTTTCCAAGCTAAGCATTTAAAATTTAAAAAGTTGAAAGTTACTAGAAACCACGTCGTATATGTCAGATAAACACATGAACTTTATCAATAAATTTTATGAATATTTTTACCTTAAGGGGATTATATTTTTATTATATTCATTTCGTTACAGGTATGTTGTAACATAAAGGAAGTACAAACGTTATTTGACTTCCTTTGTGTGATGATTTGACTTGAAAGGCCTTATTTTTATACTGGTCTATTTATTTTATATGAAGTTAGGGAGGAAGCACACAGTCTTCTTGAAAGTAAGCGTGGCCGTGGCTCATAGACATCTACATCTATTGTTAAAAGAAGTAAGGATGAAAAACGAGCCCTCAATCCACCTGATGGTAAGAGGCTCATATCTATTCTTGATTCTTATCAAACGCACATGCGTTGCTGCTCCGAGGACTATGATGGAATACCCCGTTACCAGTAAAGTTGGTCGTCGGGTGTAGTCACTCACTTTACAAAGCATAGCAGCATTGTTCCGCAAGACCTCTCCTACATTGCCTCATTCGAGGGATATTTGCCATAGTTACCACGCTTGGCAAAAAGGGTTTTTTAGTTTTAGTTATTATTACGAAGGCGCTGCTGTCCATCTCTTGGTTCGTTTCCCTCACGTGTTACGATACCTACGGAACGACATGGTGTAGTGTTTATTTTTACATCGCAGCGCGGCGGTGCCACCACACGGTCACCCCACCGCACCGCAGCATATCTCTACCATAATATATATATATATATATATATATATATATATATATATATATATATATATATATATATATATATATTTATATATATATTTATATATATATTATTTCTATGTTTTCTTCCTCCTGTTCTTACACACATTTATCTTCTTGTTGTTTTCCATCGTCATGGAAATTACCACAAATTATCCCTATCCCTAAGGTATCCAATCCTTCATCTCCCGCTAACTTTCGTCCTATTACAATCTTGCCATTTCTTCCTAAAGTTCTTGAACACATTGTCCACAAGCAATTTTCAGCATTTCTCAACAGAAATAATATCTTATGTCCATATCAATCTGGTTTCTGACCCGGATATAGTACTACAACTGCCCTTCTTAAAGTTACTGACGATATCCGTTGGAATATGGACCATGGATACTTAACAGTTCTGGTTCTACTAGATTTCAGCAGTGTATTCAATTCTGTTGATTTTGATATCCTTATAAGTATCCTTAAGTCGATTAATGTGTCTAAATCTGTTATTCAATGGTTTGACTCCCATCTTCGTGATTGGTCACAATGTGTTCGTTCAAGTGAAATATACTCCCAATGGTATAATGTAACTGCGGGTGTACTTCAAGGTGAAGTCCTCTTTCCTCTGCTTTTCGCCATTTTTATTAATTGTATCACCAAGGTCATATCAGTTAACTACCACCTTTATGCTGACGATTTGCAGTTATATTTTGTGGCATCCGAAGCCAACTTGGCGATTGAAGCTATGAATGACGGCTTAAATAAGATTAGCAAATGGTCGAGATCATTTGGTCTCACATTAAACCCAACTAAATCCCAAGCCTTGATAATAGGTAAAAGACATGCGCGTGGCACGCTTGATTTCTCCTCTCTCCAAACACTACGAATCGATGGTGCCACTATTCCCTACTCAGATACTGCCAAGAACCTAGGTGTTATTTTCGACTGCAATTTGACTTGGGGTACACATGTTACGGATGTATGCAGGATAATATTTCACGCCTTTCATTCTCTAAAACACCTTCAAAGTTTTCTACTTTGTCTACTAAGATATCTATAGTCCAGACTCTTATATTGCCAATTTTAGATTACGCTGATGTCTGCTATTTTGGAGGAGTAAATTAATAAACTCGAGCGCTTGCAAAATTTATGTATTCGATACATTTTTGGCTTAAAGAAGTTCGATCACGTCTCTGTTTATCGCAAGCACCTTAAATGGCTCCCCATCCGCCTTCGCCGGAACACTCGAATTCTCTGTCTTCTTTTTAATATTCTACATAACCCTGATACTCCACTATATTACTTTTGTTCATCCTCCAGACGTTCCATGTAGATCAAATACTAGAACACTGTTAAGATTTCCGTCTTTCAATACAATGCTCTATTCTCATTCTTTTACTGTTAATGCAGTACGATTGTGGAATTCACTTCCCTTTAGGATTCGTGACGCTAAGTCGGTGTCTATGTTTAAAATACTTATTAAAGAGCATTATCATTCACACCATAATGATTAATTCATGATGTGTAGATATCCACATATATAACATTTAAAATATAATATATTTAATTATATATTATATTTGTAATTTATATTTATGTGTATACATATATGTATGTATATGTATATATATGTATGTGTATGTATGTACGTATGTGTATATATATGGAGGTTTGTATATTTGTATTGTATTGTATATTTTAATAAGGTGCACACTTTGACTACCTCTATTTCCTTCAATAGGCCTGCTGGAAGAAATTTCTTTATGGAATAAGCAGTGCCTTTGTACATAATGCGAGTAGAACTCTCGTCCTCAAAGTTACGTAATATAAACCACATATAATGTGTGAACACAGTTCATTCGACGCGGGAATAGAGTAGTTGTATTAATTGTTCGTTGGCACAAATTTATATATAAATGAAAGAATAATTCGTTTAAAGTATATTTGAATATTTTTTATTAAAAATTCATTTTTTTTAATAATTATTAATAATAAATAGTTAATTTTTTTAATGAAAAACCGACTTGGGTAGCGACGTCATTATATCCGTTGAGGCTATATTCAATCGTAATCTTGCTATGTTTTTGTATTTTTTGTATTCGGATCACCATGTGTATAAATAAACATAATATATATTATGCAACGATTTTTTTTTTAAATATTGACAATGTAAAATGAGTGTGTTATAATTTCACCATGCGGTGGCGTTACAACAGCGATATAATGACGTCACTAGCGTTTGAATTTACATTTTAGAAAAGCCATTTTTAATTTTAAATATATATATTTTATTAAGTTTTCCTAACAATTTTGGTAAACTTTAAAAAAAACTTGCAACTTGTCTATTATAGATAAGACAAGCACACGAGGTTTTATTCATTTGTAAGCAAGTTGGACTGAAGGACAGACTTTACTTCGCACTGGAAAAAATGTTCTCACTTCCATCGCTCTACATCACGGTGGACGCTCTCACTACAAATGTAAGTTTGTAATTATAATTTATTTAAATTCTCGCTAGGAAAATTGAAAATTTCCAAAAATAGGGAAGTTAATGGTTTCACCCCGATTTTCGAAAATCGAGTTTTCATCAGATCTCGGCGTTTTGAGATCCCAGAATGCTATTCTGACTAATTTCACGTGGACGTCCGTACGGATGTACGTATGTGTGTATGTAAACCTTTCATAACTTTTGAACGTCTTGATCGATTGAGATGCGGTTCGCGGCGTTCTAAAGATCTCAATGTAATAGATTTGGTGATAATATAAACTGATTCGAACGAGTAGATTTTTGGAAATCTCAAAAATAAAAATTTTGAGAAATTGTTTTTTTGGACCTACTTTTAAACGGTTTTACCGATCAATTTTAAAAACTAATCAACTCTTAACCTCAAAAAAAATGACGTCGAATACCGTTTGGAAAATAAAAATCTAATAAATAAGTTTTTGATAAGAGTGCATAAAAAGGTACCGACTAGGATTCACCTCCGGCGGTTTTATGGCACGCAATACAAAATGTTGCTGTTTGTCGTCGATGGCTGATAAAAATGCAAACCGTTGCCGCAGGCTCAGCGCCTCAGACGCCCACTGAATATTGCTATCATGTGGACGGAGGCAAGATTATATTGAATGTACGCCTCGCGACATTGCAAGCAATTTGTTAACTTTCATGTGACGCTCTGTTACAAAATTTTTGCATTTGGGGTGGTCGGCCGCCGGTTCTATGTATAAGGGTGGATTGGGTGCGGAGTGGAGTAGCGCGGCGTCTCACCTGACCGTCAGACGGTTGCAGGTAAACATTGTAACGTGAACCGGCCACGTGCTTAACATGTGGGGACAAACGTCTCTCGCCGGCTTACTTACTAACTGTTGTACTTACTTAGGAACTTTTTATCAACATGTACTGAATGTCGCTTGAAGCACAAAACTACAAATTGCATTTTTTTTCCAGTTTTATTTTATCGTATTTACAGTGAGAAAGCGCAGTTGCCGAGTTGAACTAGTGGGCGGGCTCCAGACAGTATTGATTTTGCTCGCTAGCTCTCGGCTCCCAGCTGTTATTTTAGTACGTGCGAGCGAGAGGCCGTTAGTGAAAGGAGGACTCTTTCTAGTATAGAGTTTCCGCGTAAAACGGTTTTCAGGTACGAAAGGATCTAAGTAAAGGATGAATGAAAACGTGTTGCGATCCTGAAGCGAAGGCCGATGTCGACGCATCCGCTTCCGGTAAATCCGCTCTACAACTTCGTGCACTTAGCGTTGTTTAAAACTACCCCTGATTCCTTTCACCTCTAAAATTTCCATTTCAATATACTTTATATAATATCATATCATACCGATATAAATATATTTTTGAAAATAATATTTTTTGTAAGAAACAATTTTTTTAAAACAAAAGCAACCTTGTAATGGTGAAGTAAGAAGTATGAAGAAATTCCTTGAACCATTTCATACCGTTACGATGCCTGATTACCGATAAGAGGCAACTATGAGCAAAGCCAGAAAAACCCCAAGACCTCCGACAGATGGCAGCATAACCATCTGGTATATGCGAAATGTAAAATATCCAGCCGGAGATATCAGATATCAGATATCTTGGGTACCGAGATTGAATGGCACGATACAACTGGTATGCGATACATTGTGTATCGTATCATTAAAGCTGCTGTGGAAGAGGGTCGATTGCAGTAAATAAAA
Organism: Parnassius smintheus behrii; assembly: GCA_036936625.1. NCBI lineage: Eukaryota > Metazoa > Arthropoda > Insecta > Lepidoptera > Papilionidae > Parnassius > Parnassius smintheus. Next base: position 27,826,708 of record JAUPFT010000010.1, on the reverse strand, counting down.
AAGAAGAAATATAATTGATTTGAAAATTATGACCAAAAATGGTTTTAGAGTTCCGTTGTTATATAAGGAATCTTGCAATTTTCATGACTGTTCTAGTATGTATATAATATCATCCTTCCTATATATTTTGACCAAATGATACAGAAATAGGAGTATTTCTTTCAACACATTTTATTTGTGAAAATACCATAAATATGTATTTTTATATATTTCCCCTACATGTAAAGTAGGGACGCTAAACTGTATATATTTAAGTATAGTTATAGCCAGATATATTTTAAATTATAATTAATAATAGTTTCCGTTATATATAGCTTTAGTTATTTAATTAATGTAGTTAAAATGGATTTAATCTGCACAGCACCCGTACAACACACTGTTACATTTTTTTTGTTACTTAACTCGTGCATTAGGTTTTAACACAAAAGAAAACTTATTTGAAAAACATTGATAAAAATTTTCACACGTATAAAAACAAATAACTTAGCACTGCGTGCAACTGCAAATAGGTTTATCATTTTAAATAGATGTGAGGAGAAAATTCTCGAAGATACTCGGTCCTCTTTAAAAGTTTGTGTGATATTTCCACAAATACTGGTGCGAAGGGAAGACGGGTCGCGCCCCGGGAGGCTGGAAACTTCACATTCGCTGTGTTTTTATTCGCAGCTCGTAAATGTATTCATTTTATCACACTCTTCATCGAATCGAACTCAGCGATTACATTTTTATGTTTATTTTACTGTATTTCACAAAGAAAGCTGTAAATAAATTTTAAAGCAGCGAATATTATTATGAGAATTTTTTATAAAAATCCTAATAGATAAAATGTATTTTTTTAATTAATGTATAGATAAAGCTTATTTTTATTTTAAATAAATTTTATGAATAAATATTTTAACCGAGTTGTAAAAACAAAAAGTTTCATTCTATATACGAGGCGTATATTTTTATGTTTGTTTACCGGTTTGGTTCTCCGATAGCCTAAACCGAATTTAATGATTCTTTTATTATCAAAATTTTTTTCACCTAGGGATAAAAAATAGAGGATGAAATTTTTACTGTACGATTTAGACGACACTCTAGTTGTTATCTGGAGTCGATATTCCTTAGTCTGACTGCCTCGTTGATCTAATTGATGTAAATGCGACTTCTCATAATGAGATCAAGAGTATAAAATCCTGGTCGGGTCAAAAATCTGTTAATGGATTTTTACTTAATTCTTAAGAGCCCAGTCTTTCAGAGCAAAACAGAAAAATTGCGTTCTGGTGACACATCTACACCCTCCCTGCCCCGCCACTTCATGTACCGCCACCGCAGTTATCTTTCTGGCCGTAGCGTGGAAAGTTGCTCTACTAAGATTTTCCAGTATCAATTTATCTAATATACAGGATTATTGATAATTAGCTAACAAATTTTCACATACGGATTTTCTACCTCGTATCTATTTTTGTTCCATGCTTTTATTACAAAATTCGTTACACAAAAAAAATATATTTTAAGTTTGTATAATTTTTGTTGTTTTGTTGAAAAGGTTTCTAAAAGATAATCATCTAGAACCTGTATAACATGTACTCGTATTATTGATTATTCAAATGAATCTGGCAAGTGCTAGAATGAGTCGTGCACTGAGGGTTTCGTAATAAGTCGATGACACTATCGAAAATCCGTCAAGTACGTCAAGTAGTTCTAAATACTAAAATAGATTAAAAAAAAACTCAAAATAATTTCTATATAAGTACAAACAGTCCACTATCACACATATTTATAGTTTCTCATTAAAGTATAATGTAACTTTGTATAGCATTTACCTATATGCATGAATTACTATTCGAACCCACGACCTTTTTGAGTTCGCGGTTCGCTCCCTGCCATTAGGCTACTGTCGCTTGTAAACAAAACATCATGTGCAATCCAAAAATGTATAATACTTCTATATTTCCTTGAAGAACTTACATAATATGTAGGTAGGTAGGTAGGTTTTCTGGTACAAGCATATTTTTTACGTTTATGGTCCATATCGAAATTAAAAGTTATAAAACAAATACAAAATGATTTATAAACCCTTAAAGAATTATATGCAAAAAATAATAAAGTAGAGAAACTTTCAATTCGTAACAATGCGCAACCAAGATTAGGGAAAGAGAGAGAAAGAGGAATGTTAGAGCGAGAGGAAGTGCAAAAAGGGTAATGCCCAGTCTTCATAGACACTTCGGCCAAGAGTGCCCACATATAAAAGCATATAGATATGATAATATGCAATTAAAACAATGAAATGGTAAAGGAATTGCTTTAAAAAAAGTCGGGGTTTTGAAAATATGTGAAGTTTTTATTTTCACAAATGCAGTTTTTTTAACAACTGTTTTTATCGATTTTATCGCGTTTTATTTCTTTGATTTTTAATTCCAGACATTTCGGGTGCTTTCCAGCACCCATGGTTACGGCAGACTGAGGTGACCGACGTCCCAATGTCAGTGTTAACCCGGAGTACCTTCAGATTTTTAATTTTTATTTATTGTCCGATCTACAGAATGAACTTACTGTGTCTAGAAGTCTTGCAGTGGTATGCTTGGGTTTTTAATTTCATTAATTACAGGGTCCTAAGCAGGTGGTAGTACCAAGCCTCCTTCCTAAAAAAGAATTTATATATTAGATATTATATAGAATTTATATAATAAAATACACTTTACGACTAATAGTGATGACTTGCAATTCTAGCCCTAAGTAAAGATCAGCTAGGGCTTAACTTTATTCCTTCCATAATGCTGCTCCTCTGGTTATTACAGAGTTCTATCCGGTAGCAACCATTAAATCTTATATGCTCACCATAATAGTAGCGAGCTTGCTTTAATTGGTATGTGACACAAGCAATTAATATTAAGTCGCTGTAAGTTAAAACAGGAAATTCCCTAACATTTTAAAGTCTACATTTATATTTCTAAAGTCTGCCTGCCCTAGCTCTATTTAGATTGTTTTCCCTAGCATACTCAGAAAAATCATTATTTGTCTCCATATTTTGATGAACTATTTCAAGTATTTGAGCCGCATCATCCCTGTCCCTTATTTTTGTGTGGAATTTATTAACTATAGCAGAAGCCACAGCAGTCTATCATCAAATGTGTAGAAGCCCTGTTAAAGTAATTTTGATGAAATATTTTAAATTCAGTTTTAAAAATGCCATTCACCACCTCTACTACCCATATCGACACATAGTCACGGCTCTGGATTTATTAGCATATCTTGTCATTAACTGAGATTCACCATCTGCTGGAGACATTTCTGCGACCCTTAGACATCCACATCTATCCTCGATTACAAATCAAAATGCAGATGCGTTGTCAACCGTGAGGACTAAGATCATTTTCTCGTTTCCAGTAAAAAGGGTCTCCGGTTCTCTACACTCACCATACAAAACACAGCAGCATTAAGCTACTATTTCACGCTGGTATTCTGTGAGAGGGTGCTCCTTCCCCGGTCGAGCCGACCCATTCATGCTACAACTATACTTCTAATATAACTGCAGCATGGCTCTACCAAGTATAACACACATACATAGTACTTGTCACTATGTATGTTTGTTATCGCAAAATGTAGTTAATCACAAAAGAGACATACTTGCAATGCTGATGGAACTGTTACAACCTGGTAAAAAACATTGTGCTTTTATATAATTAGTTAGCAGTACACTGTGTGATGTATGATCTAAGCTTTGTTGTTCTGGGTGCAATACATTACTCACTTCAGATTGCAACGAGGACGGACTAGATGATTCAGATGGTTCCCGTTCTGCAGTTGAACATGATGCTGTTCTATCAGTTCATTGCCAGCAATTATGATATACACGGCATGACAACTGAAATAATGTAAAATACAAAAAATGAAGTCAAAGTGAAAAAATAAAAATAAAATAGATTTATTTCAAACTCAAACATAAATAAAATATTTATCAAGTTAAACATTACTGCACAAGGACGGATTTAATGCCCTATATTATTTAATAATTAAGGCCTGACAGACTACCAGCAGTCCAAAAACAATGAAAAATCAACTGTCTCCTTTCTTGGTAGTTGATAAAACTGGTCAATCTCATAAATAAGCTAGTATGTTTGTCAGATATAGCTAGGGCAGATGTGAAAAAATAAAACAAGTTCTTGAGTTGATATACAATCAGTGTAAAAGCATGTATATTTATCAGATATATGGATCACATTTAATAAATAGAAATGTTAAACATGTTAAACACTTACCTCACGTAGCGCAAATAGTTTCTCACGTGGAAAATCGAAGACAAACAATGTGTGTGATCTTATTCTCATAAGTGTCAGTGCCACAGCTGATGTATAGATGTTCAAGACGAACTATTGGTGCATTTTGCGAGTGCCACACTACACGTTCACTGTACTCGAAACTTGTACCTAATAAAGAAGCTACAATTATTATATTGATATTATTCAAGTAAACTCAGTTATAAAGCATTTCTTAGAGGAAGACATATCACATCGTGATATGTACCAACTATTTACCTGCTGTGTTCGAACCAATTGTTGAGAGATCAACAATTGCATTTTACTTTTACAACAAAACAATCATAGATAAATAAATATGTAGAAAACAATAACACGAGAACACGTAATTTAATTCTTGTGACATAACAGTGACAGCGGCCTACCTGTCGGATACGATGTTGCCACTTAACTGTCATAAAATCTATGGAATGATATCGATTTTTATTCGATTAATAATATCATAAAAAGAATAATCTTTGACGCGTTTTAAGTTCTGCTCGCTTTTTAAAATATAATTTCCTTTATTTATTGAAACTCTATTTCAAATGTATTTTTAAGAACAGTTAGCTTGTGCTGTATTGTTTTGTTATGCTTTAGAGAATTCGTGGTAAATCAGCTGGAAATTAACTTCTTGAATTATCATAACATGATTCCATTTTAAATGTTATGTTAAAAACAGATAAGATTAACAGTTAACTTGTGCAGTAGCGTTTTGTTATACTCTAAAGAATTCTTTGTAAATCAGCTAGTAATTCGCTTGTTTAATTATCATAACTATAAATGTGAAGGTTGTCAATGAATTCAACCGAGCCTATAACAACGGTTGTTTTAGTTTTTAACTGTTGACTGCCGCTTTTGATGACTTGAAATTAATAAAAACCTATTTTGCGCAATAAGTTTTTTCTCTTTGGTAATGAATAAACCACAGAAACCCCTTTAATGTATAATAGTCCTTTTTTTGATACAAGTAGCACATTTTAAGGAACCGCAAAAACAACTTTGTTATTTATACAAACACTATGAAAAACAAAATAATTTGTTGCTGGCGATAATGATAGTGGTATTTTGACTCGATTTAAAATATATGCTTGTTACTACTGAACTCTTCATGGGCCTGCGAGTCCGACTCGCACTGAACCACTTTTTTTCAACATTTAGTTTTATTCTAATAAATAGTTTTTTCGTTTAAGCGGAGCTCTTTTACTTTAGGTTTATTACCTTTTTATCTACAATAATCAATCTGAGTAAGTAAAGTGTGTAAATACGATTCTTAAATTGTAAAAATAATAATTGGATTTGAACATCTTAGGTAGGTATTTAGTTTTATTTATTTAGAAAATATTAATCTCACAATTATTTATTTCAATAATATAATTTATCACACAGCTAACGCCCTCATTAGCAATGTAATGGTGAAAGAATTTTCAAAATCGGTCTAGTAATTTTTGAGATTAGCCAAAAAACGTATTCATTGAAAGTAGCGCCCTCTATAATAAAATTAACCCTATATTAGATATCTAAAATTATACATAACAATCTAGTGGTGAAAGAATTCTTAAAGTTGGTCAAGTACTTTACGAGTTAAGCGAATAAAATATTCTTTGATAGTAGCTCCCTCAATAATAAAATGCATCCTACGTTTTAAGCACCATAGCAAAAAACGATTCAACATAGCCTAATCCGCACACACAGTAAAAACATAACCATCCTTTTTCGTCTGTAGTCGGTAAACATTTGGTTAATAACGGTTGCGTATCGACTGCTTTGGATAAATATCCATTGTCAACGGTTATTTTAAACCTATATCATAACATCGTAATAATTATCGAAAGATCATATTATAAGCATTGTAATAATGACACCATAAGTAATCGATCGAAAAGGGGAATCGATTTTTTAATGATTTTTGTGATTGGCAACATTTTTTATTTTATTCACAGACTAATGAATTACGTATTTACCTAATTTTATTTTTATCTTTTCGGTACTTTTAATTTGTGCAAAAATATTCCCATTGTTTTAGGATAAATGAATACCGCGATTAATAACCATAAATAAAGATATATTTTTTTAACAAATGCACATTGTTGGGCGTTCTATGGCCTAATATGGGCATCCCCCTTTGGCACAGACAAGACGTCTGAACGCTACAGCCGCTCAGCGGCTACTAAGGAATATTGCCCGCAATTATTGTTTATAAAGTCAATATTTTATAGGTCGATCGAAATAATTATTAATTTTGAAATAAAGTGGTTTAAATTATTATTTTTTAATATTTGTCTAATTAAACACCTGCCCTTGAGAAAAAAATAATTATAGCATAAATATTTTCAGCTATTGCTATGAAACAAATAGTTTTTTATGAGGCGAAAACAGCGAAATTTAACGAAATTGAGACCTCTTAATTAAGACAATGAAAGATATTTAGAAAAAAAGAAACAGCGCATTTTGGAGATGAAGATGTTTAGCTATTAACGCGCTGAATAGATTTCGCCTTTTTATTATCGATTGCCTTATAATGGTACACGAACAAAGCTCGAAATTGCGTTGGGTGCGAGAGAGCTCTATTTACCGTTTGATTTATCTAACATAGACCACATAGATGAACCAAAAAAAAAAATTTAGCCATTACTTATAATCTGGGTATTTATGTGTTATCAAAATATTTTACTCTGAAACAATAATTTGCTGTAAAAAAAGAAATCAAAGTGGCGCTAATGATTCGATGTGAGTCAACTTTAAAAGACTGTAGCCTTAAAGGCTAAGCTTGAAGAAACATGAAATTGGCTTGAAGAAAAGTTTAATATTGAGTAAAAAATTATTCTTTTCTATTCTAAGATGGATTGACTCCTTATCAGAAGTTTTCCGGTTGTCGTTAATATGAAACACAGTAGCAAACTTAATAAACTTTTAGAAAAGGCAGCCATAATTACGCTGCAGTGTGACTCTAAGGGGTCACACTGCAGCGTAATTATAACACTAATCTGTGCTCCATCGCCAACCAACCAATCACCAACAATTTCCAACACGTAGTGATCTATTGTAGTCCGCACGACAATAAGTGAATAATCTTATTAAAAACCTATAAGAAGATACGGCTCTCACTGACAGAGGGAATCCTGACAGGGTCGCCATTTTATACTTTACGCAAAAAGCATTGCAATACATGTCGGTCACAGCTAGTTGTAAGAAACTGTGATATCGCAGCAAAATATAGTTGAAATAGAGACACAATAATGTAATTGATACGTGATTGATGTGTATGTGAAACATTATTTGATCTTATCAAAGAAGCCTTTTCCCGGAAATTAGTACGTTAGGGCGACTGACTGCACGTGTACTTGGGTGATGACACTCGTGCGTCCTTTCTTCCTTGATGGCGACTTGCAATAAGCACTAAAACTTCTAATGTTGAAATGAACAAGAAGATTACCACCCTCAGTTTATGACATTTTCTTAGTGGTTTTTCTTTATTTTCGTTTTATTCAGTCAAAATTTTGTATTTCAATGTTGTATGTAGGGTCTTTTTATTAATTCTTTGATAATTATTATTGCAGTATATTTGAATAAGCAGTGTTTTTTTGAAGTGAAAACTTCTTTAGCATGTGATTTAAAAGTCTATGAAACGAAAAAGCGACAGTAAAAAGAGACAGACACATAAATTTATAAGATTTAACGTGGGAGAAAATGAGATAGTAAGCATTATAGATTATAGCTCAATGCTCGAGAGCAAAAAGTAAACGCCACCGTAACGGCGTCGCCATATAGGTATTATCTATGGGCGTCGCTTACGCATTTTGTTCAACAAGGTGTCGTATGTCTATGGACACAGAATAAATAAAAGTAATTCGCAATATAATAAAAAGTGGTACTACGTACTATGAATTAAACAAGCAGTAAAGAACGGCCAAACCTCAACTTCGTAATAGGTAAAATTGATATAAATCTTTTAGTAATTAGTGAGTACTATATAAGGTATATCGAAAAGCGTAATATGATATCTGTCTCTAACATATATATTAAAAGGATTGTTACATTTATTTACTATAAAATTAAATTTACTTATATTTTATGCCGAATTTGTAGTTTGAATTATATATTGAATTATATTAAATAAATCATTTAAGGTATTTGTATTTTATATTTCATTTCATTTGAAGGTTTCACTTCTGTCGCGTGTGAGCTGCACGCATGTTTTTTTTATTTGCCATTGTTTGTCAGAACTTCGAACGTGACCTTGCAGGGTTCTAAGTGCTGATAAAGTTTGTGTTTGGAGAAGAAATTATAAATTCCCCTTTATTTCGAATTGAATTAATTTTTAATTTAATTTATAACGTATCGACATACCATAATAAACTAAACTCATAAATTTGTTCCGTACACAGCTTCTAACAGTTTAAAATTTCATCCTACATTATGAAAAGTCCGACCGTAAGTAAAAGCGAATTGGCAGTAACAACTCATTTCCAGATAACAAAGAGTTAGTCCAGGCAAACTCAAAACCGTAAATTGCTTTTACTTGTTGGAGAGTATTAACTTAGTAGATCATTAATACGTAAGAAATAAATGTTTATTTTTAATTACAAAAACACACACGAGTATAAACCTGCCGAATGTAATGCAGAATATAACTACCGAGTTCGAAACATTATAACGCTGTGAAATCTTTTTTTTTTCTTCAATTTGTAATATATATTATATGTAATATACATACATATATATATATATATATATATATATATATACATATATAAGATTAAGAGAAAATAAAAATTCAAAATGTATATGAAAGTTAGTGGAATAACTATTTCTTAAAATAGAAGTTATTTAGATTAAATAGAATTAAGAGAATAGCAAGAAAGAGTAGAAAATGTTCAGTTTTAAATCGTTAGACTCTGTGAATGAAGGACCATGTATTGGCGGTGTAAGAATATCCAGTAGCTTTTTCCTAATAACAACAAAAAAATAAAAAACTGCGATTGGTACACGTAATGGTAAATATCCACACTACGAGGTAATCTGTGTGCATTGAGTTATAATGTACTACGTAGTACATTATAAATTTCTTAATTGTCATTAATATTGACATCAATTTAGAATTCGTGTTAGTGCTAGAAGCATAATATTGTGATTTAGTCAAATGTTTTCCAGACTTTTTAGTCAAGGCGGCAAGTCTCTCATCTGCCAGGACAGGGTTAAGTGCACAAGTGAGTACGTAAGCATAGGTGCACTTATATTCACCACTCTTTTAGTCCAATGGGACACAGGACTAACAGGTGTTTTAAGAGATACGAGGCTGTAAACGCCACAAAATCTCACTGACTTCGGGACTCCGGACTGAGAATTTCTTGATAGAAAACCCGATAAACCGATTTTGCCGCACACAGGATTTGATCCCGCAACCACATCATCATAAATCGCACTTGATCACGAGGAAATTGCAGTAAATCTGTTTATTACAATATTGTAAATATATAGATAACCTTAAAAGCATAACATTAAATTTTTTGACTATTTCAAGAGAAGAATAGATGACAAAGCTTTGCACAAAGCCATGTCATTAACTAATTGATAACCATTTGTTCTAAACTTCATAATTAGAGTGAAAGCGAACGTTTACCGTCTAATTTGTGCAGAGACAAAAGGTGGTGGTCGCAATTAGTGGAATGGTCGCTGAGAACAAACGCGTTCCTAACAATAGCGAGGAGCCTTCGACTCTGACGAGTGCTCTTTTTCTTTACTTCCAAATGAGCAAACTATAGTCACTAGTGGGGAAGATTTGTTGTTTAAGAATGAAGGGCGCGCGAGTGTGTGTATTGTTCTTTCCGCAGCACGTTTGGAAAGCACTTGTGTGTCGTTGTATTAATCAAGATGACGTAAGGGGCACATTGTCTGTATATTGTTTTTGTTCGGCTTGCTATCACTGTATATTTCATATTGTTTTGAATATCATATGATTGCTTTAACCGTTGTGCTTTTGAGCAATTTTATAACGTTTTATTTTTAACAAAACATAAGGGCATTAAAATAAAAAATTTACTGTATATTATTAAAATAAATATTTAATTATCTTCATCAACTTCGAGTGAAAGTATCTATCTACGGATTCTACTCGACTGCGCAGCGTTCGGTAGATTACGACATATATCCTCGTCAGGTGTAACTGAAAACTTGAAAACAAATCTTCAAGTGGATCTGAGACGTGGTCCTTCACTGTTGGCCGAATGAGGACGCTCAAGGTTGCTCAGCAAGCTATGGATAGGGCTGTTTTCGTGGTTTCTCTACGTGATAACTTAGAATGAGGTTATCCGCAGTAGAACCTTGGCGTGCTCAGCAGAGAGGGACAGTATTTCATACCGGCACACCGCCCGCAAATTTACAAGCCGCAGGTTCGGCCGCGATATTGCATCGCTTTGCGTATTTTATCGCATCGACCCCGGAGAGTGCTCTGAGGAATTGTTCGGACTAATTCCAGTCGCACAATTTCACCATAGCACGTCGCGACTAAACTCGCGATACCATCCGTACCATTTGGATGACTGGCGGTCCACCACTGTGTGATTTAATAGAAGTTTTCTTCCTCGCACAACTTCCGTGTGGAATCGACTACCACCAGAGCTTTTTCCGGACCGATACGACTTAGGGACCTTCAAGAAAAGAGCCTACTCCTTTTTAAAAGACCGGCAACGCATCTGCGACTCCCCTGGTGTTGCAGTTGTGCATCGGCGGCGGTAATCACGTACCATCAGGTGAGCCGTATGCTCGTTTGCTCCTTTTCCTATAAAAAAAAGAACTAGAGTGATCGACATAGCCCAACGGACTAGTAAGCAGAAGTGGCAATGGCCGGCCAAATAGCTCGAAAAACCGACAACCGATGGGGAAGAAAGATTCTGGATTGGCAGCCTCGTACCTATAGGCGAAGTGTAGGGCGTCCCCTCACCAAATGAGTGACGATCTGGTAAGACATGCATGAAGTTGATGGAAGCAGGTGACTCAGAAGCGTGCCTTGTGTCATTTCTTGGGAAACCTATGTTTAGCAGTGGATTTGTGAAGGCCTCTATTGACGACGATGATAAATTATTGACGATACAAAATTATAATTTTATAAAATTATAAAATGTTATTACTTTGATGCTAACATTTTTCAAAAGCTTGTTATTTCCCGTGCATAAAATCATGTACGTAGTGTGTTTAGTCAAACGCTAGTATCAATAACGTGTTAGCAATCAGCTTTGTGGCGTCGCTTCAGGATAGCTTGTTTGAATAACTAAAATGCAGGGAAGCAAAATTGGATTCCGTAAAACGTATGGATATAAATACGAGTATAGTACGCACTGTTTAATCCAGTTTGTGAAGTAGGGGAAAATATATTTTTACCGCAAATTTTAAATAGCAGATATATGTAATTTATCCATATATTTAATAGAAGTTTCATTTAGTAGTAAGTAAGTACTCGCTTAATGGTCAAAACTCGACCGTAGTTCATTACATTTTCAGGTTTGTATATTAAGCAAGCTGTATTTCGCTTTCAATTGCACATTCATCTTCTTATCATCATCATCATCATTACAGCTCTTTACAAGTCCACTGCTGAACATAGGCCTCCCCCAAGGTATGCCACAAAGCACGGCCCTGAGCCACCTGCATCCATCGACTTCCTGCATGTCTTACCAGGTCGTCACTCCATCTAGTGGGGGGTCGCCCTACACTTCGTCTACCTTACTTATTATTACTTACCTACTCGAGAACCTTTTTTCCACAACGGTTGTCGGTTCTTCGAGCTATATGGCCGGCCCATTGCCACTTCAGCTTACTAAACCGTTGGGCTATGTCGCTTACTCTGGTTCTACTGCTGATATCCTCATTTCTAAGTTTATCACGCAGAGAAACTCCGAGCACAGCCCTCTCCATAGCTCGCTGAGCGACTTTGAGCGTCCTCATACGGCTAGCAGTGAAGGACCACGTCTCAGTTCCATATGTCATCACTGGCAACACGCACTGGTTGTACAACTTAGTTTTCAGGTTTTGAGGTATACCTGACGAGAAGATGCGTTGTAATTTCCCGAACGCTGCCCAGCCGAGTTGAATCCGTCGATTGACCTCTCGGTCGAAGTTGGACTTACCTAGCCGGACTATTTGTCCCAGGTAAACGTACTCGTCAACAACTTCGAGCTTAGTGCTCCCAACAACTACCGGCATAGGTGTGACATGGACATTAAACATGATCTTTGTTTTGTCCATGTTCATCTTAAGACCTATCCATTGGGAGGCACTATTGAGGTCATTGTGCATAGTGCTTAAGTCCTCCAGCGATGCTGCCATAAGTACTATATCGTCGGCAAATCGAAGGTGAGTGATGTACTCGCCATTGATGTTAATACCGTATCCTTTCCAGTAGCTTGAAAACGTCTTCCAATGCAGCGGTGAAGAGTTTCGGGGAAATAACGTCACCCTGTCTTACACCTCTCTGCAGTTGGATAGGTTTCGTACTCTGGTTCTGTACTCGGATAGCCATCGTAGTCCTACTGTACAAACACTTCAGCACTTCGATATACCGACAGTCAACTTGGCACCGCTGAAGAGACTGTAGCACCGCCCAAATTTCGACGGAATCAAAGGCTTTCTCATAGTCCACATACGCCAGGCAAAGTGGCAGATTGTACTCTTCGGACTTCTGTACAATTTGCCGAAGGGTAGGTATGTGGTCTATGGTACTAAAGCCTTTTCGGAAACCGGCTTGTTCGGGAGGCTGGAAGGCGTCGAGTCTGCGTGCGAGACGATTCGTAATGACTCTCGAAAACAGCACGTAGACGCGGCTCAGAAGGGATATCGGTCTGTAGTTCTTCAAGAGGGCGTTGTCATCTCTCTTGAAGAACAAAACCACCGCACTTCTGCTCCACTCCTCCGGAGTAGTGCCACCATGGAGGACGGAATTAAAGAGCCTCTGAAGGACTTCAAGTACCGGTTTTCCACCCGCTTTCAGAAGCTCCGCTGTAATTCCATCCTCGCCCGGGGACTTGCCGTTTTAAGGTGCTGGAGAGCCATTCTAATCTCGCTCAGACTGACGTCCGGGATATCATCGGAATAGTGTCGGATAAGACCCGCTCTTGGATCGTTACTCACACTTGCGTGTGGCTCCATCTTCTTATATGAAATTAAATTATAATAATATATAAAATTTAATATAATATATAGAAATGTTTGTTACCATACCGTTCACCTGATTGCGCTAAAACTTACGGAAAATTTATAGGCATATCAAAATTAACTTACGCGCATCATACAGACATATTTATATGTGAGTTATATATTATTCAACTTCAATAAATGTATTCTCATTGCGAATTAAACAATATAACTTTTCTAAATTTGAAACGATGTTTTCACAATAATTTTATCTGTGGCAGCAATGTGGCAAATATATACAAAATATAAAATAAACGCTCTTTTACCTTGACAATCAATCTTTACACTTTTGAAAAAAGAACATTAGAAATTACGCAAAATCAACATTTATTTAGTTAATCTGTCAGTAAATAATTGTTGGCAAAGTGTTAAAATTTTTGGCGATGGTATCTACTCTTATTTTTTTAATTTAACTGGTTTTACGGCTCTGGGTTCTAACACTTCTGAGCTTCTATCATTTCTTTCGGAATCATCGTTTTTATATTTTTTTTCTTCATAATATGAAAATGCGTCACATTGCGAAGCTTTTGGGAGATTTTGACGACAGCTCAACCCAGCAGATAGTTGATGACGACAGTCACTGAAGTTCATAAGGCGCCCAAGGGACTAATATAATTTGAGGTCTATATCAACATCGAGGCAATTGTTTCGCCGTTTTCTCAAATAGTTTACCCGCGCAGATACTTAATTCAAAAAATCGAATTTTTTACAATCAAAATCCACTTCAAACCATTATTTAAGCGACAAAACACAAGCGACAATCCGTCGCCGGCCAAGTTCCCGCCGAAAGCCTCCCTCTACTCTGATTGACTGTTTGACCACAGACTAATAAGTGATTGACGTTGGCCTTAGTGTAATAACATAATATGCTTGTACCTACTAACTCAGAGATATTGGCAGTATGAACGTCAACAAAGGAATGTGTCCAAGTGACAAATAGGTGTATGATTTTTGCGATATGAACGTAAACAATGTATGTTCTATTTCATTTAATATATGTATTGGCAACACAACTTATCTTAATATATAAAAATGAATGTTTTTTGTTCCTATTTTATGCGCTGCCATAGCGTTCATCAGATAGCGGCAAAATTTTGTCAACATATTGCTTGCACTTTCGCGAAGGTTATAAACATAGTACAATTAACTTACGTTCCGCGCGTATCTACTCACAAATTTATTTGAAAGTTATGTATCATTCGTATTCAATCAATTTACCTATTAACATTCCTGATTACACAATATAACTCTTCCAAATTTCAAACGATATTTCTATAATTATTATATATATGGTTTCTAGCTAATATTATAAAAATTAAAGTTTGTTTGTTCGTAGTTTATCCGCTGCCATACCGTTCATCACATTGCGGTACAACTTTGTCAACATATTTCTTGCACTTCCGCGAAAGTTTTGGGCATAGCTAGTGCCGGTAGGTGGTTCTGCTGTAGAATCCAGATATCACTCGTGCGATACCGAGAAAATTTTAGTTAAATTTTAATTTTCTGCATTCCTTCTCTATATACATTTTAACTACACCATAGTTTATAAGTACTAGTACCCTAATCACGACTAACTAATACGTAGTGTCCCTATTGCAGTGGCAGGGAACCGAATAATATCTTGCACTTGTTTTTTTTTTAATATAAAATAGGGGTAGCAAGTACACAATCCCTCTGATGACGAGTGGATGCAGTGCCACATAGAGACCTACATTGAACATCGATTAAAAATCAAAATACAGTTGCGTTATCATTCGTTAACAGTAAAAGAGTTTCCAGTTGCTGGTCAAATCGGGGAATCATGGGCATAGAAAATATTATATATTGCATGCCATAAGCGCAAAGCGTGTAGGTATGTTCCATTATTAGCGCCTAAAAAATTAAAAATCCGACGTTTTGTCACATGTTATGTGGTGTGAACCGTATGCTTGTTTGCCCCCTCTTAAAAAAATTTGAAAACGTATCTATCGATCATATTGACATATAAATGATATAAAAAGTACATTGTCAGAAAGATAAATGATTGATGAACTTTTAATTCTTTTTTAAATCGAGTAATTGCTATTTTCACCTTAAAAATGCTTTAATTGTTTATTGTGTCGATTTATCAAGTCCGCATTGAGGGTAAACACGATAACTTTTAAAATATCAATAGTTCCACTCAATCTATTTTTTAATCTCTTCATCTATCATGTGGGCAGCTATAGAATCTAAATGGCAGATTAATTTTGTTTTGTTTAGTTATAATTAATTTCTAATAATTAATTTTCGGCTGAGAAATTCCGAAATTTTCATTGTTTCGAGCAGCGTTGTCATAATATATTTTACTAAATACACTTTGACTCATTCCGGGCTCGGCTGCCGTCTTGAGTGGATTACTGTATCGTTTGTTTACATCGGCTCGTGATGAAAAATATCGATCGCTATAGAAATACAAAATATTCCAAAAACCGAATTTGATACATATTTGACCAAAGTAAGATAATATTATCTAATATTTTTATAATCACAGATTTTTATTATTTACATTCTATTATTTATTATTTACAATACATTGTTTCATATCATTCCGTGTAAACAGTGTCGTCCTAGTAACGATTAAATATAAAAACTGCGGCTGCCAAACAGCTTGCCAAGCGTGACAAATATACACCTTATGTGGCCATCTATAGGGAAAGGCTATGTTCACTTTAATGTGCTGTAACGGTAACAAATAAAAATGTCCAGTTTGTGACAGTTCAGAAATAAAGACGTATGTATTGATACTTCTCACCCCAAAATCCATCAAGCCCTTTAAGCTACAGAAATTCACAAACAAACAGAAAATATATGTACTCGTCCATCATGTGTAAAAGTTTAAAATCGTGACCCTCTTTCTGAGTTGGTCGGTCAGTCAGTCGGCTATAAAGAACTTAAGATATGCAAGGAAAATTAATCGACGATTCTTTAATAAGAATTATCAATTCTGTAATAGTAAACATATTAGGCCTTTTACAGAATATTACTTGTTTACACATTGTTTTCTTCATTCTACATAATATCTGATTGCTATACATACCTAAGTAAAGAGCACTAACCAAACATTAAATGTAAACTTCAAAATAGAACGTTAACATAAGTTAAAAGCGAATGTGTTTCACTTCTGCAATTTGAATTTAAATATTAAATATGGGGCTGGATTTTTATACAATAACATTTTACAGATGTTTTATGAAGCTTAAATTACAGACCGTAAAATATATATACAAATTATAAATCGTAAAATAGACTCGGTTATTTACAAATAACTCTAGAGTTAAAGCTAACCAAGTTAATGTGTCGAGTGGGTATTAATTCAGACATTATCTACGAAAGCTTTTTATTGCCGTGTTATTAACTGGAGTCTGTACAGGCGAATAATGGCACAGTAATTCGTTTTTGATGTCTGTCGCGTTATATACGGCGCGCTAATCAAAATATATAGCTTACTTTATTTCGTGCGGGAGCTCTCATTGTGGTACTTGGTGACACTGACAGACATGACTGCTGTCACTGACAATTTTAAAAGTTTCCGCTCCCCCTTTTCGTATGTTTAGATAACAATGGAGTTCCGTGGAATGAGATCATTGGTTTGTTAACGAGAACTAAATCAAAGAACGTAATGATTTCTTATATTTACGCGAACACTACACATTGATTAAAACTACTTTTACACCGCGACCATGGGTGCTGGAAAGCGCCCGAAACGTCGGGAATTAAAAATAATAGTAAAACAAACGCGATAAAATCCAGTAAGCAAAAAGTAGTTTTAATCAAAGAACGTACCTAAACTACAACTATATGCTACTAGCTTACCAGGCAGACGTTGTCCTGCCCTTTTCTACGACCCTTTGTCATGTCCTATTAAAAATTCTTAAATTCGCAAAAAAATTGGGCAAAAAAACTATCCTATCTCTCAAGTTGGACCAAACTTCAAACGGTGTGCAAATTTGATTAAAATCGGTTAAGTAGTTTAGGAGTCCATCGCGGACAAACAACGTGACACGTAATTTATATATATTAAGACTAAAAAGTTTCGTGAAAAAATTATGAAGTTTGAAAAGTAACCGGTAATAGGTATAGTAAAATAAAATTTACGTGAGAAAATACCCATAGCATGATAACGTAACCGAATGCCTAACTTCATGCATAAAAATGTAACTTTAACCTCAATTAAAAGTTTTACGATAAATCAATTGGTGGCGGAAAATCTTACTATCATGGCGGTTGGAGAAATGTACCCCTTTGCTCCCGGCGTTCCTCGCGCCTGACAGTTGAATTTGCGCAGACGTAACGATTGGCGACGGTAGCGCCACACGTTGTGAACTTGAAACTTTTGACAGGCGGCTAAAATGGCCGTGTGAACACGCGATCTGCCACGCTGAAATCACTACACACGGTTTACGAAAAGTTTTTACTAAACATCGGCGCGTTGAACTATGTTATAATTTTTCGACTGACTTTTCATAGTGTATTGTTCGTGCAAGCGATATAAATGGCTCTTCACCTCGAGACTGCGTTGCAACGAAAGTTAAACTTCAAGATGACCACGGTAAGTGCATGCCGCCTGCTTTGTCGCGTATCGATCGCTTCCCGCGTGGTCGGAACATATGTTTGCTACGACATCGTAGCACCCTGTAGCCTCCACGCCGTAGTTCACGAACACTCGATACTTCCGCGCTACAATTGTATTACTTGATAATAACTTTATTACGTGATAAATTTAAACTTTTTGGCGTATTGTTTGTTTTCCTTAAATGCTTAACTACGGTAAATAAACACTTGTAGAAGTACGCTGTACAATCAGTTGTACTACTTACGGCGAAGCTATTTTTCGCTGGGTTTCGCTGAATGCTCTGACATTTCGTTTTTATTATACGTCATGCGTGGGCGTGCAGCTGAGATCGTATGATTGGACTATTTAAAGGTTAAAGTACACGACTCACAATTATAAATGTCAACTAATTGCATTTTAGTAAATTGACAATTTATTTTGCTAGATAGTTTGAACCAACGCAAACTTTAGCTGTTGCTAAAGTTATTGATAAAGAAGAATAATTAATTAGTTTTAGATTATTCTTCTAATTGTAAGGGAAGCTTCATTGTAAAGGATTGAAGTACCCATTTGAATTTATTCTAGTCATATTTTAAGCTTTTGTACATCTTCAGTTTTTTTACTCGTTTTCTTTTATCACAAATTTATGTAAACTTTCGGTGTTTAAGGGACATATATTTGGCAACTGATCTTCTTATTCTAAGGTTGATAATAATATATGGAAGCTATTTTTATGCTCTGGAAAATTTCATAACACATTATTTTAACAATATCCAATTACTAGTTTCTTCGTACCGGCGCCAGCACGTTATATTTTGTACTTACATTGTATTGTTTATTTTTAATTATTAGTTATTTTAGGTGAATGAATATTTAAACAGCTTACAACGTACGTATGTCAGTAAAATCCGGATCCGTCTAATCGGTCTTTGAATCGTCTGTCTGTAATATTGACGTAGCTGCTTAGTTCAATAGAAACTCGGGGGGTTATTTGCGTGCTATGTAAGACATAAATAACCATTTTTAAATATTTTTTGTGTGTGCCTGTTTGTCTGTCCGACCGTAGACCGACCGTCTGACTGTAAACCGATTGTTATATAACTTCGCAGTCATTTAAGGAGCAGTGTCAAGAGTGATTTAGGCTATATTACCGGGAAAACAGCATTTCGCATATATCAACTCAAAATAATACAAAAATTTGATTGCCAACTCGCATGGAAGGTGTTGCCACTATGGCATATATGACCACTTTAGGTAATCTATGGGGAGGACTATGTTTAAACAGTTATTTGCTGTCGACGCCGCCACGAGTCATGCCCCGACAAACACTTTTTATTCAGGACATTTTCCTTAGTAACTGTCCTTTGCGACATATGAAATTAACAAGAACAGATTTTACTTACTTTTACTTATACAAAATGAGTAAGAGAGTAGGTTTACTAGTCTTTACTACCCGCGCCTGACGTAAATTGCGTTTTTGAACAAATGTAGGCTCGGGCAAGGAATTCTAAGATTATATTATTGTTGGGTACTTTGACTATTTGAATTTGAAAGCCTTGTAAATCAATTTTTGGTCTTTAAGTCTTCGATAAAGTAGGAGGTAGGTAGGTAGTAGTAGAATAAGGTGGAATGCATCGCTACGAGTAAAAAGCGTTCGTGGCTCACGTCATTAACCGTACAAAATTATACTGCTCATTTACCACGTTATATGCGGTAGACAAACTATCATGAGGAATACTGTCTGTCTGAAAAATTTAATACAAACATTAAGGACCTTTCCTTCCTCAATAATCCTCATAGAAGTTAGAGGAGTCCTGTGCCCAGCTGTGGGACGCATACATAGGTTGTAACTATACTATACTATCACGCTGGCGGTTCTTCTGCGTCTCCTCTGCATAATACACTGCAGCGTAGCTGCATTACGTAAAAATGTATTATCTCCATATTTTTCATACAGAGATGCAACGTTATGGCAGACACAGATAAAGACGTAAACACTTCCCACTACTAATTCTAAGGTAGAGAAGTAGTGCTGCCATATGGTACTCCTTTATATGCGATTTATAGATAATTAAATTACAGCAGTTTTGTCACACCTGATGACGTAAACATAATGTCTACTTAAAAGTAACTGAGTATTAAACATTTTTAGGAATTATATTTATCAATTTTCAAAAATTTTACTTTTTATTACTTATCAGACTTCTTAAATGGTACTTGAAATTAAAATATCAACATTATAGGCAATTAATCACTTTAAAAGTTTTAACAAAATTCTCATCTTACAAGCGTTTAATTCCAAATGAAATCGTCTTCATCAGTCCATCATGTTGATCGCAGTGCCAGACTGCCGTCGCCGCGCCGGTCTGGGTAATTTACTTCTCGCATAAACGGGATGGTATAAGGCCATCTATCGAAATCCATCAGATTTTTCCGTCATTTTCCATAGTCATTTCCTTTTTTCCCCACGAGACAAAATAGGGTGGTAGATTCTCTTACGCCAACACCACACGGCATTAAATAATGATATTTGTAATGATAGAGTTAAACTGATGGTTAAATACTTACGAGCCAAAATCAAAATTTATAACGATAAGAGTGCTACAAAATGTTTTATTTAATTTAAAGATTTATTTTATTTCTTTTCTCAGTAAATGCTAATAGTAAAACGTCTCTTTGACTATATAATATAATTTGTAACTTAATTTCTTGATGATTTCAAATAATTATTATTGTATATATTGCATTGTACAGTAACTACGGATAGCATAATATGATTTGTGAGACCGCCAGTCAGATGTATTATACTTTTCACTGTGCCCGACAAAAGTTGCAAGGCCTCTTTTTGGTCACAATCCTTCGCGGGATCGCACACTAAGCTCTCCAAAGTTTCATCAAATTGGATTAAACAATTTACTAAAAACGCATAGACAGCAAAGAATACAAATATTTAACCTAGATTTTATTTTTCTCCAATTAGAAATAAAAGAAACTATGAAGTAAAAAATAAATTTCAATATTTTTAATTAGGGATCACGTGAGGTTCGAACAGGGTGAACGGGATCAAAAAATAATGAAGGTGGAGGGGATCCCTTTCTGACCATCACCTGTATTTTTTCGTGCGACGGAACAATGTAATTTAAAGTCTACGTGGTAGAGCCAGCAGCTATACATAGTTATTTTTCAAAGAGTAGTTAAGTTCAAAGGTTTAAATAATGATATATTGTTATTGTAGAATTTGAAAATACGAGGAAATAAGGCTTACTTTTATTTGACGTTATCCGAAATTGAATATGATTTATGGGCAAGACATTTTTGCCTACCGATCGACCCTTACGATATGTGTGCATTTTAAATTTAAATGATAAAAACACAAAATGTTTGAGATATTTTGAATAATTTTTATAGCATTGGGTGACAAACGAGCACACAGTCCACTTGGTAAGTGGATGCTGTAGCCCGTAGATATCCACAGTCCACAGTGGTCTCCTGTACACTACACCAACCATACGAAACACAGCAGCATTAAGTTGTTATTTCACGCTGGTATTCTGTACGAGCGTGGTCCCACCCCGGTCGAGCCGACCCATCCGTGGTAATAAAGCTGCAGCGTTCTTCACTATTTAACTATATTAATTATTCTGAACCCTCTCTGCAAATTTTGGCCGGTTATTGCAAATTAACCCTGTATTATGGTTGTAGCTGGAATGGGTCGGCTCAACCGGGGTAGGACCACGCGTTCACAGACTAGCATCGTATGGTACATGCGTAACACACCCAGCGTATCCTACGACACATTTATATGGTGAGTGTAGAGAACCGGAGACCCTTATTACTGGATACGAGGCATTCCATCTAAGTCCTCAGGTGTGAAAACGTATTTGCATTTTGATTCTCAGTCGAGGATAAATGTAGATGTCCATGAGCCACAGTATCCACTTACCAGTAGGTGGAATGTGTACTCGTTTGTCACACTTAATCTATAAAAAAAATATTAAAAAAATGTGAAATGTACCAATACCGACTAAATTCTCAATTGATATTTTTACGGATTTTAAAAATGATTGAGCGTTTGAATAACAAAAAATATATGTGATGCTGGGGGTAAGTGGCAGTTAAACCTCACGACATATCACCGAGGGAGAGGAGGGGAGGGGGAGGGGTAAAAATTGACATAAAAATTTTACCTCATATAACCATCATTATCTTTTATATAGGAAAAGGGTGACAAGCGAGCAGCACAGTCCATCTGATGGTAAGTGGTTGCTGTGGCCCATAGACATCTACATCTATCCTCCTTTGCGAATCAAAATGCAGTTGCGCTGTCAGCTTTGAGGACTAAGATGGAATGCCTCTTTTCTATTAAAAAGCGTCTCCGGTTCTCTACACTCACCATACGAAACACAGCAGCATTAAGCTGCTGTTTGACGCTGGTATTCTGTGAGAGCCTGGTCCTTCCCCGGTCCAGCCGACCCATTCGTGCTACAACTATAATATAGCTGCAGCATGGCTCTCTTTCTATCTTCTCTTTCTCTTTTTAAAAAACGTTACTCCTACACTAGGATTTTCTCCTGTATCGTGGAGGCAGTTTACAAACATAAATTGCACAAGTACAAACATCCAGACCCAGAACAATTATTTGTAGGCCATACAAATACTTGTTCCGTGCGGGATTCGAACCCGCGACCCCCAGCGTAGCCACTCATTGCTAAGCCACTACGCCACGGAGTCGTTACTTTCAATTACTAAGTAACACATGAGCGTGTTATTGAAGTAATTATTTAACTGTTTGTTTTAATGGTTTCAATCTCTACTACATTCCTCCACAAGTGGCCGCATTTAGTCGGACAAAGTAAATAGTTTTCAACGCTATTTTCATTAAATAGAAATTCCACGTGTTGATTTTATGGCGAAGGTTCAAATCAAATCTTAATCTCTTTTAGTAATAGGATTTTATTATGTCGAATAATGTATTAGAACTAAAGTCGGTTTCGCCACGTTTTATTTACTTTTCTGTAATCCCGTCTCTTACATTTAGATAGTTGTGTGAATTCAGATGGAAGGGTTGTATATTAAACGTAGTCATTATTATAAAAGTTACATTAGTGTGTATTTGTGTTCAATGCTTTCATTATCTCTTTGCTTGAACTAAAGCATAACGGAACAGAATTTTTATTATGAGTGGTTTGAGTACGAAATTGCATTTTTACGTAAAAATATATTATTTATAAAGAAACTACATCAACGCTATTACTACAAGTTTGTTAGTTAGTTGTTAAGCAATAACATTTTTGTTTTCGGTATTCCAAAAAAAATTAAATTAATATTGGTCTTTTAGAGTTTAAAAAACAAACAACACGCATGGATAAAAAAACTGTGATGTTTCTAGTAGATCTGAGAATACGAGTACAAGGTCCTGGTCATGAAATTATTGTATCGTCATCTGTGCTAAATACATTAGTAATTTTAGATTATTCAGACGTCATGGTGTGGGTGGAAAATGTAAGGTAACGAAAATATCGATAAATAATAAATAAAATATTTACGTGATAGAGCCACGCTGCTGCTATATTATAGTGTAGCAGGAATGGGTCGGCTCGACCGGGGTAGGACCATGCTCTCACAGAATACCAACGTAAAATAGCAGCGTAATGCTGCTGAGTTTCGTATAGTGAGTGTAGAGTACCGGAGACCCTTTTTACTGGAATTAAGGCATTCCATTTTAATTCTTAGGGGTGCAACGCATTTGTATTATAATCCTTAATTGAGGATAAATATGAATGTCTATGGGCCACAGCATCCATACACTACCAGGTGGACTGTGTGCTTGTTTGTCACTCAATGCTTTTAAAAAAACTACAGATCGAGGTATTATAAAGCATGTACGGTATTATATGTTATATGTGCGCAATTAATGTGTAAGTAGGTAGTTAAGAATGAATATTACTTAGTTCTGTTCGAGCGACAGATGTCGAATCGCAGGGTGCGGTAAAACCAATGCTGGTTTATGTCACACTGTCACTAAATGTATTTAGATTAAGTTTCACATGTAAATTATTTAAATAAATAAATAAAATGTAAAATTGTATATAATACGGTGAATTTTCTTCCCGTGTATCATATGGACGCCACACACGGTCAGTTCAACTGATCATTCCTACTAATCAGTTCAAAATAAAAGTGTTAATATTTTTTTAATATTGAATTTTCGATATATCGATCATTATAAATATATCAATATCGGAGTTTTATATATAAGTTTATTTATCGATATATCGAAAATTCAATATTGTAAAAAAAATATCAACAGTTTTAGTTTGAACTGATGAGTTGGAATGATCAGTTGAACTGACCGTGTCGCGACCATTAAAGATTATTTTGTTTTTAAACAATTTTTTTCAAGTGTGTAAGTTTATTTAATACCAGTGGCTTTTTCAAAGAGATGTTGAGCATTAGGCATGTGCTATCTAGAACAACGTTGTTGATCCCATTGGCACCAGTCAAAGCATTATATTCCTTGTTCATTTAGGCAAATCCAGCGAATATTGATGATCACAAATGGGTATTTAAGCTATTTGGCTTTTTGGGCACTACAAGGTCTTGCGATAACTTGAAGCCATAGAAATGACGACCGCTTGATGAGACTGAGTTATAATGATTTCTGTTATTTACGTAAATGCTACACATAAAAAAAATTAGTCTTAACTTTTTAAATTAGTTCACATTATCTTGAATTCTTGCAGGGGTACCTATGCTTGGTTTGAATTTAATTTCATTGATTTATAGTAAACCAAGCAGACAGTAGTAGCGAGTTGTTTAATTTCAATAGCCTGACTGATTCCTTGGACTGGTGTCCTTTGGAAACCAATTTGTGGTCTATGAAATCTTATGTAACAACGGAGATGTTTACATTCGTAGCAGTCTCAAATCTGTTTGCAGTCAGTCAGATATTGAATAGTGAGTATATTATTTGCCAGTTTCACCAATATTGATTGTATTCTTATTAAGTTCTCTAGTTAAATATATTATTTGGTGGTAGGACTGCTTTCCTGCCTGGAGTCCGTCTTGGTATGTCACCTTCTTACCTACTTCTGCCGCAAAATAGCAGTGCCCACACTGCTGTGTTCCGGTGTGAAGAGTATAGAGAGCCAGCCGTAAGAGATGACAACGCATCTATAACCATTTTCTTTAAAGTTGGCTGCTGGTATCCGTCGGTTGCAATCGCCACTTAGCATTAATTTTTTTTTATATAGGAAAACTTTAGAAGCTAAGAAACAACAAAATTAAAAAAAAGATAGTGAAAAGTGTATTTTTTATAGAATGGTGGTGAAAAACATAAACGCATAAAAACAAAGTCAATCTGGTAAGTGGGTGCTTTTTTAAATAGGATAAGGGTCACAAACGAGCACACAGTCCACCTGATGATAAGTGGTTGCTGTGGCGCATAGACATCTACATCTATCTTCGATTACGAATCAAAATGCAGATGCGTTGTCACCCGTGAGTACTAAGGTGGAATGCCCCGTTTCCAGTAAAAAGAGTCTCCGGTTCTCTACACTCACCATATAAAACACAGCAGCATTAAGCTACTATTTTACGCTTGTTCTGTGAGAGCGTGATCCTTCCCCGGTAGACCGGAGTTATTCGTGCTACAACTATACTACTAATATAACTGCACCATGGCTCTACCACGTAAAATAAGTACACGTTTGGTATCCACTGATCGCTGAACTAAAAGTAAACTAATGTTAAACAATATTGAAATTCCCAAATAGAGAGGCAATATGGGCAAATAATGGTGGCAAAATTCCATTCTATAGCCATATAGCAACAATTTCTTCTAAACCATTATAATACAAATCTTTATGAATCAAATACGTCTTGAAATAGAATTACGAGGGTTTATATTATTCTTCATTCACGAAACAAAATTTAACAAAGAGTTTTTAAGCGCAGAATAAATTAAATCATTCTATTTCAGCCTCGATTTAGTTCCATGAGATTTTCTTTTCATTCGTAAATTTAATTTGGTCTCCGCAACCCTGAGTGCAACCTCGAGAATACTATAGCTAGTGCTATAGTTCCTAGTTTAAATGAATAGCCACAAATATTACCTTCTCCTTCCTAACCGTTACAGATAATTTTTTCGATTGGTCATAGAAGGTTTTGATTGCATTTTTGAGTGGTGTCTATATAGTGGTGTCATTCACAAGTTATATAGGTCTCTCCGAAAGATTGCTAGTATTATGGCAATTATTTGCAAAATCTCAGACCTTAAACAATAATCCGTGTTTTTAGATTAAAACCATATAACTTAAGTAAGGTGCTTTGAATACTAGATATGCAGCAGGAACTGCGGTAATGCTTTTTTTAATAGAAGGGGGGGCAAACGAGCATGTGGATCACCTGATGGTAAGTGACTACCACCGCCCATAAACAACCGCAACACCAGGGGAATTGCAGGTGCGTTGCCAGCCGTTAAGAAAGGAGTAACCTCTTTTCTTGAGGGTTCCTAAGTCGTGTTGGTCCGGAAAAGTCGCCGGTGGTAAACAATTCCACAGAGAAGGTGTACGAGGAAGAAAACTCGACATATTTATAAGCAAAAGTTATAATAGTAATAGTAATAAAGTAACTTTTTGTCCACCAAATGTCACATCAGCGAAGAAAAGAACGCTAAATGTCTTTTAACTTAGCGAAAAGTGATACCAGCAGAAACCAGTTGTGACTATGATTACCTCGTTTTTCAAATTTTCATAAGCGTAACCGCTGCTCATGTAGTCACGGATTCGGATATCAAGCAAAAGGGTCAAAATCATTTATTGAATTTTTTTTCTGAGTAATTCTCAGAAGCAGCCCGGAATAAGGAAGTTAGTGATGTTTCATTTCCGTGGCCTTTCTAACCTAATCATGTCGGATTGCCATGCCATCGAATTATAAGAGTGGGGGAATAGAGAGTATACCTGTGCTTGCGCACATGCTCAATTAGTTAGATAGTTTCCGTTGACAATAGTCGCCGTGACCGAATAACGGTCGGGCGTAATAATGTTCTTATTGCCAGAAGAAAGCGAAAAACTTAAGACTACGTCGTCGCATTAACAAGCACTTACACCTACAAATTTTACGGCTCGATTTTTTTTTTGATTATAACGAGTGAACATTAAAATTTTGCAAGGCGCCGTCAACGAAGTAACGAGGCGACTTCAAAGTACATTTATCAAAAATGTATGCCAACACAGACCTACTTTCAAGTGATTCAATGTTCACAGCGGAGTCTTGCCTCTGCTCCAGTACAAGCCGATTACTCGGTGCGGGCCTCTCCGAGACGGTACTTAGCCACTTGTTTGTTGTTCCTAATGAGCACTGCTAGCCAACTTTGGCCTGTTCGCGCCTCAATTAAGACTAAAACATGCCTGAAGTGTTGTCTCTTGCCTTGTTACTCTTGACGGTCGAGTATCAATTCACAGCGTTGACTTGTCTTAAATGTAAACAGCAAATTTTCTTCTCATTTGTATTGTATTTCTTTATCTTGATTTCCGCCTCTTTGAATTTTAGTTTTTATTATTTATACATTGTGATTAAATTCAAATTTTACAAAAGAATTGATACTTATGTATTATTGAGCTCTTACAGTCGTAACTTCAATTTTACATAGTTTCATACGAATTTATGAAGCGTGTAGTGAGTGAGGGATTTATAGCTCATGCTATTAAATGATATTGACATGATTCTGTTAACGTAAAATTTAAAGTTAATATCAAAGGAACTGTTACAAACTAAGGCAGGTTTAAGAATGATATATTTGAAAAACTAATTCCTAAAATTTACAAATCGTTGTATTTTTTTACATTACGTAATGCGAACTCGTTGTTCTTACTCTTCATTATTAGCCCGTAAAAATCGCCATCAGTGATCATTGTTATGCCCCCTACAACGGAAGACAATAGGATAAGTTAATGACATCGAAAGAAGCCCACAGGCTTCTCCATAGCATGGGCTCCTCCCCTTGCCCTGCCTTAGTCGCCCGGTTTAGCTAGTGGATTAAGGATTGCAGTGCCAGAAGTTTGACACATTTGACGCTGCTTCCCGTCACCGATCTGGATATTTTACTTCAGATAATAAAGAGATAGTTATACCGCCATCTTTCGGAAGCCATGAAATATTTCTAGTATTTCCAAAAGTGGTCTCTTGCGACACACCCCAGACGAAATAACGCGATGGGATTCATTTATGTCGCCTCCACGTATTACATGGAAACGAATAATAGGAAGTATTATGTGCTGGTTATATAAATATAACTAAGGGAAAATCTTAGTTACTAATTATTACCACCAATAAAGCGATATCTTGAGACTGATATTTTTGTGCTTATATATTTGTATTTAAAAAGAAGGTCTTTGTCCGCTACACGTGCAAATAGTTGGCCCCACTAACGGTACTTCATCTCTCATAAGTCATAATTTATCATATTCAACATCAATGCCAAATTATAAAGAAGAAAGATGTGGAACTAAGATTTTTATTTATAAGTTCTCTATTATTCCTTTTTATTTAAATTACAGAACAATCATATTATACAAAAGCTCGGTAGTTCAGTAGCTAAGCAAATGGTGCTGCAAATCTCGCTCGGAAAAGTTAGGGATTTATATGGCCTACAAATACTTATTTTGGGTCTGAATGTTTGTACATGTGAGAATTATGTATATAAAAAGCCTACACAATACAAGAGAAATTCCTACAGTGGTATGAAGCGTTTAAACAGTTAGTCAGTACCGCAGATTATAAAAGCAAGGTTATTAAGGTTAAAAATAATATGTAGTTAGAGCCGTATAATACAGGATCAAAAGAAGTTTACGTGGTAACGCCATCCTGCAGCTATATTATGTTTGTACGAATGGGTCGGCTCGATTGCGGAAAGATCACGCTCTCACAAAACACCAGCGTAAAATAGCAGATGTATGGGTTTCGTATGGTGAGCGTAGAGAATCTGAGACCCCTTTTACTTCCAGGCATTCCGTCTTAGTCCTCAGGGACAACAACAGATCTTCGCATTTGCATTTTGATTCCTAATCAAGAGTAGATATAAATGTCCATGGGCCACAGCATGGTTTGTCACCCTAGCTCTGTAAAAAAAGTTTAGTCTTTGTTTAGTTTAGTCCTTGATTTCTTGTATTTACACGAATACTAAACATTGAATGAAATTTCTCATTTCGGATTTAATTCCTTTTAATTTAACCAAATATTTTACTTCTATTAGTCCTCAGTTCACCCGTGACCATGATTGCTGTAAAGCACTCAAAACGCTGGGAACTAATTTCGTAAAAATAAGTTCTATTAAATGTGATAAAATTCTTAAAATTAGTTTTGTTCAAAGTTTAGTCTTAATTCAACTATTATATGATCACTGTTTGGTTTGTAGGAGACCTGGAAACTTTCCGTTACTTTATTTCTTTGCGTTTAAAAATAATAGTGCCCTTTATCCAAGCATGCCTGAGGTAAAATTTAAATGTATCGAGTCGTGATATTGAAGCATCGGTCTACGTAAGTTTTCAATTTATAAGATATTTTATTTTATGCAAGAACGGCACGACGTGATACAGAAACTATCGGCGATTGTAATATATAATAGGAAATGCTCCATTTTTATACCATATAGAACGAGGTGTGCTTTTACTTGGAAAGTATGCGAGAAGTATTTTTGTTGAGGTTTTAAAAACTTTGATATTTTCAATTCATTTCAAAATACCATTACAGTTATACTTTTAAGAACGCAATTGTTTGTAAACAAATAAATTTTATGTATAAGTAATTTTTTATTTCGTTGATTTTGGTAAGTGAACATTTTACATTAAGTATATTTCAATCACATATTTTATCGTAAAATCTATGTTAGATTCGAATTTTAATTATTATTTACATGGAGTTTTGATCTGAAAAATACGCAGGTATTTGATTAATGCTAGTGGCTTAGGACACTGTTTTTTATATTTCTATGGACAACAATCTATCGCAATCTATGGGGCAGGCCTATGTTCAGCAGTGGACTTGTGAAGGGTTGTAGGGAATAATAGTATGCGTGATAATGAAAAGTAGTTTTTAAATTAAATAAGAATGTACTTACAATTTATACTTACATATGAAATAATTTTAATATTAAAGGAAATTTTAATATATATAATTTACGTGTCACGTTGTTTGTCCGCGATGGACTCCTACTAAACTACTTAACCGATTTTAATCAAATTTGCACAACGTGTGCAGTTTGTTCAAACTTGAGAGATAAGACAGTTTTTTTGCCCATGAGTGACCCACAATTTAACGATTTTTAATAGGTCACAAAGGGTCGTAGAAAAGGGCAGAACAACGTCTACCTGGCAAGCTAGTATAATATAATCAGTAAGTCATATTTTGTGCTAGCATATTTTAGTCACACGGGTTTTAATTTGCCTGTACGTCGTAATCTGTGAACAAGTCGGCATCATTTAGAAAGAGCATTATGTACAGCGACGAAATTTGCAGCACGACGAATGTACAATGTACATACTCATACGTACCAACAGTTCCCTGTGTTAGTCGCGCGTGGAGCTTACATAGACCGTCGGGACGACGTGCCAACAATTAATATACCAATCTGAATACGCCTATAAATAGTTATATTAGTTTCCGATCGAGGTCGGCTATTGAACTGCCAAAGGGAAGTGTCCCCTTCAAACACTGCTCTCTGTTTTGATTATTTTTTTATGGTGAAACTATTATGATGTTGAGTTCGGATTGATCGGTTGGACTGTCTGAGTTGATTCATTTTATTTGTCTGATTTATTCCGGGGAGGATGTTTGTCGTTTGCCAATTGATTGACTGTACTTTTTAATTATGACAACGATTTTACCCACTTCTTAGCTCAGATTTATGACTATCTCGCTATTAGTTAGGAGTGGGAAAGGAGAAGAATGGAGATTATTGAGAGGCATCCTCATTGCAAAATAGATGGTCGGGTAGGATAGAGGCAAGTTCCCTGCTAGATGTAGTGCGATCTGATAAAACATGTAGGAATTACACATTGTTTTGCTACATTCCATGGGGGAGGTTTATGTCAGTGAAACTGCGTTAAAGTGTTATCACGATGATGATGATTCTCCTTGCTTTTTGGTAATGACAAAAGAAAATGTTTACACAATTTTGTTCTAAATCAGCGAATCTGATATCACCATATGTTTTCCTAAAGATCCTTTCTCGAAAAATTCGTCTAACATCACAGAAACTTCATATTCAACTGATATTAATATAATAAAGCAAAAAAGTTAAGATTTTACGTCGAGCTTTATTTTTCCCAGAGGGACGCTCAAGGTAGACTTTAACTATACGCAGTACAGTAGCTACGTAGACATTAGTCGCCTCAACAGTCTGTTTATAAACGTCTATCATGCTTTTCGCAATACATAATTTTTTCATGTAACAAAACACAGAATAGACCATTTGTTGGGATTGTCTATTTAACATCGAAATCTTTCTTCTCTGCATATTTAGACCACAATCTAAATGCTCAAATTATAACAAAAAAAAATCAAAAACAGTTAAAAACAAGAAATACACAAACAACAATTAACAACGAGGCAACACTACTATTAACAAAGATAAACTAATTAAAAAGTTGTCTAATTGCTCTCAAGTGTACGGTAGTCGAATGATACGTACGAACCCAATAGACGACAATAATCGGCTGACGAACCAATCACGTTGAGCGTCAGTGTGGTCAATGTCATATCGACCAATAAAAAGTGTGCTCACGACTCGTGCTGGCAATTATACTGTCCTGTTGCATGTTACACCCCGGCAAAACTAAGTAAGAGAGTGGTACATACCTAGTACCCAGACGGACTACTAGTACGAAAAGAAGTCCTACCACGTGTCTGTTTGTCTGTTTGATCGCGCGTCATGTAAATAGACAAGATCGATTTCAATGAAGATATTTTTATTATATAATTTATTTTATGACTACATAACAGTTTAGATTTACTTCAATCGATCAAGTAGATTTAATCTTTCAGCTTGAGCTTAACTATAAGCGTTGCCCATATCAAGGACTACTATTGTCTGGTTAAAGGACTGTAGCGTTAGTATAATAACCACATTAGATCTATTTGCCTGTTCGGGTTCACTAGTATCTGGATATTAGATATTATTATAATTTTATTTAATTTTTTGTCTTTTTTATTTTTACACAAAAGAATTTATTGCTCTCTCATATCCCGTGGCTGTTGTAAAAGGTAACTTGAGGGAAAGAAGAAAGGCTCGGAGAGAGATCAGACACATACGGGACACATCAGACCAACGGTACGGGGGTGAAATACTGACGACTGGCTGTTACTGAAATTTTTTTACCGAAAAATACAATAACTGATTTTTTGCCCAACCCGGGACTCAAAACTAGAATGACATGATCGGCAGTCGCTCTTTCTAGACCTAAAAGGGTATCAGATCTACGTATTTTGTTACATCGTACAAGTTACGAATAATAATATTATAACAATCTGCTAAGGCCAGGCGTACAATACGAATTTTCTTGCCCGATTTCTTATGATGAATATCTAATATCCAAGATAATAAAGATAGAAATGCAATATTAGTAGTAGTTAGTTAGTAGCACATAGAGATCCTTACTCCTTTACCTGTGATAACAATGCACGCAAAAAAAACAGTTAAAGAATCGTGGCATTTTATAATTGTGTTTTGTCACATTTAGCTGCGATAGCTCGCGACGCGATTGTCGTGAAAGTAATATGCACTCTATGGAGTTGTATTATCAATTGTATAATAAAATCGCCCGTACGCATTCTATTCTTTCGAGATTAATGATGGCGCCAGCATTTCTCTGAGGCTAGAGCCTGAAATAAAATGTTTGAATTTTCGTTATATAACAGCCAAAGAGTTTTCTTTTTAACAACCGAAGATCATTCATCGTATTTCTGATAAAAGAAACCCTTGATAAATCTTTCCGCCGTAAGAGGATGAACTGACTATTATCGATATCTATTATTTTTCTTCTTTGACTTTGAAGTAAATAATAAAAACTAGCAAGTAGGCCTGAAATAAATTACAATTACTTATAATATTTTTTGTGTCTCTGTTGTAGCACTTATATAATTCTTAGTATATATATATATATATATATATATATATATATATATATATATATATATATATATATAATATTATCGGGGATATTTGGCATAATCGTGACGTTTATAGTTCTTCTGGTAGTTATCTATGCTGAGCAATGGACTTTGATAGGCTGTAAGGAATGTTGAACGAATGAAAACTAAATATCACGCGAGCGAAATGGTAATGGACTAGTTTTGTTATATATATAGAAGCAGAAAAGCCGGGCTTGCCTTATCAAACTGCAAACAATCAATAATATAAACTTATAGAATAACTCGTAAACTGTTTCAAACTATTTCAAATTCACCTCGCGCTGCTCTGTTCTACACAGGTCAACCTCGTAGCCTTAGCAATACTGCTGTCATAAAAAAAGGAGTGGAGTAATCAGTCGTGTCTCTCACATGCGTGGGTTTTTTAACGCGCTTTCGAGAAGACGATCGCTCCCTTTCTAACCTGTGGCAAAATGTTCTTGAAATATAACTACGAAATATTTTTATTTATTGTATGAAGCAAAAAGCCGGGCTTTAGTGTGTAGTTGTGCGCGGGCGATACGTTAGCAAGTTCACTTCACATTTCAATGTTTACTCTTTACTCTGCTTGTTTCTAGCAAATTTATGCTTTTTAAAGATTTTAGTGAAAATGGAGGATAATAGTGTTCTTTGTGATGAATTGAAGTGTGTTAAAGCGGTGAGGAAAAGGTAAAATCTTAAAACTTTGTTGAGAAAATACATAAGGTCAAGAGCGTCCTTCAGACTTATCAATTATCGTAATTGAAGAATAGTTATTGGCACAATTAAAACATTCAACAACATTTAACGCGGACGTAATCAAATCTTTCCTTAAGAAAGAGAAACAATTCGATTTAGAATATCAATGATTTCTTTTTTAATTTTTTACATAGTTTGTTTGTACTTTGTTCATGTTTTTCTTTTGTTTATATATTGTATTGTATGTAAATATCTTTTTCTTTCGCTCAAGCAAACTCAAACGGCTTTTTTCAAGGCCACCCAAGGTATGCAATTACTGATATGTCATACAATCTATCTAGCGGTAGTATGCCTTCTGTGTGCTTTGTTAAACACGTCCTCGACAGCACTGAATAAGAAACTGAATAGTTCAGACAGATCAAGATGGTGTATTTTTATAAAACTACTAAAACAACAAAAACACATCTTGGGCTTGCCCTAGTTTGAAGCCCTAGCTTCGCCATTGATTCAAAGTGAAAGATTTATAAGTCTTCTATTCTAATTGAATTTCATTTGAAGAGAATAGGTGTAGTAATCAAAAAGCTATTAATTTTTTATGTGTTAGATGTAATGTTAATGTTTTTATATTGTCCACTAGTTTAATATAGTCGCATTTGATCACATTCCTACACACACACATTGACCATGGAGAGCATGGCACAGAATACCAGCGTATAATAGCGGCACTAGCTACCACTCACCATCAGGTGGACTGTGTGCTTTATCACCCATATCCTATAAAAAAATCTAGACCCGGAACAATTATTTATGGGTATATATATATGTGTATATATATATATATATATATATATATATATATATATATATATATATATATATATAGTACGTGGTTGACCGAGCTTTGCTCGGTATTTTTCGCTCGGTTTTTTTTTATTCGTGTGTTTTGGAAATTACATTTAGATACAAATTACATACTCATGAAATACAAATAATATTTTTTGATCTTAGCGACATAATAGAAAAAACTGAACTGGTTAGTTGAATAAAAAATCATAAGTGCAATTAGTTTAATTAAAATTTTCGTGTTTTTAAAAAATACTAAAAAAAGGGCTCGAAAAAATAGATTTTCTCAAAAAAGAAAGGAACTTGAAAAAAAAATTTAAAAAAGTCGGTCGGTCGGTCTGGGCTCGAACCAGGGTATAACGATTATGTGACCGCACAGTATACCAATTAAGATATTTATAATCATTAATAAGCTGTCAAAATTTACCTTCTTATTCTAACGATATTGTAGCAGTTTTTCATTGCCTAAAAACACGGACAAAAAGATATTTTCTAAAAATAACCATCCCAGCTAGATCGATTTATTGCCCCAGAAACTCCCTGGACACTAAATTTTATGAAAATCGTTGGAGCCGTTTCCGAGATCCCAATCATGTATATATACAAGAATTGCTTATATATATATATATATATATATATATATATATATATATATATATATATATATATATATATATATATATATATATATCAAATATTATATAAACACTTGATTCGCATGGGTTTGGAGTCTCGAACTCGATGTCCCACAGCGCCGCAAATAAACATCAAGCAACTTTATTCACTTTCTTAAACGCACAAAAATCAAAAAGGCTACAATAGCAGCCGCAGACTAGTCACGTTTGGCTTCGCTACAAATACTTACATACGTCCGAAATGCGAACCGGAGGTTTATTTGGTGCATAAAAATGTAACAGTAGCTTTATATACATAAATGTTCATACCAATATGTAGTTTACTTTTGCTCTCAGGTTCTTATTTAGTTATTTTTTTTAATAATAAAATTATGATTTTTTAATTAATATTAGAACGATGAATGCTACTCGTAGGCTAGTAAATATCCATTTGAGTTATGCATGCAAATTGGTATTTTCTTAAAGACAGTGGTGAATTAAAAATGGATGTCAAAAACGAAGAAGAAAAATAAATACTATAATATAATTTTTCTATTATCGTAAAATGTATATATGTTAACATTCAAAGAGTAAAAACGTCAATACGTCAACAAAAGGGCGTTTTATTCTCATTAAATTCTTAAAAATGCGTGAATTTAATCTAGTGTACGTGTTTTGTTCGTTCAATGGGCGGAAAATCGTGGGTAGTGTGAATAATTTGACTACCTACATTGACACGGCCTACGTTTTTCACCCTTACTTACATGACTTCACGCGTAAGAATAATTAAAAGCTTTTCTTCGAATGAAAATACAAATTAAAGTAGGCGGAGGTGACTAAAAGACGTCCCATTAATATGTGATATTAATTTACATTTAAACATATCTAAGTAACTTTTTTATCAATACATAACATAACATAACATAAACACTCACGCCTGTCACCCAGAGGGGTAGGCAGAGACTACGGACTTCCATTTGGCACGATCCTGACACACCTCTTTCGCCTCCTTCACATCCATATATCTACGCATACATGCTCGTCGGTTAAGGGTACTTCTAACGTGGCCCATTTTCAAAATATCGCCAATTTGGTCGATAAACTTTTTCCTAGGGCGTCCCCTCCCGACTCGGCCGTTCACATCTGCCATATAAATTTGCTTTGTCACTCTTTCCTCATTCATTCTTTCCACATGACCAAACCACCGAAGCATTCCTTTCTTAATCCTGGTCACAACATCATCTTGCATACCACATTTATCCCTTATCACGCAATTTCTCACCCTGTCATTCAGATTCAACCCTAGCATATTCCTTAAAGACCGCATTTCTACAGCATTTATTCTACTTTCGTGCTTCTTCTGCCACACCCAGCTTTCACTACCATACATTAAAGTAGGGACTAACACAGAATTATGAATCACCATACGTGGCTGTTTTGACACATTCTGGTTCTCCATAATAGAGTGTAGTGCCCCATTCACTCTATTCCCTGCATTTACTCGTCGTTCTATATCCCTATCATATCTACCATCCCTGCTAAATACACATCCCAAATACACAAACTCATCCACTTGCTCAATTAACTCTCCTTCTATTCTTATTTCACATACCGTTTTGCTTTCTTCTCTTTCAAAAACCATCACTTTCGTCTTACATGTGTTCACTTTCATTCCCCTTTCTTTTAATTCCCAGTTCATTAATGTAACCATCATTTGCAATTCAGACGCCGATGACGCAAATATGACTTGATCATCGGCATACAAAAGGCATTTGACGGTTAACTCGCCCATTCTTAAACCACATTCTTCATCTTTCAAGGTTTGCAAACACCGGTCCATAAATAGGTTGAACAGCCAAGGGGAAGCTACACAGCCCTGTCTGACACCTTTTTGGATGCCAAACCATTCCGAGTAGACCCCATTGATCCTGACACAAGCACTAGAGTCCCTATAAAGAGACCTTAATGCCTGTATCAAACCAGCGCTCAACCCATATGAGTTCAGTGTTTGCCATAACACATTCCTGTCCACTCTGTCATAAGCCTTTTCCAAGTCCATGAATGCACAAAAAACTTTCTGGTTTTTGGCCAAAAACTTCTCCGCAATCATGCGCATGGAAAAGACCTGATCTGTACACCCCATTCCCTTTCTAAAACCCGCTTGCACATCCCAAATTTTTCCATCAGTTTCTTTCATAACTCTTTCAATTAACACCTTAGCATACAGTTTACCCACAATACTAAGCAAGCTGATACCGCGGTAGTTTTTGCAGTCCTGCTGTGACCCTTTTCCTTTATATATTGGTACTATTACTGCTATAAAAAGTAGACGGATTGATGAATGTGATACTGATACCGAAGCTATGGTCTACACTTTTCCCCACAGTATTTATCTCTGTAAAAGTAGAAACCAGCACATTGATTTTAAACCGTCAGCGGCAAGTTGGCCCGCGCCAGTTAACTGGATGCGTTCAATGGCAGTGAGATTCTTATTCAAATATTCAATAGCATTTTCACATTACTTTTTGTTTCATGTCTTATGATTATTTCGCCGGATTCCATAAGGTCTTTCTTAAGATTTCTTGAATCTTACGACATCTTTGGGAAGAGATGGGTGTGGTTATTATTTGATGATTATATATACATAGGTGGTGTATGGACAAAATAATCTCTTAATATATTTTTTTACGCAGTAGAACCATGATACAGCTTTATTATATTTGTACCACGCTCTCACAGAAAACCAGAGTGTCATATGATGAATGTAGAGAACCGAAGACCCTTTTTACTGGAAAAGAGGCATTCCATCTTAGGACTCACCGCTGACAACGCATTTGCATTTTGATTTGTAATCGAGGATAGATGTAGATGTCTATGGGCCACAGCAAACACTTACCATCAGGTGGACTATATGCTCGTTTGTGACCCTTATCCTATATAAAAAAGCACCCACTTACCAGATCGACTTTGTTTTTATGCGCTTATGTTTATCACCACCATTCTATAAAAAATACATTCTTCACTGTCTTTTTTAATTTTGTTGATTCTTAGCTTCAAAATTTGTACAACAAAGTGTTACAAATTAAACCAATTACATTCAACGTCGATTTACTGATACTTAGTGAAATCAGACAACACAGTGCTAAATCTAAAAATGGAACTTTTTATAACTAGGCATTCAGGTAAATAAAAAACAATGTTGAAATAAAAAACTTATAACTTAATTTTAAAATTATACTTATATGTTATATTACGTGTATTAACTACAATATGAAAAACGTATTTTTCTTTTTTTAATTCAAATGCAGCGCTGATTATTATAATCTGTTTTGTGCAGTGTATGTGTGAACTCCAACCACATTTCCCAACGCAGTGCTTCTAGTAGAGAAATTAATTTCAAATTGTGAATTAAAATAGCAAAAGGAATAATCGTGTTGGCGTAGCACTCTCAGCTGAAGGGTGCTTGTTTGTTTTTTAAATTACTTCACAAGTGTTTCCCGTCTGTGGTCTGTTTTGTTTAAGGTTCTGATGAAGATTTTGTTTTCATACTTATCGCGATTAAGATTCTTGCTTATAATATAATAACAGGATTTATTACTTTTAAGAGATAAATATTTAATGTTTTAATAAGATTATGTGAGCTTAAAGTACGTTATACATTTAAAGATTTATATAAATATATATTTAAAATTCTATATGGTCACAATTATAGACCAGATTAGATAATGATGAAAATTGTCTTGTTGCATTATAGGTGTACCATACCATAATAACCATAATTACTACAAATAACAGGCGGATTGATGATCTGGTACATTATGGTCACAAATATTTGGTGGTGTACCTCGTCACAACTCTGGGTATTTACGTTTTTTTTTGGTACGAGAAGATTTACCGCCATCTATCGTAGGCCTCTAGGTCTTTCGAAAAGTTTGCCTTTCACGACACAAAAAGGGATGACGGATTCTCTTATGCTGCTTCCACTCGGAAAATAATAAAATAAAACGGATATAGTTCATTTAATTACTTTATTTTCTATATTTTATATATTATATTATTTTCCGAGTATGTATGTATGTCATATGTATGTCATGTATAAAAAGTTATGTTTGTTTGTTCCTATTTTACGCGCTGCCATAACGTTCATCAGATTGCTTGTGCTTCCGTGAAGGTTATAGGCATAGTTTGACGCGGTAGATAGCGCTGTTATAGAATACAGATATCACCCGTGCAAAGCCGAGCAGATCACTAGTTTATTAATAAAATTAATGGTAAAAGAGGTCCTGACTACATGCGAAAGAAATAGAGATATGTCTTCTTAATTTGTTGATTTTATGCATTGCCGATGAAGTAATTTATGATTTAGACGTCAATATTGCCGTGTTACAAACAGCAAGTACCACGAAAGGCAAAATTCAATAGTTTGACCTTTTTTCATTGCCTTATATATTATTTTAACTCTTGACGAGAGATGTAATTTCCCAATGATCAGAAACAGTTACTAAACGAAGACTTGTGTTGCCATGTATCTCGTATGTAAACTACTAGATTTATATCGGAACAAATACAACTACATAAATTAGTTTGCCCTTAACCTTAGCAATACGTGGGCGGCGTGAGGGGCAGCCAACGTGGCAGGGAAGACGGCAGGGGGAGGCACCTGCCTTCGGCGATGTTTTACGAGATCTTACTAAATACTCTATTGTATCTTATGTTCCGTTTGTACGTTTCATAACGGATAGTTTACGTTGAAACTGAAGCCTGCAGATTGTAAATTGAATTTAATCTCAACAGGCTTGAAACTTAAACTATATTAGCGCGGGAAAATTAATTTGCAACAACTGCATTGTATATTTTAATAAAAGTGTTTAACATTGCGCAGTGGAGAATGTTTGGTCCTTTGTTATACTTTGCGAAATTGAATTCACGACCCTTTTATTGTTATTTCCACAGTAGGAATATCGCCTGTATCGTGGAGGTGTTTGCTGCAAATCGCTGAACAAACACGATACTGAGCCGTCAAATCGTTCCGACTGTCTGATTCTGATAAGTATCATTATAAATAATAAATAACTAAACTACTATTAAACTATACTACTATTAAAAAAATATGTTTATGTATTTTATATACTACATTTATATGCACTGGTTACTCAATAGCTTTTTAATAAAACACTTTTTTATAGGATAGCACACAGTACACCTAATGGTAAGTGGTTGCTGTGGACCATAGATATCTACATCTATCCTCGATTACGAATCAAAATGCAGATGCGTTGTCATCCCTGAGAACTGAGATGGAATGCCTCTTTTTCAGTAAAAAGAATCTCTAGTGTTTGAATCATTTGTGAAAAAGCTTCAACCAGTAAAATTGTCAAAGAAAATATTCTGTGGCAGATGTTAAATGGCTTAGTCGGCTCAGTCCTAAGTCCTTAAAATAAAAAAAGGAATAGCGGGGAGTGAAGCAATTTAAAAGTCTTCGAACTTAGCAGTCGACATCGCTCCCGATCCCCCGACAATTCACGAAATGAATTGTCGGTTATCAAAACGGAAACGGAAATACATCTTCGGCCATTATTCATAGTCAGCACAAAGTATTTAAAGCGTGATGTCACACTTG
Source organism: Parnassius smintheus behrii (assembly GCA_036936625.1). Taxonomy (NCBI): domain Eukaryota; kingdom Metazoa; phylum Arthropoda; class Insecta; order Lepidoptera; family Papilionidae; genus Parnassius; species Parnassius smintheus. Next base: position 27,785,725 of record JAUPFT010000010.1, on the reverse strand, counting down.
TATATTTTTAGAAATATTTTTTAAGTTTCTCAATAAATCTATCAAAATTTATTTATTTTTCTTACTTTTATAGGTACTTATATTATAGACGAAACTTTTTAACACAAACACTTGTAGAGACGTAATCCGCTCACTCTTTGACATTTTTGACCTTCTTGACGTGGTATCGTGATTATATCTGGCCATGTCTTTCAAAGCAGCAGATTCTACTTTATCTTTTCCATTTATTATATTTTTGATATGCAAATTTTATATTTAAAAAATGTATTTTTCGTAGTTTTTAATGTTATTAGCTCTATTTTTTATAGGATATGCGTATCAAAAGAGCACACAGTCCACCTGATTGTAAGTGGTTGCTGTGGTCCACAGACAACTAAATCTATCCTCGATTACGAATAAAAATGCAGATGTGTTATGAGGACCAACGAGGAATGTCTCGTTTCCAATAAAAAGTGTCTCTAGTTCTCTACACTCATCATACGAAACACAGCAGCATAAAGCTTCAATTTTACGCTGGTACTTTGTGTAAGCGTGGTCCTTCCTCGGTCGAGCCGAACCATCCGTGCTACAACTGTACTACTAACATAACTGCAGTATGGTTTTACTCGTATCACGTAAAAATCAATAAATTTATATCAATAATTTTATAGTAAAAAATATGTAGATTAGTCTATAATACACCAACTTTTGTCTTGATGGGTTCCACACACTTGGCTATTTCTCTAGCCAAGCAACAGTGGGTGCAGTGCTGTGTTTTGGACTGAAGGTTATAGAGACAGTGCAATTACAAAACGTGAGGCATTTTATCTTAGTCCTCAGAGCTGACTACTTGTAAATACTGTAGTTTTCTGTTTACGGTCGGCTGAAGTAGCCACCTCCAAGTGAACTGTATGTTGTTTTCTTTATAGAATACGGGTGACACATAGTGACATACAGTCTACCTGATGGTAAGTGAATGCTGTAGCCCATAGACATCTACTTTTATCCTCGATTAAGAATCAAAACGCAGATGCGTTGTCACCCCTGAGCACTAAGATGGAATGCCTCGTGCCATGCTAGCTTTCAGTAATAAATTGGTCTCCGGATCTCTACACTCACCATACGAAACGCAGCAGTATTAAACTGCTAATATATGCTGGTATTCCGTGAGAGCGTAGTCCTTCCCCGGTCAAGCCAACCCATCCGTGCTACAACCATAATATAGCTTCAGCGTGAGTCTACGACCTACCACGTATTAAATGTAAATAGTAATGTAATAGTATAAATAGTAAAGCAATAGTTTGTCACTTCCGTTTTTTTAAATAAAAAAAGGAATTGATAGTAAGTAAAGTGTTTAAGAATATCATGCAAAGGGAAAAATTTTCTATACAAAACACAATAAATGTTTCTTCCCATGTTCGTTATAGACTTAGAAACCATTAAACCGGTTTTGACAATAAATCTTGTGTGTCATTTGGCATTGACATTTAGACCCGGTAGGTGGCACTGATGTCGGGATTCAGGAATCACCCGTGCGAAGCCGTGTTGGATCGCCAAGCTGTAATGCCCCATTTACATTCAGCCCTGTTGGGCAGGGAAGTGAGCAGGGCAGTGAGCAGGGCAGTATGTAAACGGGCTACTCGCGCTGACACTGCCGCTGCCGCTGCCACTGCCCGAAATGTCGGTTTTTCGTGCGGAAGTCAAAGGACGGGCAGCGCGAGCGGCAGTGAGTGTTCACATTCAGCTCCATCGCTCACTTCGCGACAAGCGCCTGGGTGAACGGACGTGCGTGCCGTCCTGTTATTAAATAAATACGATCTATCAAAATGCCTTTCGAGCGGATTAATGAAAATACAATAAAGTTTTTAGAACTGCTGGAATCAGAAAAAACTATATGGGATTTCAACGATAAAAACCACAATTCATCATCTTCTACGGATACGAATTTTCTTTTTGAGTTAACATAGTACCTATGTACATAATTAATTATAAATTCGTCAAATTTATTATATTAATATAAAATTTAGTTTAAGGAATTAATGAACATTGATTTCTAAAAACGATTAGTAACTCATATTGATTATTTATTAATTAAAATGTAAAATAAGTTAAAAGGTAATATTTGCATAATAGCCTGAGATTTTTAAATTATAATTTTATTGTAATTAAAATTACGAATTAGTTTATACTGTAGTGTAATTAATAAAATAATAATAGCTTAACTAATCTTATATAATATTTAATATTATTTATGTAACAATAATATAATAATTCAATTAATAATTTATGAACAATTTACTGTATAAAAATTCAAATAGAGTGGATCTGTATAAGTATTTAATTGTTCATAATATTTGAATTCAAAAATAATGTTTGTACCTAACTTTTAAGCAATGCAATAATTTTAAAACGTAACATTGGGTTTGTGTAATTAGCTGTATTTCATATCATTTTTGTATGCCAATTATGGCAAAACATGTCAGTTCCACGTCATTGCTCATCTTATGTACCATGTTTTTAAGCAAATAAATTTTCTATCTATCTATCTATCTTCTTTTGAACTTGATATCTTTTTAAATTATTAACATAATTTTGTATTGCAAGAAGACACAGCGCGGACGCTTTAATTATTTCGACGTCCGCCATAGTCGAAAGCCGAAAGCACAGAATACATTTACCCTGACGGGGCCGAAAGCGATGTGAGTGGTAGGGCAGAGTGTGAATACACACTTCCCGCGATCCTGCTACGGCAGTATTTAGCGAAGTATTGCCGGCAGCGCGAGGAGATATATATATATATATATATATATGTATACAATATGTAACGTAATTAACGCACTTTGAGAAAGTTGTTCAGAATCGTTTACTGAATCGATTCCTATCATTTTTAATATAGGTAATTTTTTATCCCAAAAATAATTAAAACTACGTAAATTACAGTCACACGTAAATCTGTGCAGTCAAAACTAACTGAAATGGACCGGAACTTAAGGCAATAAGACTTTTAAGAGTGCAGTTTTATTTGTATTATTACTAATTCTGTCATTCAATAAAAATAAAGAAAAATGAACTTTATTTCAAGCACATTAAAGTCTTTGCGTTCGTGGATTTGTACTGTGACCACAACATTCTTCCGGAATTAGTATAACTAATTTGATAAATAATCAGTGCATAAAAATGTTTAACTAAAAATTCAGTGTAAGTATTATGATTATAACATAATATACTAATTGGGGTGTCAGAGGGTGTGCGTTAATTACGTTACATATTATAATATATATATATATATATATATATATATATATATATATATATATATATATATATATATATACATACATACATATATAATTCAAAAGTCGACCAAATTAATAATAAAAGTAAACGTACTACTAACAACAACCCAAGATCGATCTCCGCCGGCATTGCCGAATTTGGTAATTGAAATTTTAAACGCTAATTCACCACATGCTCAGCGCTAAAGAAGAACATTTCAAAAAATCCTGCAGGTGGTTTAAGTTAGCATTATGTGAAGTGACAACTTGACGAGGAGGTCTACTATGTTTAGCAATGGACTTATAAAAGTCATATGAAAATAATCTTATAAAAATACAACTTGAATATCACGCTGCTAGTAATTCAACTCCTACGAACGTTTAAAACTGGCCGGCTATAATGCGGACAGAAAATAAAAGACAAGAGAAAAAAAAAGAGAGCTCTTAGGCTCCGATCTTCCTTCTGGGGAGCTTTGATTGCGCCCCCGACCAATCTTACCATAGCTTTGTAGCTGAATAAAAAGTCGCTTGGTAAAATGCCAGTGCGATGAAAAGAATATCCGTTTGCCGTAGTGAAATATTATGAGAGCTGTAAGGTTCGCATACGCCGCATTCCATTTTGAATTCCATATTAGACACGAGAAATTTTATATGAATAATCGTAGGTGATTTATATTTGCGTCAAGTCGAATTACCGTATGCAAATGAAAACGTTTAAATTAAATTAGTTAACTTTTATATACTAAGAATGGAAGGCAGTATTTGTATTTATTTTGTAATAGCAAGGCGCCGGCGACGGAGCGCGTCTGGTTGGCGGCCGCCTACCCGCGGCCCGCGACCCAATACGAGGGTCAAGGATCTGCGACCGACGACTCGTGTATACGCGTACAGCCTATTGTTAAAATCATCCTTAATAACTTACGTATGCCGATGTGACGTGTGATCACAGTGAGAGGAGTTACAACGCGAGTAACAACAGTCACGTCAATTTTCGCATTATTGATAATGAATTTGATCCACTTTTGCGATACATTTGATCTTGTAAAATGGGAGATAATTTTATTGTTGTTATGATGTTGTTACAGCCTATATATTCCACTGCTGGGCACAGGCTTCCTCTTATTTCTGAGGGGGTTTGGGAGCAATGAAGTGTCTTCGTAATATATATTTTTTATTGTTCAGACATGCAGATTTGCTCACGATGTTTTCCTTCAAAACCGAGCACGTAATTAATCAGCACTTAAAATTGCAATTAACAACTTTATTGATGCCGGTGGGGATCGAACCCGGGTTGCCCGTGTACTGTGAAGTTTACAGCGCGAGCTTAGCCCTTGAGCTATTACGGCTTTTATATTTTTTCTAAATTTAATTTAATCTAATCTAATTTTAATTTGCAATTACAATTTACAGTCGACCTGATGGTAAATGGTTTTACTGTCCTTGGATCCATCCTTCGACTTCATATAAAGAAGGCTACAGAAGTGTTGTCGCTTTCGAGAATTGAAATACCTCACAGCATGTAATTGTACTGGCTCTAAATAGGTTTAAGATCACACAGAAAGAACAGTTTGCCAAAGTTTGCAAAATTTGCCAAACGTAATGCCAAGCACAAAAGAAATCCTACGTAATATAAAAATCCATAAATAAATAAAAATCAATTGCCGCATTGAAAGTGGCTTCACTGATTTGACAGATTTTTTTTGTTGCGTTCGTAATTGTCACGATAAGGTTCGTATGAAAAAATTTTTGTAAATCTACTGAAAAAGTTGATACGTAATTTGGATAGTCTTTTTGTATGAAAATCGCAACAAAAATTTTTTTGTCGAGCAGTTTGACAGTTCTGCTGCCACATGTTTTATATCAACAACGTATTCCGCATGAATATTGAAAAATAATTGAATTGGAAGCGATAATAGTTCAGTGAGTTATCGGAATTGATCATATCTTTGGTGCATTCAAAATGGTAAAATTCATAAATATTTTTTGTTACAAATATACATTTGGTTTTAGTTCGTGGTCTATTCATTTTAATAAATTCATTATCGTACTGAAATGGTTTTATTTTAGGATAATTAATAAAACCAGGCGTTATTTTGCGGAAATCCATTATAATAAAGTTATTAATAGTTGCTTTGCAACCATCCGCGCAATAAAATAAAATGATGTGTCTTACCTAGTTTGAAGACCATCTCCCGCCCTCCCTCAATTGCGTGCACTAACCCCGTCACAACTAATCCCAGCACTACTCCAGGCAAGACACACCATCGACGATAATACGACACGTGTTTCGCCTCTACATGAGGCATCTTCAGGTGATGTAGACTCTACGCTAAACTTACTCACTACTCACTTAGTAAAGTTACTACTCACTATTATATATATTAAATTAATTTTGCATTAATTTAATCGAAAATAGTTTATATTGAAATAGCATACTCATAAAATTAAAGTTTTTGCTAATAACTCCTTTTAAATGTTCCGAAAACGTTGGCTGCATACTAAAAGTCGTAATAAATGATGCATTAAAATAATATTAATATGAAATATGTGTTAATTTGTGATTGTGGTGTGATGTGAAATTATGATTTTTAGGAATATGTCATAGATTATGATAATTTTCGTGTAGAAAATCTGCAGCTTTAATATGGCTGCAACACTAATAGGTCGGCATGATTGAAGAAGGGTTAGATCAAAATGCTCAAATTATTCCGTGGATCTCGCAAGAGGTGACGAAGGGAAATTAAATAGGAGAATAAAACATTTCGGTAGCGACGTAACGCAACTTTAATAGACTTGAATGTTATTAAAGTGTACATCCACGCCGTTGATGAAATTTTGATCTTCATGTTGTATTATAATTGGAAAAAATAACCGTCATGGGACATCTCATGGTTTTAAAGAAACATTTAAAAGACATTTACGAACATAAAACTGTCCTCTTATAACTAAACCAAGATATATGGAGTTTTTTCATGAAAATATAATAATAGAAATATTTATATATTCTATTATTATAATATATTTTAATTTGGTAATAAAAGTATATTATAATAATAGAATTTTAATTCCCACAGTATGATAAATTAACATTATAATGTTATGATTGCTTTAATTAACCATTTTTTTATTTACATTTCTAATGTTTAAAAGTCTATTGTATAAAATTAGGACGAGTATGATTAGCGTTCACGGGTTCATTTTGGCGAAAGCCTCTTTTATTTCTTTTTATATTTGTTTCTCATGAGCGATATTTATCCAGTTTTTAATAGGTCCCATCCACAGAGGTCGTGATGAATGGAGATTTTAACGCCCACCACGCTGAATGGCTTGGTTCCGTTTATAACTTTGCTTTGGCGTAAGTTCTGACACTACTACTACCTTCTAGCTAGTAACTAGTTACCTCACCTACGCGTTTCCTAGATAAGGAAGATCATGTACCTTCCCTGTTGGACCTTCAGCTGATTTCGCATCTGAACGGATATCAGGTCTCATTCGATTGACTTCGACTTCTGTTGGCTCCTCGGACTATAGTCTAATCCGGAGTACAGTGCCACTCACGCTCACGCTCACGCGTTGTTGCTGATTCTGTCACCGATGTGGTGTTACAGGGAATGGAACTGTTTATACCATCATCTGTGGTACCTATCGGAGACAGAACCCAGCCATGGTTTAGTCGCTCTTGCAAAATTGTATCACGCCATTAGCAGGAGTGCTACCGAGCTTGGACTGATGCATCGACGTCTGGGGATGCAAATACCAGCGCTCTTAAAAAGAAGTATGATTCCGCCTCCTTCAAAAGTATCATTTCCAAGCCAAAGTGAGAGCACATAGGCTGAAGTGGTGAGAAACTAGTTCGACCTCATTCGGGAATATGTGCATTCTGGTCACTCAGCAAGGCTGTCCAAGGGAAATTCTGTCAACCATCTCTCCCATCTCTTGATGACGGGGGGAACACACCACCGATCATCCCGTGGTGTGAGTGCTCCATGCAGCATGTGCTGTTTACCCAGCGCTCAGTGCGCACAGCACTCCTCTCTCTGGACGTCAATACTGTCGTCCTATGCTTCTTCTTCTCATAGGACCATTTTGTCGTTTGTAAGGTCCATCTTTTTTCCTGGTGTCTAGATATAAGTCCTGCCCATTTACATTTTAGCTTGAGAGAGGGAAAGCTTGTTCAAGTGCATCCGTAAGTTTTGTTTAACTTCGTATGTCATTGTTTCTTGTTTTAAGTATTCTTCTTAGCTTTATGAGGCTTCTTTTCATTCCACAGAATTTCGTTTTTTTATTTTATTAAAAAATACCCACGTTCGGCTTGCATACGCCAAGCAGGATAGGATACAAGAATCCATTACAATCTTCTTTAATTCCAGAATATAATTTCTGACCTAAACTTCCTTTTGTGCTCAGTACTTTTTCATGTTGTAACCATCGGTCAATAAGTCCCGTGCCTAAGTGAGAAAAGTATAATTTTTATTCATAATTTAATTTTATTCATCAATATAGTCTCCTTCACTCAGTCCAGCGCCGGTCTAACATTTCTATGCCGTTTTTATAACACGATTTGTAAAACCCTTCAAAATACGCTTCGGTTTCGGCGATCACTTTTTCATTTGAAGCAAATTTCTTTCTGGATAGACTGTTTTAGGTTAGCGAACAAATAACAGTCGCTGGGGGGTAAATCTAGCCAATACAGTGGGTGAGCAAGCAACTCAAACTTTAGCTCATAAATGTTCCCCATGGTGACAACTGACGCCTAAATAAATCTAAACAGCGCTCTGAGGTTTTCACCATGTTGATGCTTTTGGTCAACGGTGAGCAAACGCGGTAACCACTTGGAACAAAGTTTTCTCATAAACAAATGTTCATGCAAAGTGGTGAATGCACTTATATCTTTAGGTCGCCGACTATTTCTCGCAATTTTATTTTACGGTCTTCCAAAACTTTTTTGTGAGCTTCTGTTGATGTTTTCCGAAATAACAGCCACATTTGGGCGTCCAGAGCGTTCAGCATCATTTGTGTCTTTTCGTCCGCACTTAAATTCAGCAAACCAACGTTTAACTGTTGCTTTTGATGGAACAGAGTCACCGTAACACTGGTCAGGGCAACTTTTTGCTTCGACAGTATTTTTCTTCATTAAAAAACGATGTTTAATCAGCACTCAAACTTTTTTCGTCTATTGTTTCAAAAATATTCAAAGTGGCGCCTAAAAATCACCGTAACTTTTAAACAAATATTTTAGAGATTATGAAAATTTTGCAATGATTATATAGAAGTCTGTTCTTCTTATAAATAAAAATATTTTTTCCTAACAGCGCCATCTATAATACATCAGGATCGGGACTTATTGACCGACGTAATATTTATTCTTCTATTGATTTAGCTTTCTTAAATGAATGTGGGTAACATTCATTTAAATATACTATGCTTTCCTTCTATTTTAATTGATATATGGACATCGTTATTTGTTATGTTATTTTTGAAAATATCTTTCAGAACTGCTATGAATAGGTTTGGAGATAGCGAAACGCATTATCTTACGCCTATTCCAGCTTTTGCTGTCATGAAGTAGAGATTTACCTCTGCGTTTCGCTTGGTGAGTGCAAGTGGCCAGAGGCCCAATTGCCCCCCGCCCACCCCTTAACATGGTAGCGGAATTAAGTGAAGAACTACCCCAGGAGGGTACCAGCACCCCTGGTGACGGAGAATCCCTCGCTGAGCTTCCACGACCAAGTTATCCTATTCTTCCTGAGCGTGGGTGCTCAGGTTGGATTCTGGGGGAGAGGGCGCAATGCTGCTCGCGACAAAAACTGCTCAAAGCATGCGGAGCAACAACACCAAGGCGACCACCTACCACGTGATTCTTGGTGATTTTAACGCCCATCACGACGAATGGCTCGTATTTAATCTTTAATTATTGAAGGCAATTGTGGAAGCGTATCCATCACAAAGCACTTCAGAGATAGCTGCAGGCTTCGGGGTAAGTGATAAAACTGTATTAATCAACTTAAAGCAAATCGGTAAAGTAAAAAAACTTTAACGATCGGTACCTGATGCATTGAGTGGATCGAACTTGCGACTGCTGTGTTACTTTGCTCAACCGACACAAAAATGAAGGGATTTTAAATCGAATCTTTACTTGTGATGAAAAGTGGATACTGTACGATAATCAGAAGCGCTCGTTGCAATCGCTGAACCCTGGAGACCCAGCCAAATCCTGCCCTAAACGAAAATTGACACAGAAAAAGTTACTGGTGAGTGTTTAGTTGACTAGCGCCGGTGTCATTCACTACAGCTTTCTAAAATCTGGCCAAACGATTACGGCAGATATCTATTGTCAGCAACTGAAAACCATGAAGGAAGAACTAGCTGCTAAAGAACGAAGATTGGTCAATCACTCTAGGCCACTGCTGCTTCACGACAACGCAAGACCACACACTGCACAACAAACAACCACTAAGTTAGATGAGCTACAATTGGAATGTCTGCGACATCCTCCGTACTCCCGGGACCTTAATCCAACAGATTACCATTTTTACCGGAATTTGGACAACTTCTTACAAGGAAAAAATACAACTCCTTTTTTTAGTAAAGGGATCTTACAAAAAAAATTATATGTAAGGACCTACTATTATAATAATATATCGTTGAAAAACTCATCTATTGTTTAATAACATTTTTCAAGAAGAAGTTTTTACAGTGCTATTTAAAGTTTTGAGAGTGGCATTATTTGAATGTTTATCGACTTGTTGTTACATTTTGATGATGGATTAACCATTATTAAATGTAACATGAAAGATATTTCGGTTAATGGAGCCTAATATGCCAAAGATATAAAAATAGCACCTATATAAGAAAATCCTCGTCTATACTCTTATCCTTCCATTAATACAATAGTATAAATATAATATGGCGGGTATATTATTTTCATATTTTTTTAACATTGATTTCGATAATAAAACGCAGTGAATAACTTGTAGCGTTATGATTTCTTAAATTTACGCGAACACTACACATTGAATAAAACTATTATTTACGGATTTTATCGCGTTTAATTACTTTAATTTCCCCACCCACCATTACATTAGATTTGATAAACCACAAATTCTCGCAAAAGAACACCGATTCCTACCAAGGATGATACGCGAGGCTATTGAAATTAAAAAACATCCAAATTTCAATAGAGAAGATGGTTGGTGCTACCATCTGCTTGGGATCCTATAATTAACAAAATTAAACCCAAACCCAAGCATACCACTGCAAGACTTCATGATACTATAAGCTCGTTTTGCGTAAATCGGACCAAAAATTAATATAAAAAAATTGAAGGTAGCCGGACTAACTATGACATTGGGACGTCAAACATCTCAGTCCCCCCCGTGACCATGGGTGCTGTAAAGCACCCGAAACGTCGGGATAATAATAAAAATAAATTAAAGTAATTAAAAGCGATAAAATCCGTAAATAATAGTTTTATTCAACTTGTAGCGTTTCTTTAAATGATATCCTAGATCTAGAACCATGTAGTGGCGGATTATAAGAATATCCACTAGCAAATATTGTCTTCTCGTATCTCTCGGACGTCGTAAGAAGGGACAGAGGAAAACCAATAGGAGATTGGGCAGCAGCATCTTCCAAATAATATAAATAAAAATAAAAAACTATGATTGCCTACCCTCTTGCCACGCGTGGCAACTATGTTTAATAGATTTTTAAAGAATTTCTTTAGATTATTTTCCATAGTATTTTATAATTATATTTCCTCACATCATTTTCCAAAATACCTCAAAATAGTTGAGGAACTTTTTGAATTTTATTGAAACAATTTTTTTCAAAGTATTTATGTGCCTTTTTTCTTCTTACTGGCTAGTAAATGTTATTCTTAGATAATTATTGAACAATTTTAAATCTGAGAAAAATTAACGAATCTTTGAAGTTCTTATTCTTTGACGTAGCTACTTTGCAGTGCGTCGCTGAAGGGCGAGATTAAATTACGATTTATTCTACGTGGTGACACAGAGAGTGGGGCTGCGGGAGAACGAAGCATCCATTTATCGCTTAAATCGAGACCGCTGATGGATTTCTACAGATATCACTGAGACTGAGGTACTTACGACTATTTAATTTGGGTTTGCCGAGTTTTTGCGAGCTTTTCTTTCCTCTTTTGATCTGTTCCCGAGTTAGCGATGGGGTAAATATCTTAGTCGTATTTGATGAAGCAACGTTCATGTTTTCATATTTGGTGAGAGAATATAAATATTTGAAGCTATAAACCGTTACAAGTCAAGACACAGTTTATAAAAGTTATTTTGTTGGAAAATATTTATACAATGATCATTACATAACAAGTACCATACCAAGACACGTGTATCGAATAATTAATTATTAAGGGGGCATTCAATAACTACGCGAGTTCAAAGGGGGAGGGGCGTCCAGCAAAATCTCACCAAATCTCCTTTAAATAGGGCGGTTTCGTTTGAAATAACACGTCAACTTTTCAATCAAAAATATACCAAAGGATAGATAGTAAAACAAACTTTTCCTCTTATTCAATCAGTATTATTACTTAGGTAATTAAGGGTGTGTACCACAGTATACATGAACATACGAGTACCTACATGAAATTTTCTTTCAAAATTTTAATGTTTATATTTTAACTATCGGGTAAAAGTCCTCATGTAAGTTTGAAGGGGAGGTTCTAATACATCTCACGAAATCTTACCAGGAGATCCGGTCCAAATTAAAAGAAAACACCTCACGTAATTAATGGACGCCTACTCACGTCAGATACTGATGATTGTTATACGTATTTTATTTATTTAGAAGTATTCATATTTTATTATATCAGACTTCAACTCCGTCCTCCACGGTAGCACTACTCTAGAGGCGTGGAGCAGAAATGTGTTGGTCTTGTTTTCAAGAAAAGGGACAACGCTTTATTGAATTTAGGCTTTCCCTTTTGTGACTGTGGCTAAGTGCGATTTTCGAGAGATATTAAGATTCGTATCGTACTCAGATTGAACAACTTTCAGCATCTCGAACATGCCGGTTTCCGGAAAGTCTTTTGTACCATAGACCACATACATTTCTTTCCACAAATTGTAATAGAAGATCGAAGAGTACAACCTACCACCTCTTATATACTTGGGTACATAAGAGGACTACAGACCTTTCAGCGGCACCAAATTGACTGTTGGTATATCAAAGTGCTGAAGTGTTTATACAGCAGGCACACGATAGCTATTTGTGTACAGGACCAGAAAATAAAACCTACGCGCAGCAAAAAGATGTAAAATAGGGTAAAGTTCTATTTCCCAAAACCCTTTAATAAAGCTACAAGACCGGAAAGGATACGATTGCAAGCTTATTAATGCTGGTGTTCCACAGGGCTGCGTGCTATCGCCAACGCTGTTTCTTCATTGCTATGCAGATGACAGCACTGGTGATGCTCTTTACACCGGTTGAGCCAATATTTCTCGGGAAAACGTTTCCGAGTGCCGGAATAAACTTGTGTCTGAAGTCGAGTCTTTGCTGAACAGAGTCTCGGATTGGGGGCGACTAAATCTAGTCCAGTTTAAACCCCAGAAGACAAAAGTTTGCGCGTTAACCGCTAAAAAGAACCCCTTTGTCGTATCCCCTCAGTTTCAAGGCACTCCTCTTGTTGCCTCAGCCAGTATCGGAATCCTCGGCGTCGACATATCGAGTGACGTGCAGTTTCGTGATCACTTGGAAGGTAAGGCCAAATTGGCCTCTAAAAAGCTTGGCGTGCTCAGCAGAGCGGGACAGTATTTCATGCCGGCACACCGCCTGCAACTTTACAAGGCGCAGGTTCGGCCGCACATGGAATACTGTTCCCATCTCTGGGCTGGGGCTCCCCAGTACGAGCTCCTTCCACTTGACCGCATCCAGCGCAGAGCGGCTCGAATCATCGACGACCGAGTGCTTTCCGATCGGCTCGATTCACTGGCATTGCGAAGAGATGTTGCATCTCTTTGCATTTTCTTTCGCATATACCATGGAGAGTGCTCTGAGGAATTGTTCGGATTAATCCCAGTCGCCAAATTTCGTGAACGCACTACGCGGCAAACGTCCCGATACCATCCACACCATCTCGATGCTTGGCGGTCCACCACTGTACGTTTCAAAAGGAGTTTTCTTCCGCGTACAACCTCTCTGTGGAATAGTTTACCACCAGCGATTTTTCCGGACCGATACGACCTGGTGACCTTCAAGAAAAGAGCTTACTCCTTTCTAAAGGGCCGGCAACGCACCTGCAATTCCCCTGGTGTTGCGGTTGATCATGGTCGGCGGTAATCACTTAACATCAGGTGAGCCGCATGTTTGTTCCCTCTTCTATAAAAAAAAAATAAATAAAAATACGGAGACAACACCAACATCAATGTAGTAATTACGGCACAATCACTGAATAGTTTCACTGGATAAAATAAAAAATTTAAAGATGTATACCATGTTCGTTGTTGGGAGCACCACGCCCAAATTTGTTGACGAGTATGTTTACCTAGGACTATAGCGTATATAGTGTAATCTGAGTCTGTGAGTCCACGTTTGGCCGATAGCTCTAACGCTCGCCGCCTAGCCTAGCGTTCCGCAGATTACGAGTCTCGTCACGTATACATAAAAACTTGAAAACAAGATTGTTACAACTAGTGCGTGTTTCCAGTGATGGCATATGGAACTGATATGTGATCCTGTACTTCTGGCCGTATAGAGAAGCTCGAGGTCTTTTAGAGAGAGTAAAGTTGGATAGAGAAGGAGTGACAACGTGGTAATAGATCCACTAAGTAGATGGATGCAGGTGGCTCATGACCGAGCTTTGTGGTATTCCTTGGGCTTTCCCAAGGAATACCTTATGTTCAGCAGTGGATATTTTTCTTGACTGTAATGACCACGATTTTTGTTGTTGGCTGTAATGACAGATTTTGATAATCTATATTCTATTCATTTAATTTCGATTTGAATAAAACAGCGTATGTACATCTGCATTGAAAAATACCTCACTTTACAAAACGTAAAGAACGAAAACGACTTGTACGTGTATTGGTTATAGACATTTACGTACACCTAAAATAAAAAGAAAATAAATGTAGTCAGTGGTGAACAAAACACGTTATGCCCTTTTTTGTATTAGTTTGTTTTCCTCATGTCGGTCGTAAGTAATTCTCTCCTCCCCGAATAAAAGTTACAGCAAGGAGATATTCTTCGCTTTTACACGATCTTGTAGTTTCTCCTTTATTTTTTAGGAACGTATAATTCTTACTTCAGAGAATAGAAAACCCGCTTTCTGTTCCCGTCCCTTTTATTGAATTCCATACTTGTTCGTTGAGGGAAGTTTGTAATACCTACACTAACTAAATTCCTTTCATTCTTCGTTACAATCTTAAGCTTTATCGAAGCGTTAGTATATGGTTGAAGTTTACTGTAGAATAGGTATGGGTAACTAGTTTAGCTGTAATTAATATTATAATTTAAATAAGTTTTTTTTTGAATTCAAACTTTGGATGCGTTTATTAGACAAGAAACTTTTGATATAATATACAGCCTTTCATATAATATTTCATATATGTACAGTCGTAAATTTATGTATTGTCCTATAAACAGAAACACTGACAGGTCTCCATCGAAGACCATAAAAAACGTGGTGTTAACGCTGTCAAAGCCAGTTTTCGACGAGGGGAAATACTATCGCTTGAAATAAAGGTTCCTGGCTGATACCTGTTTTAAAAACCTTTCAACGGAGCCTAATCAGACTGATTTGACATCTATGTCTTAGCCCTCCAAATACCTTCTATACGCCGACGATCAAGTTATGGTTGTGCAGTGGGCAGACGAATTGACAATGTCAGCTACTTTAAGGAACATATTAAAATAAAGGAGAATGAAAGTAAACGCAAATTAGAAAAGTTTTTTTAATAGAAGTAAAATAGATACTTACTACATACATAGATATAGATACACTATAGATTAATATAAAAAAAAATATATAATAGAAAATAGATAAATAAAAATAGAAACGGAATTGTTTGAGCAAGTGGATGAATTTGTGTATTTAGGATGTGAGTTTATAGGAATGGTAAACATGAGAAGGGTAACAAAAAGTCAAAGCTGGACACAGAAATCAGAATATGTCAAAAAGGCACGTATAGCAGTACACAATGCTGATTTAAGCCCTGACTTAACGTATGGTATTGAAAGTTGTATTTGACAAAAGAAACATGGGAGTAAATCGTTCCAAGTGTATGTTATTATGACCAGGAATAGGAAAGGAATGATTCAGTAGTTCGGATATGTAGAAAGAATGAATAAGAAGAGGGTGACAAAAGAGCAGATCAAATTTATGCTGTAAAAGTGAGTGGCAGAGACGGCATGGCGTACCCTAGACGCAAGTTTATAGCCCGAATGGGCGAAATAAATTCATTTAAGATGGGCCCAAATTAAGTGTGCCGTTAACCGATTTGAGCTTGTATGCGTCGATATATGGACGTGAAAGAAGCCAGTAGCATGTAAGAATCGTGCCAAATGTAAGTCCGCAGTGTCTGTTACTTAATATTAATAATACTTCTGGATGACGGACGAGAGAGTTATGTAAGTACGTAAATTGTTTGCTGAATTTTAATGAACTTACAATTAACAAATGTAAAGTTTTTAACTGTATTCAGTTAACTGATAAGGCCAGATCAGACCAATGATTAATACGTTTAGAAAATTTAAGCGTGAATGCAGCAAGCATAACCAATTTTAAGTCGTTCTAGATTCTAAATGACCATGCAAAATAAAAAATTGTTAGAAAAACCTAAAGATGATATTCAAAGACCTATTTGTTAAGGGGCAGGCCATTTAAGATTTTAAATTTGAATCGGCTATAAAAAAACTAATGAATATTTTATCAAAGTTACGAGTTTATTAGAAAATTTGAACCTTTCCATTTAGAACATATAATACATGGGTTGTTTTATCCAACAACGATCCAGTTTCACCATGTCTGGTAAAAATAACGTTAATATATAAAGAAGTTATTTCATATAAGAAGATAATAAAGTTAATATAAAAACGTTAATTTTCTTAAACCAACTACACATAACATCATTGGTACGTATATATATATATATATATATATATATATATATATATATATATATATATATATATATATGTATATTAATAAGTATATACTGACTTATTAATATATACATATTGTGTATATTAATAAGTCAGTATATACTTATTAATATGTGGTCCTTCACTGCTGGCCGTATAAGGACGCTCAGCGAGCTATGGAGAGGGCTATGCTCGGAGTTTCTCTGCGTGATAAACTCAGAAATGAGCATATCCGCAGTAGAATCAGTGGCCGACATAGCCCAACGGATTAGTAAGCTGAAGTTGCACTGGGCCTGTGGAGAGGGCTATGCTCGGAGTTTCTCTGCGTGATAGACTCAGAAATGAGGATATCCGCAGTAAAACCAGAGTGACCGACATAGCCCAACGGATTAGTAAGCTGAAGTTGCACTGGGCCGGCCATATAGCTCGAAGAACCGATAACCGATGTGGAAGAAAGGTTCTCGAGTGGCAGCCTCGTACCAGTAGGCGTAGCGTAGGGCGACCCCCCACTAGATGGAGTGACGACCTGGTAAGGTATGCAGGAAGTCGATGGATGCAGGTGGCTCAGGACCGTGCTTTGTGGTATTACTTGGGGGAGGCCTACGTTCAGCAGTGGACTTGTGATGGGCTGTAATGATGATGATATACTTATCTTATCTATGTACTGGTGTACCATTCTATATTATGCATCTTTATTTCTATTTTGTAGTTTATAATAAAAATAATGTTATTATTGTCGCCAAACCACATATATGTTTTTATTGTTTTCTTGCAATCTTGACCATCTAAAGGTTGTCTGGAAGAGATCGCTCTTAGCGATAAGACCGCGCATTGTACCACATTTCTTTTTCTCCTTTTTTTTGTGACTATTTTTGGCGTGCTATAAAGTGTTATCATTCTATCTAGCATGTGGTAATAGGGGTTCCGAACATACCAAAGGCACCAGGCCTTTGGTATGTTCGGAAACCCTATTAAAGGCGCCAAGTCTTCATCTATTTTAAGATGTTTAGAATATACATGTGTGTGTGTGTGTGTAAAAATCATGTGAGTTGACACTGATTCAATATTGATATCTTACCTCAACGCAAAATTACACAGTATTTCTAAATTAAGGTATAACGAGTCGCGTTTTTAGCTTGCGGGATGGCTGCAATTGTAAAGTATAACCACAAGTCGGTGGTTAGACCAACAGTTTGCTCTAAGCATTACTTTGTTGACGCGGAACGTAGCGTAGCTGTCTTATATCCGACTCCAATACAATGTTTTATTGCTATCTCTTCTGAAACTAATTGTCCGTTTGCGATGAAGCTTAGCGTAGATAGTTTACGTAGAGAGAACAGTGCATAGATTAATTATTTACAAGAGACTCGCCCGGCTTCGCCTGGAAAGGACCTATATGTAGCGTTATTTAGATTAAAGAAACCATTTATTTAATCAGCTTTCGATTTCTAGAAAAATCTCTGATAAAATAAGGCCCCAATAACTCCTAGAATTGCTTCTTATCTGTCAGTAAAGTTTCATTACAGTCTGTTCAGTCATTCCGAAGATAGGCACAGATACACCTGTATTTGTAACAAGTATTTTTATATCTAATATATAATAAAAATTGAGCCGTGGTAGCTCAGATGGTTAGCGCTCGCTGTTAATTTCACAGCATACGAGCAAACCGGGTTCGATCCCCGCCGGCACCAATGAAATTGTTAATTGCAATTTTAAGTGCTGATTTACCACGTGCTCGGCGATGAAGGAAAACATCGTGGGGAAACCTGCATGTCTGAGAAATAAGAAAAAAATATATATTTCGAAGGCATGTGAAGTTCGCCAACACGTATTGGCGCAGCGCGGCGGACACTTCCTTGTCCTAAAACCCTTTCAGAAATGAGGGGAGGCCTGTGCCCAGCAGTGGGACGTATATAGGCTGAAACTTTACTTTTTTTATATAATAAAAATTAGTGTTCGTATTTTATGTGCTGCCGCAACGTTCATCAGATTGCGGTAGAACTTTGTCAACATACAGCTTGCACTTGTGCGAGGGTTATAGGCATAGTACAATTAACTTACAGTAGGTGGTGTACATATCGTACCGACAAATGTATTTGATAGTTATGTCATTCAACTTTAATGAGTGTATCATCATTCCTAATAAAAAAATATAACTCTTCCAAATTTAAAACGATATTTCCCCAAGTATTTTTTCAGCGGCAGCAATGCTTCGGGTCCCACTTAATAAATAATTTTAGCTTTCTGCACTCCTCCATATGAACTTTAACTATGCCAAATGTCACACCGTGCGCGCAATATGTTTAAAAAGGGGTTCATACAAAGTTTTCCTTTACGTATTTTCATTACTGTATAAATGTACATAAAATATGTTTTTTAAGTACAATTAGATACAATAATAATATTCATAAATAAATTTTAGGTTATACTGTATACCATTGTTAACCAGCCGCGCTCGGGGTTGATCATCAACATTTTTATGTACGGGAGCATTTCATTAGAAGTTGAAACGTTTTACAATTTTGTATTTTAATTATTGTTTTAATTATTAATTTTTAATCGTATATTTAATATTTTGTTTTGTGATATGCCTCTTGAGATTTTCGTATACATACGAGTTTGTATGTATATGTATACCTAAATAAGCACACAAGAGTTACCTAATTTAGATGACATAACACTTGAATGTTGAAGACTTGTGTATCCAACCACTGGTAGGATATATGACATGCCAATATTTTAAATTTGAATACATATATTTAGTGTCACGTCTATTTATGTTTTTCCTCTCTGTTCTTATTATACATTATTTTTATCTCATGAGGAGTGTTTTTTTATAGAAGAGGGGGCAAACGAGCATGTCGCTCACCTGATGTTAAGTACCGCCGCCCATGATCAACCGCAACACCAGGGGAATTGCAGGTGCGTTGCCGGCCCTTTAGAAAGACGTTAGTTATTAGACGTGTTTATAGTAAAAATATTTTAAAACTTAATTTAATATTATACAATAAATAATTTCGCACCACTTCTGCCTCCAACACGGACATATGTGTCTAGTTATTTAAACGTGCGACAAATTACAATAAATATTGACTCCCTATAAACATTAAATAATATAAGTCGAGTCTCAAAGAATGATTAAACATATATATAACATATATACAAAAAAATTAAACATATCAAAACAATTTAGTATGTATTACCGAGAGGGTGATTATGACACGGAAGCCCACCTCGCGGTTTCAATGCATGTTGAAAGACTTCACATGACCCCAAAATGTTTTTTTTATCTCCAAACATCATATAGATTCCCTTAAGATTTTTTTATTTACCGTCTAAATATGGGAAAACAGCACTCGCGATTGCAATTTACGAGTTCAGTAGGTGAAAAATGCCGTGTAGTGGCGGTTAAGAATATCCACTACCCCATATCTTCCCGTGGGTGTCGTAAGAGGCGACAGAGGGAGACAGGCAGGAGATGGGCAGCAGCATCTTCCTGATGACAACTGTGACGTAATAAAAAACTGCGGTTGCCAACCCGCTCGCCAAGCGTGGCAACTACGGCAAATACCCCCCAATGAACAAATACACAAAAAGACGGCCCCCAGTCCCCGGCGGCCCCGCTATTCCTGGCTACGGTGGCGACCATGGTAACGGCGGGGCAGGGGGTGCTAAGAATCTCCGGTGGAGGTTCGGTTGCCACCTACGACGACTCGACCTGGCAACATATAACGCACGCACCCTGAGGACTGACGAGAAGATACTGGAGCTGGAAGAAGAGGTAGACAAGTTGCGCTGGCATATTATTGGATTATCCGAGGTCCGAAGAGAGGGGGAGGACACGGCAATCCTCGAGTCCGGCAACTTGTTCTATCACCGGGAGGGCGACCATCTGTCCCAAGGAGGTGTCGGATTTATCGTCCACAAGTCTCTCGTCAACAACGTTGTAAAGATTGGGAGTGTGTCGACGAGGGTCGCGTACCTGATACTCAGAATCACCAAACGGTATTCGCTGAAGGTCATTCAGGTTTACGCACCAACCTCGGCACACCCCGATGAGGAGGTGGAGGAAATGTATGAGGATATTTCCAGAGCCATACATTCCTCCAAAACTCACTACACGGTGTTGATGGGAGACTTCAACGCAAAACTAGGCACAAGAGAAAGCGGTGAGCTGAAGGTAGGGAAATTTGGAGTAGGGCAACGGAACCGAAGGGGCCAGCAGCTGGCCGACTTTATGGAGAAAGAGGGACTCTTTATGATGAACTCTTTCTTCCAGAAGCGGCCCCACAGGAAGTGGACCTGGTCGAGCCCCGACGGTTCGACAAAAAATGAGATTGACTTCATTATGACGACCAGACGCCAACTGTTCAGTGATGTCTCAGTGATCGCAAGGGTGAAAACTGGCAGCGATCACCGAATGGTTAGAGGCACACTGAACCTAAACGTTAAGTTGGAGAGGTCTCGTCTAATGAAGTCAACGCTCCGTCCCCCTCGTGCTCTAATCCAGAATCCCGAAACCTTTCAGCTCGAGTTACGTAACCGCTTCCAGTGCCTAGAAGATTGCAATGCAGTGGACGATATGAACGACAAGCTCGTGGAAACTGTCCATGCGGTCGGAGCTAAGTTCTGCAAGACCCGCCGCAGAAGAACACAAAAACTCTCCGATCACACTCTTAATCTCATGGCTGTTAGACGGGAGATGAGGCTGCAATCGTCAACAGATTTGACAGCATACAGGCAACTGAACAGACAGATCTCCAAATGCATGCGGCGAGACTTACGCAACTTTAATACTTCTCGTATTAAAGAAGCGATCGAGCGGAACCAGGGCTCCAAAGTCTTTGCCAGAGATCTGTCTGCCAGAAAGAGCCAACTGTCAAAGCTGAAGACTGAGTGTGGCAACATCGTTTCCGGGACACCTGAGATTTTGAGTGAGATTGAGAGGTTCTATGGGCAGCTGTACACATCATCGTTGGAGCCACACGCAAGTGTGAGTAACGATCCAAGAGCAAGTCTTATCCGACACTATTCCGATGATATCCCGGACGTCAGTCTAAGCGAGATTAGAATGGCTCTCCAGCACCTTAAAAACGGCAGGGCCCCAGGCGAGGATGGAATTACAGCGGAGCTTCTGAAAGCGGGTGGAACACCGGTACTTGTAGTCCTTCAGAAGCTCTTCAATTCCGTCCTCCATGGTGGCACTACTCCAGAGGCGTGGAGCAGAAGTGCGGTGGTCTTGTTCTTTAAGAAAGGCGACAACGCTCTCTTAAAGAACTACAGACCGATTTCCCTTCTGAGCCGCGTCTACGTGCTGTTTTCGAGAGTCATTACGAATCGTCTCGCACGCAGACTTGACGACTTCCAGCCTCCCGAACAAGCCGGTTTCCGAAAAGGCTTCAGTACCATAGACCACATACATACCCTGCGGCAGATTGTACAGAAGACTGAAGAGTACAATCTGCCACTTTGCCTGGCGTATGTGGACTATGAGAAAGCCTTTGATTCCGTCGAAATTTGGGCGGTGCTACAGTCCCTTCAGCGGTGCCAAGTTGACTGTCGGTATATCGAAGTGCTGAAGTGTTTGTACAGTAGGGCTACGATGGCTATCCGAGTACAGAACCAGAGCTCGAAACCTATCCAACTGCAGAGAGGTGTAAGACAGGGTGACGTTATATCCCCGAAACTCTTCACCGCTGCATTGGAAGACGTTTTCAAGCTACTGGACTGGAAAGGATACGGTATTGACATCAATGGCGAGTACATCACTCACCTTCGATT
This sequence comes from Parnassius smintheus behrii, assembly GCA_036936625.1. Classification (NCBI taxonomy): domain Eukaryota; kingdom Metazoa; phylum Arthropoda; class Insecta; order Lepidoptera; family Papilionidae; genus Parnassius; species Parnassius smintheus. Next base: position 27,763,577 of record JAUPFT010000010.1, on the reverse strand, counting down.
TGCCGACGATATAGTCCTTATGGCAGAATCGCTGGAGGACTTAAGCACTATGCTCAATGACCTCAATAGTGCCTCCCAACGGATAGGTCTTAAGATGAACATGGACAAAACAAAGATCATGTTCAATGTCCATGTCACACCTATGCCGGTAGTTGTTGGGAGCACTATGCTCGAAGTTGTTGACGAGTACGTTTACCTGGGACAAATAGTCCGACTAGGTAAGTCCAACTTCGACCGAGAGGTCAATCGACGGATTCAACTCGGCTGGGCAGCGTTCGGGAAATTACGACATATCTTTTCGTCAGGTATACCTCAATCTCTAAAAACTAGATTGTACAACCAGTGCGTGTTGCCAGTGATGACTTATGGATCTGAGACGTGGTCCTTCACTGCTGGCCGTATGAGGACGCTTAAGGTCGCTCAGCGAGCTATGGAGAGGGCTATGCTCGGAGTTTCTCTGCGTGATAGACTCAGAAATGAGGATATCCGCAGTAAAACCAGAGTGACCGACATAGCCCAACGGATTAGTAAGCTGAAGTGGCAATGGGCCGGCCATATAGCTCGAAGAACCGATAACCGATGGGGAAGAAAGGTTCTCGAGTGGCAGCCTCGTACCGGTAGGCGTAGTGTAGGGCGACCCCCCACTAGATGGAGTGACGACCTGGTAAGACATGCAGGAAGTCGATGGATGCAGGTGGCTCAGGACCGTGCTTTGTGGCATTACTTGGGGGAGGCCTATGTTCAGCAGTGGACTTGTGAAAGGCTGTAATGATGATGATGAATGATGAGGTGAAAAATGGTTTTCACCGTGTTTTCTAGATGTAATAGTATTATTATATTCATTGTCCTGCACCAAATTTGCCTGAGTAGTATCTATTAATAATCTAATTTGGGGTTATTTATATTTAAGATATTCAAAGACCATTTATCAATTTTTTTTATTAATATTTAGTTATTCCTGAAAATCTCAAAGTTTTTAGTTTAACTATAGCCTAGATCATTCGTCGCATGGCTTTCCATCAGTTCGTGAAGTTTATTTGAAGTTTATTATTATTTTTTAAACCATTTATGTCTTAATGACATGCATATAACCCCCGGGGTTCAAAAGAAGACAGTTATTTCAAATTTTAATATTACATTCAAATTTCAAACACATTTTACTACTATTACTATTGCTACTTGTAAGTATTTTTGTACTATATAAATTTTATTCCAACAAAATCAATTTAATCATTTATATAGTTTTCTTCTTTATTATTTCACCACGTCAGGGAAATACTAAGACAAAATTTAAATCCTTTAAACTTTGATTAAAACTACTTTTACGGATTTTATCGCGTTTAATTTTAACGTAATGATTTTTTATATTTACGCGAACACTACATATTGATTAAAACTACTTTTACGGATTTTATCGCGTTTAATTTTAATATAATGATTTCTTATATTTACGAGAACACTACATATTGATTAAAACTATTTTTACGGATTTTATCAATCGATTTTCCTTTAAACTTTTTCAAAGTCATTGATCATGATTTAATAAATAGAGTACTCTATTTATATTACCATTTTAAAAATCTAACTATACCATTAGTAAAGAAACTACTAATAAAGCCAACAGCGTCATGCGTCATTATACTTTTTGTCAAAGAAAAAAAAAAGGAAAAAACTTCTTGGCAAGTCGGTTGAACAACAAATTACGCTCACTTTACGTTACATCCGTGTCCAATGTACTCGTAGGAAAGAAAGTCCTTGCTAATGGCATTGCCTTGTGACTACATTGCTCCCGGTGCTTGTCTCGGACGACGCGCGCAAGGGCGACCGATAAGCGATTTTTTATTTACTTCTGATGCATGATGGCTTGATCATGTTAATGACTGATAAAGATATAGAAAAAACAAAGTCATTCCCTGGTGTTAGGTAAATTTGCGATGTGTTAAACAAAGGTATTTTTATGCTTTTGTCTGAAATAAAAAAGAAAAATAGTGACGCATAAACCATGCTCAACCGCTTGACAGCATACAAATAACTCATACACACAACTTTCTTATGTCTTATTTTACAGCCCGTACAACTTAACTGCTGGGCATATATGCACCTAAAACCGTATTGCTGGTTTGTTGTAAATGATTAGATGCGTATGTAACATGAGTACGTGTTCTTACAATAATTTGAACATAGTTGGTCTCTGTCTTTCTTTCTTTGTTGGTCTGAGGCTTTCGTACAACAGCAACTAAAACTGCATTCGCAACATCTTCATCAAGCCTTAAATAAAAAACTGATGGAAGCTGATCTCTCCTACAGCTGGACCCATTTTTGTTGTTGATAATGTTTATTACACCATCCTCCGTCTTCATACTAGTCCGTCTACATGGGACGAGTAGTCATCCATCGAGTACTCAGCCGAATACTCGTCTTTAAAGAAAAAAGCGGTAGCGGGCGGCGCGCGGTTTTTCCCTTACACAGAGTTAGACGATACGAGTAAAAACAAAAACGAAAAACTAGTGTTTCTGCATCACAATCTTTCTCTCTTAAATTTTAAATATTAGTATTAATAAATCTATTATAGATTCTTGTGTACTTTATCAATATTTTTGCTGTTTCTCGTGTTCCTGATGTTTTAATATATCTAATATAATAATAATGATAAAAGCTGGCGTTTTGTCTTTGTTTTTCTCTAAAATATAATTAAGGCCGAGTACTCGGTACTCGGCCGTTAATACTCGGTGTTCGGCCGAATCCGCCGAGTACCGAATCCAAACCGAGTATTCGTCCCATCTCTACTTCATACCGTGTTAAAGTATTGGATTTTTATAGCATAATAGTGATAAACTAGCTTACAGTCCACCTGATTGTGAGTAGATGCTGTGGCTCCGAGAAATCTACATCTATCTTTGATTAAGAATCGAAATGCAGATGCGTTGTAATTCTTCAGGACCTAGATGGTATGCCTCGTTTTTAGTCAAAAGGGCCTCAGTTATCTACTCTCACCATACGAAACACAGCAGCATTAAGGTGGTATTTGACGTTATTATTCTGTGAGAATGAGGTCCGTTCCCGGTCGAGCTAACCCATTCGTGCTACAACCATACTATAGTTGCAGCGTGGCTGTACCGCGTATAAGATTCGGTTCATCTTAAATACTTAATCAAGGTTATGGGCAGCAGCATAACCTGAGTAATTGGATGCTTTGGCCTATAGTCACCTACAAACTGCTCGATTACGAATCAAAATATAGCTGTGTTTTCCAGAATAAAATGCCTTGTTATCATTTAAAAGGAACCCCAGTTCTCCCTGCAACCATAAGAAATACAGCAGCGTTATCCTGTTTTTTATGCTGGTATTCTGTGCGTTAAAGAGCTGTGGTAGCTAAGGAGCTAAACGTTCGCTGTAAATTTCACAATACGCGAGCAACTTGGGTGCGACCCCCGCTGACACCAAAGAAAATTTTAATTGCAAAATTAAGTTCTGATAAAAACGTGCTCGGCTGTGAAAGAAAACATCGTAAGAAAATCTGCATGTCATAGAAACTTAAAAAAAATATATTTCTAAGGCATTGTGAGGTCTACTAACACGCATTGAGGAAGCGCGTTGAGCAGCCCTAAAACCCTCTTATAAATGAAAAGAGATCTATGTCTAGGAGTGGGACGTAAATAGGCTGTATCTTTTTAAAATTGAAGTTGATGTTTGAAGTTTATAAGTTGATAGAACATATTAATTATATCTATATGAGGAATGTATATACATTAAACATATTACATGCCTCATTTTTTTAATTTTGATATATAATTTTTCTTAACGATACTTTTTTTGAAAACTTCAATTATAATACCCATAAATATTAAATCAAACATTTCAAACTTTTACATAACAAACTTAAAATTTTGAAAAACAGAAGCGAAATTTTGCGAAAAACATAAATAATAAAATATAATTCGTCTCATAAATTAAATATATATGTGTATATATATATATATATATATATATATATATATATATATATATACACATATATATTTAATTGATGAGAGGAATTATATTTTAAAATAGTATCTAACGTACTACTGTACATATAATAACTCCTCGTTATCGACCTGTAAACAGTCGGTTTTAGAATATTGACGTGTCTCGAAGAGTATTTGCTATAATCGCTATCAGCAACAAATAAATGTGTTTTAAGTGTACTTTTCAAGTTAACGTTTGAAAAGTCATAGTATATAAAAAGTAAGTTAAACGCGATAAAATCTGAAAAAATTAGTGCCATTCAATACGGATATGTCACAAATGAGACATCACGAAGAGTATTTATTCAATGTTTGCAATATATGAATCATTTTTCATCCGCGGAAGTGAAGCATTTTCCTGTTTGCCCAAGCAAGGACTGAAAACCATTTTAGATTTTAGATGAGTTACGTTGCTTGCTGTCGACGTTAATGCATGTTTCCAGTAGAAACGACAAATAGCTTCTAATACTTCACGGGTACTTGTATAATTTGCAATAGTGCTTCGGAATTCGTGTCGTGCGTTACGATTTTAAAATATATCTCTTCTCATTGCGTCAGTTTATCGTAAAATTTTAAATTTGCTTTGTAAAAGTTTGCTAGGTTTATATGAAAATCCTTGCATCAAACCCTTTTCCAGCACACGTTGAAAAGTGCCTTGCCTTTTCCCCTATTTAAATTTTTTCATAAATAGTTATTTTATTTATCACATTCTCAAAGCTGACTTCTTTATAATAATAATTTATACAACTCGAAGTATACAAAAAAATCTTATATGAAACAGCAATAAAATTACGGAATAATACGACGAAGACGAAGACTATAGAAAAGCCTGTATTAAGCAATTCAGAATTATGATGTGTTATTTTCCATAATAAAAAACGCGAAATTTTACTATCCAGCACTACGACTTACGATAATCGACGACGTAATGATAGAAAAAAAATGCTTAGGCAAATTTAGCTTACATTAAAAGTCTACGACGGAATATAGACGAAGGGAAAATATTAAACGCTAGGCTGTTCAGAGAGCCGACAAAAAACACCGCGGTGTAGGATCTAAAAGCGATTTGTCATCCATCACCGGAGACCGGGGACGCCAAGTGCAGTCTCATGTCGTCCATGACTCATTAGTCAATCGATCCCGCGGTACAACCGCCAATCCCTATCAGCAAATATAGAGGAACAATGCGCTAAATACCTCGTAAAATAAAATTAACCAGCATTAAATGCGCTCCCGACACGGCACTAAACGTTTCGCCCGTGCAAATTGAGTGCAACGATATTATTATCTGACTCATGTCGGTGTTCATCCGACACAATTGAATGAATTTTTTTATAAATGCACGACATCATGAGATTAGTATTTGAAGAACAGGAGGGCGGTAGTATAACGAACAAGTTATCAATATCAGTTATAAGTGGTCTATTGAGACCAGCGTCCCTTCACTTTTTCCCACAAGTAAAAGGATCTGGCGCTCTATGATCGTCATGATACTTAACTTCGGTTCAATGGCACTGAACAATCGACTCTGATTTTTTGAAGCAATAACCAATTTTTAAAAACTACTACCAAAGATAATCAAAAAAGAAAGAAAATTGATTGGATATAGATTTGTTTGAAATTCACTAAACATGATCCTAAAAATAAAGAATATTAATTTATAATTTTTTTATCTTTGTCTATATGCGCACGTAATTTTTATTTGACTAATTATTTAAATCCACACAGACACATTAGTGACGGGTAGTGCTGCTTCCCGTACATAACATGTATATTTGAAAAAGGGAAGTTATAAAAACTATATAAACAAATAAATACAAATGCAAATGCACTGGCATAGTAGCGCATTTATAAACGCTTGGCTGCGGCGCTGCTTGGCGTTGTAGACGATATTCAGAACGGATACTTACTAACGTCTGAGTTCTGGGGCATGTGCAATGTATCGAATACCTTTAAACGAGCAATTCTTATATGTATAATCGGAATCTCGGAAACGGCTCCAACGATTTTCATAAAATGTAGTGTCCAGGGGGTTTCGGGGTCAATAAATCGATCTAGCTAGGATTCATTTTTAGAAAATAGACGGTAAATTTTGGCAATGTGTTAATGATTATAATAGCTCAAATGGTATATCGGGTGGTCCCGAAATCGTAGTACCCTGGTTCAAGTCCTGTCTTCGGTCCGCCCTTTTTCCTTTTTTTTCAAGTTCCCTTCTTTTGTGAGAAAATCTATTATTTCGAGGCCCTTTTTAGTATTTTTCTAACAGTGTAACAGTTTTTCTATTATGTCGGTAAGATCAAAAAATATTCTTCATATTTCAACAGTAGGTAATTTGTATCTAAATATAATTTCCAAAACACACGATTTCTAAAAGAAAATACCGAGCAAAGCTCGGTCGTCCAGGCAATGTCTATAAAACGCCTTCAATGTTCATAAGATATTTTCGTGTTCTTTTTAAACGGAGAGAAATACAGAAAAAAAGAAATATATCTTATAGGCTACAAAACTTTTTTTAATTATATCAATCCATGTGAAGAAATGCGAGGGAAATACCATTAAAGTTTTTCGAGTTCCGTCTTAGTTCTCTAGATTCCACCTTCCAGTGTGGTAGCGGCCTTTGTCCGCGAAGCACAATGCACTGTTCTGTATGTGTGCAACCGCATAGAATGGCCAACTCATTGCGTCAAGGATATTTGTCATGAGCGCTTGCATCATATGCATATACATATATAACATATACAACATTTATATACATCTAGACTAGGTAGAGCAGTCTCGAGCGCGGAGCATATCTCGCCCTTGCACTTTTTCTTTTGATTCTTCTATTTGAAACTCGGATTACTCGCGGTTTTCCTGCTCGACTAGACGTGTTTTATCTTTTATTCAGCCTTGTTTATGAAAAAGCACGTTGAATCACCACAATGTTACACGTACTGGCCTAGATATTAAATTATTAAACGTGTCTTGATTGTAATCTGTTTTTGTTAGACGTTCCTCTTTATTGTTAAAATAAACAACTTGAACTGAACCTAAATATTATAATAGATAATATTTTATAAATTCAGTGATGTTCGAAAATCCGTTATAATATTCAATTTTTTTTTCCCTAAGGAGGGACACAGTTGAGGATTCGTTAATATGCTATTTATATCCTACACTATTTAACGAGAAATATTTATTAATTTGTTTGTTTGTAATGGAGTTCTCGAGCTACCTAACGATTTCGACGAAATCTACATAATATGGGGGTTTACAAGGACAAAAATCGATTTAGCTAGGTGTCATTTCTGAGAAAATTTATGTTTATCCGTATTTAATCCGTATTTACTACTAAAAATAAAAAAAAAATTGACTTGCCCGCGCAATATGATAGGTAATTTCGTGACAGGTATCATCTTTTTAATAGCTTAATGGCTAGACCGTAGTTTTACCACGTTTTTCCGTAGTAGAGCCACGCTGCAGTTATATTATAGTTGTAGCACGAATGGGTCGACTCGACCGGGGAAGGACTCTCACAAAATACCAGCTCCAAATAGCAGCTTAATGCTGCTGTGTTTCGTTTGGTGGAGTATAGAGAACCCGAGACCCCTTTTTACCTGCCTTTTTTGGGTGACAACGCATCCGCATTTTGATTTTAATTGTCTATGGGCCACAGTAAGCACTTACGATACATGTACTGAGTGCTCGTTTGCCACCCTTACAATACAAAAAAAAATCACGCCGGAGCTGTAATAAGGTCAGATTTTTGTAGTTTTTATTTTCGTTAGTTAGTATTCTAGTACACATGGCTCCACAACTGGACAAAAATAAATTATAATAGATTAATAAAAAGTTTTGTTCGCGGGGTTGTCGTTTTTATGGCGCTATGAGGAATATTTAACCGTGAGGTTAGACGAAGCATTGTTACAAAAAATTATTGTTTTATCCATATAGGTACAACCAAACCTATTCAATACATATATTTGTGATTACGAAACAATCTAAATACAAAAGGGATTTCAATATTTTCTAGGTATATTTCGTCCCTGAGAAAATTATATTTTTTCTAGCGCCAGGGAATGTTCCAGTGTTGCAAACTTTATTTTACATCAATTCATAAAGCACTTTGCTATTGTGAGGTTAGTAAAGCGTTGGATTTTACCTCCTTTCATTTACAAGATCGATCAAATAGGCTGTTTAAGTTTAGCTTCTGAGAAATTTATCTGCAAGCAACGTGTATTGAGACACGAATAAGGAAAAAATGTCTAAACATATTTTTATGTGCAATATTTATAGCATTATTAAGTATTGTATTATGTTAGGTCAATAGATAAAAGAAATATTTTCCAAAGAACTGGAAAACGAAAAACTAAAAATGGTGGTGACACGAAACCCTTATTGTATATCAAATTGTATCTATTTTATTATATACCCGTAGTTATAGCCAAACTACGGGTACGTATTTTTTTTATTTCAGCTTACGTGCCTATAACAATTCTGGTATTTATATGTGTAACAATTATGAGGACGACGTAGTTCCCATAAGTAAGTTGCTAACAGAAGTTTCAAGTAAATCTATTGAAACAAGAATTCTGTTACATGCGTTTGAATAGTTACTACTTGTAATATATTGTAAGAGCAGTTTTATAGATTTTTTTGTATTGTATTTTCGTATAATACTACACAGTAATCACCGATTTATATTACGTGCTACAGCAATTAAACTAGGTCCAAGCAAAAATAATTTTGTGTATTAAAAATAATAGATGAATACTTAGTATGCATTTTTATTTTATCTTTATTTATAGAATAAAAATTTGCTTCACAAGTGAGTGGCTGTGACATCCATAAAGTTCATAGGCTAAATTAGCAATATATTCAAAACGAGCCAGAAGTATGAATATGGATTTGTAAGAAGAGATATAAGATAAATAAATTAAATTAAATAAACAAAATAAAATAAATAAAAGGTCTGTATTCTATACCTCTGAATAAAATATGACAGCGTGTTCTTGCAATATCGGGAATATATTTTATAGTTCATAAAGTTTAATGAAGTTCTCACGGCTGTAGTTATATGCACGATACGGTTGGCCGATCAAGTACTAGCCCTCGAGACGAGTCCTCAGCTACGGAGGAGGATGCTATAGTTGTATCTGCAACCGCTTTGTAACCACTAAACCACTTGAAACACCTGCCTACAAACTGTCGAGATACGTCTACTACTGGTAATCTACTATCAATTAATGTACTGGAACGGATTTATTATAATACACGTAAACATAACGTCTAGATATGAGGAATTCTTTTTTAATTTTTAAACACTAATAACAATGTCCTCCACATCGTACTTCGGGTATAGCGTCCTGTCTCAACTTAGAACAGCCAGTAGAGCTGAATAGGTTTATAGTGCCCGATTGTATACGCAATCTCTGGTTCACTCTCTATTCTCTCGATCTCATAGTCCGATAGGATAGTAGTCCGATACGACCGAAAGAGAGATCGGTCGCAGGCCCGATCAGACATAGATTTCAAGATAATTGCAGTGAATTATTGCGTATATCTTGAAAATTTATAACTTATTTTTGGCCTGACCCGGGATTCAAACCATCCACCACCAACCAACCATTCAGCTGACACGTTATCGACTACAAGACCAACGCGGTAGTCTAAAGTAACTGCCTGTGTAAGTGTCACTGATTTATTGATCGAACTTGGTTTGCTTACATACTGTGAAATTATTGATATTAAAAACGAAAAGAAGCAAAATTCAATTGTCTTATTGACATTTCAGAAACGATTTTTCCGAGGGAAAATGCCTACGTTATCCATCATGCCACCTTGGACGCGTTACTTCGGAATCATACCGAATAAAATCCCCAAAGTTGTTCTTTTTTTAATTTTGGCGCGAGCCAACCATCGTCAGAAACACCTTGGCAGCCCGCTTCACGGTCTCCATCACCAACTGCAAACAGAATGTAACCTTTCCACCCACCGGGCCCGTTATGACGAGACTATGGACCAGTAAAATCGAGCACTCTGAACACATTTCCCGATCCTAGTAGCGGATTTGGTGAATGACTCTACTCTCGGCCAAGTTTTGACCGTGTAGGGCACCACTCTTCTTCCTTTGACACTTCACATAGGATACAGTGGACGCTCCTCTCTCCGCAGTCTACCAATTAGCAAGCATCTAGAAAGAGCGGCCATCATGGCCCGGCTCTTTGCCTTGAACCAGCCAAGTGGATTCGTTTTAGTTCACCATGGGTGACTAAGCCATTGTTAAGCGGGAACATGTTCCTACATGAACTCATAAGGGCGTATTCGTCTTGTATATATATATATATATATATATATATATATATATATATATATATATATAGTGTTTTCTAAAACTTACACATCCTCTACAGTGTCTATAGCTGGCAGGGATCATTCTAATTAAATCCAGTTTTCTAGTTCATAATCACTTTGTTGAAGGTATCCAATACCTTTAAAGCTGCCCGTAAGTATCTTGCTGCTATCTCTAGTAACGGACCAAAACGAATATTTCGTTCCCGAGATAAATAGAATTCTTGCTGCTAGAAAAGGTAACTACGGTTTCTCAGATGCATATTTCCGCTTCAAAACTTCTGTCCAATTTTGTAAACATTATGCTTTTGTAGATGCTCTGAATGTTGGTCTCTAAATAAACAACAGTATAATAGTTAGCCAGTTTACGAACAAAACGATATAAATTTTCATTAGAGAAAAATTTGACGCTAAATTTTGCGACTGTATGAGCTTTTTTGAAAAAATAGGACACATTTTGTGTAAAGTCTAATGCATAACATTCCTTTGTCAACTCGTAGCAGTTCACACCTGGACACATGGACTATATTATTGTATGACGCATTTGCAGTAATGATGAAGTTTTGTAGATGAATTTGGCATAGCATTATCAAATGTCTAGCACGCTGATATCGTCACCAATCTTAATATACCTATTACATATTTTATATACCGCTTAGTGTCGGAGGCTTCATAGAGGCTACACAGTCTTTCAACCAAAAGTTAAAGTTACAGCCCATATACGTCCCACTGGTGGGGAACAGGCTTCCTCTCATTTCTGAGAAGGTTTTAGGGCAAGAAAATGTCCGCCACGCTGTATCAATGCACGTTGAAGAACTTCACATGAAAATATTTTTTCTTATTTCTCATACCTGCCGGTTTCCTCATGATAATTTCCTATATACGTACTAAATTAGAACTTAAAATTGCAATTAACTATTTTATTGGTACCAGCGGGGATCGAACCCGGGCTGCTCGCGTACTGTGAAATTTACAGCGAGCAATTAGCCTCTGAGCGACCACTGTTCTCAAACGGATTTAAAGAGTTGCCATACGATTAGTGCAGTCTTTTTAGATAACATGATTACGACCTACTCCTTACAAATTACTACTGGTGTAACTCTCAATAAAATGCTTGCAAAGACTCCAATTGTTGTTTACGTACTGTTAAGCATTCTAAACACAAAGCCAATTTTAGCTTTGGGTTTTCGAATGCTATCAACAAAGAAGGAGAATTCAAAATGGACTAACCACGAAACTAAAGTAGGAGATTCCGACTTAGCAAAGGGAATGTAAAGCAACTTGTTTGTGGAAACTTTAAATTGCATTTTAAATTTTGCTCGTTAACATTACACTCCTATTTGATTCAAGTACATCCTTTATTTTACTTACATCGCGGCTAAGTACACGGTCCTTTAATTACATTTACATTTATAGTCGCCTATCATTCAAAGCCTATTTTTAATTTCAATGGGGCTTCTTTTACTCAATAAATATGCGTATAGTCATTTGTGTAACAACGAAGCTTGATAACGATTGAACGATTCTTACAAAACTAATTTTTTAAAATAATTTTTCATTCGTAAAAGCTATTATTTTTTACAGTTGAAAAGGCAATTTTAAAAAACCGTATTATAACGGAAACAGAAACTTTTTTATTCTATGTAGATTATAAACAATACTTATTGAAAGTCAATTTTTTCATTTACAACTGGTTCGCAAAAAAAGCTCTGCCCTGGGAAGAACCAGCAAGAAACCCAGTACTTTTTTTTTCTTCAAATAATAGCTTACAATCATGTTTACAATTAACAACACAATACAAATTAGAAATAGCTTGGTAGCGATCACCCTTCTCAGGGGTTATTGTCATCCATAAATTCCTTAATATTATAATAACCCTTTTTATACAAACTTAGTTTAATAAAATTTTTGAACTTTGCGTATGAAAAATTTTGTAAAAGTAAAAGCGTGTACATCGCCCCGAGAATGAATTACTGACTCGGTGGAGTCGAGTAACTTGTACTACTAGCTTGTGTTTGTTCCTAGTATTTACAGAATGAATGTCACTTATTATTGCAAAACTACGATTATTCTTGTGTACGTACATTACATTTTCATATACGTATTGAGAGGCCAGAGTTAACACATTAATTTCCTTAAATTGTTGTCTCAGTGACTCTTTTGGTTTAAAATTATAGATACATACATACATAAATTCTCACGCCTGTCACCCAGAGGGGTAGGCAGAGACTACAGACTTCCATTTGGCACGACCATGACACACCTCTCTCGCCTCCTTCACATCCATACACCTACGCATACATGCTCGTCGGTTAAGGGTACTCCTAATTTGGCCCGTTTTCAATAAATCGCCAATTTGGTCGATAAATTTTCGCCTAGGACGTCCCTTTCCGACTCTGCCATTCACTTCTGCAACATAAATTTTCCTTGTCACTCTTTCCTCATTCATTCTTTCCACATGACCAAACCACCGAAGCATTCCTTTCTTAACCCTGGTCACAACATCATCTTGCAAATTACACTCTTCTCTTATTACACAATTTCTTCCCTTTTTTTTACATGGGGAAATGCCTACGCATACCTGCCTCGCGGGGGCAAGGACGGGTTATGTCAGACTCGCACCGACTAAAACCCCATGGTGTTCCACCTTTGTCGCTTATTGGCAGGGCCACGGGAACACTTTCGCACACATCCGCAGCCCCACCAGCGCCTGCCGCCCCATGGCAGCACCTCCTCGGGAGCGGAATATTCCTCCCCGTTCTCCTTCACAGCTAAGGCGCACCAGAACACATGGCGCGCCTTCTTTCTCGGCCTCTAATTACATCTGCGCAACGGACGCCCCCGTGTCCAATGCAAGAAGGCCATGGGGCCAGGAAAACAAGCACTTAGAAGTACTAGCCTTCCCGACCCCAGCGGCGGATCTGGTCTATGGCTCCGCCGCCAACCAAGATTCGGCTGCGGAGGGTAGGCTCCGGAGGTAGCTCGCAATACCGACAATCCTCTCCCCCCGCAGCCCCACCACCACCGCATCAACAGTGCGGCCCCGTTTGAGTCGCGGAGGATAGGGCGAGTGGCGCATCGCCATACCAACACTCCTCTTCCTCCGCGACTCGACCTCAGCTGCAGCGGTAGGTGGGGAGGACACACCTCTCACCGCAGTCCACCAACACACATCCGAAGTGGGCTTCCCAAGCCCACTCGGAGTGGCCACCTCGGGCCGGCCCTTCACCTCGGACCAGCCATATGGGTTCCTCTTTGTTTCGCCGTGGGTGACCAAGCCACGGCTTCTAAGCCCCCCCCCCCCCCGCCACGACAAGGCGGGAACCCGTTCGGGAGGGGACAATTTCTTACCCTGTCATTCAGATTCAGCACTCACATACTCCTTAACGACCGCATTTCTACTGCGTTCATTCTACTCTCGTGCTTCTTCTGCCACACCCAACTTTCACTACCATACGTTAAAGTAGGGACCAACACAGCATTGTGAATTGCCATACGTGCCTTTTTCGACACATTTTGACTCTTCACAATAGAGTGCAGGGCCCCATTTACTCTATTTCCCGCATTCACTCGTCATTCTATATCCTTATCATATCTCCCATCCCTGCTAAATACGCACCCCAAATATACAAACTCATCTACTTGCTCGATCAACTCCCCTTCTATTCTTATTTCACAAATAAGAATAGAAGGGGAGTTTTAAATTATATGTTGCTCTAATGGCCCTCTTCTGTAAAATAAACGTTTTGGTTGTCAGTTATTCCTCTGAATATACTTTATTATATATCGATCACGGCGGCCACTCTTAATGGAAACTAGCGATCTGCGCAGGACAGGATTGTAGTAACCAAGTGTATGGGCCAGCACAGGTGCACTCTCTATTCCCTCACTCTCATAGTCCGATGGGATTGTAATTCGACACGATTGGAGAGAGATCAGGCGCAGTACCAACAGTTTCTCGTGCTTTCCGAGGCACTAGGTTGAAACACCGCCAAATTCGTAACTCCGGGCTGCTGCTAAGAATTTCTTGACAAAAAACGCCATTAGTGATTTTGACCCGACCCGGGATTCACAATCGTGTTTATGACGACAAGACCAACGAGCTAGTTACAAAAAACTTTATTGGATTAGAAATATACTCGTACTTTATTAAATTAGTAGTAAAATCATCTACCGTGGTAGTAGAGAAGAGCCGTGGTAGCTCAGATGGTCAACGTTCGCTATAAATATAACAGAACACGAGTAACCCGGGTTCGATCCCCGCCGGCACCAATGAAAATTTTAATTGCAATTTTAAGTGCTGATTTACCACGTGCTGGGCGGTGAAGGAAAACATCGTGAGGAAACTAGGTATTTTGGCCGCAGCACTAATGGGCTGCTTCGACCAGCGAAGGTCAATGCATGGTGTTTCGTATGGTAAGTGGTGAGAACCTTAGATCCTTTTTATTTATAACAAGGCACAACATTTTAGTCGTCAGGGCTAGCAACGCACCTTCAGTTAGATTCGATATTGAGGGTAGATGCAGGTGTACGACCCATAGCATCCGTTTACTATCAGGTCGACTGTTTTCTCGCTTGTTACACTTACTTCTATAAAAATATTTATTGAATACAGCCTTTCACAAGTCCACTGCTGTGCTGTCCGCCATGGAACGCCACAAAGCGCGGTCCTAATCCTAAACCACCTTCATCCATCGACTTCCTGAATGTCTTACCAGGTCATCACTCTATCTAATGGGGGGACTTAAAACATACTATTAATTAATTTTGTCACTACGCTAAACATTTAAAAAATGTACGTATAATAAATTGAAATCGGTAGCTATTTAATAATAATTACGAATGTAAACTACGTTTATATCAGCTGTCGTATTGCATCTGTGGAATGCCGCAAGTTGTAAAAAGTGAGCTCGAATGGTTTTTAATATGTATCAGTGATTGAAATATGGTCTAGACATCGCAAGTATAGCTTGTGATCTAATTGTGGCGAACAGCCGCTGACGTAACGGACTAAGAACCGGTTGACTGACCGCATCTCGAGATATCAAACGGCATTCCGAACCAGCTATATGTTTAAACTAACCATCATTTCAATTCTGCACTATCTATCTAAAGTATTGCATTATTAATTAAAAAGATTGAAATAAAGATGATTTAAATTAAAAAAATATACATGGACGACTCGGAAGCGCAGTGGTCAAATGTTGCGAACCGAAGAATGCTTATATCGTCTAGAAATTTTTGCCCATGTCTGGATGTTTCTCTATACGAAATTTTAAACGTTTTCGTAAATAAAGAAATAAAGGAACTTGCCGCTTAAAAAGAGAAGAGTTTTAATATATTTTCGCATTTAATGTTTTACTCGTAACCATGTAGAGGCGATGTAAGAATACCCACTCATCCATATTGTCCCGTGGGTGGCGTATGAGGGAACGCAGGAGATAAACAGCAGCGTCTTCCCGATAACAAATCAAAATAATAAAAAATGCAGTTGCTATCCCACCTGACAATCATGGCTACCATGGCAAAACCTTCCTATAAGGTAATCGATGGAGGCCTAAGTTCAGAAGTGAACTTTAATAGGCCGTTATGGACGGATGGATGGAATTTTTTACTAGGCTTTTTTTGTTTACCTTTACAAATATAGGAATTTTGAGATTCCGCCAACTGGTATGCACAACGTAAGAGATTTGCACATAGTATGTTGATAAGTATTATCGACCTTAGTGTGCGGGTCATAGAGTACAGAGCCTCACTAGTCTGCGTGATTTGGGAACGACCTTTTTAGAAAGAATATGTCGCCATTAGTACGTTACCAGAACTTCATAGTTGCGGACGGCTAATATAGCGGTAGGCTATGATTTACGTTGCAGGGGGTATGAGCATTGGTTGTAGGTCAAGACGACATTTGGAGAAGAACTTGTAACATCCCCTTAACACCCTTAGTTTTATATAAGAATATATTTTGTGCTTAACAAATAAAATGTTGTTAAAAAATAAATAGGTTTGCTACTCCAAATTTTTGATCAAACGATTGTTGAAAAAATATTAAACTGTAAAAAACAAACAATGATAACTGTCTAAGTATAATTATTAACACGTTTTTATTACCTCGGTTTCGTGTATGTCTGTTCGGATCGAATTTGAAACTTTGGACCTAGCTCAGAATCGGATGACCATGTAAGAATATGAAAAAAACGTGGTATTTTAAAAATGTTTAATACATGTTTTAATTACAGTGTTAAAACACTCAACACTAGATTTTATTAAAAATTTAATAAACTATCGGGCGGTACGTTCACTACTAACCCTAGACTTAAGTTAGAAGAATCACGGATACTTATCTTCCATTAATTTACAATGCTAATGTTGCATGCTGTGAAAAGTCATTAAGTAACTACGGGGCTATGCTATGAAATTACTTCATTAATTCTTAGTTTTTTTTTTCGTATAAGCTTAAACGTGAAAGTATGCGGGCACTGTTATGTTATCGATGCTGCTTACGCTGTATGGTTTTGACTAATTTGCCTAAAACAAGATTAAGTTGAAAATGTATGTATAATAATATTATTAATGGAAAAAGTTTTAATAAGCTAATTATTATAAATAAAAAAATTAATTAAAAATAAGAAACGTAATTGTGAAATTTAAATAATTAATGGCGACACCGCAATTTTATTTGAATAAGAATAAACAAAAGACATTTATTTTACTATAAAGATACTGCAGTATAGAACAAAAAATCTAAAGCTTTGTATCATTCCGTTGCCATTTCAAACGTTCTTTTTGCTTATGAATTCAAAGGTGCATTCGAGCAAAACTAACATTCTGTTCCAATCGGTTTTTCATCATGCAAACATGGCATAGTACTGATTAAAAATTGCAGCCGGTTGTGCCCTGTCGCTTAAGCGAGCGCAGTTATAGTTTAATCTCACTGATGTATCTAGTCGCATACATTTTGTTATGGATAAGTTTCGTTTGGTAGCTGCATGCGAAATAAACATCTAAGATATAGAGTTAATATCATTTTTAATGTAAAACATGTTTAACCTTTTTATTATAACAATTGCAATAATATAATTCAATATTTAGTATACAGTAATGACAAGTAATCATCATAATAATCATTAGATCCCATCACAAGTCCACTGCTTGGGTCCGGCATTCTTAGAATTCTTGTATGTCTTACAAGACCGTCGAACCCGGAGTATATACACCTTTCAGAGTTCGCCAAAGTAAATTAAGTATATTATTTAAATTTAAGACTTGTAATTTCTTTCAATTTAACTGACTTCAGAAAAGGAAGAGGTTTAGAGGTTTAACGCTGGTTTTGTGAGAACGTGGTCCTACCTTAAAATTTTCAATTCCTTTCTCAACTTCGACTGATTTTTTGCATGTATGTTACGCGATGTGCGGTATCTTTGCTAATTGTGAATAGATTTCAATTATTATTCTATTTGAAGGAAGTCTTAATTTAATTTAAACATTAATTTTCACCTATTTTTTTTTTGAAAAATAACATGGAAAAATAAAAATAACTATGTTTTTTTTACTGTATTGACGCTGTTAAAAAAACCAATCAAAAAATCGAATAATAAAACTTAAAAAGATAAAACTGAATTTAAAAATAACGAATTCGAATTTTTGGAATTGAATGACAAAACAAGACAAAATTATGTGAAAATAATTTTATTCTTCTTAGGTTTTTGATATCGGTTTTTACTTTTTTAAGTTTAACTTTAATCATTTATCATCTTTTCGTTAAGTGTTACCAAAGTGTTGCTCACATCTATCTACTTTAAAAATTTGCTTGTGCTTGTAAATGGCACATTCAACCTAACTTTCAATATACTCGTACGATACGAGTAAATAAACTGGGCTGGGTTTCCCTTGTCAAAGTGATATCGCTTTAGTATTATTTGATACGATAGAGTCTAGGACTCTCGAAGTGGTTTGAAGTTTTATAAGAATTCTATAGTTTCTTTTTGTAGTTATACGAGTAGCTCATAGATATACATCTATGATTGATTAAGATTCAAAATACGGATGCGTTGTCCCTAATGAGCACTAAGACAGAAAGCTTTGTTACCAGTAAAAAGCGTCTTCTGTACTTATCACTCACTATACGAAACACTGCAGGATTAGCCTCTTATTTCACGCCGATATTCTGAGCGGACTTGGCCTGTCGAACCAACCCTTACGTGCTACAGCCATAATGTACTAAAGCGTGCCTGTACCATACGAATAAGATAAAAATCAATGTGTGGTTGTAGTACAGTTACAACGTGTGTTTCGTGTTGAAAATTTAAAAATTAAAATAGGGTAAACGTGTTGAAACTGTGGTGTATAAAAATGAACATGGAAATATTGCGTCATACGAATACAATGTTGTGAACCTCATGACTTAACTATTGGAGCATACCTTCTTTTTATAAAATTTAGTGACACAGTAAGTTATGGTCCACACTTCGGAAGACTTAGATGGAGTGCCTCTACAATTAAATGTTGTAAACACGCACAGATTATTCAGCCCTGTGATGGCGCTCAGTGTCTGAGTCGAAACGTGTAATCTAGTTCAACAAACTGATAAGGGGTATCCTAATCTCATCTATAAGCTGTTTAAAGATAAATATTTGAACAAGATGAATAGGTTTGTTCTTAAGTCGCGTACGAAATGAATAAAATCACGACCATTATAACTGCACTGTACGGTTAAACAGTAATCCGTGTAGCACATTCATTGCTCGGATAACACTCAAGGAGCGCAAGAAATCTAAGACCACTCAGTTAAAAACATTAAAGTTTTCTGCTACAATGCGTTCGGCTTGCATGTACCGGCTCATTGTGCCGTGATTTATGTGTCCGCTTTTGTAATTCAGGAACGCTCGCCGGTGCTTCTGATTCGCGTTTAACCAAATATACGTAATCTAACGTGGCTGTGTAAGTGTTAGGAACTGTTATAAAATATGTAATTCTTGGATGGGCGAAACGAATGCTTCACTTTGCTATTATTTTAGTTTTAATGATCTACTCAGACTACACGTACTAAAGTTACTTGCTTCTAATATAATTTAAAAAGTAATGTTACCAGCATTGCTTTTTAATTTTTAATTACACGTTACTTATAACGAATTTACTGAACTGATTCATATAGCAGAGGCATCGTTGGAGAATTATGGATCCATGTATAGAATTAGATGCCCACCACATAGGCTGCTGTGTCAAATAATCCATCACACGTATACATACATAACGTGTAGTGAGTGTGGTTCGTCGATGGCAATGGGAAATGCTAGAACGACTCGTTGTCATTGTCATTGTCTTTGATATTTGGTGGTTTAACAATCTATTGTTAACCAGACGTAAAATAAACAGACCGGCGACAGGGAGTGGTATCAAAAGTGCCAGTCTGATACTGCAAATTCCGCTATTCGCCAAGCACGACGATAAATGAACCCTAATACCAGAAAAGTTTATCTGTCGCATATTATGGCCTAATAAAAAGTAATAAAAAAAGTTTTATAGAACAAAGACTTGCCTGACGTTTTCTTTTTTTTAACCTTAAAGAACGTTACCCCACACTAGGAATTTCTTCTGTTTCATAGAGGTATTTTACATACATTGCCTGTACAATGTACATAGACCATAGAAAATACAACCACGTGGTTATATAGTCTTTGACATAGACAAACATATCCGAAAAGATATTTGTAGGCCATACTTGTTGCGTGCTGGGTCGAACGCTTAGATATCCAGAAGTAAACTTAAAAAAAATCTTTTTAAGGAAAAATGAAAAGGTAGAAAGTGGAAACACATACCATCAGGTAGACTGTGTGCTCGTTTGTCACCAATATCATATTAAAAAAATCCCCATATTTAATGTCAGTACAGATAGTATGTTATCCCTTCATCAGTCACCAAAGTGTGGCTGATAGACATGTAACATCGATATTTACGAAACGAAATTTATAATCGAGTATGGGAAAATAGAATACAATACCCTCTGACCATTTGCAAGACGCCTACATAGGATCGTAAAGCTTTAATTTATGATATCCAATTTAAGCTAATGCCACGTTCATAGTGCCGTGATACTGAGGCATTCGTATGTATTTAGGTGCAACTGTAGACATTCCGTTTTAGCTCGTTTACCGCTGCCGCTGCCCGTAACGAGTATTCTGAGAAAACTGCATTGCATTTACGAGCGAGTCTTCTGTTTACCGCGTTAGACATATTGCGAGAAGATTCATAAATGCGTTAATGCGAAAAGTGCTAGTTCATTGGCATGTTTTATGAAGCCGCTATTGTTATCGTAATTTATCGTGACTATACATTTCTAAAACGTTATGAAGAAAATAGAATTGTACACCACAGCTTATAAGTAATAAAACGAAAAAGTATTTGAACTAACAGCAAGTAAGCACAATTTACTCACAAATTTTATTGTAATGACTTGGTTGAGTGACATTAAATAGTAAAATTCATTAAGGTTAATTAATAATTGAACTTATTAATAGCTGTTTTTATACACCACAGTTTCAACACGTTTACCCTATTTTAATTCTTAAATGGTCAACACGAAACACATAACGTTGTAACTGTACTACGACCACACATTGATTTTTATCTTAGTACCCGGATGACCGAGCTTTGCTCGGTTTTTTAAAGTTACATTTATATACAAATTACATGAATAATAGTTTTTGATCTTATTGACATAATAGAAAAAACTGAACTGGTTATTTGAATAAAAAATCATGAGTGCAATTATTTTAATTAAAATTTTCGTGTTTTTAAAAAATACTAAAAAAGGGCTCGAAAAAATAGATTTTCTTAAAAAAGAAAGGAACATAAAAAAAAATTAAAAAAAGTCGGTCGGTCTGTCTGGGCTCGAACCGGGGTTTTAAGATTCTGTGACCGACCATTATACCAATTAAGCTATTTATAATCACTAACAATCCGTCAAAATTTACCTTCTTATTCTAACGATATTGTAGCAGTTTTTCATTGCCTAAAAACACGGACAAAAAGACATTTTCTAAAAATAAATCCTAGCTAGATCGATTTATTATCCCCGAAACTCCCTGCACACAAAATTTTATGAAAATCGTTGGAGCCGTTTCCGAGATCCCGATTATATATATTTATATATATATATATATATATATATATATATATATATATATATATATATATATATATATATATATATATATATTTATATATATACAAGAATGGCTCATTTAATAGTATAGGATTCGTATGGTAGAGACACGCTTTAGTGCATTATGGCTGTAGCACGTAAAGGTTCGTTCGACAGGCAAAGAACCTCGTTCGCTCAGAATATCGGCGTGAAATAAGAGGCTAATCCTGCAGGGTTTCGTGTTTTGTGACAAGAATAGAAGCCACCTTTTACTGGTAACAAAGCATTCTGTCTTAGTGCTCATTAGGGACAACGCATCCGTATTTTGAATCTTAATCAATCATAGATGTATATCTTTGAGCTACTCGTATTACTACAAAAAATACTATAGAATTCTTATAAAACTTCAAACCACTTCCTAGGACTCTATCGTATCAAATAATACTAAAGCGATATCACTTTGACAAGGGAAACCCAGCCCAGTTTATTTACTCGTATCGTATATTGAAAGTTAGGTTGAATGTGCCATTTACAAGCACAAGCAAATTTTTAAAGTAGATAGATGTGAGCAACACTTTGGTAACACTTAACGAAAAGATGATAAATGATTAAAGTTAAACTTAAAAAAGTAAAAACCGATATCAAAAAACTAAGAAGAATAAAATTATTATTTTCACATAATTTTGTCTTGTTTTGTCATTCAATTCCAATAATTCGAATTCGTTATTTTTTAAAATCAGTTTTATCTTTTTAAGTTTTATTATTCGTCTTTTTTGAGTGTTTTTTTAACAGCGTCAATACAGTAAAAAAAAATAGTTATTTTTATTTTTCCATGTTATTTTTCAAAAAAAAAAATAAGTGAAAATTAATTTTTAAATTAAATTAAGACTTCCTTCAAATAGAATAATAATTGAAATCTATTCACAATTAGCAAAGATACCGCACATCGCGTAACATACATACAAAAAATCTGTCGAAGTTGAGAAAGGAATTGAACATTTTAAGGTAGGACCACGTTCTCACCAAACCCGGGTTAAACCTCTAAACCTCTTCCTTTTCTGAAGTCATTTAAATTGAAAGAAATTACAAGTCTTAAATTTAAATAATATACTTAATTTACTTTGGCGAACTCTGAAAGGTGTATATACTCCGGGTTCGACGGTCTTGTAAGACATACAAGAATTCTAAGAATGCCGGACCCAAGCAGTGGACTTGTGATGGGCTCTAATGATGATTATGATGATTACTTGTCATTACTGTCTACTAAATATTGAATTATATTATTGCAATTGTTATAATAAAAAGGTTAAACATGTTTTACATTAAAATGATATTAACTCTATATCTTAGATGTTTATTTCGCATGCAGCTACCAAACGAAACTTATCCATAACAAAATGTATGCGACTAGATACATCAGTGAGATTAAACTATAACCGCGCTCGCTTAAGCGACAGGGCACAACCGGCTGCAAATTTTAATCAGTACTATGCCATGTTCGCATGATGAAAAACCGATTGGAACAGAATGTTAGTGATGACAAACGAGCACATCATAGTCCACCCGATGGTAAGTGGTTGATGTGGCCCATCTATCCTCGATTACGATACGTTGTCATCCGTGAGGACTAAGAAGGAATGCCTCGTTTCCAGTAAAAAGGGTCTCCGGTTCTCTACACTCACCATACGAAACACAGCAGCACTAAGCTACTATTTGACGCTGGTATTCTGTGAGAGCGTGGTCCTTCCCCGGTCGAGCTGACCCATTCGTGCTACAACTATACGAGTACTACTAATATAACTGCAGCATGGCTCTACCACGTATGAACTACTAAATTACCGTTGCTACCGACACTGAAATTGCTTATTGCAATTGTACGTGCTTCTCTTTGTTATTTTTGCGGTAATTGAGTCTCCCAGAAATTAAATATGTTTGTGAAGTCATCACAAACAGGGTTAGCAGTCTTCCTCGTTCATTAACTTTCATTTATGAGAGTATGCCCATTGTCAGCGAAATATCTGGATCTAACCACTCTTATTTCTCTTTAAAGATCTTCAAAATTTATATATTAGTATTATAGAAGAATTTTAGAATATAATTCTTAATGTCTTCAATCTTTGGAATGTGCAAGCGGGATTTAGAAAGGGAATGGGGTGTACAGATCAAGTCTTTTACATGCGCATGATCGCGGAGAAGTTTTTGGCGAAACCAAAAAGTTTTTTGTGCGTTCATAGACCTAGAAAAGGCTTATGATAGAGTGGACAGGGATGTGTTATGGCAAACGCTGAACATTTTAGGTTGAGCGCTGGTTTAATACAGGCATTAAAGTGATTGATTATTTCGTATATAATATGATTAATTATTATAGGTAGAGTCTTAATATGTACATCATCATCATCATCATCATTACAGCCCTTCACAAGTCCACTGCTGAACATAGGCCTCCCCCAAGTAATGCCACAAAGCACGGTCCTGAGCCACCTGCATCCATCGACTTCCTGCATATCTTACCAGGTCGTCACTCCATCTAGTGGGGGGTCGCCCTACACTACGCCTACCGGTACGAGGCTGCCACTCAAGAACCTTTCTTCCCCATCGGTTATCGGTTCTTCGAGCTATATGGCCGGCCCATTGCCACTTCAGCTTACTAATCCGTTGGGCTATTTCGGTCACTCTGGTTTTACTGCGGATATCCTCATTTCTGAGTCTATCACGCAGAGAAACTCCGAGCATAGCCCTCTCCATAGCTCGCTGAGCGACCTTGAGCGTCCTCATACGGCCAGCAGTGAAGGACCACGTCTCAGATCCGTAAGTCATCACTGGCAACACGCACTGGTTGTACAATCTAGTTTTTAGAGATTGAGGTATACCTGACGAGAATATATGTCGTAATTTCCCGAACGCTGCCCAGCCGAGTTGAATACGTCGATTGACCTCTCGGTCGAAGTTGGACTTACCTAGTCGGACTATATGTCCCAGGTAAACGTACTCGTCAACAACTTCGAGCTTAGTGCTCCCAACAACTACCGGCATAGGTGTGACATGGACATTGAACATGATCTTTGTTTTGTCCATGTTCATCTTAAGACCTATCCGTTGGGAGGCACTATTGAGGTCATTGAGCATAGTGCTTAAGTCCTCCAACGATTCTGCCATAAGGACTATATCGTCGGCAAATCGAAGGTGAGTGGTGTACTCGCCATTGATGTCAATACCGTATCCTTTCCAGTCCAGTAGCTTGAAAACGTCTTCCAATGCAGCGGTGAAGAGTTTCGGGGATATAACGTCACCCTGTCTTACACCTCTCTGCAGTTGGATAGGTTTCGAGCTCTGGTTCTGTACTCGGATAGCCATCGTAGCCCTACTGTACAAACACTTCAGCACTTCGATATACCGACAGTCAACTTGGCACCGCTGAAGGGACTGTAGCACCGCCCAAATTTCGACGGAATCAAAGGCTTTCTCATAGTCCACATACGCCAGGCAAAGTGGCAGATTGTACTCTTCAGTCTTCTGTACAATCTGCCGCAGGGTATGTATGTGGTCTATGGTACTGAAGCCTTTACGGAAACCGGCTTGTTCGGGAGGCTGGAAGTCGTCGAGTCTGCGTGCGAGACGATTCGTAACGACTCTCGAAAACAGCACGTAGACGCGGCTCAGAAGGGAAATCGGTCTGTAGTTCTTTAAGAGAGCGTTGTCGCCTTTCTTAAAGAACAAGACCACCGCACTTCTGCTCCACGCCTCTGGAGTAGTGCCACCATGGAGGACGGAATTGAAGAGCTTCTGAAGGACTTCAAGTACCGGTGTTCCACCCGCTTTCAGAAGCTCCGCTGTAATTCCATCCTCGCCTGGAGCCCTGCCGCTTTTAAGGTGCTGGAGAGCCATTCTAATCTCGCTCAGACTGACGTCCGGGATATCATCGGAATAGTGTCGGATAAGACTTGCTCTTGGATCGTTACTCACACTTGCGTGTGGCTCCAACGATGATGTATACAGCTGCCCATAGAACCTCTCAATCTCACTCAAAATCTCAGGTGTCCCAGAAACGATGCTGCCACACTCAGTCTTCAGCTTCGACAGTTGGCTCTTACTGGCAGACAGATCTCTGGTAAAGACTTTGGAGCCCTGGTTCCGCTCGATCGCTTCTTTAATACGAGCAGTATTAAAGTTGCGTAAGTCTCGCCGCATGCATTTGGAGATCTGTCTGTTCAGTTGCCTGTATGCTATCAAATCTGTTGACGATTGCAGCCTCATCTCCCGTCTAACAGCCATGAGATTAAGAGTGTGATCGGAGAGTTTTTGTGTTCTTCTGCGGCGGGTCTTGCAGAACTTAGCTCCGACCGCATGGACAGTTTTTCACGAGCTTGTCATTCATATCGTCCACTGCATTGCAATCTTCTAGGCACTGGAAGCGGTTACGTAACTCGAGCTGAAAGGTTTCGGGATTCTGGATTAGGGCACGAGGGGGACGGAGCGTTGACTTCATTAGACGAGACCTCTCCAACTTCACGTTTAGATTCAGTGTGCCTCTAACCATTCGGTGATCGCTGCCAGTTTTCACCCTTGCGATCACTGAGACATCACTGAACAGTTGGCGTCTGGTCGTCATAATGAAGTCAATCTCATTTTTTGTCGAACCGTCGGGGCTCGACCAGGTCCACTTCCTGTGGGGCCGCTTCTGGAAGAAAGAGTTCATCATAAAGAGTCCCTCTTTCTCCATAAAGTCGGCCAGCTGCTGGCCCCTTCGGTTCCGTTGCCCTACTCCAAATTTCCCTAACTTCAGCTCACCGCTTTCTCTTGTGCCTAGTTTTGCGTTGAAGTCTCCCATCTACACCGTGTATTGAGTTTTGGAGGAATGCATGGCTTTGGAAATATCCTCATACATTTCCTCCACCTCCTCATCGGGATGTGCCGAGGTTGGTGCGTAAACCTGTATGACCTTCAGCGAATACCGTTTGGTGATTCTGAGTATCAGGTACGCGACCCTCGTCGACACACTCCCAATCTTTACAACGTTGTTGACGAGAGACTTGTGGACGATAAATCCGACACCTCCTTGGGACAGATGGTCGCCCTCCCGGTGATAGAACAAGTTGCCGGATTCGAGAATCACCGTGTCCTCCCCCTCTCTTCGGACCTCGGATAATCCTATAATATTCCAGCGCAACTTGTCTATCTCTTCTTCCAGCTCCAGGATCTTCTCGTCAGTCCTCAGAGTGCGTGCGTTAAATGTTGCCAGGTCGAGTCGTCGTAGGTGGCAACCGAAACTCCACCGGAGATTCTTAGCACCCCCTGCCCCACAGTTACCATGGTCGCCACCGTAGCCAGGAATAGCGGGACCGCCGGGGACTGGGGGCCGTCTATTTGTATAATTCTTCATGGGGGGTATATTGCCATAGTTGCCACGCTTGGCGAGCGGGTTGGCAACCGCAGTTTTTTTTTTGTCGTACAGTTGCTGTTATCAGGAAGATGCTGCTGCCCATCTCCTGCCTATTTCCCTCTGTCGCCTTTTACGACACCCACGGGAAGATATGGGGTAGTGGATATTCTTAACCGCCACTACACGGCAACAATATGTACATGCTTAACGTTAAAAGAAATTAATGTCGTAGCATAATTTTACCGGTTCTTATCAAACTCAATTAAAATTTTCGCATATTATTATTGCGTGACCAAAATTTTGAGGCTTGCAAACTATTCTCAGAATTATTCAGGGATAAATCACTGAGACTTTCTTTGAAGGTTAGTGACAATTAAATGGTTTAAAGATTTTTCTTTGTAGAATATATATACAACTCAACAAAGTCCAGGGAATAAGGGTACTGCAGTATTTTTTTTTATAGAAGAGGGGGCAAACGAGCATGTGGCTCACCTGATGTTAAGTGACTTCCACCGCCCATGATCAACTGCAACACCAGGGGAATTGCAGATGCGTTGCCGGCCCTTTAGAAAGGAGTAAGCTCTTTTCTTGAAGGTCCCCAGGTCGTATCGGTCCGGAAAAATCGCCGGTGGTAAATTATTCCACAGAGAGGTTGTACGCGGAAGAAAACTCCTTTTGAAACGTACAGTAGTGGACCGCCAAGCATCCAGACGGTGTGGATGGTATCGGGACGTTTGCCGCGTAGTGCGTTCACGAAATTTGGCGGCTGGGATTAATCCGAACAATTCCTCAGAGCACTCTCCATGGTATATGCGAAAGAAAATACAAAGGGATGCAACATCTCTTCGCAGTGCCAGTGAATCGAGCCGATCGGAAAGCACTCGGTCGTCGACGATTCGAGCCGCTCTGCGCTGGATGCGGTCAAGTGGAAGGAGCTGGTACTGGGGAGCCCCAGCCCAGAGATGGGAACAGTATTCCATGTGCGGCCGAACCTGCGCCTTGTAAAGTTGCAGGCGGTGTGCCGGCATGAAATACTGTCCCGCTCTGCTGAGCACGCCAAGCTTATTAGAGGCCAATTTGGCCTTCCCTTCCAAGTGACCACGAAACTGCACGTCACTCGATATGTCGACGCCGAGGATTCCGATACTGGCTGAGGCAACAAGGGGAGTGCCTTGAAACTCAGGGAATACGACAAAGGGGTTCTTTTTAGCGGTTAACGCGCAAACTTGTGTCTTCTGGGGGTTTAACTGGACTAGGTTTAGTCGCCCCCAATCCGAGACTCTGTCCAGCAGAGACTCGACTTCAGACACAAGTTTGTCCCGGCACGCAGAGACGTTTTCCCGAGAAATATTGGCTCGGCCGTTGTAAAGAGCATCACCAGTGCTGTCATCTGCATAGCAATGAATGTTACGGGTATGCAACATATCATTGATATGCAGAAGAAACAGCGTTGGCGATAGCACGCAGCCCTGTGGAACACCAGTATTAATAAGCTTGCAATCGGATCTTGCACCGTCTACAACGACCTTGATGTTCCGATCTGCAAGAAAACTGGTGATCCAATCGCACAATTTCTCGGGAAGCCCATAGGAAGGGAGCTTCGAAAGAAGCGCTTTGTGCCAAACCCGATCGAAGGCCTTCGTAATGTCCAAACTAACGGCCAATGCCTCCCCCTTGAACTCTACCGCCTCCGCCCATCTGTGAGTGAGGTAGACCAGAAGATCACCAGCTGACCGACCACGGCGAAAACCGTATTGGCGGTCACTAATCAGCTGGTGATCCTCAAGGTACCTCATGAGCTGGCAGTTTACAATGGACTCCATTGTTTTGGAGAACAAGGAGGTGATGGCGATAGGCCGGTAGTAGGACGGGTCTGAGCGGTCGCCTTTTTTAGGGATTTGGTGGACGAAAGCCGAGGCCCACTCGACTTGTGGATGTCCAGGGAGAGGAGTGCTTTGCGAACCGAGCGCTGAGTGATCTGCACTTCCGGCATTGAGCACTCACACCGCGGGATGGTCGGCGGCGTACTCCCCCCGTCATCGAGAGTCGAGTTAGACGCAAAGAAAGAGCCTAGAAGATCGGCTTTCTCCTTTGCGGTATGGGCCAGTGAGTCGTCCTCCCTGTGCAGAGATGGAAGAGATGGCTGACAGAAATTCCCCTGCATAGCCTTGGCAAGAGACCAGAATGCACGGGTTCCAGAAGGAGGATGAACTAGTTTCTCGCCAATTCTGCCTATGTTCTCTGACTTTGCCCTGGCAATGACTCTTTTGAAGGACCTAGAGGCGGAATTATACTTCTTTTTTAGAGCGCTGGTGTTTACATCCCTGGACGCTGATGCGTCAGCCCAGGCTTGGTTGGCTCCTGCTTATAGCATGATGCTATTTTACAGGAGTGACCAAATCATGGCTGAGATTTGCCTCCAATGGGCACCACAGAGGAAGGAATAAAAAGTTCCATACCCTGAAGTACCACATCAGCGACAGAATCCGCAACAACGTTGGGATCGTCCGGCGAGAAGCAAACCCGCCCCCAAGCGTAGGATGCAAAGAAAGACCGCATCCCATCTCAATCGGCTGACCTATAGTGCCAAACACGGCGGCAGCCTGCAGAATGCAACCGCGATTTCAGCGTGAGTGGCACCACACTCCGGACAAGACAATGGTCCGAGGAGCCTAAAGGGGCGTCGACGGAAATCTGATATCCATCCGGGTGAGAGGTCAGCAGAAGGTCCAACAGGGAAGGTGCATGATCCTCCACATCTGGAATCCGCGTAGGCGAAGTAACCAGTTGTATCAGACCATATGCCAAGGCAAAATCATGAACAGATCTCCCCGCATGGTCGGTTAAACGTGAACCGAGCCATTCGGCGTGATGGGCGTTAAAGTCACCGAGGATCACGATCTCTGCGGAGGGGATCTGCTGTAGCAACGAATCTGCAGCCATTTGGACGTGGTCGAAGAGTCAGTCTGTTTCGGCATTACCGCTATGGGACCTATAGAGGCACCCGTAGACGCGCGGATGGTCGTCGCTGTCTACGCGTAGCCAAAGGATGGACAGGTCCGAACCTTCAAGTCTGCCGAGGCGTCGAGAACAGATGTCATCTCTGACGTAAACGTAAACTCCAGCCCGAGGCACAAAGGAGTGTTCCAGTTTGTACCCCGGGTAGGAGAGATACGAGACATCAGCCGGAGAGGACACCTGCGTCTCGGTCAGAAAGAGCAGAGCCGGCCTCGCCGTCTCGAGATGGTAGTGGACGGCGTTTAGGTTAGAGTGAAGTCCCCTGATATTGCAGAAATTCACGAACAGCGTGACAGGGGTCGCCTTGGTCTTGTTGCTCCGTTTGCCTCGAGCAGTTTTAGTCTTGAGCGGAATTTTGAATTATATTTTGATGAATTCTGTTATATCCGTGTAGTGAATATGTACTTTATCATAAATTTTGTAGTAGTCTGTCAATACAGTCGGTAAGAGCCTTCTGTGGCCTCCGATATTTGGCGGAGTGATCATCTCGGGAACCTCCTATTGGAATCCTCATATTGGGAACATTCTAAGGCTGTGCGCTCACTAAAAAGAGGTCGTACATTGCCGGCACAACGGAAGTTAGTATTTACAACTTTATCTACTTGTAACAATTATTAAGAAAGGCGTATAAATTAAAATGAGGCTTAAATTAGAGTCAGGTAAAGTAAAAACGTCCCATGTAGAATATTAAAGTTAAAAGTTTACATTTGCTGTCAAATGTAAAATTCCGCGAAAACGTGGAGCCGCGGCTAAGGGACTTCTATTGTAACAAAGACTCTTCTTTAAGCCACGTCTTGTGATACTTTGTTGCCACGCTTTGCAGGCGGTTGGTCAATCGCAGTTTCCATTTTTTAGTTCTTATTGGAAAAACGATTCTGGCCATCACCTGGCTTGGTTCCCCCTGACGCATCACGGGACGAGGACATTCTTACACTGACATTGCACGGTAGTTACCCGTCAAATAACACAGTACTTGAGCAGTCCAGGTTCGACCCTAGCCGACACCAATGAAATTGTTAATTGACATTTCCGAAACCCCTTACATAAATGAAACAATGACTTCTTTAAAAAAATACGAACTATATTCAGCGACATAAGGGTTGGGAGTTAGTGATTGACGGGATAGATAAATAATTTCAGTAGTGTATCATATATCGTTTAAATGTGGTAGAGCCATGCTGCAGTTATATTAATAGATGTAGCACGAATGGGTCGGCTCGACCGGGGAAGAACCAAGCTCTCACAGAATACCAGCGTGAAATCGTAGTAGCTTAATGCTGCTGTGTTTCGTATGGTGAGTGTAGAGAACCTGAGACTCTTTTTACTGGAAACGAGGCATTCCATCTTAGTCCTCACGGGTGACAACACATCTGCATTTTGATTTGTAATCGAGGATAGATGTCTATGGGCCACAGCAACCACTTACCATCAGGTGGACTGTGTGCTCGTTTGTAACCCTATCCAATAAAAAAAACAATATTTTAAAAGAATTGTAAACTAGATAAAAAGAAATTACATTCCGTACATTCGCCATTAATTTTTTTCGCAGACAAGTGAAGCCAATACAGTTTAGTTAATTGGTGCTGACTACAGTCATTATTTCTTCTTTTGATCTTTTGCTCTACTTCGATAACGTAGCAATTAAAAATTATGATTAAAAAATCTCTAGAAATATTTCTACGATAAATACAACTTTGAATCGTTTATTTTAAGATTGTTAAGACCCATAAATTATTTTTTCGAATAATGAGTGCAATTTCTACTTGTATTTGTATTTCGCTCCTAGGTTTTAGTAATTGGTAAAGAGATGTTGCATCCCTTTGTATATTTAATCGCATCTATCACGGCTCTGCTCCGAGAAATAGTTCGGACTAATTCTAGCCGCTAAATTTCACTATCGCACATCGCATCCAAACTCGTTAGTATGCTTCCTCGCACTCCTTCAAGTTTTGCTAATCAATACGACCTATGGACCGTCAAGAAAAGAGTCTAGTCTTTTTAAAAGGCCACCAACGCACCTGCAGTTTCCCTGGTTGTGCTGTTGTTCTGGGTGGCTCTAAGCTCGGAAACAAAATAGCAAACTTATGAATTATAATTTTTCTAGTATTTCCCTAAGACACCTTTTACCACACCTCATGGGATGAAATTGAGTGATAGATTCTTTAATGCCGCCATCCCAAGGCACTTGATTACTTAGCCATTATTAGTATATACAGAGTATAAAAATTATTTAAATTAAGTATCTTCTTTACTTGAATTTTTATTCGACATTAGAACAAAGACATAAATAAATAAAGAAAACGCTGTAAAATGTCCTGCACGTACGAGAAATAAAATATATACGGAATATGTACAGTGCGTCAACACAGACTGGACCCGTAGACCCTGTTCGCGCTCCATTACCCGTTCAATATAAAGAAGGGGACCTCATACCCAACTATGGGACTGTAAGAGTTAATGCGTAAGTGTTATTTTACTTCATACCTTTGTGTAATATTGATCGTCCATTATCGGTGTATCCACGGTAAAGTCCAAACAATGTGAAGTTATGTACAACCTAGAAGATGGTATAGCATCACAAGTGAATAAAGAGGTTTTCACTCATCCTGATCTACAAGTAACTTTGATATACCGTTTAAGCGATAAGCTAGAATACAGTGTTAAAATATATGGGACAATTAAATACAACACAAACGGCCTGAGGACCAACAATTTGTTTTTTTGATTTAAAACCAGAAATCTTGGCGAATCTAAGATATATATGGTGGTATCATGTAGACCTATGATAGCACCGATTAAAAAGGAAGAAATTCCTCCTTCTGAATGGAGTAATAATGCCAGGGTACTTAGGAGTAGCGGTTAAACGCTCGCTGTAAATTTCACAGTACGCCGGTACCAAATAAATTGTTAAAAGCAATTTTAAATACTTATTCACCACATGCTGGGTGTGAATGAAAACATGGGGTTGCTGCAACTGCATGATTAACAAATTAAGAAACAAACATTTCGAAGACTTGCGAAATCCACAACACTCATTGGAGCAGCGATGTACATGTCATCACCCTTTCAGAAATGGGAAGAGACCTGGACCTAAATGGGCTTTATTTTAAAGGAGAAATATAATGTCAAATGGCTTAGCAAGATCCTTCGTCATGCCGAAAATATTGCAGCATTAATTTTGAAATAAATATATGGTAAAGTTGAGGATTAATGTTAGTGATTATGTTAGACGAAAACACGATTTCGTAAAATTTTCTCGATAGAAAAAAAATCCAAAGTTACCTCCAAAATAAACAATAAACCGCTGTTATTCATAAAATACTTTAAATAAGATCATGAAACTTTGCATACTAACTGAACTAACTATAAAGCAGTGCTTATGTTATTTACTTTTTTTAAAATACCATTATTTTCACTGTAAAAAGAAATTACCCAAACTATCGGCGTCTTGAGCTTGAATTCTGTCGCCCCGTTAGTATCGCTTAGGCTTTTGAAGGGAGAAGTTGTGTCGCTTACGATCAGAATATACACTACGCAACAGTACGACGTAAAATTAAAATGGGAAATAACCGTGATAAAAAAAAGAAGCGGCTGGGTTGGCGTTAAGAAACAGGCATAAATATGATAAACCTAATGAAATAAATGTCTAACGACCTTTCTACTTACAGTATTAGTGATTACATACATAGCATACGACGCGCGGGGAAGTGGGGGCGAAATTAGAATTTGAGCTGACTTACTCTATCCTCTTAATAAACCTTAGTATCAATCTTTGGTACTTAGTTACCTAAACTACAAAGTACTTCAGTACAGACTATCGTATGTGTAGGTCTACACCACGCCACCACAAATAAGTTGACAATATTTTAGATTTACCGAGGCGAGCACGTGGATATAAACCATACATATTCATGAGCAATACGGGCCCAGTACGAGCTGCCGTCGCGTGTGACGTGACACACGAAACAGCGGCAGTTGACAAATAGCGTCAGATTTAGCGTAACGAGTCCAATGACTCAAAACGCTACGAGCCTTGCGCACCACCGATTCGTCTTTTTACGTACAACTTATTAATCTATTCTCCATTTGTAATAGCATTAGACAGATGTAAAAAAAGATTCTATATAAGGCACACTTTATAACAAAATTACAACAAATATGTTACAGTTAGGATTTATGCCTAATTTATTATAATCTATTTAAATACCAGCTGTCACACTTTATTGTAATCATTTAAGCTTTCATTTAGATATATTATTTCGTTTCCATTCAAAATTCCACAGTTAATGCTAAAAACCTAAAAGAAGCAGGGGTGAACAATATCGGGAACATTTTATTATTTTAATATAATAGGGTTTTTTGCACCGTGTAAAAAATAAAAAATACGTATTTATGACAGATATTTTTATAAGTAAACGAGATTTCTGTTCATAAAAACGCATTATAAATTTTATGATTAAATAAGAATATTTTTAATTTTTGCCTCAAACGTCCAAAACGCTATCCCCATATTATGTTATCCAAATTCCTTTGAAAATTGAAGATTTTTATGATTTTATTACGAATCTGTGAATGAGGTAAGGAAGATAGCACGTGAAAGAGTAGTAAAGATGTGTTCATTGGATTCATAAGAAAATCATCAAAGTCTATGACTTGTAAAGCGTTCGCAACAAAAAGAATAAGGGCGCAATTACACTTGGTCGTTAGCCCTTATTCGGGTGTACGAAAGACGTTACTCGAATTCAGTCACGCGACGCATTATTTACATTATCTTACTCGTCGTTGAAGTTATCTCTCTATTGGAATAAAACTAAAACGAAAGCTAGACTGGATTGTACGAAAACGGGCGTACTCGACTCCGTTTACGGACAAAATACACTTAGTCTTTTGTCCAAATTCAATAGGCAATCGAATACGAGCTAACGACGAAGTGTAACTGCGCCATTACGGTAGTCGGCCTACGCGTTTAAGAGTTATTACAGAACATACATAAAAATATTCCGATGAATTGAAAACCTCCTTCTTTTTAAACTCAGTTAGAAAAGGTTTTTAACGTATGCGAAATGCCAGGACAGCTTGAGCCCTTGAATTCGTAACGATAAGTTAATGCTGGTTGGTTGCTTAAAGCTTAATCAAATAAGTATGACAAAAGAGCGCATAGCACAGCTGATGGTAAGTGGACGTCTAACATCTATGCCTAATTGCCAAAATTGCCAATGGCCAAAGTGTTATTCAAAGCAGCATTAAGTTACTATTCCATGCTGGTATTCTATGTGAGCGAGATTCTACCCTGGTCAATCTAACCCGTTCGAACTGCAGCAATCATGTACCTACTGTAGTATGGCTTTCCACAGGTTATATTTCGTGGAGGGTGCTCGAGATTTACGTGCTTAACATACTGCCTTAATCGCCATTTTGATTAACTTAAGGGGAAATATTAAAAATACTACCTCAAATGGCTTAGCAGGATCCTCCGTTATGCCGAAAATATTGGAGCATTCATTTTGAAATAATTATATGGTAAAGTTGAGTATTAATGTTAAGTACTATGTTAGACGAAAACACGATTCCGTAAAATTTTCTCGATAGAAAAAAATCCAAAGTTACCTCCGAACTGAACAATAAACCGCTGCTATCTTCGATCAATTGTTGATCGAAGGCTGCTATTCATAAAATACTTTAAATTAGATCATGAAACTTTGCATACTAACTAAACTAACTATAAAGCATGTTTTTTATTTTTTTTAAATCACCATTAAATTCACTGTAAAAAGTAATTATATTAATCGGTGTCTTGAAGCTTGTTTCCTGCCGTCCAGTCAGTTTCGCTTCGGCCTTTGAAGGAATAAGTTGTGTCATTTACGATCAGGATACACATTACGCAACATGACGACGTAAAATTAAAATTGGAAATAACCGTAATAAAAATAAGAAGCGACTGGGTTGGTGTAAAGAAACAGACATAAATATGATAAATCTAATGAAATAAATATCTAATGACCTATCTACTTAAAGTATTAGTGATTACAAACATGTCGGTACATAGTATATGATGCGCGGGGAAGTGGGGGCGAAATTAGAATTTGAGCTGAGTTACTATATCCCCTTAACGTACGGTTAGCTATTATCGCCTTTACGTTGTTACCGTGCCTCGAACGCATGCAAAACAGATGTCTCATGGATTCTCCACTACCCCGTATAATCCTGAGGGATTCGTAAGAGGCAAATGAACACCAGTGTCTTCCCAATATCAATTAGAAAAAAAAACTGAGCTTGACAACCCGCCTGCCAAATATTTTTGTGACAAATATTTTTCTTATCTCTTACTCTATAGGGAGGCATATACTGCTGAACATAAGTTTAACCGTGTACTTTGAGAGATAAAAATTAATTACGGAGTGAACGTAATATTACCAAGTCTCCGAGAAGAACAGCAACAAGGTGAATTGAATATAGGACATAAATGATGTTGGTAAGGCCGTGGACAAAAGGTACTGTTTGAAAAAAAATAGGTAGTAAAATAAGTGAAAGTTCATACTTATAAACATACCGTTATCTTATTTAACAAAACCTTAGAATGCCAGGTAGACTACAAGAATAGTATGCGGTTTCGCATATATTAAAATATGCAGGAACTAGGTATAGACAATCTGAGATTAGTAATCTAGTTTAGAGTATAGAAACCGAAGGTTACTGATTTTGCGAAATACGAGTGACTATCGAGTAATCTTCCATTTTAATTGGTTACATTGTGTGCCGTTTGTAATTATAGCTTACGCAATTAGAGCACATACGTACGTTGGATATGTTCCAAGGACAGATTCATTGTGACTTGCGGTAACTGTGCAGGAGCGCAGCAAAAACCGCCGAGGCCCGCGGTCGTCTCTCGTTGCCCTGTCACTACCAACTCCAGATTATATCGCAAAATCCAATTTCGTGGTTTTGTTATCGCTTTCCATGGAAATTCAGTTCATTTTTGTTGTAATCGACTATGCTATACAATTATATATGAGCGAGTTCAGATATCAGACTACAAGTCAAGATTTATCGTTTCGAATCAACGTTAATAAGCCTGAAAGGTGCATCGTACTCCTAGCTTTTACGGTAGTTTCTGAGTAGCTTTTATAGAAATATTTGGTAAAAATAAGTCACGAGTCAGTAAGTAATAAGATTTGAGAAATGAACGCTATGTCAGCGACATGCTAGCCCCGCTTTAGGGTATGATAAATGATCCGGTATAATGCAACCTATATCTTAAACTTCATAATGAATAAATAGTGTGTAATTGAGCTTTTACCACAAAATACGCTGAAGGTATAAAATCCACCCCCCCCCCCTAAATAAATAAAAGTTAAACGTGTCAGTTATACACATGTTGAAAATTAAAATTTAAGGCAAGTTTTAGCGGAAAATTTTTAATAAAATAATATTTCTTAATACCAACCACTGATATCAATAATCTAGTATATCTTCTCATAGGATTTAAGGAGAAATAATATGGCACATTCACTATCAAACGAATTTTATAATATTTATGTTATGTGTAGAAGTTTCTTTTATGCGTAGAAGTTCGTCGAGGTGTGTAGCACCTTCTCACCTAAATACACCCATTGTTGTACTTATATCACAGCTAAGGGATATAGATAATGTTATTGTAGGCCACAAGGCAGTGCTTCTTATAGCTCAGGCGTGGCAACGTACACGTATCTGTTGATTTCTTTACTTGAGAATGAAACATGTCCATCGTATCCAGTGACGAACGAGCTTTCAACTCAAGTGAACTAAGCTCGTTCGTTACGTCAATTTTGTGACAAATTAATTAAACTGGTTTATTTTATTTTATTTTATTTATTTATTATGACTTTTCAAATATGTTTTCGAATTTTAAAAATTATAAGATTTTAATCAAGTATGGCTTTGTAAGAGAATTAAATATACCTATTTCTTTCTACATAATATTAGTTTTAGGTCTGATTTTTCAATTAATGGATAAAAGTTATCTATCAAATGGATTAACCTGACTGAACATAAAAGTTAAACAATTGAGCTGTCGCGTTTTATTTATTTTATTTTTAATACCCGACGTTTCGGGTGCTTTCCAGCACCCATGGTCACGGGGGACTGAGGTGAGTGACGTCCCGATGTCAAAGTTAACCCGAAGTACCTTCAGCTTTTTAATTATTGTCTTTGGTCCGATCTACGCAAAATGAACTAACTGTGTTTTGAATTCTTGCAGTGTTATGCTTGGGTTTAGTTTTAATTTTATTAATTATAGGGTCCCAAGCAGGTGGTAGTACCCAGCCTCCTTCTCTATTGACATTAGGATGTTGTTTTTTTTTAATTTCAATAGCCTCACGTATCATCCTTGGTAGTCGATGTTCTTTCGCGAGGATTTGTGGTCTATCAAATCTGATGTAATGGTTGGGGCCATCTAGGATGTGATCGCAAATCAAAATCGAAGTCTGCAGTTTGCGATCACATCCTAGATGGCCCCAACCATTACATCAGATTTGATGAAACGACGGGTATTAAAAATAAAATAAATAAAACGCGATAAAATCCGTAAAAGTAACTTTAATCAATGTGTAGTGTTCGCGTGAATATAAGAAATCATTATCAATTGTTGAACTGTTTTATTGTTGTATTTTATCTTATGAATAACTTTTCTCAGCTTTTTTCTCAAAAATCAACCTTGATTAAATATCTCTGATAAGGAATTAGGATATCTAGTAGAACATTAATATAGCTGACCAGCCATCTCAATAAGTAGTACCAAAATATCAAGGCTGACAACGAAGAACTATGTGAAGAGAAGAGAGATGTCTGACAGGGATTACGACAAAACTCATCGATTTAATCCCACACTATGGACAGTAGTGGCGTTCAAATTATCTGCTTTAAAGTCTGCTATTTTGGTTGTTAGGTTTATAAAAATATATAATTTATTGAGAGTTAGAAACAATATTAATAAGATTTTATTGTGCTCTCAATAATTCTTGGCTTATAATAAAATTCACGTATATGGCACGCCTTATAAACGTAAAGCATTTACGTTCAACATAACGTAGGCACACAAAGGCATTAGATATTTAACTCTAGGCGTTATTCCTTCAGAGCTTACAAAGCAAGCGTCATTCTTGTACGTATAATGAGTTACTTTGTCGCTTTACCTACACTTTAGCAATCGACGTCTTTTATGTATACGTTCTTTAGCATACTACACTTGTTCCTCCAGCGACTGCGAATTTGTTTAATCGCATAATGGCTACCAAAGTATTTGAAGTATTTGTAGCATGATTTGCTGGAGAAATTCCACAATGATATTTTATCCAAAATGCATGTAAAATAAATAATAGTTATACAGCTTGGGCGGTATACTCGTACTATTCTTTTTATCGTCTTTCTTAGTGGTATATAGATATATATATATATATATATATATATATATATATATATATATATATATATATATATATGCGTACTGAGGAACGTGTCTTGGGTTTGAATTACGGCTGACATTGCGGACTATATTACTAAGCTCTCTGCCAATCCAGATGAATAAAGTTTTGTCATTTGAGGCCCTAATTTGTTTTTTTTTAATTAAAATTACAATTTATATCAAACTACTTACAATATTAGTAAAAAAATATTGTATAAAACTATTATAATATTGAACCTCCCTATTTTTACTACTACTAGTATTGTTTAAATATATATGAGTACAGAATACCTATATGAACATTTAATATGTTTTTTTTTAACTTCAGAGGTGTCACTGTCAGAATTTGGTATTTCCAAACTCGACCCCGATAGGCACTACGTCTGAAATACGCGCTGACAGATACCAGCGTAAATAACTTAATCCTGTTGGGTTTCTTTAGATGAGTGTAGATGAGCGGAGACCCTTTTTCTGAAACGAAGCATTTTATCTCAGTCCTCTGGGGAGAAAACGCATTTGTATTTCGATAATCAATCGGGTATAGATATAGATGTCTATCGGCCACAGGATTCACTTACCATCAGGCCGACTGCTCGCTCGTCACCATCACTCTATAAAAGAGAATCTTCCTGAGAACGACCTAAAATAATAAAGATCTGCGGTTGCCGAGCTACCTGACAAGCGTTGCAAATATGGAAAATATCCCTACTGTGTGGCTAATCAATAGGGGAGGCCTTTGTTCAGCAAAGTAACTTGAGAGACTGTAGTGAATGAATAAATTAAAGCGGCTTTGCTTAGAAGTTGAAAATTTGTGAGCATTTTTACGCTTTACGTGTCTCGGTAGCGCAGTGGCTAAATGTTCCGACGTTGCTTGTATACAGTGTAGATTTGTATACAGTGTGTAGAACCCGAGCAAAGTATGTACACGGTAACGTGGTATGTACGTGTATTGTATGATGTATAAACATTAATGCGGATTTAAATGTTTGTTCATGTGTAATGTATGTATTTAAAACACCGCCACGGTACGGAATAAATTTCTATAGTTGAGGTAACTTTAATTTAGAGAAACTTTTACTTTTTATTGGTACCAATAAAATTAAAACAACTTTTAAAAACCTTTGTTTTCGTATTTGCGTAAGATCATAATAGAATGGTTTGAACCGACGCAACGTCGAGGGATTTCCCCCGAATAAATCATTGTTTGACAACGAATCGTATATTTACCTTTAGGATACTGACAATCTTTTGAATTCAATTATATTTTTAAAAAAAATTCAAAAGATTTTTTATAATAATGCTGAATCAAAATTTACTTAAAAATATGGAGGTTTAGAATAATAATAGTTTTATAAAAACTTTTTTGTTTTACCAATATTGTAGTTAGATATAAATTGTAATTTTAATTAAAAAAGACAAATTAGGGCCTCAAATGACAAAACTTTGTTCATCTGGATTGACAGAGAGCTTAGTAATATAGCCCGTAATGTCAGCCGTAATTCAAACCCAAGACACGCTTCCCAGTACGCATATGTATATGCTTACCACTAAGAAAGGCGATAAAAAGAATAGAGTAAATAAAGAAAAATATTTAAATTTTGATATAAGGGATAAATAAAATATTTCTTAGAATTCTCTTTTAACTAAAGGACTAACTTGAGTTTTGCAAAAGTGCAGATTTATATAGGTATGAAATACATAATTTGAATGCATATTTGAACAAAAAACCGCTAACTTAATATGCTCATATAAAAATCCAACCACAGCCCATTCGAGCGTCACAACAATGTAATAACGAACATGGTCCGAAACCACAGCACGTGTTTCGCCCCTAAAATGAAACATTCGGGGAATTGAGGTTTGCGAAGCTCAACAGCTGATTGACGGATGAGTAAAGTTGATGTGAACTTTATTAAATTGAATTATAATTTTCATGTTAAAGAAATTTAAAGAGAAAGAAATAGTGTCTGTTTATCTTTTTGTAAATTTTGCAATCTAACCATAAAACGGGGAAGGTTATAAATTCTTCGAGGTTTATTAACCGATTAATTTCGAAATAGTATACTTTTACAGCTTTAGAGCGTGCGGCGGCATAAAACACTCCATCAACCCATTTCGATCAGTAGGCGATGTAAAAGGCGGGAAAATCTTATGGTTTCCGATAGATGGCGGTATAATGAATTAGAGATGGGCCGAATATTCGTTTCATATTCGGTATTCAGCATATTCGGCAGCTTTATTGAATATTCGTATTCGGCCGAATATTCGGCTAAATCACCGAACATTCGTCAAAGTGGTACTCAAAGTGTCCACTGTATTGAAATGTACGAGTTAAGTAATGCCACGTCTTACATCATTTTACTGTTGAAAGTGTATTTTATTTATGGGTTAAATCTACTTGTATAGCGTCATGTTTTTGTGACACTGTAGATTTATTTTCATTTGTAGCAAATAGAAAGTTTGATAAAATGTTTTTGGAATCAAATGAAGAAACATTACATTACATAAGTACATATCACTTTACTCAAGTTTCGACATAAATTGGTTAGGTACCGAGGTGATACCGCCGAGTAATATTCGGCCGAATATTCGGTTTGGTAAAAGTTTTGTCGAACATTCGGCCGAATATTCGTGTTCGGTTCAAATTGGCCCATCTCTAATAATTAACAGGAGCAGCAGAGTCGAATATGCAAGATATCTGGTACTATGATCATCATCAGCCTCTGTACCACGGGAAAAGCTCATGCATTACCAGTTCGGATTATTAACTTGGAGGTAGGACTTCTTTCTGCCTTGGAGTCCATCACAGTAGGTAGGTACCTACTATGTTGGTTTCTCCCTATCCCTCTCTCTGGAAGAGGGTGGTCCCTCTTACCTATTTATGTCGTCAGATCGCAGTGCTTGCACTGTGGTGTTCCGGTGTGAAGTTTATTTTGCATAGTCCGTCATAAGTCCATCTGGTGGGTACCACGCTCTTATCTATTTCTACCGCCAGATCGCAGTGCTTGCACTGTTGTGGTTCGGTGTGAAGTTTATTTTGCCTAGTTCGTCATGAGTCCATCTGGTAGGTACCGCCCTCTTATCTATTTCTGCCGCCAGATCGCAGTACTTTCACTGTTGTGTTGCGTTTTGAAGGGTATAGAATACCAGTATAGTTACAGGCTGTGCGGCACTCCCATCTTAGTCCTCATAGGTGACAACTCATATGTAATCGTCTTTGTTAGAAGTTAGCTGCAGGTGTTCCGGGGCTGCAGTAACCTCTTACCATCGGGTAGACTGTAAGTGCGTTTGTCGCATGTGCTTAAAAAAAAAGTAGTAACTAATTTCTATGGCCCTGGCGGAAATCAAACACGGTATGCGTACAAGCAACTGTAATTTGTCAGCCTTCAGAGATGACAACAAATTTGCATTTTGGTTTTGAATCGAGGATAGATTTATAAGGTCTATCGGCCACAGTACACATTCAGCATTCGGTTCAACGTGAGCTTGTTTGTCTTCCTTGATTTTCATTTTAAATACATGAGATATATGTAGTTTAAGACGACACATAGACGAGTGAGTACTTCCTTATTTTTTATTGTCTTACTGCATTGTGGTTGCAAGCCCGCTCGCTAAAAGTGGAAATTTTAGCGAACTTTTGTACGATACGAGAGGCTCGGTCGACTGTTGAAAGTTGATAAAGTAGTCAAGAAAACAACGCCTACACTTTTTTCATGTTTAAAATAATGATATTATTTCTTCCAAACCGAATTTCGGCAAGGGCGGCTAGACTCCACGGAGAATAACCATCTGCGTAGGGCTAGATCATTATGCACGACCTGAGATTAGCAAGACAGATAGCTTTACTTGCTTTTTTTTTTTTTTATAGAAGAGGGGGCAAACGAGCATGCGGCTCACCTGATGTTAAGTGACTACCGCCGCCCATGATCAACCGCAACACCAGGAGAATTGCGGGTGCGTTGCCGGCCCTTTAGAAAGGAGTAAGCTCTTTTCTTGAAGGTCCCCAGGTCGTATCGGTCCGGAAAATTCGCCGGTGATAAACTATTCCACAGAGAGGTTGTACGTGGAAGAAAACTCCTTGTGAAACGTACAGTGGTGGACCGCCAAGCATCCAGATGGTGTGGATGGTATCGGGACACACACACACAAGCTTTTCGAGCTTCGTGGCTTAACCACGCAAATTTCACTCTCAACTGCCACTGAGAATTACTTATCAGTAAAATTTATGAAACCAATGACAGACAATGAAAAACAATGGCAAAACAATGGCCAATGATAGCAACGCACCTGCAATTCCCCTGGTGTTGCGGTTGTTTATGGGCGGCGGTAGTTACTTACCTTCAGGTGAGCCGCATGCTCGTTTGCTTCTACAAAAAAAAGATTTTAGTCCAACCATGATCCTAAACCTCGGACCACATGATCAATAGTCGCGCTTACAACCAACGAGATTATCAAACATACTTCATTGCATATTACTTATAGCTTAATGAAAAACGAATTTAATATAATATGACCCAATAGTGACGGTCCTGTGGCCTGTGATCCTGTGGCTAAGCACTTCGCGGGACCGCGGGTTCCAATCCCGCCAGAACAAGTGGTTGTTAGGCATACATATTGTTCCACTATACAAAACAAAATCCTACTGTATGATAAAGTTTAAAATAAATAAATAATAGAAACAGAATAAAAGAGGAAAAAATAAAACTTGCCACTAATTCCGTCGTACATATTGTTACCACTATTATATACATATTGTTACCACTACTACTATAACGTTTCCTGTACTACGTATAAACTTTTCTGCCTTTTCTATTGAACAAGAGTAACAGAAGTAAATTTGCGGCTCCTTCGCAGAGTTGGTTATTATAAAATATAGGCGTAGCTGGAACAGCTCGGGGGATAAGCGCTCGTCTTATATTTCATAGTACAAGAGCAACTGGAGTGCTAGAAAATTGTTAATTGCATTTGGAATGCTAATTTACCACGTCCGCACGGTAAAGAAAAATATTGTGGGGGTGGGACTTGTATTTCTAAGTAATAATAAAACAAACGGGTCATATGAAGTCCGTCAAAACATAATGGGGTAACTTACTTTTCTATAGAATATTATTTTCGTTGTGAAAAATTATTGTTCGTATATTTAAGAATAATCATTTAGCAAAATCTACAGCCCGTCTAGGCAGTTTTTGGATTTATAAAAATAAGGACTGACTATAGTATTTCACGAATCTATAATCTGTCCCGACTTCGCAGAGCTAGTTTCTGGATCTCGACAACAGTGCCATCTACCGGGTCCAATTATGAATTTAAGCCATTCTCTAACCAAATTAATCATACACACAAAATTTCATCAAAATATATTTATAAAGTTCCGTTTAGTAGGAAATCAGTCACATAAACACTAACAAAAGAAATTTATAATGTACTAGCGATCTGCCGCGGCTTCGCACGGGTGATATCTGGATTCTACAAAAGCGTCACCTACAGGATCCTACTATATCTATAACCTTCAGGGAAGTGCAACCAATATGTTGACAAAAGTTTTACCGCATCTG
The DNA here is from genome assembly GCA_036936625.1 of Parnassius smintheus behrii. NCBI lineage: Eukaryota > Metazoa > Arthropoda > Insecta > Lepidoptera > Papilionidae > Parnassius > Parnassius smintheus. Next base: position 27,718,705 of record JAUPFT010000010.1, on the reverse strand, counting down.
ATGAACGGTATGGCAGCGCGTAAAATACGAAAAAACAAACATTAATTTTTATATATTATTAGGTAAAGATTATAGCTTCGCTGTAAATATAATAGAACGCGAGTAACCCGGGTTCGATCCCCGCCGGCACCAATGAAATTGTTAATTGCAATTTTAAGTGCTGATTTACCACGTGCTCGGTGGTGAAGGAAAACATCGTGAGGAAACCTGCATGTCTAAGGAATATGAAAAAAAAATATTTCGAAGACATGTGAAGTTCGTCAACACGCATTTGGGCAGCGCAGCGGACACTTCCTTGCCCTAAACCCTCTCAGAAATGAGGGGAGGCCTGAGCCCAGCAGTGGGACGTATATAGGCTGTAACTTTACTTTACTTTATAGCTTCGTACGACAAGTGAAGTGTGGGGTGGTCACCACTCGACAGAGTGACTGTCTGGTAAGAGATACAGGAAGACGGTGTATGCAAGATTCACTACTCTTATCATTTTTTGGGTGACAGGCAAAAATTTAAACAGAGTATGCAGCATTTTATGACATCGAGTCCAAAAAAATAAAAAACCGGGTTTGCCAACGTGACAACTATGGTAAAGTCAATCGGAAAGACCTGTATTCAGTAACGGACTTTTGATAGGCTGTAGTAAATTAACGAATGAACAGAGGATAACTGAAATAAAAATATTATAATTTTAACTGTACGTGGTAGAGACATGCTGCAGCTATATTAATTGTACAGTTGTAACACAAATGGGTCGGCTTAACTAGGGAAGAACCACGCTCTCACAGAATACCAGCGTAAAATAGCAGCGTAATACTGCTGTGTTTGTTATGGTGAGTGTAGAGAACTGGAGGCCCTTTTTTACTGGAAAAGAGACATTCCATCTGAGTTCTCGCAAACGAACATAGATGTAAATGTCAACGGGCAGCAGCAACCACTTACTATCAGGTGGACTGTGTGTTAGTTTGTCACCTAATCCTAAAAAAAACTACAACCGCGTGTAAAGATTACACGCCATACATTTTTTTTATTACAGGTGTAAAGGCAGTTTGTAGTTTTATATGCTTTGCATTTTTTATTGTGCATGTGCGATATATCTAATGGTATGGAGTGTTGTGAATTTATTTCATATCTATTTTATGATAATGACTGCCTCGTTGATCCAGTGGTTGTAGTAGTATGACCGCTGATCATGAGTTCAAATCGGGTCAAAAAAATCAGTTATTGAGTTTTAACGTCAAGAAATTCTTAGTATCTGCACGGAGTCAGGAAATTAGCGGTGTCTCACCCCCGTACCTCGGAAAGCACGTAAAACCGTTGGTCCTGCGCCTGATCTCTCTCCGGTCGTGTCGGTTTACCGTCCCATCGGACTATGAGAGTGAGAGAACAGAATGCACCTGTGCTTGCGCGAACACCAGGGCACTATAATCCTGTCCTGCTCCGATGGCTAGTCTCCCTTGAGGCTGGCCGCAGGGCTAAAAGGTAGTAGAATTTAGAATTAAAATCAAAAATTAAGTACAAGATACCGCGCTGCACCTATGTTATTGTTGCAGCACGAATGGGTCGGCTCGAATGGGGTAGAACCACGCTCTAACAGGATATCAGCGTAAAATAGCAGTTGTTTCGAATGGTGAGTGTAGAGAACCGGCGACTGTTTTTTTACTGGAAACGAGGCATTTCATCTTAGTCCTCAGAGTTGACAACACATTTGAATTTTGATTCTTAATCTAGATAAATGTAAATGTTTATGGGCCACAGCATCAACTAACTATAGGTGAATTGTGTGAATTGTGTGCTCGTTTGTCGCCCATATTGTTAAAAAAAGCATTTAAAATATTACGAAATGTACATATAAAGAATTTTTCTTTTTCAGACGAAAGCCTTTTTTATACCATATGCACAATCGACGATAGATTCGTTTCGCTACGTCTTTTACATTATACGTTTGGGGCAACTTCGCGCTTATCCGCCTCTTTAGAGCTTAAGATTGAGCGTGGGAAAAATTGCAATGGTTGCATTCGACGCCTTTGAGACACACGCTCATTAGGAACGTGTATAAACATATTCTATAAATTGATGGAATACTCAGCATTTTCCTATTGTTTCAGTACTATAAAACAATAAGGTTTTGCAGAATTTTAGGTGGAGGTAGAAAAGAATTATACAAATAATGATTGAAGCAAAACAAAAATAATTTTATTTTCTATATATCTTATTTGTATTATTTATTAAATACTGTATATGGGACACAAAAATACATTTTGATTTTTATAATATTCAAGCGACAAACGGGCTAACAATCCATCTAATAGCAAAGGTCACCACACACCAATAACGTGATCATCATCAAACAGAGAAAGCTACAGGTGCGATATCAAAAGGCAAAACGTTTCCAATATTATATCCTAATGTGTTTTTTACAAAACAAGTTGCAAACTAACTTACAGTCTACCTGCTGGTAAGTGGCTACCGCAGTCTTCAGACAACTATAGCTAGCGTCAAATAAAGAAAGCTAAAGATGCAATATCACCCCTGTGGAATATGATGCAATGCCTTGCAGCCTGTAATTATACCGGTTCTCTATACCCTTCGGACCGGAATACAACAGTGTAAGCATTTCGCAGCAGAAAAAGGTTAGAGGTTGCTTGTCCATCCAGACGGACTCCTATGTAGAAAAGGTGTGCGACTACCTGGAAAATATTCCTCAATATTTGACACTAGTACTATTTATATCATCATCATCATAATCGGAACTGTAAACGCTTGAAACCCACTTCTGTGCATAGAAATCGTCTATAAAATTCACACACTACGGCTTTTTTTAAAGAATAAGGGTGACAAATGAGCACACAGTCCACTGATGGGAAGTGGATGCTGTGACGCACAGACATCTACATTTATCCTCGATTAAATATCAAAACGCAGATGCGTTGTCACACCTGAGGACTAAGATGGAATACCTCGTTTCCAGTAAAAAAGGTTCTCCGGATCTCTACACTCACCATACGAAAGACAGCAGTATTTAGCTACTATTTCACGCTGGTATTCTGTGAGAGCGTGATCCTTCCCCGGTCGAGCCGACCCATTCGTGCTACACCCACAATATAGCTGCAGCATGGCTCTACCACGTATCATGTTCTTGTTTCTGCTCTTCGTGTCCTTGCAGTTACAACACAAGGTCAGTTCTTCGAACAATGCAAACTGGTTTATTACAACTTCAAGTCGCTAATCCAACGACATACCCCAATATCATAGCGATTGGCCACAGAAACTAAGATTTTATTCAAACATTATAAAATTATTGCTTTCACCGTGATTGAAACGTTTGGTTTCTTAAAAAAAAAAACTATAAAGTACCAGGTACATTATCTGTAGTCGCATTAATGCCTCAGGCTAGGGTTTTGCTACGGGTATCGTTTTCCTATTAACGCAACGGCGCGGCGGGGCCAATATCAAGGCGTAGGGCGAAATAATAAAAAGGGAAATAAAGTAACTTGTATGGCGGGTCGGTTGCAAGATGCAGAAATCTGTGCGGAACGTGGGCGTGGGTGAACCGGTCTAGACGAGATGAACTTTAAGGATCCGACAAAATAAAATAAAGTTCGCTACATCGCGACAGCCGCACGGGGACGGCGTCCATAATGGCCAATTCTTCGCTAGTCGTGTCGGTCCAAAAATAGCTGCCTAGTAACATGGTGTTCGCAAAATGACACTCATTGTTTGATTAACTCTACATCAAAAATAATAAATTAGATAAAGTCGCGTCTGTAAGGTCGCTTTTAATCGCTTAATGAACAATCTCCGACTGTGAACTCCCGGGTGAAAACCTCTAATTTACCTCGAGTGGACACGATTGAAAGAAAACACAAGAGGGCGTCGCGCCGGATTAGATTAGTGTAGATAAGATTAGTGGCGTCGCTACTCGCTAGCGCGCAGCGCAGCAGCCTCCGTCCGCCATGTGATCCTCTTAATTGCAAACACTACCTACTCTACATGTATGTCCACCCGAATTATCTGCATAGCGCTCCATTTAGATATATCTTAATATATATAAATAACGTGTCACGTTGTTTATCCGCGATGGACTTTTAAACTACTTAACTGATTTTAGTCAAATTTGCGCGGTTTGGTCCAACTTGACAGATAGGATAGTTTTTTTTTGCCCATAAGGGACCCACAATTCTTATTTTGCGAATTTAAGGATTTTTAATAGGACATGACGAAGGGTCGTCGAAAAGAGCAGAACAACGTCTGCCTGGCAAGCTAGTATATTATATATTTGGGACGAGGACTAGTTTCGGATTTCGATATTGTTTAAAAATGCAGTTTTATAAATAATTTGCTGTAGGCTTCTCATAGCGCTCGAGAGTAAGTGCTGTACATGACTCTCGGGTCCTCCGCGTAGATTTTTATTATAGCGGCGCGGACCTCAGTCCTGCGGGCCGACTCGGGCGGGGCTGCACCCTAATGCAATGATTCATATTATTCGGTTTGCGGGCGAGTTGAACGTCTTCCATTATTGTCATTCATCGGAGGAAGTGGGCGGCGAGGGGCGGCGCGGGTGCTGGCGGCGGCCCCCGCGCGGCGCGACTGTACTCAGTCGCCTGCCGACACTCTCGCTGTTTGAACGCGAGTGCCGCGATGCAAGTCTGCGTTTGACGCATTCGTTCGCGATCCGTGTGTGTGTGTCCACCGTGATCCAAGGCCGGAGCCCTAACAAGCTGCGTGGAGTGCACCGATAGCCAGTGCCAGCCGGACTTCGCCAGCGACGTTAGTGTCAGTGCTATCAAGTGGCTGACACGCTACGGTCTACGGCGACTACGACAGCTCAGCTGACCGGAGCGCCTGCTGCCTGCAAGCGCACGGTGAGTGCGATCGATCACTGCATGCACGCGCTACGCATCACTCTACGTGTCTATTTCGAGTCGCTCGTAAATCACACCGATGTACCGAGCGAGCATTATCCGTTGGTCCCAGCAGTTGCCAATGGTTCGCAATTTCGCGATGGAACTGCGTCGATATTTCAAGTGACACGATGCATCCGATGAACGTGTTGATAAACAGTGTCGATTTACATTATCGAGGAGCCGAGTACACGTTTGCTCGGTTCGTCGGTGACAAATAGTTTCATGTTTTGAATTGGAAAATCGATGTTGGAGAATAAGCGTAAACTTTCCAAGCATAATAGGTTCCTTTAGTGTCTTCGGATACGATCGGTGGTCGATGTAATTGCAGCGATAATTTTACGGGCGGTATTTGTCAGGCAGCACCAGCTATCTTCAGTCGGTTCTTGCGTGAAATCCACGAGAAGAGCCGCCCGCCGCGATCTGATCATTGCTGGTATCTCCCTGTTTACTTATAAAACCCATTATTACATACATTCAGTATTCTCTATAATAGTAAAGTCACATACATCCAAAACTCATTAAAAACACCCGTACAAGTATAAAAGAAATGAACTTATCGTTAAATTTAATAATGCAGTTCCATATTCTGTTATCTTTTATCAATCTGCTCTTGCGAAGGTCGTGCTGATAATTCGGCTGCGTTGATAACCGTAGAGCACATTTGAAAACTTTCTACACTCTACGGCATAAAGACATTATTCAAAAGATTACTGCGAATTACTAAGTAGGTATATTGTTAATTATTAAATAAAGTCATTCAGAAGAATGTTTATTAGTCTAAATTACTAAACGATAAGATGATGTAACAAAATGTTAAATAAATATAGTACGATTAAGAGATAAACTTACATGTTAGGCGATGCGACATACCTATGTAAGCTTTCAAGCATAAATTGTTTAGATTTGATAAAAATTATTATAACTGCAAAGTAATAAATAATAATAAAAATGCCTTAATTTTTTTTTAAATACAATGATAACGTGTAGGTTATTTAGGAATAATAAGGCCGTCACCATAATAAATAGTCAAACGTATGCGGAGTCTCGCAAATTCTATGTACGTACGAATCTGATAATTTTAAACTGTAAGACCAATTCTTTCTCCAGAAGTCTAGAAATCAAGCTGTGAACGACTTGTATATTGTATATTGTAATATACATATTTAAAATGCCATTAGTCATTCATTAGCTGAGTTATATGAATTATATAATATAATTATCGTTTTAAGTAGACAAAGGTCAATAGTTTGTTTAATATTCATCAGCACAATGATAATGAGAACATTATCTTGACATAATGATAAAATAGGAACGTCCGACAAACATCGGAAGCTAAAGCATATTTAAATAAGTAGCAACATATCATTCTAAACTACGATTTCTGAAAGAGTAAAAATAAAACTATATATTTTATTCGTAGTTTACATTGCAAAAAATGTTTAATTAATTAAAAGGGGATAATATTTACAACGGTACTAGTAAATCTTTTTGTTGAAAAAAATTTTATTCCCAATTTTTAAAAATATAATTTTAATCTAGCTTTTATACTTATGTATTTCATAACAAATAAATATTGCTGGAATGTCTAATTATTCAATTACTATCAATAACATTTTAGAGATAACACAAAACATGCGTTTAAACTATAGATAATGAAGCGCTTGTCTGCATTTTGAAAGATAAAAAATCCAATGGAATCGGTTGAGTAATGGGTCAGACTATTGTCAGGAGACTATTCAACACAGAGGAATGTGTTCGGCGCATTAAGGGCAAATAGACTCCCGTATCTCTGGTACAAAAGAGTATTGACACTGTGAGATAAGCGTATCTGAGTGTACGTACACTAATGTTGTAGGTATCTGCGCTCCGGGTTTACCACTCATTGTTCCGTTATCATGTGCGGTTAGCGCATTATATGTGTCCGATAAGCAAATACCGGCGTTCGGACGGTGGCGGTCGAGGCGCGGGCGCACGTCTGTGCGGTCATATGACGAGACGCAGTTTGTTGACTTATTCAAGAGACTTCGTTATTTTCAATAATTATTCGCAAACTTAACACATACTATTGATATTTAAATGGAAGATATATTATTTTTAATTTTTAAAAATAAAACATAGTGGTAGCATATCGTTTATTTATGCGATCACTACGCTATAAAATGCATGTCAGTTAAATTAACCCTTCAAGCGCCATAAAAATCCCATGCAGTCGCATGCGCCCGGCAAATCCCGAGCGGTCGCATGCGACCGCACCCACCCACACCACTTAAAACCATTAAAACTTATAATTAGAGACTACTTTTCTATGAAGAAGCTTCGCATTATAAAATCTATACAAAATTCTCTATTATGTGGTTTAAACAAAAGTCAGGTTTTACTTCATTACAAAAAGATTTTATTGTATTTTCATAACAAAAAAACATACCAAGCGAATGTCGGCAGCGTGAAAATCACAATTATTTCAATATATATTACTCGAAATTATTTACGTAAAGAGATAAATTATATTCACACAAAAACTTTCATTACAATTTTATTATAAAACACTAATAAAACACAAGAAAATCCAAAAATTAACACAATAACACTCACGCGAAAATGGCGTACGAAATAAACGTAGATTATAAATAAATATTCATAGGATAACAATTTTTTATTACACTAGAGGATAGAGTATTTCATATTGATTATATAATGCCAGACTTCTTCATAGAAAAGAAGTCCCTATATTTAAGTTTTTATGGGTTAATGTACTGTGGGTGGGTGCGACCTCATGAGACCGCTAGGGATTTGACGGAATATGGCGGCGGTCTAATTAAAGTCTCTAAAGACCGCTAGGGAGTTGAGAGGTTAATCAAGCATACACGCATATAAACAAAATTTAGCTTTTATTATTTTTTTATTTATTGGCGAGACGCTTTGTTTATTAGAAATATCCTTTTTTATGTCGTCATCATTACAGCTTTTCAATGTCCAATGCTAAACAAAGCCCCCCACCCATAATTTGAATCATAGGGCCTGATATTTGACGCACGAATTGCATTTTTTTTTTAAATATGAGTCGTTATCAGGAAGATGCAGCTGCTCATCTCCAGTTTCAGCTTCCCTCTGTCGCCTGTTACGACACCCACGGGTTGATATGGTGCAGTGGATTTTCTTACACCATCACCGCACGTTGAATCGCTCCCATGAAGTAATTAAATTCTAATCACCAACTTTTTTGGTTGCAAAATAAATAGGAATTACGTTACGGTGATGTGGGTTTAACAATAATAAAAATAAGACTGTATACTGATCCCGCTGATACGGATCGTGGTAGAGCCATGCTGCAGTTATATTAGTAGTAAAGTTGTAGCACGAGTGGGTCGGCTCGACCGGGGAAGGACCTCGCTCTCACGGAATACCAGCGTAAAATAGTAGTTTAATGCTACTGTGTTTCGTATAGTAAGTGTAGAGAACCGGTGACCCTTTTTACCGGACATGAGGCATTGTATCTTAGTCCTCACGGGTGACAACGCATCTGCATTTTGATTCGTAATCTAGGATACATGTAGGTGTCTATGGGCCACAGCAACCACTTACCATCAGATGGACAGTGTGCTCGTTTGTCACCCTATTCTATAAAAAATATATCCTATAAAGTTAATGGATGCAATCGACATAGACCGTATTTTGTGGCATTCCTTAACGGAACAGATTACCCCCAAGGGGGAGGTCTGAATTTGTTTATTATATATATATATATATATATATATATATATATATATATATATATATATATATAGTAGAAACTTAACGTAAGTTAATAATACATTATAAAAATAGCTATAGGATGTAATATAAGCAAAAAGCTGAAAGCCTGCATCGGCCATGAAGGTGTGTACGCTGCAAAAGATTAATTGTTAATTAGTCTCAGAGCCGGATGTACACAATTTGCAATTTTGCTGCGTTCTTACATCTTAGACCGTCGCAAATGGAGTTTTCCGTTCGCAGATCGACTCTGTCCAAACTATCTCATTTGTAACTGTTTTCCGTTTACACAGTTAATTATAAACCTCTTGTTATTTGTAATATATGATATTTTTGTCTAATAATATTTAATACATTTAATAACTCATTGATTTAATTCTTGTTTTTAACCATATTCGCATTAAAATTGTCTTAATTCACATATGAACTATTCCAAAACGAATGCATTTTTATATACGTACCTTGTTATTATAATTATTTATACTTACAAGTAATTATAATTATAAGGTAAGTAACGCTGTAGTCGCACTGCGCCGTAAGAAGCAAATTAATAAATAATAGAGCTCTAAGAAGCAAATGAAGAAGAAAGAAGTGGCAGTGTGACAAATTGATGAAAAATTCAGGGAGTCAATGGATATTGACTTCCTGAATTTCATTGCTGAAGATTCAAAGACGTGCTTTATCAATATATGGGAAGGTCTATGTTCACCACCGGAATTGTGATAGGCCGCGAGTGTCACTCACCGCCACGTGGGTCACCTACCTCTTTTGTCACACAGATATCTTGAACTACAATTGTCTTATTTTAAATAGCATTGTTAATTACTGCATCTTTTATTTTTAAGAAAGTGTGTAACTACTGTACTACGGTTCTGCTTCACGCGGAATAAAAAATAGAAATAATTGTTTTATACGTAAGTTTCGAATAATCCTGAAGCCAATATTATTTTTACAAACGCGTACAGGAAAATAAATGCTTTGATTTATTTTTGCTGAAATGCCTCGGAAAAGAAAAATAGACAAGTTCTCGAAATGTATAGCACTCGTGTGTACTAACAGTCGAATCATTTTTCACAGGAAACAAACGAACAGTTTAGCCTTAAATCTATGGCTCGCACTCATTTACCTTAATATTTATTTATATATTGTAGTACAGTATTGCTTTGTTTTCTTTGTCGCGTTTGATAACACTAAGGACTGCTTTTTAGTCATCAAAAAAATTATAAGTTAAACAAATTGAAAATTACAGTTGTGTGAATAAAATAGTGATAGACTCAGAAATGAGGATATCCGCAGTAAAACCAGAGTGACCGACATATCTCAAAGGATTAGTAAGCTGAAGTGGCAATGGGCCGGCCATATAGCTCGAAGAACCGACAACCGGCGACCCCCCACTAGATGGAGTGACCACCTGGTAAGACATGCAGGAAGTCGATGGATGCAAGTGGCTCAGGACCGTGCTTTGTGGCATTACTTAGGGGAGGCCTATGTTCAGCAGTGGACTTGTGAAGGGCTGTAATGATGATGATGATGAATAAAATAGGTCAATAGTTTCACTTCACACTTATATTCAATCAGATTATTCTTTGCTAGCAACCGCTCGGCTTCGTAGGTATGATTTTTGGATCTCTAAAACATTTGCATGTATTATATATAAGTAATATAAACCCTCCTGTTGAATCGTTCTGTCTATTGATGAAAACCGCATTCGAATCTGTTCCGTAGTTTAAAAGATCTAAGCGTACGGACGGCGGGAAGTGACTTTGTTTTATACTGTGTAGAGAAGAGATTTGATAAACTACTGTTATCTGATGACTGAAAAACAAAAATCATCTAACACATTTAAAATATCAAATATGTAAAATAACGGTATTTATACGGATCAGCACAGGATGCCTCTCATTTTTGATACGGGAAATTATGCCAGGAAGTCCACAATGACGTTTGTGTGAGGGTTGCGTTTCATATCTTTGTTTGATATTTTGTTATATAATTTGTTCACCATGTTTTATAGATGCCAGCACCATCATACAGTCTGTGGTCCACTAATATTTTAAATCGGCCTAACAGCATCGGCATTTTTAACATTGGAAAGGGGCATGCATGTCGGACGTATAGAAGAGAGATGTGAAGTGTTTACAAAACACTTATCATCAAATGTGAGCCGTGGTAGCTCAGATGGTTAACGCTCGCTGTAAATATAATAGAACGCGAGTAACCCGGGTTCGATCCCCGCCGGCACCAATGAAATTTTTAATTACAATTTTAAGTGCTGATTTACCACGTGCTCGGCGGTGAAGGAACACAGAAAAAAATATTTCGTAGACATGTCAAGTTCGCCAACACGCATTGGGGCAGCGCGGCGAACACTTCCTTGCTCTAAAACCCTCTCAGAAATGAGGGGAGGCCTGTGCCCAGCTGTGGGACGTATATAGGCTATAACTTTACTGTTACTTTTATCATCAAATCTACGAAACAGTCTGAACAAAAAGACATTACAAAATGTTTTATGTTAAATAATCCAAGACGAGTGAGCAATAATATAATAGGTACATACTTAAAATAACATTTTCACCAGGATTTTTTTTACCCAAAAATTACTCATACCCCGTCACTCTATTATATAAATGGCTTTAGCTTAATAGTACTTTCGGCAATTATCAATGAAATTGCTTAAAACAATTTGACGTATCGGAACGTCAACGACGGTACAGCCCTAGCGCGCGCGGTAACTTTGCGAGGCGGCGGCGTCCGTTCACTCCGAGGCTATATTTAGTGGCAGCGGTGCGGAATGCAGTCCGCCCGGCGCTGACCTACCACAACACCACTGTCACAATTTCGATTCAGGCTCAGTCTCTCATTGCGGGGTTGCATTTACATGACTGGTGAAACTAGGGCATTTTAATGTTAATTTTATAGCTTTTTCTATTCTCTGTTTTGGCTAAGAATTATATATATAAAACAAAGCGAAACCATTATGTGACGAGACATTAAGGGGAAATATAACCTCAAATGGCTTAGCAAGATCCTCGGTTTTGCCGAAAATATTGCAGCATTTATTTTGAAATAAATATATGGTAAAGTTGAGGATTAATGTTAAGTACTATGTTCGACGAAAACATGATTCCGTAAAATTTTCTCGATAGAAAAAAATCCAAAGTTACCTCCAAACTGAACAATAAACGTTTCATAAAATACTTTAAATAAGATCGTGAAACTTTGCATACAAACTGAACTAACTATAAAGCAGGGCTTATGTTTTTTATTACCATTATTTTCACTGATTAAAACTACTTTTACGGATTTCTTTCGCGTTTTATTTATTTTATTTTTAACCCGACGTTTCGGGTGCTTTCCAGCACCCATGGTCACGGGGGACTGAGGTGACTGACGTCCCGATGTCAAAGTTAACCCGGAGTACCTTCAGCTTTTTTAATTATTGTCTTTGGTCCGATCTACGCACAAACCAACGCCAAAGACAATAATTAAAAAAGCTGAAGGTACTCCGGGTTAACTTTGACATCGGGACGTCAGTCACCTCAGTCCCCCGTGACCATGGGTGCTGGAAAGCACCCGAAACGTCGGGTTAAAAATAAAATAAATAAAACGCGAAAGAAATCCGTAAAAGTAGTTTTAATCAATGTACAGTGTTCGCGTAAATATAAGAAATCATTATTATTTTCACTGTAAAAAGAAATTACCTAAACTATCGTCCTGAAGCTTGTTTCCTGCCGCCTGGTTCCAATTATGCTGCAATATTTTCGGTATAACGGAGGATCTTGCTAAGCCATTTGAGGTTATATTCTCCTTTAATATTATAATTAAATTTAAATTTTTGTCTCACACTACATATTATCACATTACTAAGCAACAGTCAGTGCCAATCTGCATCTCATGCATCTACAAATATTTTAAGGAAATTCAATATATCACGATCTCTACGGAACGCCTAAACCTAAGGCTAAGGCCTCGGTAGAAATAGAAAGTGTTCGACGGGGCAGGGATCGTTCATACTGCATGTTCTCGACGTTTATGGCAAACATATTTTATTGTTTAGGATGGCAACACGCGTACGCTCAATGGATATCAACGTATGACGCCCCGCCGAAAGATATGCACTGAGATTAAGAGGAAAGAGTAAGTCAGCTCAAATTCTAATTTCGTCCCCACTTGCCCGCGCGGCGTACACTATGTACCCATATGTTTGTAATCACTAATACTGTAAGTAGAAAGGTCGTTAGACACTTATTTCATTAGGTTTATCATATTTATGCCTGTTTCTTAACGCCAAGCCAGCCGCTTCTTATTTTTATCACGGTTATTTCCCATTTTAATTTTGCGTCGTACTCGTAAGCGACACAACTTCTCCCTTCAAAAGCCTAAGCGATACTAACGGGGCGACAGGAAACAAGCTCAAGACGCCGATAGTTAAGGTAATTTCTTTTTACAGCGAAAATAATGGTATTTTTAAAAAAGTAAATAACATAAGCACTGCTTTATAGTTAGTTCAGTTAGTATGCAAAGTTTCATGATCTTATTTAAAGTATTTTATGAATAACAGCGGTTTATTGTTTATTTTGGAGGTAACTTTGGATTTTTTTTCTATCGAGAAAATTTTACGAAATCGTGTTTTCGTCTTACATAATCATTAACATTAATCCTCAACTTTACCATATATTTATTTCAAAATTAATGCTGCAATATTTTCGGCCTAACGAAGGATCTTGCTAAGCCATTTGACATTATATTTCCCCTTAAGGGTAAGGCCTAAGGCCCTACTATATCCTTACATTTCTGTCAGTTACAAATTCAAACGTTCTTGAAATTATTATTTCAAATACCTGATTAATGTCAACTTTTGATAGTACGAATGAACTCATCTTTTTATATAACACTTATCAAATTGTAGTTTTTTCAGTTAAGATTCTGAAACTGAGTGTAATTTACAATTTTTTAATATTGTTATTCTACCATTGATTATGGTATTTTTTATTTTTAAGAAAGTGTTTACTGCTACTACGGTATACGTAAGTTTAGAATATTCCTAAACCCAATAGTATTTTTACAAACGCGTACAGAAAATAAATGCTTTGATTTATTTTTGCTTAAATGCCACGGAAAAGAAAAATAGACAAGTTCTCGAAATGTATAGCATTCGTGTGTAATAGCAGCCGTCAGCATCATTATTTACTAATAGCTTCACTTTTAATAACTTTCAAAAGTCATTCTTATAACAACTGTTTAAGCTTACTACAGTCCATAAAAGATGTGTTTTCACATTTACAGAATTGCTACATAATAAGCAAGATATTGTTAACAATTTTTTACGTGGTAGAGCCATGCTGCAGTTATATTAGTAGTATAGTGGTAGCACGAATGGGTCGGCTCGACCGGGGAAGGACCACGCTCTCACAGAATACCAGCGTGAAATAGTAGCTTAATGCTGCTGTATTTCGTATGGTGAGTGTAGAGAACCGGAGACCCTTTTTACTGGAAATGAGGCATTCCATCTCAGTCCTCATGGGTGACAACGCATCTGCATTTTGATTTGCAATGGAAGATAGATGTAGATGTCTATGGGCCGCAGCAACCACTTACCATCAGGTGGACTGTGTGCTCGTTTGTCACCCTATTCTATAAAAAAAAAAGAAACAATTCAAGAGCTCTTGTGTGGAAAAGTAACACCACGTACCTCCTTATCTGTATAATAAAATGTTATTACTATTGTTTAAATAAATTAAAAATATTTTTAACATCCCAACAAATATAAAAATATAGATTCTAATAGTTAATCGACGTGATCCCTCACTGCTGGCTGTATGAGGACGCTCAAGGTCGCTCAGCGAGCTATGGAGAGGGCTATGCTCGGAGTTTCTCTGCGTGATAGACTCAGAAATGAGGATATCCGCAGTAAAACCAGAGTGACCGACATAGCCCAACGGATTAGTAAGCTGAAGTGGCAATGGGCCGGCCATATAGCTCGAAGAACCGATAACCGATAGGGAAGAAAGGTTCTCGAGTGGCAGCCTCGTACCGGTAGGCGTAGTGTAGGGCGAGCCCCCACTAGATGGAGTGACGACCTGGTAAGATATGCAGGAAGTCGATGGATGCAGGTGGCTCAGGACCGTGCTTTGTGGCATTACTTGGGGGAGGCCTATGTTCAACAGTGGACTTGTGAAGGGCTGTAATGATGATGATGATGATAAATAGTTAAATCTGTAAATAGTTTTTTTGTGTAATAAGATTTTTTTAGTAACATTAAGAACGATTTTAGTGAAATGTCACTCGAACAAATACAACACGCAGGTGAACAGCTCTTGAAAATTGTATTAATTTGCAAGTAATACGATTGTTAATGTTCTCGAGTGAAAGATAAATAGTTTCCTTTAATCGACTCTATTATGATATGACGTAAATGAAGCAAGTATTGCGTCGCGATCTGTGAAAATAGTCAATAAATACTAATAAAGGGTAACGAGTTGGAATGGTTCGCCCACGCGTCGCCCCCATACCCTCAATAGCTACGCGATATTGAATTCAGCATTATTCTGTATTATGGGAAACCATACATACATTTTTTTATCTTACTCATTGCTTGTTAATTAACGCTTAGTAATATTAGTTATGTTTATATATGAATAATGGAATTAAAATGTTGGATAATTTTTTTTTTTACTTGTAGTATGAAAATGATTTCTTAAAATAAAACTAAAACCACACCCAAGCATACGACTGCAAGACTTCAAGATACTGTAAGTTCGTTCTGCGTAGATCAGACTAAAAATTAATATTCAAAAAGTAAAGTTAGCCGGGCTATATGACATTGGGACGTCAAACATCTCAGTCCCCCCCCCCACGCCCCCTGTGCATGGATGCTGTAAAGCACCCGAAACGTTGGGAATTAAAAATAAGTTAAAATAGTTATTAAACGCGGTAAAATCCGTAAATTATTTTTATTTCAATTTGTAGCATGATCAGAGCATAAGAGCAGTGGTAGCTCATATGGTTAGCGCTCGCTGTAAATTTCACAATACGCGTACGCGAGCAAACCGGGTTCGATCCCCGCCAGCACCAATAAAATTGTTAATTGCAATTTTAAGTGCTGATTTACCACGTGCTCGGCGGTAAAGGAAAACATCGTGAGGAAACCTGCATATCTGAGAAATAAGAAAAAAATATTTCTACATGACATGAGAAGTTCGCCAACACGCATTACGGCAGCGCGGCGGATTCCTTGCCCTAAAACCCTCTCAGAAATGAGAGGAGGCCTGTGCCCAGCAGTGGGACGTATATAGGCTGTAACTTTTACTTTACTTTACAGAGCATAAGGGCGGTATATCAGGTTCACGTGTTCGGCTTAATATTTCATAGTACGAGGGCCGACAAAGTTCGGCATCTACGCCGGCAACACTGAAACGATTATTTAGAATTTTAATTGCTTATTTATGCATGCGTAGTAGCACTAACGGAAAAATAGTGTGTTAGTATAAATAAAAAACGATTTTGGTGTCACTCATTGGAGCAACGCAGCGGATTCTCCTTTGTTATTAACTTTTGAAGAGGTTTATAGTAAAGTAAAAAAAGTACACAAAAGATTGACCTTTCTAATTAGTTTTTAATCAGGTGATTCTAATATTATAAATAGCCTAGCTATACTTTAGTAAACCACAACTAATGATTTGTGATGTTTAAGCGAACATATACATTATAGTAACACTAGTTTTTACGGATTCTATCGCGTATATTAACTTATTTTATATTCCCGACGTTTCGAGTACTTTACACCACCCATGGACTCCCGTCCGACACCTACGTGTGTCTGGGGCAAAATTCCCGAATAGGTAAGTCCAACTTCGACCTAGAGGTCCACCGACGAATCAAACTGTGCAGTGTTCATGTTGCCAGCGCATGTTGGCAGTAATGACTTACAACAGTGAAGATCGAAACTCAGATCTTCCCAGGATATCCGCAGAAAAACATATACAACTGACATAGCCTTATATAACCCTGCCTTATAGCACTAAGAGCCGACATCTAGTCGGAAAAAAAAAGTTTTTGAGAGTCAGCCTGGTACTGACAAGCGTAGTGATGACCTCATGAAACATGCGTAGTCAATGGCTGCAGGTAGCTCAGGATCGTATTTTGTGGCAAGCTATGGGTTGAGCCTATGTTAAGCAGTAGGCTTGTGATGGGCACATGTGAGTGAGTGTGGGATTAAGTGAGGTGTAACTCGCTGTTACGCAACATAATTATAATTCATTAGTTTCTTGCTTTATAAAAACTATCTGTAATAGTACTTGCAGGTAGTTTATAGAGGAGGCTTAAAACTGTGCGTTCCTGACAAGATTGATGTAATTTAATTTATCCTTATTTAATTTTATTTACTAACATAGTTTATGTAAATTACTATTACTGACAAATATGTATGGATCTTTATCTGAAATTATAATTATTGATTATTAATGAACTGTAAACTGTTTTCTTTTATAGGATAGGGTGACAAACGAGCACACAGTCCACCTGATGGTTAGTGGTTGCTGCGGCCCATAGACATCCACATCTATCCTCGAATACAAATCAAAGTGCAGATGCGTTGTCACCCGTGAGGACTAAGATGGAATGCCTCGTTTCCTGTAAAAAGGGTTCTCTACACTCACCATACGAAACACAACAGCATTAAGCTAATACATATTTTACGCTGGTATTCTGTGAGAGCGTGGTCCCTCCCCGGTCGAGCCGAACGATTCGTGCTATAACTATACTACTAATATAACTGCAGCATGGCTCTACCACGTATAAAAACGTGTTACATTACTTTTTAATAATTTTGAGTATGTGTAGAATAGATTATAAGCTTTGCCCTGTGAAAGTGCCATAAGAAAATTTGTCACCCCATATCGTGTCTTGTTTGTTGCAAGATGAGACTATGAGAAAGGCCAGAAAGATTTTAGGGCTCCGTTATATGGCAATGTACCATTACGTTTATGCTGGATTTAAAAAATCCAATCCGAAAACGTGTGTCAGCGTTGAGTCGTCTAGTGCTGTGATCGTCGATCCATCCAATCCCTATAGCGGTAGTGTAAAGTATATCCACCACCCCACATCGCCTTTTGGGTGTCGTGCGAAGCGATAGAGGAAACCAAACCATAAGATGAGTAGCAGCGGTTGATATTATTAACCTACTTATTTTAAATGTTATTGCTATTACAACAATCTCTATGAAATATAGAGATTGTTGTAATATTCTTGTAATACTAGTGATGAGCTGTAATATTTTAATGTGTTTTCTTTAGTTAGTATACAGTATACCAACAGAGATAGTTTTTAATCCATACGATGTCGTCTTCACGTACCGAGGTACGAGCAGGTATCGGGCCCCGGGGTTATACCCCACTACCCGGGTATCCTCATACCCCATAACTATAATAACTATGGGGCAGTCACTTATTGCCTATCTTGGCGTGGTTATACTGCATTAAATAATGCAGCCAGATAAGAATTTTTACTTTCCGTAGTTTACCGACTACGGAAAGGGAGGTTATCTATAGTCAAAGTTGGCCTTTCTGCGGCATTGTGGGTTGTTACTCAACTCTCTAATCACATATAGAGAGGAGTTCTCTTGGAAGAGGTCGCCCGTCCGGTGGCCGGGTATGTAACGGCGCAAAGCCGTTCAGGTGTTCATGTGGCCCGTTATCGGCACGGTCAAACATGCCGCGCGCTAACCGGGCCACGAAGTCGGTGATAGTCTCGACTTTCAGATCGGCCGCTATGACGTCATTCCGGACGTAACGACCTGCTCCGACAATCGTCCTTAGTGACAGGTTCTGCTGAGCCTGTAATCGCCGCCTCAGAGGGTCACTCAGAAGCGCGTACCAGGCCGGAGCAGCGTAGGTGGTGATGGTCCGGATATACATCTTGTATATCCGGAGCTTGGTTTTGATTGGCAGCTTAGATGCCAGTACCGGACGAAGCATCGCCCGCGCACATCTGGCTTTGCGGACGACGAAGTCGACGTGCGCAGTCATGCGCAGCGCCCGGTCGATCCGGCACCCTAGGTATGTCACGGCCTTCTCGTACGCGATCTTCTGGCCGTCGAGAGTTAGTGGTGGTGGTAAATTTCTGAGGCGACGGGTGAGCAGAGCGGTCGTCTTACCAACGTTGACGACCATCCTCCACTCATTCAGCCATGGTGGCAACAGGTCCAGCAGACGCTGCATTTTGGCAGTGGCTATATGGGCTCTTCGGGACGAGGTGAAATAGGCGCTATCGTCCGCGTATAGCGCCAGCTCAACATCGTCCTCCCGTTCTTGCAGCCTGCCTGCCAATGTTGGGATGTCGTTCGTGTATGCCGCGTACAGGACTGGAGACAGACAACTGCCCTGTGGGACGCCGGCACTGATGGTTCTTGTTGCGGACTCGGCGTCCTCTACGCAGACGTAGAACTTCCTGTCTTCCAGGAAAGACGCTATTAACCGCAACATAGCAGGGGGGACACTGGTCTGTTCATGTAACTTATATAGTAATCCTGAGTGCCACACCCGGTCGAACGCTTTCTCGATATCGAGAAAGACGCCCAACGATATGCGGCCACGATTGTACTCTGCCGCAAGCAGGTGCAGCACTCTAGTCAGCTGTGTGACTGTAGAGTGACCCCTCCTGAATCCGTGCTGCTCCGCCCGAAGTTGGATGCACGGACGGAGACGTCTTAGCAGCAATCTTTCAAACAGTTTAGCTATGTGTGGTAATAGCGTAATCGGCCTGTAACTGGAAGCTTTACGCCTGTCCTTCCCGGGTTTCGGCAAGACGATAATTTTACCTTTTTTCCATTCCTCCGGGAAGTGGGATGTCCGCAGTATCCCATTGTAGAGTCGACCAATCTCTACTAGGACTTTATAGGGCAGCTGTCGGAGTGCAGCGTTGGTAATCCCGTCGTGTCCGGGCGCCTTCCTCGGTTGCAGGCAGGTTACTGTCCTCCGCAATTCGGCGGGGGAAATGAACCACTCTCCTGCAAGAGGCGGCGCAGGTGACGACAGGAACTCCTGTACGCGACTCTCCTTTAATGTATGAAGCTCCATATACTCCGCACTTGCAGGATTCG
Source organism: Parnassius smintheus behrii (assembly GCA_036936625.1). Classification (NCBI taxonomy): domain Eukaryota; kingdom Metazoa; phylum Arthropoda; class Insecta; order Lepidoptera; family Papilionidae; genus Parnassius; species Parnassius smintheus. The sequence goes on along the minus strand of JAUPFT010000010.1, from coordinate 27,698,956 downwards.
GCATAAATTGCTCCTCGAAGTGCTCTCCTAGGATATCCGCTCTGCCCTTGGCATCATAGCATCGTTCGCCCGCGATGTTGGTAAGCGGGCAAACGGGAGGTCTGGTTTTGGTTAGCTGTCGATTCAGTTTATAAAGCGACGCATTTTGTTCTTCCGCCTTCCATATGCGCCGCTCCCAGGCCTCTCCTCTGTAGGCCCGGACTGTAATCGACAGCTCCCCCGATAAGGTGTTAAATTGTGCTTTTATTCTTGGGCAGCGAGTACGCGCCCAGAGCCTCCTAAGTGCTCTTTTGCGCTTTATTTTGATAATAATTTCCCGCGGAAGATCGTCACGCCTTTCTGTGATCGGGACGATCGTAGAGGCCGCGTGGAGGGCCTCCTGGATGTTTTTGGTGATTCTGGTTGCAGCGGCCTCTACGTCGTCCGCTGTATTAATTAATTGATGAGCTGGAGGTCTCGCTTGCAGGTGTTGTGCATAGCGCCTCCAGTCAATGCGTGTCTTAAATGCTCTGGGCGGCGTAGTCACCGCCTTAGTGCCAAGGGTTATCAGAATCGGGAGGTGCTGTGAACTCAGGTCGTATAGCACCTCTACCACTACCGGGTAGTTGACGTTCCTGGAGAGCACGATGTCTAATACATCCGGATGTTGTCTCGGATCTGTCGGAACGTTAGTTGGTTCTTCGGGACCCAAAACGTCGTAGTTGTTATTCTCAGCGTCTTCATACAGTGCATGACCCGGCGGGGTGATCACTCTGGACCCCCACGCCGGGTGTTTGGCGTTTAGGTCCCCGGCGATTATGGTGGGTGTATCGCCTTCCATTACTGTCCGGATGTCTGAGGAGCAGAATGGAGTCCCTGGCGGGCGGTATGCTGCGTAGATCCTTAGTTCCTCGCCCGCCGCCTCCATTCTTATGCCGATTGAACGCATACTCTGGTACGGTGGTAGTTCCAGTTCTTGGTGGACGATGTCCCTCCTCACAAGAACCGCCGTCCCTCTGTAGGCGGTCCCTTGGGGGGTGACCTCGTCCCTTCTGTATAGGTGGTAATTTGGCAGCTTTATATGCGTTTTAGGGTTTAGTTTTGTCTCGCCCAGCAGTATGATGTGCAAGTCCTGTTGCTGGGCGACAGTGCGGAGTTCATGGAGCTTCTGCTGAATACCGTCCGGGTTCCAATAGAGGAGGCGCAGATTACTCTCCTCCGTAATGCCTTGCAAGTAGATTTGCCAGCGCCTTCATGATCGCTGATATTGGGTCAGTCCCGGCTCTGATATCTGCCAGGACTTGCGTGCCGACCTCGATAGCTATACCAACTAGACGTTGTATGGCATCTGCTGTCTCGAGGCCGGTGGCGGGTGCTCTCCTGTATGAAGGCGTTGGCAATTGTCTCGGGTGTGGTTCCTGGTCCTGCCCTCTTGGCATGTGGGTGGAACGCGCTCTAGCTGTAGAGCGGGCTCTACGTTCTGGTAGGGCCCTTTCTGGCACTCCACCCACTCCTTTGGTCGACTCCCGAGTAATCTGCGCCTGTGAGGCCACTGGTGCTGATGGTGTCGGGGTAGAGGTAACAGCCTGAGGAGGCTGCGACTTTTTCCTGCTCCTCTCCCGCCTCCTCTTCTTAGAGGGCTGCCGTTCTGTGGCAGGGTTGGCGGGAGGCTGTAGAGTCGCCCCGGTGGTTGCCCTTGGCTCGGTGGGTTCCACCGTTTCCTTTGGTGTTACGGGTGGGGGGGGGGCTGGTTGCCTGCCCTTCCCTGTAATGGTTGCCCACCCGTCTTGCTGGATGGTCACAGCTTTCGGGCGACTCTGGGGGATCCTTTTGGGGTCCACCGGGAGTAGCCCCGGTAAGGTTATCCCCTGCCTCCTGGCAGTCCTCCTCAGGACTGGACAGCGGCGGTCGTTTGCCGTGTGGTTCTTGCCACAATTGGCACATTTGGGTTCCTCCTCCCTACCCCTGGGGCATTGGCTTGCTATGTGCTCTCCGGCACAGCGCACACACCTCACTGGCCTGAAGCAGTTGGCAGAGGCATGCCCGAAGGCCTGGCATCTGTGGCATTGAGCCGGTCCTACTTTTCTTTGCCAGGCCTCGATGACGACCCCTCTCATAAAGAGGAGTTCATCGGTGTTATATAAGTTCTGGAGCTGCTCCAGGCTCAGGTGGTCCAATTGGGCAAAGTAGATGCAGCCAGGTCTGCCTCTACGTGGTGGAATTGCCTTGACGTATTTGATTGGGAAGCCTTTTGCCCTTATGGCCTCCTCTATAGCTTTGGTGTCCGTGCCCATAGGTAGACCCCGGATGCCCACCTTCGTGGGCTTATCCTCCTCCGGGGGCTGAACAGTACGGAACTCGTTAGCACTCTGTGGCGTGAACCGTACGCCTTTCCCGAACGGACGGGCATTCAAAGGGTGGCCCAACATTCTGTTGAGCTCCTTGAAATGCCTCGTCCAATCCGGTAGACATTCAGCTACTATTGGTGGATATCTAGTTTTCTCCTGGTCGGCAGGCTTATCGGTAGGCGCTGCCGCCGTTTGTGGGCGTGGCACTGCTGGTGCAGCTACCATATGGGCATAGCTGGTGGATGGTCGTTGACCATCGTCCTGCGGGAGCCCGGACGGGTTTGAAGTAGTCACCGGCGATGATCGGCCGGCGGATGCTGCCAGGGTTGCATAGGTGGTAGACCCCCAGCTGTAAGACTCCTCGCCCCCCTGCTCATACTGAGCCGAATCTCGGCTACGACGGTCTGATGATATGGAGCGGGGGGGGGGGGGGTTGTGGTGGAGAAGGCGACTTCGGCGGTGATCTAAGCACCTTCTTCGTTGTCATCATCTGGTGGTAATGTTCATCTTCGGATGAGGATGGTGCTTCGTCGGACGACAGCTGGGAGCCTATCCGTTGCCTCTTCTCAAATAGAGAGGCTTCGGTCTCAGGAGGCGTGTGACGTCTGGCCGTTTTCTTGGCCCGCTGCTGCTGGGGCGACGGTTCCCGCCTAACCGTGTGCTCAGACACGGCTGGCGTGAGCGCGACACCCGTTGCGGGCTCCTTCCGCGGCGAGACGGGTTTCCGCATAGGAATATGGGAGAACGCTGGCACCGTTCTGGTGCGCTCCGGGTTCATCATATCCCTTATAGCAAGTGGTCTCTCTAACACCCCTTTCTTATCCGGCGGTATTTTGTACTTGGGGGGTGGTTCCCCCTTGTCCCTACCTGACATATTGCTACTTTAACACGTCAGTCGTACTCTAATAGGCCCTGTCTAAGATATGGTAATAAAAAGTTTATAGCTTTCTACACATGGGGCACTGCCTACCCCTTTTGTACACCAAAAGGGTTGGGGGAAGTGCAACGGTGGCACTTTATGACGCGACTAGGCACTAGATGCACGCAACGCATAAAGTGCCAAGAATCACCTAGGGGCCGGTGACCTCGACGCCTCACGGAATCGCGGGACTCAACGTGGGCGGAGTTTGTCGTACCGGCGGTTATTTGCAGCCACTGTATACTGCAAGCAACACACACCTAGGAGATCCTTAGTTTTTAATCAAAGCGGTTTTACCATTCAGAACACTACTCATTTACTTACTAGAGAGCCGTGATTTCTGGATGTCGACAATAGCTCCATCTACAGAGTCCAAATAATCATCATATCATCATAAATCATCTAGGAACCCATGCAAACACACACAATAAATTTCATCAAAATCGGCTGGTTTTAAAGTCTACGGACATTGGTAGAAACATGTTTTGTGTTTTATATAGATTTCGCAACTTAGAAAGAAACTAAGTATTCTGCTGTCGAGGTAAAAGAAGATATAATTGCCAAACTTCATGGAAATCGTCTCTAATTCTCTAATAGTATATTTATTCATTGCATATATAGTTTTAAGAGCAGTAGAAGATTGTTTTGTAAATGTAATGAAAAATTTTATGGCTTTAAATGGATTTCTTTTCAAAGTAAACTATAAACGACTTGACCAAAATGCAAAGGAAAATAAATGAATTGACCCTTTCATTAGGAACCTTCGTTTTTATGAGACGTCTTCGAATATAATTTTTGGGTTGCGTATACATTATCATCCTTCCGCTACATTTGTAGTATTGTATTTGTCTAGGCCTTGAAAGAGATTTGTAAAGGAGCACAACCAACCCTAAATAAATTCTGAATGTAGTCTGCCTCGGTGGGTCTCGGGGTGCGTCGTCCGCTGTGGCGCCGGCTAGGTCAGACACTGCTATTAGATCTCGGATTGATCGGTACTCCGTCGCGCTCTCCGTATCGTATAGACGTCTTATTTTATCGCCGCTAACTGTGTGTCTAGCATGACGTAACTCGGATGCTTTTTATGTACAGCTTAGGTCTTTATGTAAGGCTTCCTCAGCCGGCCGACATAATTAAAATCTTTTGCGCTGCCTTCACGAGTCCGAGCAATATTTTGTTATTAAAATGCCTTTATAACCAGGTATGCGAGGTCCATGCAGTGCCGCTGCTCTATGTTTATTAAAAACATCTACAATCTTTAACATAATATCCGTTTTAAAACTTGGGAAATAGTTACTCATGTTATGTTAGTAAATAAGTAATGTGAGTATTTATTCTTTCTACGTAAGAAAATAAAAATGTGTTGGTCAAATTTAGTTTACCTATATCCATACAAATCAATAAAGTTGAAGCGTGTTTCTAATGTCAAAATAATATAGTTTTACTAAATGCATATGTATTGTAGTAAGTATATATGTAGCATATACGGTACATATAACAAAAAACAATTTAAAAAACATTTTGTCTAACTGTCGTGTCGGTCTGTTTGTATGTCTGTTTGTTCCGGCTACACTACGAAATGACTGAACCGATTTTAATGGGACTTTCACTGGCAGATAGCCGATGTGATAAGGAATAACAAAGGTTATTTTTATTTTAGAAAAACATATAGGGTTCCGCGCGAAAAAAATCAACACCATGAAATCCAACCGTAATATATTCCACACGGACGAAGTCGCGGGAAATAGTTACGTTATTAGGATTTAATTCGACATATGTAATTGTCGTTTTTTATAAAATAAGTAAACGTAATGTTTTCTATATTTTTTTATTCATATTAATCAAAGTAATCACCCATGCATGTGGCAGTTTATTGATGCCATTCTTGAAGGAATCAGCTGGACGGGAGGCAACAAATTCTTCAAAGGCATTTTGTACTGCCCTGAATTTCCTTGAATTTTTTTCCCGCCAAAAAGGTATCGAAATTCTGGAAAACTAGAAGTCTGTAAGAGCAAGGTCTGGTGAATACGATGGGCGGATGGATGCTGGTGGTGGTGTATTCTACAAAAAAAAGCTTCCAACTCCAGCTCTTGTAACTTGGAGAATGTCTGTTGTGCAGTATGTGGTCCCGCGTTGTCGTGCAGGAGCAGCGGGGGCGACTGATAGACCAACGCTGGTTGGAGACGTGCGAGCTTCTCCATAATTGTGTTCAGTTCTTCACAGTACACATCTGCAGTACACTTTTTAGAATACATTTTTTTTTCACCGATAACAATGCGGTTCAAAATCACTTCGTTGGTGTGCTTGTTGAGCAGTGCAAGGCACGTCTCGACGCGTGCTTCGCGCCACTGGGATCATTGAGTTCGTGGTGCAACCATTTGACAAGCTTCTTCTTTACCTTGCCAATTTGACGCCAATGGACCAATATTATTTTATGGTAACGTCGAAATTCAGTTTGCTAATTCAGTCGTAGATTGAGTATCATCAGGTTCCACAATCACCTTTAATTAGACGACCACGGGGTTCATTTTCAGGTCGAAATTTGGCGGTGGTGCGTTTATTTGTAGTATTCGCTCCATAAACAGCGTTGAACTTGAACATCAACGTGGCAGCAACGCGACAAGTGTGCCGTTAAATTCCATAATTACTCGAATTTTTGTTACGTTTCCATGATGACGAAAAAGATTCAATTGCGATGAAAGCGTAACGCCAATCAATAAACAAACGACTAATTTAAAAAAAAAAGAATCCCATGTATTTAAAATAAAATGAATTTGAAATTAGAATTCTTACCCAAACAAAAAATATTTTGATTTGAAATGGCCAATACTGCAGAACGGCAGGTTCGTAGGTAAAGACCTATCAGTATTATAATATTAGGGTGTCAAAAGAGCTAACAACACACTTTATATTGAGTGGATTGTGTACGTAGCCCTTAGACACTTGCAGCCGACTTCAGACGAAGAAGGTCACATATGCGTTAGTTGCCCTGAGAATTGAAAAACAAAGAAATATATGCCTCAGAGCCTGTTATTAAACAGACTCTCTTACCCCTCAAAACATACAAGGCAAGGAGCCACTGCTGTGGCAGAATTCTGTACACGCATACCATACCAACGCATACCAATTTAATTCAGAGGAACTTCAAATTTTCAATATCATTATAATTTTCTTTTGTTACTGTTTCGTGTTTCAAATATTCTATATCATCATAATTTTATTTTTTACTGAATTTTTAAAGGTTTATTCTTATTTTAATTAAATATTTAATTGTTTTTTAAAGTTAGCACACAACGTAAAAATAATTCTGATTCATAGAAGCATTTTATATGCATTAATTGCAAATAGGGATGCTCCAGACCCGAATCAAGTTTTTGCAGAGCATGCTAAAAGTTATTTCGTGCATAACTAGAACGCACAATGCACAGTGCTGCAGCCAACCATTTAGTCACTGCGGACATATTATAATAACTTATCCGATAAGATTTAATTAGGTATTTTTGTATTTTAGGACAATGATTGGATGCTAATTTTAATGTCTCATTACACGAGCAGGTTTTTGCTTTCAGTTTTTCTTTAATGCTTTCGTGTTAACAGAATTTTGTATTGGTAGCGTTTAGTAATGTGTATTACTAAATTATGAGTATAAAAACGTCAGAATATCCAATATTCCGTATTCGAATTCGGCAATAACATTTTCTGAAGCAAAATTAATTTATGTGGTTAAACTAAATATAACCTAGACCAAATAACGTTAATGTATATTTATAGAATTATAGAAACAAAAAAATGATGAAATTTAGACAAAGCTTCCTGAAGAACCAAAATACAAAATTTCAGAAAGAAACTTTTTAGAGACACATTTAAGAAAAGAAGAGAAAAATTTATTTATATGTCACTGTTTTGTTTCACATTTTAGGTAATTATCGGATTCTAATGCAAATACAGTTATATTTCTAAACTCTAAACTATGGAATTATATAAATGTACGTTAGGTCTAAACCGTTGTGCAGTTCCTGAATACAAAGAAGGGTTTTCTTTAACAGTGGGGTTTTAACGATTAAATTATGCTTAACTCATTTTTTAAATAAAATATAAACTCAAAAAAGGAAACCCAGTTGTCATAAAGAAAGTCGTCTGAGCTGAATCATGCATAGTTCTGCCATACACTACATACAGTTTTCTTATAGTCTGCAGTAAAATTCACGACCACTTTTAAAGTTCAAAAGTCGTCAAAAGTCTGATTTTATATTTCTGATCTACGTGATCGTAAAAACTTTAATGTAATTGGAAATAGAGAACTGCACACTATATCAAAACAGTTTAGCGTTTTTGGCAATTGTATCTATTGTTTTTGTTATGTAGGTTTTCGTGAAAAGCTCATACTGTGGTAGCGAATAGTATCCCGAATAGAGTAAGTTCTATGTCATTATAGAAAATAGAAAGGTGACGTGATGTAATGAGTTCTCGTTTTCTTTGTAATTTTTTTTTGTAAAAGTAATTAATGTTAGCACAACATTTACAGTTTGTCTGTTAATACGTGTTTGTCTGTTTTTTTACGTGGTAGAGCCATGTTGCAGTTATATTAGTAGTATAGTTGTAGCACGAATGGGTCGGCTCGACCGGGGAAGGACCACGCTGTCACAGAATACCAGCGTCAAATAGTAGCTTAATGCTGCTGTGTTTTGTATGGTGAGTGTAGAGAACCGGAGACCCTTTTTACTGGAAACGAGGCGTTCCACCTAAGTCCTCACGGGTGACAATGCATCTGCATTTTGATTCGTAATCGAGGATAGATGTAGATGTCTATGGGCCACAGCAACCACTTACCATCAGGTGGACTGTGTGCTCCTTTTTACCCTATCCTATTAAAAAAAATTTTAATGTTTTAGGTATACGAGTATTAAGGTACATAATTACATAGAGTCAGTTACACAGATCTTAGTATCCGTAATATAGGTTGACATAATGAGTACTTTTTTTGTTATAAGTCAGTGCTTTACTATAATCCTACCTGATATTAAGCGATGATAAGGCCCTAATTGTTACTTAGTAGTAACGTAGATAGTTTCACTTAGATTGCAAGCTTTTCTAAATCCACATTAATGATTAAAAATTGTACAATTTTAATAATTTGTGTAATGAAGATATTAAACAGGTAGGATATGATAATCCATAACCACATCTCAATCCGTTGGTTTCGTAGCACATATGGCTGTAAAAGTATTTGGAGGGAGTAGACTAGATCAACAAAGTCTCACTCACTCACGCACACCGAAACTGGCCCTTTATTAAATGGTTAGAGTAATTACATAACTCTGAGCTTAAATGCGACAGCGATGCAACATATGATCGGCATAGCGATTCAAACGCGATGGGATAGTGATAAGCATATTTTTATCTTTTAAACATTTACATTAATCGCACAACATCTGTCGAAATATTATCCTATATAAAAAATAGTACGTTATGAATTTTGCATATGTCAAAGATGGGCTACAATTGCAAAGTTAGGTAAAATATCGTATTGCTATCTTCACTTGACAGTGGTATTCTAATGAATACTTTAGAAATAATTGAGCATGCCGCGCTGATTAATATGACACATATAGAGATGAATGCCACATCTACTTCAGTATGGCTGTACCAGGTATAATATGCTGCAGCTACATTAGTAGTATAGTTATAGCACGAAAGGATCAGCACGACCGGGGAAGAACCACACTCTCACAGAATAACAGCTTAAAGCTGTGTTTCATATAATGAGTGTAGAGAACCGGAGACCCCTTTTACACTGTTATCCTATAAAAAATATATTTGTATATCTGTTATGTCTCAAGGTGGACGTTGCATCGTTGTTGTACCGATCATTTAAGAAACTGCCTAATGTTTATTAATTGGTTTTTTTATTAGAATTCGATAAAAAATATTGTGTATGTAATGTCACGTCAATGTTCACGCTAAAGTGATGATATAAGTGACGCAATTGATAATAACAGGTTACATTTCATAAGAACGTTATCTTAAATATTTGTTAGAGTTCGCGATAAAATAACACAACACACCTTGCTGCGCGTTGATAAGAATTTTTCAAGTTCTAAACTGGTTACTTAGTTTTTAAATGCGATTTTCCTGTCTTAGATCGCGGAATATTTTTAAAGTACTTATTTGTTTCAATGTCGTTTAAAATGATTATCTAGCTATTAAAATGTTTTATTCGTTTTATAATCCTTTCAAGCGGTCTTTGGAGCGCCTCTTTATTGGTGTTGACTAACTTAATAAATAACAAAAGTAATCCTTGAATTTAAAACTTGAGTTTAAAACTACTAAATACTAAGTATAGGTTTCCTTTTTTTCCTAGTTCTCTACTTTGCTTTTTGGTTCCGGCACTGCGATCACAAATCCGGCAATTATAATAATATATAAAAAATGTTTATTTCAGATATACATATCCATTCACATTTGTTAGTAATTTACATAAACTATATAAGTAAAAAAATACAATAATAACGAACGAGAGCAATCAGTTAAGAAACTTGGATGTCCCTCCCACATGCATTAGGATCCAATGCTTCTGAATGGGACTGTCAAGCCTATCTTGAAATATCCTCAAGATACTATTCGCGCTCTTTCGTAGTCTACATAACATTGACGCAGTTCGCTTTCTTAAGACGCCATAAAAATCATTAACCTGTTTCAGCAAACATGCTTGAAGCATTATTATACCTATTGAATTCGAAGCCCATTGTAGATCCTCTGCGTGTTGTCACACTACAGGCTGTAGGTGTAAAATGTTTGACAGTACGCCTAGAAGATGGTTAGCAAATTATAGCAAATCTTACAATGGAAGAGTTCCATTTCCAACCGTGGACTCTGTTACGGACTAAAAAAGTAAAAGTAGAAGCATCAACACTGTTCTTATGTGTCAAACATTAAATGCTATATACATGTATATTATATTAATGAAATCGCGTGCAAGCTAAATTTTTATCGAAACCGGGTTTTGCTATTCAGGTAGTGTTTGCATCATTACTGTCGCTTCTTGTAAACCGAGTTAAAAACAAAGAGATTCTATATTCGACTAGTATGTTTTTATATGTGTATGTTCACCGATTTCTCGAAAACCAAAATGGTAGGCTCCAATATAAATTAGAAGAAATACTCCATTCCTAAGAGTGGAAAATAAAAAGTATTATGTTATAATTTACAAGTCTTTCTAGTAGTTACTATAAATTTGTGATATTCCTCGTGCTCGTGACCACTCAAAATGGTAAAAAATAACTTGTCAAAAAATGTTAAAACTGATTTCAAAACCTGCATGGTTTTATTTCTTTGTTATATCGTGTTTAAGCACCCATTTAAAAAGCTATTGCTTGGAAATTATTTTTATTATACTTTTTATTGGAAATTTAATTTTTGTCTTCCTATTTCTTCGTTCTTACCTCCATGAAGTGCACCGTATTGGCGTCAAGTCTCCGGCTCTTGATCGTTTTCAAGGAACATGACTGTGTTTATTAATATATTATCCTTGATGTTATTTATATTTTGTTTTGATTGTAAAATTTATTGCTATGGAAGCTTTGGTTAAAATTATTTGTACGTTATTACTTAATAGGTAATTAAGAATGCAATAGAAATAATTATATTCGCACATTAGTCATTCAAATTATCTCAAGCATTTGTTTTGCATTGTCGCAGCCATTGTCTGGTTACTTTTTATTTATTAACTTTAATTGTATAAAATATTTTGTTTTATCTACTAACATTTTATTTTTTTATTAATCTTATTTGCGTTTATCATATTTTTTTAAATGTTATATTTATCCCACTAAAAGAGAACACTATAAAGGTTGTAATTAAAATGTCAATTCTTTAATAAACGCACTTTAAAATTATTGAATTATCTATATTAGTAAGAATTGTTAGTACCTTAAACTCGCCTAACAAGTTAACACCTCGGGGCAAATATTTATTTCTGCCCGGCTCTAGGACTATTTATACCTACATCAATTCTCAAACGCTAATTTGAATTGAAAATTTCATTGCATGATATTTTCCATATAAAATTACATCGGTTGCAAACTTCATATGTCATACGTAACTTTATGACGTTAGATGCTGCTTTACGACCAATAAAACGCATTTTAATGCTGTTTGTGGAAATCGAGTCCGCTCCAAATATGATAATATCAAAAGCGAAAATAGACTACAACATCCCGTAGAGTTAAGGATATTCACCTACTGAAAGTTCATTTCAAATGAATTCTATAATATCATGTTCAAAAAATTTTAAACGTACTTAAAACGCACTTGTTAGGCACTTTGCAGAACATGGAACTTTCCTAGTGTATAAAAAAATTATCATAATCGCATCGTAGAAGATGGATTGCTGAGCGCATTGCCAGATGTCTTGCACTATTAACATTATAATTATATTAACTATAGTGAGCAATACGTGGTAGAGTCATGCTGCGACTACGTAGGTATAATATAGTCACTATATTTTTGGCTGCAGCACGAATAGGTTGCCTCCCCCGGTGTAGGCCCACGCCCACACCAGCTTAATGCCGCTGTGTTTCGTATAGTGAGTGTAGAGAACCGGAGACCCTTTTTATTGCTAACGAGGCATTATTCCTCACGGGTGACAATGCATTTTGATTCGTAATCGAGGATAGATGATGATTTCTATGGGCTGCTTACCCGCTTACCATCAGGTGGACTGTGTGCTCGTCATTCACCCTTATTCCATTAAAAAAAAAACATATAGACGAGATGGTTTACAAACATCTATCGGTGGCCACGATGTCCATCCGGCCTCTGCATAGACGTCGAATTTGATACTCGTGGGACGGAATTTGGTGTTTTAGATAATTTTAATTATATGAGATTTCCAATAAAATGGCTTTCCTTGCTTTATTATGTTTTATTGTGCTAAAATTAATTTAAATTATACTGTTATTGCAAAGAAAACTATATTTATGCATTTCTGATTTCTTTTCGTTATAATTCGCTTATTGCATTAAACTTGCTTCCAAAACCAGTATATTTGTTACCCGCAGTACCCTCACAGTTTCGACTTTACAGTTGTGAAACGCCTTTGATGTTCGCCGATGTCGCCGCCCGCTTAGGTATTCACGCGGCCAGCGTATACACTAGGATTTGTCACGAAAATGGAAATAAAATTATTTTGGATATTATAATACTCATTATCATTTTGAATTATAATACACATTATGAACATACTTATAAGTTAAAAACGTTTATTGAACAAGATCATAATTATTATAACTACAAGATAAAACACATTTACAAGTGTTGTACTGTCAAATATTTTCGTAACCCATTTTTTGTAGATATTTTCAGTTTTGATTGTTAAATTTAATTATGTAAGTGTATTCGTATTCGGATAAACAATTTTATCCACAAAAAAATGAGGGAAACATAAGCATGTCTGTCATTTTAATTCAATTTTAATTTGTAACTTAAATGTCATATAACAATAACAGTTATTCGCCATTGATATTATATTATAGTTTTGAAAACGGCTCTTAAAATAAGTACTATAAAATACGCTCGTGCCAACCGCATCTATTGTCTATCAGACTCAGTGAAGTGCGATACCACAAGGTCGGCCCACACCCTGCCCCGCGATACCCTTACCGTTGTTCTGCACAACTACATTCGTTTCCCAACCGTAAGGTTTTTAAACTGTGGTTGTAATTGACTTGCAAAACGTGTTTTTTAATAATCTCAAAACCATTTTGTTTATATCAATGCTTGATAATGTATTGTATAATGCTGACAATTGTACAACGAATAATAATGACAGTTTTTTTTATACGTGTTGGAGTCATGCTGTATTATTGTGTTTGTAGCACGAATAGGTCGGCTCGACTGAAAAAAGACCATGTTCTTACAAATACAAATGTAAAATAGCTTAATTCTGTTGGTGTTTCCTTTGGTGAGTGTATAGAACCAGAGACTTTTCTTTTTAGTGGAAACGAGGCATTCTATCATATGTCCTCAGAGGTGACAATGCATCTGCATTTTAATTCTTTACTTAGGATAGACGTAGATGTCCATGGGCCACTGTATCCACTTACCATCAAGTCGACTGTGCGCTAGTTCATCGTCTTTCTATGAAAAAGGGGCAACACACAGAACTACAGAGAACAGACCAATTGACGCTTTATTTTTTATTCGTATTTCTCTACGCGTAGATTAAGGGGAAATATAACCTCAAATGGCTTAGCAAGATCCTCCGTTATGCAGAAAGTATTGCAACATTAATTTTGAAATAAATATATGGTAAAGTTGAGGATTAATGTTAAGGACTATGTTAGACGAAAACACGATTCCGTAAAATTTTCTCGATAGAAAAAAATCCAAAGTTACCTCCAGACTGAACAATAAACCGCTGTTATTCATAAAATACTTTAAATAAGATCATGAAACTTTGCATACTAACTGAACTAACTATAAAGCAGTGCTTATGTTATTTACTTTTTTTTAAATACCATTATATTCACTGTAAAAAGAAATTACCTAAACTATCGGCGCGTAAGCTTGATTCCTGTCGCCTCGTTAGTATCCAGGCCTGTTCAACTCTGTATGGACAGAATGAAATACCTACGGGGGCTGAATTTTATTATTGCCATTTGTCAGATAAATGTCTTGTTTCATAATTAGTAAGATTTTGCTAAAGATAAATTACACTCAAAAATTTTGAATACAGAAATAATAATCCATAGGAAGATAACTATGCCTGTTGTATTTTTCTACATTATTATATTAGCATATCCTTGACAGTAAAAGAAAAATAAATTTTTTCTTTTTGTTTTGATTTTCAATTAGTAGAAAATTATATTTTTTACTGGTAGCACCAAAATACCTTAATGAGTATATCTGGCCTAAAGGTCTAGATACCAGGCCATAAACTCCAAAAAAAAAATGAGTATATAATTCTCATTTCTCATAATATGGCGCCGCCGTATAAATTATTGGGTGCGTTTGGCAGAAAAAAGCGCTAGCAAGCGCTTGTAAGCAAAATGGCGATCGTAAGCGGTAAGCGCTGTCAAATCGTAAGTAGCTATTTTCCTCCAGGACACGATGTTAGTTTTAACCGGGGAATCTAACCTAATTTAAATATATGTTTGTAAAGTATTCATATTAAAAACTTACCAATCATGATTTTTAATAGCATGTATATGTTTATTCATGTCATTATATTACTTAAAACTAATATTGCACAAAACAACTTATAAACTCTACTTCAAAACAAACAAATTAAATAATCAAAATGGCGGATTGTGTCAGCGCTACTGAAGTAGCAATCGTGTCCTGGCCGAAAACTATTTTAGCGCTTATAAGCGCTAGATTGTGTTCATGATTGGTTGTTATGTTTGTTTTGCTTGTGTCTTTTTCTAAGATTTTGCAAGTTTACGATGTTGAGTTGAGACTTGAGATTAATGTCCTTCGTTTATATGATGTGCAATGTGATAGTCAATGATTCGTAGTGAAATACGAAATAGTGACTTAAACACTACGCTGCAATGGCGGATAAAGAAAATAGAAAAAGTGTTCTAAGTGCAACAGCATACCAACCATTGACAACATTAAATTATTTAGGTTTCCGAAATTCTCAGTAAAGTATATTTTGCGGTACGTATACAATATACATATGCACTATTTAATAAGTTCTAACCTTAAAGTAAATCTCTTGTCCAACTTATTGTTTCTCTTTTACCATTTAAAAACAAATTATTGGTTTGTAAACCATTGGACCTACTTTGATAATATTTGTATTTAATAATTATATCTTTTGTTTTCAGCTGTAAATTATGGGCGAAATATTATATTCCTTCCCAAGAGCAGTATACTACTTTAGCTTTCCAGACAAAGCTACATAATAAGCCCAGAATGCTGTGTGAAAAACATTTTCATGATGGTTACTTTAATGATGCAACCAAGAAAAAGCTCTTAAGAACTGCAGTCCCATGTGATGTAAGTAAATTGTATAATGTATATGGTAATACCGTATGTATATAGTTTTCTTTAAGGATTACTTAGATATTTTATATGGGGATTACTATATTCAGGAGTGGACTTTAATAGACTGTAATGAAGATGATGATGATTATTCATATGACCATCATCTGGATCTAACAGGGATGGACTGACCACATACAGTAGTTTGAATCCTGTTAATTCTTTCAATTAATTTATGATAATTGGATTGGACAAAGCATCCAAAGGATTGAAGTCTATAAAGGTAGCACAAGCCTTTCCTTACATTAAAAGTGCAACACACTGCATATTATTTTTAACAATCAAATTTTATTTTAAAACAACAACAAACCTTAAGAAGTTCTGGCATAACAATATATGAATAATTAAATTTGGTCCTAAACCTATCAAATTTAAAGGCACAACTTGTACTACACAGTAGAAATACATGCATCAAATGGTTCTCAAACAATAGATAAACACCAGATTTCTTTTCACATAGTTATTGCATTTACTATCTTATTTTGTTATATTAATTGTTACAGAGGGTGTATTATAGAGCAAGTTGGATGAACAAGATCCATTCATTTATTTTGTATTCGTAGAAGGGTAATGTAATGCCATGAGTAGGGACTGGTTTACTATGAAGGTAATGTCAATGAATATAATGTTAATTTAATTTTATATAATAATTTTATGATACTATTTTTATTTATTTCCGGACTAACAAAGTGTATTCCCATTTTATTTTGTGGAATCACGAGCTGGTCCCTCGCAAATTATTGCTGCAAACCCACACAAGCAGGATCTTCAAAAAGGACAACATTATATCCACTGAAGAACAACCACAAACATCAAAGCATAACACATAATGTTGAACCTGAAAAATAAAGTACTCTATATGAAAATGTTTAAAATGAAATAAGGAATATTTTTGTAATCTAATATTTAATATGTTTTATAATTTTGAATTAAAATTATTCTAAAGCTGCATTCAATACTTAATACATTGCATATAATATAGAGACAAAATTTTTAGTGTCAATTCAGGGAAGTAGATAGACAACCAAATATTATCACTTTGCACTTGTGTGTAGGAGCTCATTTATTAACTTGTTTTTGATTAAAATATTGATATTTTGGTTATTGTAGACGTTCTGTGATTTGTGATTGTGCATATTATCAATTCGTCCATGATTGTAAATCTTATTTCAATTGTTTATCATCATTGACTTAAGTAATTGAAATGTTGTAATCAATATTGATTTTCTTTTCATGTTTAAACCCATCAAATGTCTTTATTGTAAGAACTAAGCTGCTGGAGAAATTTTGTTTCTTAAGTTATGTATGTTTTTTATTTTAATTTGTATTTTTATTTTGAATAAAAAAATTGAAATTTTGTAATTTTTGTTCTTTTATTTAGCGCTGGGATAGGCAAACCAAAAATACCTCAAATAAAAAAAACGAAAAAGACCACATTCAAATTTTCCCGCCACACGAGAAGTGCAGGAGGCTGACGATAGATGAAGCTAGTAGTTATATATCTCATTTCTTAAATTTTGTATGAAGTTGTCGTTCTTCTCCTATAGGAGTAATAGTGTTCTGTGTTAGTATCACTCCGGCTTTTGAAGGGAGAAGTTGTGTCGCTTACGATCAGAATCCTATACTATTAATCGAGCAATTCTTGTATATATATAAATATATATTCGGGATCTCGGAAACGGCTCCAACGATTTTCATAAAATTTAGTGTCCAGGGAGTTTCGGGGATAATAAATCGATCTAGCTAGGATTTATTTTTAGAAAATGTCTTTTTGTCCGTGTTTTTAGGCAATGAAAAACTGCTACAATATCGTTAAAATAAGAAGGTAAATTTTGACGGATTTTTAGCGATTATAAATAGCTTAATTTTCAATTTTAATGGTCAATTTCAAAATTAATGGTCGGTCACAGCACCGTAATACCCCTGTTCGAGCCCAGACCGACCGACCGACTTTTTTTTTACTTTTTTTCATGTTCCTTTCTTTTTTGAGAAAATCTATTTTTTCGAGCCCTTTTTTTTAGTATTTTTTAAAAACACGAAAATTTAAATTGAAATAATTGCACTCATGATTTTTCATTCAAATAACCAGTTCCGTTTTTTCTGTTATGTCGCTAAGATCAAAAAATATTATTTATATTTCATCAGTATGTAATTTGTATCTAAATATAATTTCCAAAACACACGAATTAAAAAAAAATCGAGCGAAAAATACCGAGCAAAGCTCGGTCAACCAGGTACTACACATTACGCAACAGGACGACGTAAAATTAAAATGGGAAATAACCGTCATAAAAATAAGAAGCGACTGGGTTGGCGTTAAGAAACAGGCATAAATATGATAAACCTAATGAAATAAGTATCTAACGACCTATCTACTTACAGTATTAGTGATTACAAACATGTCGGTACATAGCATACGACGCGCGGGGAAGTGGGGGCGAAATTAGAATTTGAGCTGACTTACTCTATCCTCTTAAGGTTATTCATTAGAATAATTGATTGGCAGTGATGGCATAGGACGCCGCGCCGGGCTTTTGCTATAAATTTTATAGAACACGAACAATCTAAAAATCCGATGATATGTTAGCCTTGAAACATGTTTACGAGATAAGAAGAAATTAAAAAAATAGCTGCTGCTGACGTTTGAACGCTAATCTCTACGTCGTTGTAACCACTACACTTGCATGAGGCATGGCCTTAATTTCTGAATATTTAACTTGTTCTGAAGAATAGTAAATTTTTCGTTTTGAAAACGAAATTTTTCAAAATTCAAATTTAATATAGTACTAACAGCAAAATATAAATTAATTTGTCGGGACGCCTTAAATTAGTACATTTTCGGGATTTTTAAAGTAAATATGTTGTACAAATAGCTAAATGACAAAAGATAGTGCTATCAAGAGACTGGAATAAGCACGAGGGCCCTCGGCAGCCGTCACGCGGCGCGTGTATGTCGCGCCGCGATAACGCTGACCCTTGAATCACTGTCATTTGCTACATTGTCCTGCCATGTAATGCATTACCATCGTATCCAGTGCACGAAGTCTTCCTCCTACATTGTTAAAAACTTCTTTTTTTATACTAGTACACATCCAGGATTTCTAAGTAATATAAAATGATTGATGATATTAAATAGTATATTATATTTATTACACTTAAATATTCTTATAACCAGAACAAATTTTATTTTGATTAAAACAAAAAGGGTTCCTAGTTGACTACGGAACCCTAATGAATACCTAAGACTTTTCACGAAATATTATCTCATCGGTCTAAGCAAAATATTCATTCAATAAATATAAAATATAGTTTCAAATAAATCCAAGTTGAAAAGTTTAGAATAATAATTTTACTGTGTGAATTTAACATTTAAGTTAACTTGTTAAACAGGTTTTGTTGACGTGTGTCGTTTTAATTGATTATATGAAATAAAGTATGAAATTAAAGGTTTTTTTTTCATATTACATATATTCGAATTTGCAACAAGTGTTGTTTAGCTTGAAACATTTTATATAAATAATGAGAGATAATAATTAGTAAGAATATTAAGATATTCATAAGTATGTATTGAGATAATAATCAACTTATTCCGCCTTTCCTCATCAACCTTCTATAGGATTGGGGGAATTTCCAGAATATCCACGTTTAGCAATATATTCGATCTTATTCACTAAAATTAAAACAAAATTTGTTTCCGTACTTAGCATTATGGACAAGATATTTACGTCTTGGTATATTTGCTACATATTTGCAAAATAATTTGTATAAGTTTGTTATTGAAAGCTTTCAAAGTATTGTTTGAAAGCTGGCTATGGTTGGGTAATGACTGTACTTCCCTACTACTCAAAATTATGATCTATTAATGAGGTGGGGGCGCCAAATATGAGAAGAAAGAGTTTAGGTTTATTTATATAAAGATTTTGATGATAATAAGTTATTTTCAATAAAAAATAAATTAACTTGTTAATATTATACTTTCTATAATTTAACCGAATTTTGAGGAAATTACGTAACAGAATTTAAAAACAAAACTCAAAAGGGGTGGTCCCGGTTTCGAATCCCGGATAAGGACAAAAATTTGTTATTGGTATATTTTGTCAAAAAATTCTCTGTAGCAACCAGGAGTTAAAGTTGGCGTTGCAGGAAGCAACCCTCGCAATCCTCGGACCTCGGAAAGCGCGTGAAGCCGTTGGTCGTGCGCCTGATCTCTCTCCGGTCGTGGTGGATTAGCCCTTCGTTAAACTGCGAGATTTAGGGTAGAAAGAGTTCACCAATGCTTGAGTATACATACACTGGTGCACTGTAATCCTGTTTCTCGTCCAGCATATGGCAGTAATTATAGTAAAATATAATCAAATCTTAAAGCTAAGGCGTAGTTGATTGATGATTATTGAGTCTGCGTTTGGACTTATGGTTGCCCTAATAACATTAAAGTTTTAGTAGCTCGGTGACAGACGATGAAACAAAGCACAAAAATTGCCACAAAAGCAATTTACGTCTAGGAATAAGATTTAGGTTACTCTAAAATTTAAAGTAACCTTTTAAAGCTTAAATAAGATCTTATTGTTTATAGGAATGAGTCTCAAAATTGAGTAAAATTTGTCAATAAGTATTATTTTAATTCATGTTTTAAATAGGAATAGAGTTGTCGTTAGAGATATGTGTTTAAGTACATAGGCCTTGATTCTTTGTCAACAGCTCATATTACTCGCAAATAGATTTTAACTAACAGATTATACAACCGTGTAGTTATTACAAATAAAAATCTATCATGGCATTCCGTTGGTATTGAATCGTAATCATGAGCTTGGCAAAAAATCTAAGATTTACATATATTTACATTACGTAGTTATAGCCCACGTCTTTCTTTGTGCAAAATGGGATACTGTAGTTATGAACTCACCTGCTAATTGCGGTGAGTGTAGTAACAGCATCATTCCTCCATCTATTAGCTTTGCTAGAGACCAGACATATTTTTTACAAACTACTTCATCTATTTTTTAAAGTTCACTGCGGTACATGGCAAAATTTCATCGCTTCACTTAACAAACAGAGAAATTTTACGTTTAAATAAAGACTTGTAATTAACGAATAACAAAATCTTAAAGCTAACTAACAAATTGAAGTTCGTAACTCAGTATATGTCCAGTTCACTCCCCCTGCTTTCCACACTTTGTTAAATTAAGCCCACGAATCTACACCTAACTTTCTCTGGAAGTCCGTAAGCCTTTACTGTTGATATTTCCGCTAAGAGATTTTAAAGCTTTAAGATTCTTAGGTGTCATACTATTCAAAGCTATACACGGTACTTTAAATATATGTTACTATGATAAATTTCAAGCTAAACATTTTAAAAGTTGTATTTTTAATATTTTACAGGTACGTACACGTTGCTTGCGGTTTCAATACTGGCCGATGTCTAGTAAGTTCTAATGTATTGAATTATATACTATAATACTCTTTATATTGAATTTTTTTAATTATTATAAGTCTTGTGTATCAAGTGATTGACAACTAAGAAAAATACTTTAAAAAATGAAGTAAGCGAGGTTATTCCAAAGATCTGTGCGGTTGCAACCCAGTTTTAGTTGCTCGGATACATTATAACGGGTACGATCCTGCCTCCGAATACGTGTTTTTTTTCAATGTCTTTTTTGACTAAAATAAATATAAATTAAATGGTTATGGAGTAATTAGTTCATTGCGTTGAATTGCATTTTGGCGAACCTCTCACTCATGCTCTCGAAACAATTGGGTTCTTAAGAAACTAGCCTTATTATCAAAAGAATTAAAAATATGAATAATAAATCGAGACCTTTGATAAAAAGGCGTAAAAAGAGCTAAAGACAAATCAAAATTAGGATTGAAAAAGTCTACCAGGCCGACCAATTATTGTAAACATTCTAATAACTTATGTGTGTGACGACAAGGAACAAACTCCTGACTTGCAAAATCACTGGCGATTTTTGTTTACAAATTGTTGAATTACGGTTTTTCTTAAATAACTTTATCAGAGGAAGAAATAAGATAAAACAACAACAACAACTCTTGCTTGATACGATTAGTATTATAATAATAATTTATATTCGATTTTGATAAAAAATCGAATATAAATTGTATTTTCCTGACATCGATTATTTTTAAGTTTGTTTTAAGTCGAATGAAAGGTATCGAATCCTTCATTCGATTTAAAATTACGGGGTATTCCGAGTAGTTTTACTGATAGGACTACTTTATCAGTACACTTACTGGTAAAGCTACTGAGAAATTGTCTTCTCAATAGTCTTACCAAATAGTTAAGTAACATTACTGGAAATTTTCTTAACAATTAAGTAAGACTTAACAGGTAAGACGTCTGGGGAAGACAATTTCTGGATTCTTTTCAACTGTTTCTCTTCAACAAATCCTGCTCTATAAAATAGATGGAATTTTTTATCAGACCTATGCTAGCATTATTCATTACAACCTCTTGCGATCTGGCACAAAAATTATTGCAGAAATAAACAGTTGAGAATTGCAGACAATGTTGGATAAAATCTCCTGGATTGTTAATATCATTATTGCAAAACTTCTCCAAATAATTGCTCGTCTACACACTTCATAACGAACTCTCTCAAAATTATAGCAGCTTCAACACGAAGCTCTCCTTCATCCACCTTACTTACTTGCCAGACCTTGCGTCAACGCAATATGTTCTTTTTTGGGGTTTGGGTAACGTTTTACGAATAAAAAACTCCTGACACATAATTGAACCCTTCACCAGATTTCTATAATTGTAACAACTAAGGATTCAAAGTTTCATAAAAATGACAAAAGTACATTGAAATAAGATGGAAGCTACTTTTATTTATATATATATATATATATATATATATATATATATATATATATATATATATATATATATATATATATATATATATATATATATATACTAATAAAAGATACCTTCTCACGGGAAAACATAGACAGCACTGACTGGCTAGTGCAAGTACGGATGCCGGATGCCAAACGTGGAATCTTCAATTAAATCAGAGGGTTCATAACGTTTGTCGGGTGCGGCCCGCATTATCCGGACACAGGAGGCAATCACGGAGCGGCTTAGGGCGGGCAACCAAACGTAAACGATTTAGAGCATTCTCACTTACAGCGAGGCGAATTGATAAAACTGTTTATTCACAGTGAACACTGCGGACTCACGTCAGTGTCGTGTGTCGTTGTTATGGACCTTTGTTCACGTTTGATTATATGTTGTGCGTCATAGCTAAATTACTTTTCGTAGTTTATGTACTTTAAATAGAATTTTGTTTATCTGATGGTAAAAATTTGGTACTAACAATATGAACTGATCGATTGTCGTCAAAAGATCAATCCGCGGCCGTTATGAGATACTATCGACGAAGCACTCAAAAACTTCTTAAACTTCTAACTTTTCGTGCCTAATAAAGCGACCATAAATACACATTACTATCCCAAATTTTATGATAATTATTAATTAAACCTTTCATAGTTCTTGGACTATTAAGGTTTGAAAAATGCCTCGCTTATCGTATTACTCATAAACTCATAACTCACCACCTCTGTGTCACTTAGAAACTTGAAATTTGGCATCAAAGTAGGTCATTGAGCGTACAAAAAGAAAAATCTGAACACTACAAATTATAGTCAATAGTCATTCGTGATAATAAAGAGTATAGTGTGATAGTAAAGCGTAATTGAGATTTAAAAAACGTCGAAAGTCATGTACATATTTATTTAGACAAGTACCGTCTATGTTCGAAGATCGGCTATTGTGAGAGCTGGATGATTGGTATAGTTCTGTATAATAATTCATAGGCGTATGTCTTCGATCGATAATAGTACTAGATTAAGGATCAGCAACAAAAATAAGTCGCTAAAGTGGCTACGTGTGCACACACGTAAACATTTACATTTCTTAGAAAAAGTTTAACAATATTAACAACTTCAGTTTATTATAAACGTTAACACCCTAACATAAAGTTTAATTACCATTGCAAAATATATTTATTTAAGCCCTTTCATCGGCGAAATGTTAATTGCAACAAATGTGAAATGTCGCTTGTAAATAAAAAGTCATAGATACAAAAATATTTATTCTAAAACGAAACTTAATCTCTTGAGTGATAAAATTAAAAACATTATGTTGACAATTTCGTGCTTACTCTATTTTGAAAAACGTGGAATTGCAGAATATATATTTTTTAGGCCAAGGTTCGTTTTGTATGGTGGTAAATATTTTTGACCGATTTAAAAAAGTAGTGGGACTAAGTAGTAGATACTATTTTAAACCGGCTTCTAAAAACAACTACAAAAAAGTAATAAAAGTAATATAACTTATCTTTCCGCTCAAATGCGTATAACACTTTCGGTTTTCATGCATATATCGAACACGTCGTTTGAAGCATAACATAAGCTACCCATGTTGTATCTATTAATTTATGAAACCATAATTTTTCTTTAGCCCATAAATTCATTCTACAGTCGTCACAATTTATTTTTTTAACAAGGCTGTCAGTAGCCAGCATAAGCCAGTGCAAAACCAGAAATATAACCTATTATTTGCGGAACAATATCTGTAGTTGGATTATGACCTATTATTTACTCAGCTCGGTGCAATTTGTTTGATAGTTATCAAAACTCTGTTCTATAGATCTTGTGTTTGAAATTTCTCCAGAACTTAAATTTTTCTCCTCGGCTTCCTTTAACCTATACAAGTTATTAATTTGTTGAGTGATGATGATCCGGATAAAATTGGTATGTTCTCTATAGGTATACAATTTCCGGTACATTTGGAACCCAGTTCTAAATGAGACAGCAGCTTTTAAAACTGGCTTTGAATTGTCTAGTGTTGGGATTATTACTATATCCATCCATTTGACTCCGCATGTTCTAGAAAAATCGACATGGTCTTGGATGAGTTTATATGTCAGTAAAAAAGAAAGAATATCTGTTGCAACTAAAGTTTTATACAAATAAGTCATACTGTTGATGTACACTAATATTACTAATAATCCAGTATTATTCTGTTTTGATAAGTGGCACTTTTTTTCTAGAAAACACAGTTGTTATATCGGTACCGACTTTAAGAATTCTTTTATTTGTAGCATTATAAAAGCTAGTAATAAAAAGTAATCTTTAATTTGGGACAGAAAGACAATATTTTTGTGAATTACCCTTATTTAATTAGGTTATCTACAAACAAAAATAATATATAAAATAACAACATTACTCCATGCATTCTCTGTTCAAGAACAGTGGATGTTAGTGTAGTGTAGTGTAGTTGCTGCGTTGTAGCAAACATAGGCCAAACAATCATAATATTAGCTAATTGAATTATTTTACTATTAAATTCTGTTTTTATTAAATGAAAAACACTCAATGATTTAAAACTGACCGGGAAAAAGATATTCCTTCCAAAATCATGGTTGGTAACGCCAGTTAACAATCTACTTTATCAACATTACATTACATATCGCATTGAGTTCGTCCTAAGTTATATCTACTTTATCAACATGACTAGTGCATATTTTTTGTTTCCTTCCTTCCTTCCCTTTCCTACCGCACGCGCTGCCGTCGAGGTGAAAAAGAGGATCTCGGCGCGCGTCATTATACTAAGTGATATTACGCCATCCGCAACGCACGGCCACCCGTCGCGTCTTATGTACATTAACCGCAAACCGCGCAGGACGAACATTGAGTTCTCCTGTTTATGTTTAATATTCACCGCATCAGACATTGTGTCTTTGTAACTCATAAAAGTGTGAGACGCCCCCGTAAGGGCAAAGGTGGAGAGTGTGGGACTTCACGAGACTGTTCCGAGAGTGCGTGTGCGCCGAACCACGTGGCGAGCTCGCTGCATAGCAGACACTCCAGGAGGAAGGCGCGGCAGCCCTCATCAGGTCAGTGCGTGCCATCCCACCTATTTATTTCCCCTTTGCCGTATGCACCAAAATTACAGTCCACTAAATCTTTATCGAAGATACCTTAAGTTACTGGCGTCTCCATTTCTAATGGTCACTTCTCGCTGGATTGACCTTGACTTTCCGCCCTTATTAGATCGTTATCGTAATAAGCGTTTATATAATTAATTATTTATATTTTAATCCGACTTCGGATTAACCCCGCCCTTATTAGAACACTAGAATAGGTCCTAATAGGTGACATTCATAGTAATTATACTATAATATCAATTATATATAATATAAGCATATAATTATCTATATAAATTATTTGTTGTATGTTCACATCACGTCATCAACTTTTAACTACATCTATAGATTATACTGTTAAATTACATTTATTATTTGCACATATATTTAAGCATTATATTCGTTATAAATAACTTCATAATTATTATAAAAGTTAACAATTAAAGTTCATCGTTAACAAAACTAATATTTAATAATTCAACCGCGTAGCGAGGTCGCTTACAGACTACCCGCTTATAATTATAATATTTTTGCCGCATAACTTAAGTTGTAATGCCGCCTAAAAAACAAATAGCATCGAATAATAGCGATTCCTCGGATAATGAGGGCACACCTGATGCTGAGTTGGTTTTATTGTTAGCTAAACGAGATGCTTTATTTGAAATAGTGCAAAAAATATATGATATGTCCTCGGACATCCTCACAAACACTTCCACGATGGAGCGTTTTCTTGATGGAAGTTCTAATATTACTGCTTTACGTATTGAGTTTAAACAGGTCTTAGATAATTATAATTCACATTTATTAAAAATAAACCCTATTGCTAAACCTGATTATAACAGCCTCATTGCGTTTGAGTCTCTTTGCGGTAGAATAAATAGGCTTTATTTACAATATTCGCAATCTAATTCACAAAGTACTAGTACACCGTCTAAAGCCAGATTCACACTTCCGCCTATCGAACTTATGCCATTTTCGGGTGACATTCGCTCATGGCCTTTATTTTATGCTAGCTTTAAATCAACCGTCCATGACAACACATCGCTTACCGACGCTGAAAAGTTATACTATTTGCTAGGTAAACTAACGGGCAAGGCCCTATCTGTATGCTCAGGTATAACTCCTTGCGCTGAAAATTATAAAATTTTATTGCAAGCACTCGTCGACAAATATGAAGACCGGCGTATGCTAGCATCTACATATATTAATCAGATGTTCGAATTTAAGCCATTGCAATCGGCCACCGCAAATAATTTTGATTTATTTACTGATAACTTTATAAGTGCAGTGCGCGCTTTACAAAACTTAAAGTTAGATAATCTCGCGGACTTAATTGTTCTTCATATCGCGCTTAAGAAGCTGGACCCGGATACCATTCGCTCTTTCGAATATAGTCATAACTCGATGGTACCTACCTTTGATGATTTAGTAAATTTTATTAAGACCCGCTCCAAAGTTTTGCAACGCACCGATTCTAGTACAAATTCTAATAGCGCACCAAACAATCGACGAGGTAACGGTAATAATCGTCGCTGTAATAATACTTCGTCGCCGAAGTATCAGGCGTACGTAAGCACGACGACTAGTTGCTGAAAGTGTCTGTGCGATAATATTGTGCATCAACACCTATTTAAGTGTGCAGACTTTAATAAAATGACGCCGCAGGAACGATTTAAATGCGTAAAGAGTAACAATGCATGTGTGAATTGTCTCAGTTTAAGTCATCGAGTGTCTAGTTGCTCTTCAAATTATAGTTGTCGAGTTTGTAAATTTAAACATCACACATTGTTGCACTTCCACCGCAGAAGCGATAATGCTTCCCCTGCGCTGGCGCGTTCTCCACCGCTTCAGCCAGTTACACTGAAGTCTACAACCCCCGCGCCCGCACACTTGCCACCCCTCACCGCAGGTGCGCGTTCAGACGTCGCGCTGTGTACTTCGTTCAAGAATGTTTCTCAACGTTCACCGCCTCCCGCGCGCGCAAGTCGTTCGCAGAGAACTGTTTTATTATCAACCGCTCAAGTATTTGCTTACGATGCTAAGGGAGAGAAACAAATTATTCGTATATTATTAGACTCCGCGGCTCAAAGCCATTTTATGACTAAAGAGTGCTGTCATCGTTTAGGCGTTCAACAACACGATACCGAATGTACTGTAGTAAAGGGATTCGGTGGAGTTGAAAAAATTGTAAAATCGAAATCGATTGATATTAAAATTTTCTCACGATTCGACTCGAATATTAACTTCAATATTTCAACGCTAGTTGTTGATCAAATCACCGACCTTTTGCCCACTGCTGTGGTAGACACATCTGTCTTATCACACTTCCATGGCATAAGACTCGCTGATGAATGTTATAGCATGCCTAATAAAATTGATGTTTTGATAGGCGCATCCCTTTTCCCGCACTTACTATGTCCAGACGTAATTTATTCGTCTAACGACTTGTCCGGGCCCTCAGCTTTGAGTACGGTATTTGGTTACGTTATTATGGGCTCAGTGCCGACACTTCAGGTAAATCATTCTTTAACGTGCTGCTCAGTTCTAGAGTCTCCTATCGTTGACAAATTAGTGCAACGATTTTGGGAGCTTGAACAGCCACCCTCCGCACCGCCCATTCAGTGTCCTTCAGACATTGAATGTGAAGAGTTTTATAAATCTACGACATCCCGCGATCCTTTTGCTGGTAGATATATTGTTGGCCTGCCATTTAAAGATGACGTTTACTCTCTCGGAGATTCTTATGAAACCTCTCGACGACGATTCATGTGCTTGGAGAGGAAACTTCAAGCCTCGCCTACATTAAGGTTAGCATATGATGACGTCATAAAGGAATACTTAGCTAAAAATTATATATCCCCCGCACCGCCGTATGACTCTCATGAACCCGCTCCAATATAATATGTCATACCGCATCATGGAGTCTTACGCGAAGATAAGAAGTCAACGCGTCTGCGCATCGTCCTGGACGCTAGCAGTAAGACTAGCACTGAGCGATCATTAAATGATATTCTGCATTCAGGACCAAATTTGCAAGGCGACTTGTTCAATATAATTTTAACTTTCCGCTTACATCCAATCGCTATGACAGCCGACTGTCGCCAACAATTTCTGCAAATAGTTGTTCGCGATTCTGATCGTCGTTACCAATGCTTCCTATACCGCTTCCGTCCACAAGACCCACTTGTGTTATACCACTTCAATCGCGTGTGCTTCGGTTTAACTTCGACTCCATACCATGCATTGCGCACGGTAAGACAGCTCATTGATGACGACGGCGCAAAGTATCCACTTGCGAGTCGTATCGCATTTACTTCGCTATATATGGACGACATCGCGTTCTCTATGCCCAGTGAATCCGAGGCCAGTGAGACCTCTCGGCAGCTGATAGACTTATTCAAGGGTGCCTGATAAAATGGCATAGCAACCGTCGATCTGTTTTAGATGACCTCCCTACTTCCCATAAAATTACAGGAGAAGTAGAGTTCGATAAATCAATGCCACATAAAATACTAGGCTTGCATTGGTCTACCGATAGTGACGCCTTTTATTTTAAGATATCTGTTCCCGCTGATGTGACGTGCACTAAGCGCGCCATCTTATCTACTGTCGCTCGCCTGTGGGGCATAATGGGTTTCGTTGCTCCCACAGTCGCGTACGCCAAATTGTTAATAAAGCAGCTTTGGCAACTTAATTTAGATTGGGACGATATACCACCACCGCCAATTATTAAGATGTGGAGGCAATTCTGTGCTGAATTACCAGCTCTTAATGATTTACGTATCCCGCGACATGTTGGTGTATCCAAAAACTGTACTGCGTCACTCCTGGGGTTTTCCGACGCCAGCGAGCACGCATACGGTGCCGTAGTCTACATACATGTAAAGAGCGTCAATGGTAACACCGTCCAGTTGATTTGTGCAAAGACTAAAGTCGTACCGACGAAACCACTATCTATTGCACGCCTTGAGCTTTGTGGAGCGGTTTTACTCTCAAAATTGCTTCGCAGAGTACTCGACAATTATTCTCTTGACCTTGCAATATCAGTCTATGCCTTTGTAGATTCAAAAGTAGCTCTGTACTGGATAAAGAGTTCGCCACACAAGTGGCAGACCTTTGTTGCAAACCGCGTTGTTCAGATTACCGACAATATTCGCGCTGATAACTTTTATCATGTCGCAGGTACTGAGAATCCCGCTGACATACTTTCACGTGGCGTTACGCCAAATAAATTAGTTTCAAACCCCCTGTGGCTCCATGGGCCTCAGTGGACTTCGTTAGATCCATCTCAATGGCCTCTTCGTACTTTAGACAATGAGGTTATTGCAAACATGCCTGAGAAGAAGATTTTGTCGCACACTGTGTGCACATCCGTCTGTAATTCTGCGATTTATGAGCTCGCACTCCGCATCTCTTCTTGGAGTAAACTTCTACGTATAATTGCGTACGTGTGTAAGTTTGCTAAATTATTGCCCCGCCGCAACACTACTGTAGTGACTGCTGATGATCTCAGTTTCTCTGAGGTTATAATCCTCCGCGCCCTGCAAAAACAGCATTTTGCAGTGGAATATTTAAATATTGAAGGTAACAAACCTTGCTCGCCCGCTTTCAATCGTTTAAGGCCTTTTATTGAGAATGGTTTAATCCGCATTGGTGGTCGTCTTTCGAACTCCGCATTAGATTACACGCAAAAACATCCAATTATACTCCCGCGCAGTGATCATGTAGTGAACATGATCATTGACTATTATCATATTAAAAATTTACACGCTGGGCCTGAATTGTTATTGTCATTGCTCCTTCAAAAATTTTGGATACTTTCCGCACGCCGCACTGTGAGAAGCAGAGTCTACAAATGTAATATATGTTTCCGGCTTAGACCCCGTCCAACTTACCCTTTGATGGCTGATCTTCCCCATAGTCGTGTAAGACAAGCTATTAAGGCATTTACACACACGGGCTGCGATTATGCCGGTCCTATCGCATACACTCCTGTACGTCGTCGTGGTGTACGCAGCGAGAAGGCGTACTTATGTGTTTTCACATGCCTCACGACTCGAGCTGTACATATAGAAATCGCTACAGATCTTAGTAGTTCTAGTTTCCTCGCTGCGCTTAAACGTTTCCTCTCTAGACGAGGGCCGATTCAGTTTTTATATTCGGATAATGGAACGAATTTTAAAGGTGCCGCTTCGTATCTTCGCGATCTCTATAAATTTCTAAACGTTGAATACCGCCCAAAGCTTGAGCAAGAGTGTGCTGAGAATCGTATAACATGGAAGTTCATCTGTCCCAACTCTCCTCATTTTGGAGGCGCCTGGGAGAGTATGATCAAAGTCGTAAAAACGCATCTGTTCCGAGTTATCGGACATCAGTTACTTTCATACGAAGAGCTTAATACTGTTCTTGCGCAAATTGAGTGCTTGCTAAACTCGCGGCCCTTGACAGTATTAAGTTCTGATCCTGCAGAGCCTTCAGCTCTTACTCCGAGTCATTTTTTGAATACCGCACCTTTATTGTCATTACCCGCACCCAAAGTCAAATCTGACTCTACCAGTCTGTTACACAGGCATTCTTTACTGGATAAATTAGTTCAGTCGTTTTGGGACCGGTGGAGGACGGAATACCTTCACGGATTACAAGTTCGTCAGAAGTGGAACACCCCGTCTACGGCTATCGTACCAGGCATGGTTGTAATTGTGATAAATGATAATGAACCGCCCCTTGCTTGGCCATTAGCGATTGTCGAGTCTGTTCATCCTTCGAAGGATGGCGTAGTTCGAGTAGTGACCGTGAGAACTACTAAGGGAACATATCTCCGTCCTGTTGCTCGTATTTGCCCTCTCCCAAGACAATAAATCACGATTATTTTGATTATAATTATTTATCTAAATTAGGAATTAAGTTTATATTTATATATATATTAAAAAAGTATTAAACCGCAATATTATATTTATGTATACATTTTCTCGCTTACCAAGTAAGGTTAGTAGATGAGACATGCGCATTGAGCGCATCCTCTCACTTTATATACCGCTTATTTATTTGTTTTCCTTTTACTTTTATATTACGGTTGGCTTTTAAAGGTGACCCTTTAAGGGCGGGAGGAAATGGTAACGCCAGTTAACATTCTACTTTATCAACATTACATTACATATCGCATTGAGTTCGTCCTAAGTTATATCTACTTTATCAACATGACTAGTGCATATTTTTTGTTTCCTTCCTTCCTTCCCTTTCCTACCGCACGCGTTGCCGTCGAGGTGAAAAAGAGGATCTCGGCGCGCGTCATTATACTAAGTGATATTACGCCATCCGCAACGCACGGCCACCCGTCGCGTCTTATGTACATTAACCGCAAACCGCGCAGGACGAACATTGAGTTCTCCTGTTTATGTTTAATATTCACCGCATCAGACATTGTGTCTTTGTAACTCATAAAAGTGTGAGACGCCCCCGTAAGGGCAAAGGTGGAGAGTGTGGGACTTCACGAGACTGTTCCGAGAGTGCGTGTGCGCCGAACCACGTGGCGAGCTCGCTGCGTAGCAGACACTCCAGGAGGAAGGCGCGGCAGCCCTCATCAGGTCAGTGCGTGCCATCCCACCTATTTATTTCCCCTTTGCCGTATGCACCAAAATTACAGTCCACTAAATCTTTATCGAAGATACCTTAAGTTACTGGCGTCTCCAATGGTGTTACGGTGGCATAATAATTTGAATGTAGGACCAAAGTACAATAGACATATAGACAAAAGTATTTGTGGTCTTATTTTTTTGGGCCATTTTTTTAAAGCACCTATCGGGAATCTAGTACTATTATTGATCGAAGGCGTATGTTCTCTTTATTTTACATACCTCACGCGATATATAAACATTAATTTCTTTTTTATCCACGTCTATGGCACGGTACTTTTTGAATGATATTGAAAAATCTCTAACTGTATAATAAATTGAAAGGAGAAAGAAAGAATAAAATCTACTTATTTTACATCACAATATCATAGTAACACAACAAATTTAAACAAAGTTTAAAAGAAAGACCCTCATTACAAATTCCGATTATAGCCAATTGAAAAAAAAATTAAAGAAGCATTTCTTTTTTTTCAATGTTTCCGTATTAATATCATGAATAGGATAAAACTTCCAATAAGTTATGAATTATGATATGCGACCAAAATTATAAAATTGAAATGGGGACAAGTTCCACGTTCACGTTCGGGGTGTTCATCATCATAATTTCATTTCATTTCAAGAACGACGTTCGGGGTGGTCGGCTTAGCTGATAATCAACTGCTGAACGCTAACGGCACGGCACGTGCTGCGGCTAATGCATCCATGGATGAACTGCCACGTATGGTTGATGTATCGGCCATCGCAATAATGCCTAGTTTCACCTTCGTAATATAATCTAATATGTAAGTATTTATTTAGATGAAACAGAAGATGGGCAGGTGCATCTTCCTGATAACATGTCCAGCAGTAGACTTTTCATAGTCTGTACACAATGAATGGAACGATTGATATCTATCTGCGAGTATGGATAAAGATCGAAATTTAGAGGCGTAATTATATCTGAGGCCAAAGATA
This sequence comes from Parnassius smintheus behrii, assembly GCA_036936625.1. Lineage (NCBI taxonomy): Eukaryota > Metazoa > Arthropoda > Insecta > Lepidoptera > Papilionidae > Parnassius > Parnassius smintheus. The sequence goes on along the minus strand of JAUPFT010000010.1, from coordinate 27,666,129 downwards.
AATGTTTTCTGCAGTTCTCTATCTAACTATACAAAACGTAAAGTACATTATGCTGCTATATTGCATTACATTATGCTACTATGTATCATGAAATTCAAACCTATCTGCAGAACATCCACTAATAAGCTTCAGTATGAAGAGTTATGAAAGAAAACAAAATGATTTCAGGTAGAGGCATTCCATCTCAGACTTCTGAAGTGACAATTCACCTGAGGCCTCCTTTATATAAGGTAGAGTCCAGGTGTTACTACCATAGATTGAGGGTGCTAATAAAAACTTTTCGTGATAAATTCTGACTCTGAGTCAATGACAAGAACACGAGACCAAATATATTTTTAAGCAGTATATTTTTGGTTTATTACAGAAATAAGGATATTTTTCAAAAATAATGCTATTATACAACTTTTATTGTACTGAGTCATTAATCAATAAAGAAATAAAACCTTCATTAATTCACTGTGACTCACTGAGATGGTTTTTCCTTTTTCTATGAACATAAAAAGAACACCTCAATGTTTCTAATATCCGTAGCATAATACCGTCGTAATATAATATTTAGTACCCGGTTGACCGAGCTTTGCTCGGTATTTTTCGCTCGGTTTTTTTTTATTCGTGTGTTTTGGAAATTATATTTAGATACAAATTACATACTGATGAAATACGAATAATATTTTTTGATCTTAGCGACATAATAGAAGAAACTGAACTGGTTATTTGAATAAAAAAATCATGAGTGCAATTAGTTTAATTTAAATTTTCGTGTTTTTAAAAAATACTAAAAAAGGGGTCGAAAAAATGGATTTTCTCAAAAAAGAAAGGAACTTGAAAAAAAAATTAAAAAAGTCAGTCCGATCGGTATGGGCTCGAACCATGGTATTACGGTTTTGTGACCGCCCAATACTTATACCAATTAGCTGTTTGTAATCGTTACTAAACTGTCAAAATTTATCTACTTATTCTAACAATATTGTAGCAGTTTTTCATTGCCTAAAAACACGGATAAAAAGACATTTTCTAAAAATAAATCCTAGCTAGATCGATTTATTGCCCCCGAAACTCCCTGGACACTAAATTTTATGAAAATCGTTGGAGCTGTTTCCGAGATCCCGATTATATATATATATATATATATATATATATATATATATATATATATATATATATTTATATACAAGAATTACTCGTTTAAAGGTATAGGATAAACGTTAAAGCGACGGAGCGAAATAGACGTATTTGTTGACCACCACGTACTCTTAACTCGACTCTATGACGTAAATATTTGCCGAGTAACCGATCACCGACCTTATTGACAGTTATGTGATAGCCTTTACAAAGACACTTTGCAGTATAGCTTAACGGGGCGCTTGAATGTTATGGCACGAGAATGCAATAAGTTGCCGTTTGGAAAAGTAAGTTAACGTGGAATGTTTTAACGCCATAAATCTATAGTAGGGAATCAATTTCACATGCTTGTATCAGATTAAAATTACAAATCAAATTTAACAATTAAATACAAATAAATTTACTTTGCAACATAATGAGTTTATCATTTTGTTATTTCGTTGTCATAACACCTGAATAAGATGATGAAGATGAGAGCTGTTGTAGTAAAGTATTAAATGTTAAAATTTCAGTGTACGCGAGCAAACGGTATTCCTTGACATCCACCATTGGAACTTTTTATTGCAATTGCGGATTTACCACATACTTAAGTAAATCATTGTGATTAAATTCACATATCTAAGAATTTTAATTTTATACGTGGTAGAGCCATGCTGCAGTTATATCAGTAGTATAGTTGTAGCACGAATGGGTCGGCTCGACCTGGGAAGGACCACACTCTCACAGAATACCAGCGCAAAATAGTAGCTTAATGCTGCTGTGTTTCGTATTGTGAGTGTAGAGACGAAAAAAGAAGAAAACGAGGCATTCCATCTTAGTCTTCACGGGTGACAACGCATCTGAATTTTTATTCGTAATCGAGGACAGATGTAGTGTCTATGGGCCACAGGAACCACTTACCATCAGGTGGACTGTGTGCTCGTTTGTCACCCTATCCCATAAAAAAATTGAGAACATGTTAAATCTGCCAACACTCCTTAGGGCAGGTTCAGGAATGTTAAGAGGTTTGTGTCGAGTTGTGGGACGTATTTAGGATTTTTTGAATAAGTAGATACTTTTAAGATAAATGATAAATGAATTAATGTTACATACTTTATTGCAGACCAATCCTAAGCAAGACTGCACTAGGTATAATGACCAGTGAGAAGGGTAAGGAACGTTAGTTAGTAAAAAATGGACCTGATAATTAAGTTACTCACGTGGAGGAGTCACGCTACAGCTACAAATGTGAATATTATAAATGGCTCAACCGGGGTGGGACCACGCTCTCACAGAATACCAATTTAAAGCAGCGGAATAATGCTGTGTTCGTATGGTAAGTGGAGAGAACCGAAGGCCTTTTTTACTGGTAACGTGGCATTCCATCTGAACCGTTAGCGTTGACAACGAATCCGCATATTTATTCTTAATCGAGGATTGACGTAGATGTCTACGGGTCGTAGCATACCCATACCGTCAGATTGAGATAGTGTGCTTGTCACCTTTATTGTTGCCATCTTTATATTGACATCTATATTTTAGAAAATAATTATATAAAATACATAATGTACAGTAAAGTTGTAATTTTGTAAATAAATATTGTAATTTTATCAATTTATACTAATTCATGTGAGTATTTTTGTGCTATGCACATATCACAATTAATTATTACAGCAGTAATGGTAGTTTTTGATGAAGGTTTCATGTACTATATATAATGCCTGTAAATTTGGATTTTTATATTTGCATATGGTTCGACTGAGTATAAGTTGAACTATATGCAATACCAAATATTTCGATATACGTTATCACTTGTATCCTGCTCTTGTATCGTGTTCACTTTAGAAAAGCAATTTCCATGTAAAATAATTTTAAACGATAGTTAATTCTGAACATTTTACCGGGATTGCAAATGTACCTGCAGACGTATTTCCGTAGGGAACGTATAATACAGTTCTGCACGGGACATGGTGTTAAAGCCGGAATAAACCTTGCGACACATCGCCGTCTCTAAAATAATCGGAATTCCAATTTCATTTTAAAACAACTTGTCTGTAAACTTACTATTTATATTTACGTATTAAGTTACCAAATTGTAGCGTAAGAAATACACATTGATAGTAAATATTATTGACTTTTTAGCAACAGTTATGGTGGCAACGTGGTAGCAAATGAGATAAGAGCTCGCCTTCAATACGAGTACGCTCGCAAATCGAGTTTGATCCCTGTTCGCACTGATGAAATTGTTAATTTAAGAGAAATTAAAAAAATCAGAGACATGTCTTTCAACATATATTGGACATCACAGCGGACTATTTCTCCCCTGAAACTAAAAAAAGATAATCTGACCCCAGCTACGGGCCGTATATAAGTTAAATATTATTTATTTTGCTTTTTACTTGAAGTAGAGCGCTTTCAAGCAGACATGATAATGATGATAGTGATAACGATGAAAGAAATAATTATGTTCAATCAATGCAGTCTCCTCCAAAATAAAGTAAATTATTTTATTATAAAAGTAATATACACTATCAAAATACAATAAAGCCTGTGGTTTTCTTCTCCCTGCTAGCGGTTCTGTAACTTCCGGTAATTACGAACTTGCTGCTTCACGTTAATTAAAATGACACTTCATAAATTCGCATGCAATTAAAATTACAAATTTGGAAGCTACTTGAAGTTGTAGTTCGGTACTATTATCGTTTTACCAGATATACTATACTTATGACTATGAGTGGTGTTAATTATTAGTACCAAATTTGAATTTGAAGTTAAATTAAGTTCAATACATATTTATTTTAACAAGTCTTGAGTGCCGCGTTTTTAATACCTACATAATATTTATATATATCCTTTACCTTCTTATGAAAATTGAGATGTTCACTGTTTCAGGTAAAGGTTAACAAACATATTATAGTGACGTCTACCACAGATTAAATACTAGTTTATACAAAATCTTACGAGATTTAAAAAATCTAGGCCAGTTGTAAACATTAAAATTCTACACGGTATATTATCTATTTCTAACCCAGCCACTCACTAACTGATGTTTATTAATCTTGTGGATTGTATGAATCAGCGCAAGAACGGTTTAAATAAAACGGCTCGTGATGGATACCAGTGGCGGTATGCGAAAGCCAGTGCGCTCGCGCTTCGCTATTTGTTAAACAACGGATTATCGCAATGGAAATTGCTGTCAATGCACGCGTTCAATGAGCGTCACAATCTATAAAAGAAGATACGATTAAATACCATTATTTCAATTGTTCCTTCTATGATAATATTATCTCCTTGCGCGAATAGATTGATCTTAAAAGCAAAATAACGCCACCTACTGTGGCACTACGTTTACTGGAATAAGTTATAAAGTTTAATTACTTTTGAAGTTGTAAGGTGAAAGTCGAGAGTCGGGTGGTGGGGTAAATTATTAGCATAGCCCTTACAAATTTATTGCGAAGCGGCATTTCCTATTACCTATGCGGCCGGGGTAGGAATGCGAGGCGGCGGCGCGTCGGTGAATCATGGTGGCACTGGCGGGTGGCGCTGAGGTCACCTAGCTGCGCGATGCCGTCATTGTTGCATTACGTCGCTCACGCGCCGGGAAAAATACTTGCTCTATGCGCTTCGTACAAAAGCCTTTTCTCAATTCGAAGCAAATTAAAAAGGATCCCATACATGTGGTGGCAAATTTATTCTTTATTAATTTTTTTAATCAAATATGTTGATTTTATAGGAACGAAAGGAACTGTGGAATGGAGAGATCGTCTAATTTAAAACTTTTATTTTGTTAGATTTATGACTATTATCATCTTAAATGTAGTAAAAATACAGAAATTTGCTAAAACACAATAGATAGAGGCGCGCATATATAGATTTTATGATGCCCAACCTAATTATGGATCGTATTACTATGCCAAAAAATTAAAAAAAAACACGAGGGTATAATTTCAAAATAGACGATCTCTGTTTATTTAGCCATTGTTGTTAATTTTTTAAATAAATCATTAAAACATTGTGGCAATTTTTTTTCTTAAATTATAACATCATATAAATACTCACGCCTGTCACCCAGAGAGGTAGACAGAGACTACAGACTTCCATTTGGCACGATCCTGACACACCTCTCTCGCCTCCTTCACATTCATATACTTACGCATACAGGCTCGTCGGATAAGGGTACTCTACTAGTAATTTGGCCCATTTTCAATATATCGCTAATTAGGTCGATAAACTTTTGCCTAGGACGTCCCTTTCCGACTCTTCCATTCACTTCTGCAACATCTTTGCCACTCTTTCCTCATTCATTCTTTCCACATGACCAAACCATCGAAGCATTTCTTTCTTAATCCTGGTCGCAGCATCATCTTGTAAACCACACTCTTCTTTTATAACACAATTTCTCACCCTGTTACTCAGATTCAGCCCTAACATACCTTAGCGACCACATTTCTACTGCATTTATTCTACTCTCTTGCTTCTTCTGCCACACCCAACTCTCGCTACCATACGTTAAAGTAGGCACTAACACAGCATTGTGATTTGTCATACTTTTTGGACACATTCTGACTTTTCACAATTATGTAGTTATAATATATGTGTTATATTTATGATGCTTAGTTTTGCTAACACGAGTTCTACATTTGATTAATGTAAAAGAAAAAAAATAGTCTTAGCTCCTATGACAAAAGTTTTATCTACCTGTATCTCATTGCAGTCTAACTTGCTTTTTCTGTTTTGTAAATGTCGCCTCTGAATCGTCTTCTTAGACGTAATACAGCTAGACAGACCGAAAGGCGTCTTTTGAAGTTTTTAAATGCGGGAAAAATATTTGCAATTACTTAACTATAAATTAAAAATAAATGCTTAGCATTTACTGTCCACAGTTAAAATATCATATAGGTAAACTACGCAATTCAGACATTTCTTTCACTTGATGAATTAGCAATAAAGCCAGGAATGAATCGTGTATACTACGGAACAGAGCTCGCTGGTCAAATTAATAGTGTATTATTTATGAACAGCGATAAACTTGTACCTGTTATAAACGATTTTGTTCTCTATATAGTCATATATAGAGGTGTTGATTGTGTGACTAAGGGCACTATCCTGAGGTCAATACATATCGAGGGCGCTTATTGGCGAGAATTGGGTGCATCCCGGTTGTTAGACGAAATCGCTATCCGTCCTTTTTGTTGCTGATATACGATGGAAGTAAGTTTATACCTCTTTGGTTCGGTAAAAGTGACATCATTTAATGTCAAACTCGGGTTCACTCATATAATATAAAAGAGTTTTAAAACATCTTAAGATATTTCGAAAACTTGCGTACCATTGACACCATACCTTCGTCCGACTTTATCGTTAGAGTAACGCTGATTGTTGGATAATAATCTACTCTTAGACGTTCTTAGGAAACTTAAAAAATGTGAAATAACGCTAATTAATATCTACAAAGCTGGTCAAACTGGATTAGATTAACTAGCAAACATGAAAGTTCTGTTATGCTATTCTAGTAATACCACATAACCGATAAAACGTGTTTGCGATAAGATGCAGATGAATGATTTCAATAACGACAATTCCTTCAATAACGACATTTAACAAGTTGAGTATATGCATAAACATTGTTTTAAGTTGGAAAACAAACGCAAGACGCTCGATCCAGTCAAAGCTCACCACTCAACCAAGCAATAACCAACGTGTTATTGAACATAATCTATCATGTACGGAAAGAGGAAACCGTATCGGATGTTCAATTAAATATCTAAATGTGTTTAAAAGTATGGTAATTATCTATGAAGTATATAGTCTATAGTACATTATTTCCGCAGGGTGTTCAACGCATGAACGCTGTTCGGTTGCTAACACAGAGGTCTTGTTAACGACTCATTCATCGCCGGCCATCTGGCCTTGTGAGCACTCGTTTTTTCCCGATGTGTATAGTATAGTATATAGAAAACAGAAGTCGTTTGTAGAAACAATTATAAACGAAATCAAGTTTAAAAATGTATGAAATAGTATTATTTTTAAACAAGGCAAAAATAAGAAGGCTGTTTATTTTTTATTAAATACTGGCTGGTATTTTAAATTTGGAAGGGCTTTATTGTTTAATTGGTAATTATAATACATTCGAATATTAATATTTCAAATAATCTTGTCGGTACGATGCGTGCGCCATCTATTGTAAATTGATTGTACTATGCCTATAACCTTCGCGCAAGTGCAAGCAATAAGTTGACTGAGTTTTACCGCAATCTGATGAACGCTATGGCAGCGCATAAAATACCAACAAATAAACATTAATTTTTATACAGATATCATGAAGGTACTAAGAATAGTAGTTAAATTATATAATACATACATGTATGGCGGCGCTGACATCGCGACACGAGCGTATACGAACCGAATTCAAAAACCCGCTATTGAAGTTTCTAAACGACTTTGTTTCAATTAAACAAGCTCTGTACTACCACACGGAACATTGGATGATCCCCTGGCTGAACATCTCACACGGCAGGAGATCTCGTATTTTCCTTACACTACCAAAGTTCTGACTCAGACGTGATGTGAATAAGCAACTTTGTAACCTTCGGAAACTTCGATAGCGAGATTTGGGTTTCATTTTATTTAAGTTTGTACCGCGGAACAGCTCTCGCGCATATGTAACGCAAGATCTCGAAAGTTAGCTGATCTTATATTTATATCGGTTGATTGTACTATATTATATATACGCATTTGTCCTTTGTGTATAACGTAGGTACTGTGATGGTCCTGTATAATTTATCTTCCGAAGATAATTTAAAGTTATTTAATTTCTTTTATTTCATCATCGTTATGATGATAGTTATTTTGTGTATCTAGTAATATTCCTTATATTTTTTTATGGTCAACTTGTGGATGCGTAGGAGAATCATTTACCCTATTTCGCCTCACCGGAGTCGTTGGAATTTAAACTACGTGTGCAAACTAGCACTTAACCTATTTTCTTACTTCACTAATCTGATGTTTCATCTCTTGTTAGTAAGCTGAATTAGTAACAGAATCTGTCAAAATAAGATGGCGTATATGTCGCAGCCAACTAGCTTAATCAGCCTTTCTGTTAACAGTCTAGTCTTTTTACTTTTAAATAGCGACTTGAATGATATTAAGCTCTTGCGTTTCAGCCGATGCGTCTAATAAAATATTTAATGATTATTATGCACAAAGTGCCCTTAATGTGGCCTTAGGGCCACCCTCGCCACACCTAGAACTACTGTCGCTGATATTTCAAGATAGTTGCAATATTGTATTAGACACATCGACTGAATATCATGCAGGCAACTGGTAGAACGGCGCCGTTTAGTAAAAAGGGCTAGGCTGTTAACTGCAAGTCTAATTAAGCTAGTTAGCTGACATATGTACCGATTATATAACAATAATGTTTATTTTCTCGTTACAAAGGAGACCTAACATGTGAAAATTAATGCATAGTTTAGAATATGCCGTGAGGAACTGATGTCGGAGTTAGGCAAACCTTCCGAAAAAAAGGGCATTTTAAATAGTTAAGTGATACTGATACCGGAGAACTTATGATGCTATAAAGTATTAACATGATATAAGAGGCTATTTAAGTATAATATACAAGTAAACTTATAAGGCGAAGTACAGGCACATACAGCGTTTTACATTATTTTACAAGATATATTATACGGTGTATAGCATAAAATTATAGTATAACTTGTATCTATTTAAGTGTAAGCGTTAGTGGTATTACGAGGTAATACGAGTATGGTAGTATGGTGAGGTTATTATATAACACAACACTTAAAACCATTAAAACTTATATGTATAGACTACTTTCCTATAAAGAAGTTTGGCATTATATAATCTATACGAAATTCTCTAACCTGTGATTTAAACAAGAGTCAGTGGGTGCGTTTGGCAGAAAAAAGCGCTAGCAAGCGCTTGCAAGCAAAATGGCGATCGTAAGCGGTAAGCGCTGTCAAATCGTAAGTAGCTATTTTCCTCCAGGACACGATGTTAGTTTTAACCGGGGAATCTAACCTAATTTAAACATATGTTTGTAAAGTATTCATATTAAAAACTTACCAATCATGATTTTTTAATAGCATGTATATGTTTATTCATGTCATTATATTACTTAAAACTAATATTGCACAAAACTCTACTTCAAAACAAACAAATTAAATAAGCAAAATGGCGGATTGTGTCAGCGCTACTGAAGTAGCAATCGTGTCCTGGCCGAAAACTATTTTAGCGCTTATAAGCGCTTGCTAGCGCTTTTTTCTGCCAAACGCACCCAGTTACTTTATGTACCTATTTTATTTTTATTCTCCTGTCAATTTACGACATTTGCATACCATACGAAAATGGCGCAATTTTACCGTAGATTAAAAATAAAAATTCATAGAGTAACTTTGACTTTAGACTATAGAATATAGACTATAGAATAGAGAATTTTGTATGTAATTTTTGGAAAGAAATTGGAATGTAATTTTTGGAAGGAAATAAGTCATTATAATTATACAGATTAATTATAATTAAATTTAATACTATAATGTATGGAAAACTGAATGATGATTTTCTGAGTGCTTAAGGTGATATCTCGAAAATTTGGTGGCTTTTCTATTTCACATATTATTTTTTTTTTGAGTTTTATAGATTACAAACCAAAATGTTGGTATAAGATTTTTGACTATATTATTTTGGATTGCATAAAAGGAAAACACGATATCATGTGATTTTCTCGCTAGAAAAGAATTGCAAAATAGGCTCTAATTAGTTACATTTCTCCATGACACCACAATATTTTTACGAATAAAATCATGGAATTATTTTAAGTCTTAGTAAATATTTTCGCCTCTCGTGAAACATTTTTTTTAACCCATAACGAAGTTTTGTTAAAAAATTAAAAATGTTGTTTGGCGCTTACTTAGCTTTTTTTTCGAGCGTGTGCTCAGTATAGCTATCTTGTAATGTGCTTATTATGAAGTCATTGCAGCACTTTCATTTTGACACTCCCTTAGTCGTCTGTAAGCTTCACCGACAAAGTAATAAGCTGCGTAGCTTAATATTATAGCCCAATATATATATATATATATATATATATATATATATATATATATATATATATATATATATATATATATACGATTCATTTCCAAGGTATCCTCTTAACATGCATATGTTATGTACCATACTTTACATTTGGCCGTCTTAACTTCCAGATTAAAAAGCAGAAGACAGGCTGTGTGTCTTGTTTTGAGGCATCGTAATCATATTGAACATCAATCGAGTCCGTGTGGACGTGGTGAGCAGTGACACATCATCGCCCTCTGTCATTGGCCGGTTGGCGTCAATTGGTCTTTTATACCTTGCTGTCAATGCCGTCTTGTTGTTCCTCCACAATTCATAGGACGCTCTATAAATATCCTCGACACGATTGATCGACTCATTCATACTAAATTGTCATTTAATTTCGCCACGTCACTGCCCATTATTCGAAGCAGACAGTTATATCGCACATCCCTCGTCCTATACAAACGAGCACACAATTAATCTCATTGTTCTGAATGTTCTATATGTCGTTATAGTTAGGCATTTTAATTTTGTATGTGTACTTATTTATTTTTCAATTTTTTGCACACTTTGTTTATTCACAGATTATTTTGTCGCGCTAGTGTACTATATCGCATATGTATAATATGCGATAAACTGTGTTTGAACACAAAAATAACGAACAGTGATATTTTTTTATAGGAGAGGGGGCAAACGAGAATACGGCCCACCTGATGGTAACTGATTACCGCCGCACATGAACAACTGCAATACCAGGGGAATTGCAGATGCGTTGCCGGCCTTTTAAAAAGGAGTAGGCTCTTTTCTTGAAGGTGCCTAAGTCGTATCGGTCCGGAAAAATCTCTGGTGGTAGTCGATTCCATAAGGAAGTTGTGCGAGGAAGAAAACTTCTTTTAAATCGCACAGTGGTGGACCGCCAGTCATCCAAATGGTATGGATGGTATCGCGAGTTTTAAATTAATATTTAATATACTCTTGCGAAACCTACAAGGCAAATGGACTGATGAGTTCTCGTGGAGCGAGCCTGGATGGGATCGACTATGTGGTTACGTAGACTTATAGACCATTATTTACTTTACCAGTTTTTCGTTTTTTTAATACTATTTTTATATAGTGTAAGGGCGACAAACGAGCATACAGTCCACGTGATGGTAAGTGGATGCTTTGGCCTATAGACATCTACATTTGTCTTTAATTAAGAATAAAAATACAGGTGCGTAAGCACCCCTGAGGACTAAGATAGTATGCCTCGTTTCAGTAAAAAGAGTTTCCGGTTCTCTACACTCACCATACGAACGAAACATAGCGGAATTACAATACGCATGACTGCCTAGTCATTTTATAAAAAATAAAGAAATAACTTAATTACAGCTTTTGTATATATGTATAAAGTATCGAGTAAATTTTATTTGGTGTTTGACCTACATCTAGTATCGGGAGCGCTACTAACCTCTAGACAATGCCTACTAAGAAACTTACATTATGTATGTATTCACAGTTCACAGGCTAAGCACCCATCTGCTATACGTTTAATAAGTTTAGGATTCGTTTATACTGATTAAAGTATTCCGTCTTTGCTTACTAGTGGAGATGAAATACGGAATCGATACGCATGCAAACATACGATATGTAAATGTTTATCGCGTGTAGGTACAAACTTACCAGCCGCTTCCCGAGATTAATTCAATCGGAAACGCTCGACGGATATATCGACCCCGCTTCGGACCTTTTAGGGAACTCTGTAATCATTGGATGCATTTAGGCTTTAACTTTATGTTTTCCGTTCATCAATAATCTTGTTTAGTCATGTCGATTGTTTCATTTTAATGTTTTGAATAATGTATATTTTCAACTGTTATTAGTACATATATAGATATTAAGTGGAAAAAATAACCTCAAATGGCTTAGCAAGATCCTCCGTTATGCCGAAAATATTGCAGCATTAATTTTGAAATAAATATATGGTAAAGCTGAGGATTAATGTTAAGGACTATGTTAGACGAAAACACGATTTCGTAAAATTTTCTCGATAGAAAAAAAATCCAAGTTACCTCCAAACTGAACAATAAACCGCTGCTATTCATAAAATACTTTAAATAAGATCATGAAACTTTGCATATTAACTGAACTAACTATAAAGCAGTGCTTATGTTATTTACTTTTTTAAATACCATTATTTTCACTGTAAAAATAAATTACCTATCGACATCTTGAAGCTTGATTCCTGCCGCCGTGTTAGTATCGCTTCGGCTTTTGAAGGGGAAAGTTGTGTCGCTTACGATCAGAATACACATTACGCAACAGGACGACGTAAAATTAAAATGGGAAATAACCGTAATAAAAATAAGAAGCGACTGGGTTGGCGTTAAGAAACAGGCATAAATAAGATAAACCTAATGAAATAAGTATCTAACGACCTATCTCTTACAGTATAGTGATTACAAACATGTCGGTACATAGCATACGACGCGCTGGTAAGTGGGGGCGAAATTAGAATTTGAGGTGACTTACTATATCCCCTTAAGCAGTATATAAAAAACATAAATATTATATAAAAAAGATATACACTTATAATTTTAAATGACCGCGAATCTCATGATCAAAAACTTGTCTGTTTACGCCGCGTACCCTGAGTTCGATACCCACCCTGATGATAGCTTCAAAATGTGTTAATTTTAATATACTAGATTACTTACTTTTATTACTGACGCTACGTTTTAGTCTATTCTTCTGATCTTATCGCACAAATATTACATCATATCTGTTAAAACTGACAAGGTGACCGTGTGGTTACTCGAACACCGGTAGCACTATCATGTAACATTTCCTTCGTTATTGATAGCTTCTGAAAATATTCTTGAGTAAGTTTTTATTGTATATCATTCGAATATTTACACGATAATATTGATTAATCTTAAACATTAATTTATTGTTTAATATATAAACAGTTAATATAAAATACTTATATTATAACAAAATATTATTGCCTCGAAGCGATAGATTTTAGACGGTTGTTATAGTCTGTATTTGTGGCTTTATCGCTCGTTTAGCATCACTCGGGAGACACATGCGGGTAGAGGGAATCTAGGGTTAGGAGTTCGAAGCCTACGGACACAAGCGGCCCATCCCCCGGTGGTCAGTGGTTTGTTCATGTCGAAAGAAAAAAGGTGACAAAGCTAATTTATGTTGTAGATGTGAACGGCAGTCGGCAAAGGATGCCCTACTTAGTTGACCAAATCGGCAATATATTGAAGATACTATAACTACCGACGAGCACGTATAAATGCATGTACCTACACATAATATGTATGTAAAGAAGGCAAGAGCTTGAGTTCCATACATTTGTGTCAGGATCGTGCCAAATGAAAGTCCGTAGTCTCTGCCTATCCCTCTAAATGATAGGCGTGAGTGTTTATGTATGTAACAAATGTTGTGTTATTTCAGTATTTTTCGTCCAGCCATAAAATCTACGTTAAATAATGGCTAGATTACGTTTAATTTATACATTATTTCCTGTACCAGTACCCGATATAACGTCTATGTGGTGAGAATAATGATTCAGATATGTATAATATAATATGAAAGGCATATACAGACCACAAAACCAATAAAAAGGCAATTTATGTTTTACAAAGTTTAAACATTAACTGAGATGAGTATAGCAAGATCCATGAATCAGAAGGCAGGTATGCTAACCACAAAACCATGCAATTTTCATAGAAATTATACTAGAAAGATTTTAAAAATATTAAAACTAAAAAGTAACATCCTCCGGGTTAAAAGTAACAAAAATAAACTTGTTATCACTAGTTATTTATTTTCACAAAAAATGTTCAGATCTAATATACTTTATATATTTTATAGTACATACAGTATCTTTGGATCATAGTTTGTTAAATTTCGTTCATTTCATTTTCGCCCTAAAGGTGGAACCTTATTGCCGGAAATCCACTCCGAAAATTCTCAAAGATGTCGCGATTTTATAGGCGTTGGCTATAAAACAACTCGTTCATTATAAAGACTCCGAGTGAGCGCATTTACGTCAGTACAATTTTCATGTAATACACTTATACGGATAAATCTGTTCCATCATTTTAAAAGTATTACAAAGCGGGTAGATTTACTCGGCGTTGTGATTGGGAGGAACAATTTCCCGGCGGGACACAGAGCCTCATTTCCTGGTATTCGCCGGCCTGACGCGACTTGACTCCCTCCTAAATATTATTTCAAACTTCCGCGAACATCTCTCAGCTCACACCCATCTGTGCTCCTACTATTGAAATTTTATTTGGCTTTACGGATGAGAGTAAAGAGGGCAAAGTAATGTTTACGACGTAAGCTATCTTATGTTAAAACATTATGTTAAAAGACCGTGATACTAAAAAACGTATGTCTTTTTTTATACGTTTTATACGTTACACTAGGATTTTCTCCAGTATCGTGAAGGCAGTTTACAAACATAAATTGCACAAGGACAAACATCCAGACCCGGAGCAATTATTTGTAGGCCATACAAATACTTGTTCCGTGCGGGATTCGAACCTGCGGTCTCTAGCGCGGGTAAGTAGAGAATATTTTGTAAGACACAATTTTATCATCACCATCATCATCGTTACTGCTCATCGCTAGTAGTAGACTTCAGATCACCACAAAGCTCGGTCCTAAAGCGGGGAATCCACTAGACGGACTTTCCCATGGGCATTTCTGCAGACATGCCTGCCGGGCTTCGCTACTATAGGTCTGTGCAATGTTTGATAGTGTAGGACCGTCACAGTTGGTCTGATAGATTTGCCTGTTGAACGTCCGCGAAATCTCATTTGTGTGCCCGCACAAACATACCTGAACGTGAATGCACAGGCACGAGCAACAGCAACCAGTGCAGACGGCCTTTTATTATTATTTAACGAACTTTGGAGATTTTTAATTTGCAATGAGTTTTAACGATAATAAAATATTCTGGGAAGAGTTTATACGACTTAATATCCATGCGCAAGTAATTGTACAGGTCTCCTGGTTCATCACTTTCCAATTCTTTATGTAAATTTATATAGCTAAACTTATTTCTATTTTTATATCATTCTTTGCACCACATTAATCTTAATATTTATAAACTACGTGTCACGTAATTTATAAATATTAAGATTAATGTGGTGCAAAGAATGCTTGTCCGCGATGAACTACTAAACTACTTAACCGATTTTAATCAAATTTGCACACCGTGTGCAGTTTGGTCCAACTTGAGAGATAGGATAGTTTTTTTTAACCATGAGTGACCCACAATTTTTTTTTGCAAATTTAAAGATATTTCATAGGACTACAAAGGGCCGTCGAAAAGGACAGAACAACGTCTGCCTGGCAAGTAAATAAATAATAAGCATTGCAAATCTAGGTTGTCATCTTAATGTGCACGCACAACAAATCACGTAGCCGCTCTAAAACAAACTGACGAGTCTGGTCTGTGTATGTGTAGTGTATTGCGGCGACAGACAGCCCGGACAACTACGAGCACTGGGTTAAGTGCTCGTAGCCGGACAAACAGCCCGTGGGCATGTCCGTCTAGTGAATTCCCTGCTATCCATCGACTCCCAACATGTTGCATCAAGTCATCGCTCCATCTAGTTGGAGGTCGTCTAACACTGCAGCTGACTTCCACAAGGTTGCCACTGCAGAACCTTCGTTCTCTATTTTCGTTCCGGATTTTATCATGCAGAGAAACACCGAGCTCTCTCCATAGTTCGCTGACTGACTTTAAGTTTTTTTTACGGACCAAGACCACGTCCGTAGTGATTTTTTATATTTACGCGAATACTACATGTTAAATAAAATTAATTTTAAGAATTTTATTGCGTTTGATTTTAACATTTTAATTGTCGACATTTCGGGTGCCTTCACCTTGGTCATGGTAAGGTGTTTGACGTCCGGATGTCGTAGTTAGCCCGGCCTGAATATTTTTAGGTCCGATCTACGCAGAAGGAACCACGTCCGTAGGTTATCATTGGAAACATGCATTGATTGTACAGTTTTATTTTAAGATACTTAAATTTACTGAGTGAGAAGATTTCTCGAAATTCCCCTAACGCGGTCCGGCCGAGTTGGAATCTTCAGCAAAGTAGTAAGTGAACGTGAAGTATTACAATTACCCTACAACTTCGTTGGTGCCGAAGAGGGTATCAAACTGTGATTGCTACTGTATTATGAGATTTACAGAAAGTGTTTAGCGACATCAACATGGTAGCGGAATTAAATAATGATAGACTACCCCAAGGGGGTACCAGCACCCCTGGAGAATCCCTCGCTGAGCATCCACGACCATGTTTCTCCACTTCTGAGCGTGGGTGCTCAGGCTGCCCCGCGTATTCTGGGGGGGGGGCAAAATTCCGCTCAAGACTACAACTGCTCGGGGCAAACGGAGCAACAAGACCAAGGCGACCCCTGCCACGCTGTCCGTGAATTTCTGCAATATCAGGGGAATTCACTCTAACCTAAACGCCGTCCACTACCATCTCGAGACGGCGAGGCCGGCTCTGCTCTTTCTGACCGAGACGCAGGTGTCCTCTCCGGCTGATGTCTCGTATCTCTCCTACCCGGGGTACAAACTGGAACACTCCTTTGTGCCTCGGGCTGGAGTTTGCGTTTACGTCAGAGAGGACATCTGTTCTCGACGCCTCGGCAGACTTGAAGGTTCGGACCTGTCCATCCTTTGGCTAAGCGTAGACAGCGACGACCATCCGCGCGTCTACGGGTGCCTCTATAGGTCCCATAGCGGTAATGCCGAAACAGACCGACTCTTCGACCACGTCCAAATGGCTGCAGATTCGTTGCTACAGCAGATCCCCTCCGCAGAGATCGTGATCCTCGGCGACTTTAACGCCCATCACGCCGAATGGCTTGGTTCACGTTTAATCGATCATGCGGGGAGATCTGTTCATGATTTTGCCTTGGCATATGGTCTGACACAACTGGTTACTTCGCCTACGCGGATTCCAGATGTGTATGCGGATTCCCTGTTGGACCTTCTGCTGACCTCTCACCGGGACGGATATCAGATTTCCGTCGACGCCCCTTTAGGCTCCTCGGACCATTGTCTGGTCCGGAGTGTTGTGCCACTCACGCTGAAATCGCGGTTGCATTCTGCAGGCTGCCGCCGTGTTTGGCACTATAGGTCAGCCGATTGGGATGGGATGCGGTCTTTTTTGCATCCTACCCTTGGGGGCGGGTTTGCTTCTCGCCGGATGATCCCAACGTTGTTGCGGATTCTGTTACTGATGTGGTACTTCAGGGTATGGAACTTTTTATTCCTTCCTCTGTGGTGCCCATTGGAGGCAAATCTCAGCCATGGTTTTGTCGCTCCTGTAAAATAGCATCATGCTATAAGCAGGAGTGCTACCAAGCCTGGGTTGATGCATCAGCGTCCCGGGATGTAAACACCAGCGCTCTAAAAAAGAAGTATAATTCCGCCTCTAGGTCCTTCAAAAGAGTCATTGCCAAGGCAAAGTCAGAGCACATAGGCAGAATTGGCGAGAAACTAGTTCGCCTTCCTTCTGGAACCCGTGCATTCTGGTCTCTCGCCAAGGCTGTCCAGGAGAATTTCTGTCAGCCATCTCTTCCATCTCTGCACCGGGAGGACGACTCACTGGCATGGGCCAGTGAGTCGTCCTCCCGGTGCAGTATGGACTGCAAAGGAGAAAGCCGATCTTCTAGGCTCTTTCTTTGCGTCTAACTCGACTCTCGATGACGGGGGGAGTACGCCGCCGACCATCCTGCGGTGTGAGTGCTCCATGCCGGAAGTGCAGTTCACACAGCGCTCGGTTCGCAAGGCACTCCTCTCCCTGGACATCCACAAGTCGACTGGGCCCTACGGAATCCCCCCAATTGTGCTGAGGACGTGTGCTCCAGAGTTGGCACCGGTTTTAACGCGTCTTTTCCGGTACTCCTACTCCCTAGGCGTAGTCCCAAAATCATGGAAGACGGCTTTCGTCCACCCGATCCCTAAAAAAGGCGACCGCTCAGACCCGTCCAACTACCGGCCAATCGCCATCACCTCCTTGTTCTCCAAAACAATGGAGTCCATTGTAAACTGCCAGCTCATGAGGTACCTTGAGCATCACCAGCTGATTAGTGACCGCCAATACGGTTTTCGCCGTGGTCGGTCAGCAGGTGATCTTCTGGTCTACCTCACTCACAGATGGGCAGAGGCGGTAGAGTTCAAGGGGGAGGCATTGGCCGTTAGTTTGGACATTGCGAAGGCCTTCGATCGGGTTTGGCACAAAGCGCTTCTTTCGAAGCTCCCTTCCTATGGGCTTCCCGAGAAATTGTGCGATTGGATCACCAGTTTTCTTGCGGATCGGAGCATCAAGGTCGTTGTAGACGGTGCAAGCTCCGATTGCAAGCCTATTAATGCTGGTGTTCCACAGGGCTGCGTGCTATCGCCAACGCTGTTCCTTCTGCATATCAATGATATGTTGCATACCCGTAACATTCATTGCTATGCAGATGACAGCACTGGTGATGCTCTTTACACCGGCCGAGCCAATATTTTTCGGGAAAACGTCTCCGAGTGCCGGGACAAACTTGTGTCTGAAGTCGAGTCTTTGCTGAACAGAGTCTCGGATTGGGGACAACTAAATCTAGTCCAGTTTAACCCCCAGAAGACACAAGTTTGCACGTTAACCGCTAAAAAAACCCTTTTGTCGTATCCCCTCAGTTTCAAGGCACTCCCCTTGTTGCCTCAGCCAGTATCGGAATCCTCGGCGTCGACATATCGAGTGACGTGCAGTTTCGTGGTCACTTGGAAGGGAAGGCCAAATTGGCCTCTAAAAAGCTTGGCGTGCTCAGCAGAGCGGGACAGTATTTCATGCCGGCACACCGCCTGCAACTTTACAAGGCGCAGGTTCGGCCGCACATGGCATACTGTTCCTATCTCTGGGCTGGGGCTCTCCAGTACCAGCTCCTTCCACTTGACCGCATCCAGCGCAGAGCGGCTCGAATCGTCGACGACCGAGTGCTTTCCGATCATCTCGATTCACTGGCGCTGCGAAGAGATGTTGCATCTCTTTGCGTATTTTATCGCATCTATCACGGGGAGTGCTCTGAGGAATTGTTCGGATTAATCCCAGCCGCCAAATTTCGTGAACGCACTACACGGCAATCGTCCCGATACCATCCACACCATCTGGATGCTTGGCGGTCCACCACTGTACGTTTCACAAGGAGTTTTCTTCCACGTACAACCTCTCTGTGGAATAGTTTACCACCGGCGATTTTTCCGGACCGATACGACCTGGACCTTCAAGAAAAGGGCTTACTCCTTTCTAAAGGGCCGGCAACGCACGCGCGATGCGGTTGATCATGGGCGGCGGTAGTCACTTAACATCAGGTGAGCCGCATGCTCGTTTGCCCCCTCTTCTATAAAAAAAAAAACTTCTTGTTTTTTTTCAGGATGGTGATAATTATGAAATAACTGTTATATTCATAGAATACTATAATACACAATAGAATGGCTATCAACCTTATTTTGTACGAGGTTAGGCGTCGCCGGGAGCACACATACAAGCAATTACGTCGTATTATCAGTTAATCACTACTACACACTCGATTCGCTGTTTTGACAGGCGGATTTTAATACATATTTATTTGTAAATAGCGTGCAATTTGGCATTTTGTAAATAATTTGCATGCGAAATTTGGAAACGATTGTAACGTGAAAACACATCTCGTGTTGACATTTATACGTGTGAATTGACGTGTTAGTGGCATTTTAGTGGCTACACGAGCTCCACCCACTCCCCCTATTTTCTATTATGTATGTATTATAGTATTCTATGGTTATATTACTAATGTAATAAAATTAATAATTGTAACTTAAGTGAAAATTATATTTTTTAATCTGGATCAAGTGTAAACATTGTCGAAATAATGTGAGGACATTTTATAACACATTAGCTCTAGCTTTAATGCGCAATATACATTGAAAGTCATTGTCTAAGTGCAATTACATTATGGCTTTAAGACGTTTCTCTTGCGGCGTAGGTATACGTTAACGTTGAGCAAATGCGTTACAATGTAAAGTGCAACCGCTTTGTTTCTTATTTATGAGTTGTTTAAACCAAGGGTAGATATTTTAAAATGGCCTGAAGAATTATTGGTTTGTTTCGGCTTCCGTATGCATGCTATGGACTTGCCCCGAGCCAAAAACATTAAAGTGAGATTTCTTCGAAATATCTTTTTTCTTTTATGTCTCCGCTCTCCGCCTCTTTAAATTCGCGTTTCGATATGTTAGGTATATATGAGAATATAATACTTCTTTTCTTAAAACTATTTCTGTTCGCGTTTTCGTAATTTTTACGATGTATCCATTAAGTTACGATGTTTTGATATTAGAAGAAAATTAGACATTTAATAAAAAATTAAAGCGGACTTCACAGAACTAAAATTCCGCTCAATGGCTTCCGAAGCCGGTGCTTTAAAAGCACATTCCAGTAGTTTTAGTTGACGTATAAACAGTTATATTAAAAACTTCATCTATTTGTATCCTTCGAGGTGGATTCTTTTCTAAAAATTTATATGAGACCCACTGTGTAATCTGTACTTTCTTGTATATTTTGATATTGTAAATATAAACTCTGAAAGCAAATCGAAAAGTGATCGATTTTTAAGAAATCGATTTTTTGTAAATCGATTCATCAGATCTCGATTCGAATCGATTTAAAAATCCATCTTTTTCGGAAAGAATATATAATATTAATTACTCGACGAGTCGCCCCGAGTAATTTCGGAAGCTCTACAACAACGCCACCTATCTTGTCCAATTGTGAATCAAGAACCGACACAAATACAAACATTTCATCAAAATTGGTCGGGCCACTTTCGAGTTTTTGCGAGACTAACACACGGCAATTGATTTTAATATAATATAATATAGATCATTGCACATTTATTCGATTCAACAATTCGATTTTATAAAATTTTATGACGTAAAAATATTAGAAGTTTTGCTTGTGTTAAAACCGCTGATTAGCTTATTTCCATAGCTTAATGTTGTATGGAATCATTCTTTTTTTTAATAGAATTAGGGTGACAAAGGAGCACACAGTTCACCTGATGGTAAAGGGATCCTGTGGCCCACAGACATCTACATTTAACCTCGATGAATAATCAAAATGCAGTTGCGTTATTACCCATGAGAACTAAGATGGAATGCCTTAATTCCATTAAAACGGTTCTCCGGTTCTATACACCCACTATAGATACGAAACACAGCAACATGCTGCTATTTTACGCTAGTATTCGGTGAGAGCGTGGTCCTTCACCAGTCGAGTCGACCCATTCTTGTTACAACCATAATATAAATGCAGCGTGGCTCTACCACGTATAAAAATGTGCTGTTATTTCTCATTACAAACCAGTTTCAACCAAAATAATGGTACTGATTCACGGAATGTCATGGGAGTGGTACTGGCAGCTCGAGAATGCAGAATGAAGTCGAACTGATGCCGTTAAATCCACAGTTTGTAGTATATAATGGAAAACATAGCTGCACGTTTCTAAATTGTATTGTGTAATCTAAAACCGTGTGATTTCGGTCACTCGTTGTCTCCCTAATGCATAGGAACATAAAAGTCGATTTTTTAACATACCGAAAATATTGAGAAAGTAATCATAATCCAAAAATAGCTCTTACTATTCAGACAGTTTACGGGAGCAGCGTCTGAACTTTATGATATCTGTTACAATCTCAGTCTACAAAACTTATGGAAATTTACTTGAGGTGTATGGTGATTTAAAAAAAAATTTAGAAGTTTGTTGAGTGAAAAAATCAATAACGAAATGAAATGCTCTCGTGGTAATTTAATAAATGAAATATTAAGAGAAGTAGTTAATACAGCAAATTTACTCTCGGTCCTAATGGGTAGGTACGTTTTATCTGTGAGACGACATTAGAGCGATGGGTCTGCGGTGAACGCTTCCGTAAAATGTATTTATGTACGGCGGTACGGAAGCGGTTCAATTAAGACTGGTATTTAAAGCTGAAAACCATCGGCGAGTACTGATTGCATGCTGCCTCCCTGCTCCAGAAACTCCCTGTCTCTTCCTTTTAATTTTCGAAAACAATAATTTCATTCGCTTCTGTAAGACATCGTTTTAACTTAATAATAAAAAAATATTGCCATCTGTCTAAGTTTTTTTTTTATATATAGAATAGGCTGACAAACGAGCACACAGTCTACCTGATGGTAAGTGGTTGCTGCGGCCCATAGACATCTACATCTATCTTCCATTACAAATCAAAATGCAGATGCGTTGTCACCCGTGAGGACTGAGATGGAATGCCTCATTTCCAGTAAAAAGGGTCTCCGGTTCTCTACACTCACCATACGAAATACAGCAGCATTAAGCTACTATTTCACGCTGGTATTTTGTGAGAGCGTGGTCCTTCCCCGGTCGAGCCGACCCATTCGTGCTACAACTATACTACTAATATAACTGCAGCATGGCTCTACCACGTAAATAAGTACTGGCAGCTTCTAATTTTGTTTTTTCTATTCTATAACTTTCCTTTTGTTTCTGTAAAATATCGCTTTAACTTAATAATATTCAAAATATTACCATCTGCTCTAGTACTGCCTGATTTTATTAATTTTTTTTTATTAAAAAGAATGGAGGATGAGCAGGTATAAGGTGCAAGGAAGGCAATGGATGCTGCTAGCTTAGGACCGAGTTTTGTGTCATTCCTCATCCCTAGGGGTCGGCCTACATTCAGATGTGAACTTGTGATTGGCTATCGTGATGATGATGGTAAATGATGAGATCTTAAGCCGACGGTAGCACCCAGCCACCACCTATATAAGTACCAAATAAACACCCGAAACGTCAGAAAAAAAAATAAAATTAGTTTTATTTAATCTGTAAAGTTAAGAATCGTTTAACTGTACTACTATTAATAATTAATTTGTGTCGTCTCGGTATGATCTATCGCATCGTAATTATATTGTATTCAACTTTTTTTATAGAATAGGGTGACAAACGAGCACGCAGTCCACCTGATGGTAAGTGGTTGCTGCGGCGCATAGACATCTACATGTATCCTCGATAACAAAACAAAATGCAGATGCGTTGTCACCCGTGAGGACTAAGATGGAATGCCTCGTTTCCAGTAAAAAGGGTCTCCGGTTCTCTACACTCACCATAAGAAATACTGCATATATAATCATTAAGCTACTATTTCACGCTGGTATTCTGTGAGAGCGTGGTCCTTCCCCGGTCGAGCCGACCCATTCGTGCTACAACTATACTACTAATATAACTGCAGCATGGCTCTACCACGTAAGGAAACTCTGTTCTGACTCGTAAGAAAAACTGTTCGAAAATATCATTGTCCACTTGTTTGCTATATCTTACAGCTTATATAAATCGACACGGATACCTTGGTATGGATAAAATTAACACGAAAGCTGGAGGCGAGCTTCACCTCATCTCCGGCATCGTTTCACTTAGCGCCCATTCCACGGCGGACTCGATTCAATACCCTGCGGGGCGGACGCAGCACGGATACGACGCGACGTCTAACTGTAAACGTCATTAGCATTTACATATAACTGTAGAAGGACACATCCTAAATAAGTACGTGATCGTACTTTAAGCTGCTATATCTTGGTTGAGTTGTTTGGTAATTTCCAGTATTTTCGATTAAAATTTTAAGAATCGTTTTTTTCGATACATTTAATCTATTTTCTCCTGTATCGTGGAGGCGTTTCACGTACATCCAATTGAACATGAGCAAACATAGTGATCGGGAACAATATTTTGTAGGCCACCACTTGTTCCGTACTGGATTCAAACCCTCTGTTGCACATAATTGAGTAGCCATTACGCTACCGCGCCGTCGAATATACACTTATAAATGCCATAATTATGTTCTATGTTAATTCATGTTTATATTCCAGATGACTGAATAACTTTAAATCTATTATCTTAACTAAAGTGTCGAAACACAGTGAGAAATAAAAGATAGACGGCCTGTACATAAGAGTTTTATGGGATGGGACTTCATTTCTCGTATTCATATACAATTCACTTGTTAAACATTTGTCGTAATAAGACACCCTGTCACCCCATCTTATCCTTTCGCTACGTAAAAATAACTTAGAGCAATGGCCGGAAGATATTGTTGCCTCCAATAAATGTGTAACAATTTCTAAGCTATACCAGGTGAAAGATACACATAGCAAATGAAAACGAAGGTCAAGACATGTAATCCTTTCAATTATCGTTCGTAAATTCGTTTGTTTGCGGTACTGCGGGCCTAAAGTTGGAACACCGTACCGATCTAACGTTTGTATGGTCCACTAAATATTTATCCTAGGTGTTTGTTTCCATGTGTAATTTTTGTACGTAGATATAAGGTATCTACAATATAGTTGAAATACCAAGTGAGAAAGATGCTTTTAAAAAACTACCCAGAAGAACCCCTATGTGAAAATGCTACCTAGTAAAGATTTTGTTCATATTATGTGTAATTATTTTTGAACACTTTTTAACTCCGCAATATCTAATTACCAGAGCAAAGAGCCTGAATACTTTCAATTTTACTTTTCGGTAAAATTCTCTACCAGATATCAATTAATAAAGAGTTAAATGTAAACTTACAGTCCATATACGTTTGACTGCCTCGTTGTTATAGTGGTTGTAGTAGTATGACTGCTGATGTCTGATGAGGTCCTGGTTTCGAATCCAGGGTCGGGCCAAAAAACTTATTATTGAGTTTTTCCGTCAAGAAATTCTCAGTAGTTGCCCGGAGTCAGGAAGTTGGCGGTGTATCACCCCCGTGCCTCGGAAAGCACGTAAAGCCGTTGGTCCTGCGCCTGATCTCTCTCCGGTCGTGTCAGTTTACCGTCCCATCGGATTACGCGAGTGAGGGAATAGAGAGTGCACCTGTGCTTGCGCATACACTTGGGCACTATAATCCTGTCCTGCGCCGACGGCTAGCCTTCGCTGAGGCAGGCCGCCGTGGCCGATATTCGGTCTGCAGGACATTATTATACGTTCCACTCCCTGGTACAGGCCTCTTTTCTGATATATGATAGGTTGAGGATGATAGGGTTTTAGGGTTTTAGGGCAGTAAATGTCCACCGCACTGTGGCAAGGTGGGTTGGCGGACATGTATTTCTAATATTATTTTCTTAAATTTTCAGACATGCAGCATTATTGCCGATGTTTACTTCAAACAGAGGCTACTCTTTGTGCTATAGTATAAAATTTATAACCCTCTAAATTCAATCTTCACGTCGGTGGAAGTTATGTTTACACTATCTGACTAAGTCTTCAACCGTGCAATGCATTTTACTATCGTATGAAAAATAAAACACGTAGCGCTTAACTCAGTCGGCTCGCGCTAAATAGTTACGGCGCTGTGCGATTGCCACGTTTATAACCTTCAGAGTGTTATTTCTTGCTCGATGGTGCGACAGTTCATTTGAGCTGTTAGCAGATAGGGTTTCTCTGTTACTAACTAAGAATTTATTGCCCTGTAAATCCAGTACCACCACGTCCCGCCTCCCTGTCGCCGATGACTTGCACTCATTCCCTCGGACGATCGTCGCTTTGAAACATTTCCAGTTACGAAGGGGGACATTAATTAATTTCGCCACACTGCTCGTGCGTTCAATTTGAGTGACTGTTCTTTAGCTCTTTTTGCCTTTTCGTCTCCTGATGCATCACTGGCCGGAGAGTTTATTTTTGCGTAGAGCCGTTTCATGCCAAGTGTTCTTGTATTTTGAAACATATGTTTTATGCATAATATAATACCTATGTATACCTATGCCTTGAGTTTTTTTTAATGTTGTTTAAACATATTTCTGTTTACTTGTTTTAGGATGTTCTAGGCTTTCTCAGTGAATATAAAAATATTTGATTTCACATGTACAATGTAACAAAATTTTAATTGTTTCTATAAAACAAAGAATAGCATTAAAACTACAACCATTGTATGATAAAATGTATACTTTAATGATACAGCAAAATCTTTGTCATACTTTTTTATTCCAGTGTCCCCCATTAAGTTCCCCCACCCGAGCCTTTGTGCTGAAATCCGAACCGTTCGATTACCCGTGACTTGCAGTTCACTATACGAAGTTAATTGTGTCCGCTATTGTAACCGCAGTCATCCTACCTCCTATGTAGCGTTACAGAATCTAAATTGACTACTAAAACTATGGAAGTAATTTGTGATTATATCTTAGGTTATTTTGTCCTAGATAATTAAGTAAAATCAAATTATTCAAATTTTATAAAACAAACAATATTTAAAAAAATAACACATATTTATATAAGTTGTTATCGATACTCGAAAGAAAAAAGATAAGAAAAATGCTTAGTACGTTTTATTAATTCTCCGTACACACGGTGCGGAATGAAGACGACCGCCATTTTTCTGCGGACGAGATTTAAATATGGAATTCCGGTGTGCCGTGTGCGAGCAGGAGAGGCGCGTGCCATTGACCTTGCGCCAGGGCCGCGCACGCGACGGCCGCCGCTTGCGCCTGTGACGCTGCACCAATGCACCGCCCGCCTAATTTTTTTTTATTAGATTACAATGCGATTTTAAACAACAGAATTACATTTTATTATGTATTTTCCTCGCTCACGTTAGTCCCTTAAATATATTTGCCAAAAAATCTACTAGGAAACGCTAAAATTAAAAAGGATACTTTAATTATTTATTTATTTATTTATTTATTTTATAGGATAGGGTGACAAACGGGCACACAGTCCACCTGATGGTAAGCGGTTGCTGCGGCCCATAGACATCTACATCTATCCTCGATTACAAATCAAAATGCAGACGCACCCGTGAGGACTAAGATGGAATGTCTCTTTTCCAGTAAAAAGGGTCTCCGGTTCTCTACACTCACCATACGAAATACAGCAGCATTAAGCTACTATTTCACGCTGGTATTCTGTGAGAGCGTGGTCCTTCCCCGGCCGAGCCGACCCATTCGTGCTACAAATATACTACTAATATAACTGCAGCATGGCTCTACCACGTTAAAATTATTTATAAAGTAACATTTTTGAACAACTTAATAACTGCAAAAATAGATTTGTTTAGTTTTTGGTCACGTCACAGCAATTTTTTGAGAGTGGTTAAGATGTAGGTATCTCAAGTCACCGTGACAATCAGCAGCATATATTTATATATATATATATATATATATATATATATATATATATATATATATATATATATATATATATATATATATATATATATATATATAGTACCTGGTTGACCGAGCTTTGCTCGGTATTTTTCGCTCGATTTTTTTTTAATTCGTGTATTTTGGAAATTATATTTAGATACAAATTACATACTGATGAAATATAAATAATATTTTTTGATCTTAGCGACATAACAGAAAAAACGGAACTGGTTATTTGAATAAAAATTCATGAGTGCAATTAATTTAATTTAAATTATCTTGTTTTTAAAAAATACTAAAAAAAGGGCTCGACAAAAATAGATTTTCTCAAAAAAGAAAGGAACATGAAAAAAAAATTAAGAAAAGTGGGTCGGTCGGTCTGGGCTCGAACCGGGGTTTTAAGATTCTGTGACCGACCATTATACCAATTAAGCTATTTATAATCACTAACAATCCGTCAAAATTTACCTTCTTATTCTAACGATATTGTAGCAGTTTTTCATTGCCTAAAACACGGACAAAAAGACATTTTCTAAAAATAAATCCTAGCTAGATCGATTTATTATCCCCGAAACTCCCTGGACACTAAATTTTATGAAAATCGTTGGAGCCGTTTCCGAGATCCCGATTATATATATATATATATATATATATATATATATATATATATATATATATATATATTTACGAAAATAATAAAAACCTGGCCACTTAACATTCGGTCTGTTGATGAAAAGTAGCTCTACACATTTCCCCGTTACACTGTACGCGTGACGTAGCGGCTGCACAGCGGAGGCGGGCGAAAGCTCACTCATTAGTGTCACACCGGTCACATCACAAACAGTCGAATGCCTAACGCTACACTCTCTGAGTACTTAATTAGGGAAATTGCTTGCTATTTACACATCCATGCTTGAAACTTGCCCAAACTACCGCTATGTACTCGTAAATCACTTGCGACTGAGAACTAAAGAAATAAGAGATTATTACTAAATTTTTCGTCTACGAATGACGTTTGATGACATTTTATTTTAATTGTCAATAGAATAAATTGATGTAAGAGCAGTACTCTATTAAATTTGCAATAAGTAAGCTATAAAAATCATATATTATTGATAGACAAGTTTACTGATCTAGACCTTTTTCTAAATGACCTTTGATTTTTTTTCCTTCTTTTATCCTTTCAAAATTGCACACTTGGGAATCAAATTTGCGAGGCTGTGCTCTATTCTGTTATTTCAGACTAGAGATCCGCCCCGGCTTTCCACGGTTGATTTCTATATGTCGACAACAGCACCATCTATTGACTCTAATTGGGTTTTTAAATCATTCCGGCCCATAACCTATTAAAACACGGTAGTAGTTGTGACAAGACTGACATTTATTTTGTAAAAAAGGTACAAGTCTTCTATATTACCACAGAGTAAACATGAGCATTGCCATATCACACCTAATAGAGCTAGTAGTACACATTATTTTGATAATCTATAACAGGACCTACTCAAATGACACACAAATTCATCAAAATCGGTCGAGCCATTTTCGAACTTCGAACTTTTATATACAGAGATTTATGTATAGAGATATAATATTTAAACATAAAAACATTAATACGCCATTGTTATTGGCTTCTTAATTACAGATAAGTAATGTTCAACACATTTGTATTTTTTTAATTTTGCAAACTTACAATATATAAGTCTTTTATTAGTTATTACAGATTTCATCTGAAAACCTCAGACGTTCATGAAGAATCCACCTTAATCCCAAAAAAATATGTAAACATTAAACAGTACCTTCGGCAGGATTCTAACAAAATGACTGTAAATTTTGAAACATTTTTAAGTAGTTAACTAAAAGTTTTTATTTTTTTTTTATATTATAATTGTTTATAATTTTTGAGAAGATTTAGCGAAAAGAAAATCGTCCACGGCGAGTACAATACGTTTTGGCGAACTTCACATGTAATCGAAATATTTCTTTTCCAGTTATGTAGGTTTCCTCACGATTGAACCCTTCACCATCGAGCATGTTATGATAAATCAGCACAATAATTGCAATTACCAATTTTATCGGTGCCGGCGTGGTCAAACTAAGTTTACTCGAGTAATTTAAAGATTTAAAGCGAGCGATTAGTGAGCAACCACCGCTTAAACCTAACAATCAATAAAGTTATAATTTTGCGCCTTTTATGAAAATTTAAAAATAAATGTTGTTGTAGCAGTTGTCTTAAGTGTGCGTGGAACATTTCGTAGCAATCTTGTATAACTTTCGTAACAAACGCAAAGTTTTACATTACGCTTAAAGTTCACTTCGCCGGCAAGGCTTAATATATCACCTATCGTGTCTAGACGGTATAAATTATGTTTTTCGAAGCAGGGGAGTTACAGCTAACTTACGACTTGTAATGGCGGATAAATCCAAGATTACATTCCATTTTACAAATCGCTTAGTTACTTTTTGTCTGTTTGTAAACTTTTTACGAATAATATAAATAATATCCACTACCCCATATATTCCCGTGGATGTCTTAAGAGTTGACGGAAACAAACCAAGACATGAGCAACACGTCTTCCTAATAACACCCGCCCCCTTCCCCCCTCCCCCTCCCCCGCGTATGAGGCAACCTATGGACTAACGTTGGACTTTTAATAGGATGTAACCACATACCACATTTTATTTTATAAGCTATAAATATACTATATATTACAGGTCATACAATGCCTAACAATTCATATTATATTTTATAGCAGGCTGCTGTTCAAAGTTAATAAAACTGTTGTCCTATTTTGAATAGAATTCTAACATTATAAGGTAAAGTAAATTTTTCAGTACAATCAAAATATTTCAAAATTTAATTCGTTACGAAGGGCTACAATTTGTTTCCCTGATGAAATGTATTGAAGATTTATTTATTACGACTTATGCTTTATAAATCCGGTCTCAATATCACAAGCTATATTATAATATGTGTTATGTATGAATATGTAACAAAAGAAAACGCTAGAAAAATAGGCGATCGTATCGATTTACAGACGTATGAAACAAATTACGTAAGGTCGTGAAAAATTTAATGAACAGCGGTTTTACATTGGAAAAGTGTAGAATAGAATGAGGTTCTAAGAAGATCGGACCACCGCGAGACGGACCAATTACGAGGTTCTTGTGAATATTGCGATATTCGAGATGGCGTCGACGCCGGAGTCTCATTGCAATTGAGCCGATTGCTTAGAAAGCCGCTACGAAATTCCACTGAGATCTCGTGATCGAGGTGGGTGCAATTCGAAACACACTCAACGTTTACATTAACTTCGACTTCAGTTACTAATAATTACGACAAGGATTTATTAATTTCCTTAACTATTTTAACTCTGCCCCTTTTTGCTCACTAATATAACATTGTATTTAATGTATAACAACTGGTTAATTTAAAAAAGTTATCGATTGCAATATTTTTCATAGTTTAGGCGTTAGCTTTAGATATCGGCTAATTTATCATCGTGCTAAAAAAATTTAAAAACAATACCTAGTAAAATCTAAATTCTTTTTATTTCGCCAACATGGCCAAAGATTCATACCCGGAAACATTATTCTAATGAACACTATTATAAACATGCCTTTTATCTTGCCAGTGAACATTAAAAAATTAGCAATCTTATTTTAATTGATAGGACAGAATTTCAATGATTTATTCATATACGATTATTGATTCTTGTATCCGAACATTTTTATTTATAGAGATTTTGTTATACAAAACTTAATTCAAGCGAAAGTATAAATTATTTTATACTTCATTTAAGAACTTCCATTTAACAATATTTAACGTCTTCAACGTTATTTTAGAAATTTTGTTTAAACTCTGAAGTTCAATTTTTTATCTTTTTTTCTCATTCTTTTACTCCGGATTATTACGATTTTATTACACAATATCAATTGTAAAGACGATAAGAGCAATATTTTCTTAAAACTGACATGTAAAGAATGTTAAAATTGAAAACAAATCCTGTAATACCTAAAAACATTTTTAACGAAAAATTATTATTATTTACAAATATTTTTATATGCATTTAATAATGAATTTATTCCGAATTTGAGAAGTTATTTTTAAACATTACACGGTTCAAAGTCTTTCTCTCGATATCAATGCTCGTTAAAGTTAATTATGTTAATTTCTCCGCTAAATGAGAACATAAATAGAGTAGAATACTTGAGTCAAAGTTTGTTTTCAACTTATGTAGACTTGTAAGAGAAACAGATAAAGACCTATAATTATTTATTATTGTTAAAATTATAATTTTGATCTTCTTTACGTGGAAGGCACGTTGCAGCCGAATCCATTTTGATCTTCAGTTTTAACTAAAACTCGGTTTGATATACTTGTTTTGTGTGCTATAATTTTATGAACTGGGTCACATTCGACCAAACTTCTAATTTCCGATAGTGAAGAAAAGAAATTGGCAACCGGGTAGGGTTACCCAACCAGGTCACTCAGGTGGGTGGTCTGTGGGTTATATATACCTAAAATAGCTTGAATAATCCGCGGAAACTATAGCACTTACTCATTCTTTCCTTTCTGTATTAAGTTGAAGACTATTTGGATTTGCACATATTATTATCTTTCTATCAGTCTTTGAGCCTAATGTTTTAATAATTAAAAAAATATAAATCGACTACAAATGACCAGGATCTGGTCAAAATTTATATGGAACTGAATTTATATGAAAATTGTTGAATCAGCAAACATTTTTTACTATCGTCATACGCTATTGTAAAGTAAAAAAAAATATATATAATATACAAATGTAAATATTTCAAAATACGAATTAGCAGTCTAATGGAGTACTTTTTTCTCTAAAACAATACAAATAGACTGCCCGCGGATTCCTGTCCTATACGTATGTGTCCCAATTTATAATTGAATATTTAACGGGAAAGGCAAATATACACCTCATTAAAATATTTACACTAATTTTAAAGTACTTGCTTGACTCTACAGATAAACCTTTAATGTTTTTATATCTTTTACTTCCACAAACTAAATAGATTGTGATAAAATAATTTAGATGAATCATTGTAACACGTGTGTACTTTTTTGTTAGTAGAGTTTATGATTTTCTTAAATGCCAATGAAAGATGTAATATGTGAAAATATGAAAGCATAAATATTATATAAAGGAATATACCTAACAGGTTGGTCATGTAAAAAGGTTGAATAAAATGGTCGGTATAAGGGAACCATCACTCCAATTCATCTTACGGGTAACGTAGGGGGTGATTATTGAAAATTCCAAAAATATCTGTTTGTGTATCACTTTCTCGTTTACGTCAGACGTAAAATACTCAGACCAATGATGGTGAGCCGGGAAAAGGAATTTTTTTTTCTATATAAAAAAAAAACTTCATTTTTTCATATTGATTAAAGCTGGCTCCATAGCGTTTAATAGCTAACAGGATAGGCACATTCGTAAAATTGGTTAATTCTTCTTACATCTGATTATCAATGTATATATATATATATATATATATATATATATATATATATATATATATATATATATATATATATAATATTTTAGCAGGTATATTTAATCACTACCATCTTCGAGCAATTGATCGTAGACTACCATCATAGCGACCTCTAAAGAGTTCCTTTGAATTTTATTTATATCATAGTTGCTAATGGATAGTCTCCACAAAATTGTATATTGAAGTTCAGTAATTGGATATGTTGATTGTCTATCAGCAGGGTATTAAGGTCACTATCTGCTTTTCTTATAAAGTTATACCATGTCGATTATGGAAGATTATACGCACTGTGAGATAATATTTGGTGGGATAGTTCGTGGCTTGAACGAATTAACCACGTTCGTGGCATTGTTTGAAGCAGATTTACGGATTTACCTTAGAATCATTTCTTTATTTATATCTTTTTAGCTTATAATGTGGTCCACTATCGTGAATAAGCACAAAGTACATTTAAGTAGAAAGAATACAAAACTGCGTTTTGAGACATTTTGCTTATTGGGAAATCTTTCAGATAAGTTGAAAAACTGAATTACTTTGGCGTTGACAGCTCGCTACACCGAAGAACTGAATACGTTATATGATTAATTATATATATACGATATGATACGAAATATGTTATACGAATACTGAATGAATAAAAAAGTTGTACATGGAACTATTGACAGTGCCGAGCCTTTGCGAGTAATAAAAGTTAAACTTCTTCAGTATAATCGACGCTAATGCTGTGCTATTGTTGTATCCGCTACCTTTCAAATCTACCCTCGCTAGGCTATACCAATACCATCCTAAAATATCACGCTAGCTTAACTTAGCTCAACTAGACGAAAAATACAATAAATAATAAAATTGTTTTTGTACTTTTTTCGTTTAGTTATGAAAAGTGAACTCTTCAAATATACTTCTGTCACAGCAAATACATAAGGAAATTATAAATTTATCTGTAACATAATTCTTACTACAGTAAGGAGTACTGCAGATAATTCTTTTGATATTATAATTGTAGTATGAATGTGTATAAGTGTAGGATGAATCGGAAGGACCACCTTCTCGCCGAATACCAGCGTAAAATAGCAATGTTGCTGTGTTTCGTGTGGTGAGTGTGAGAACCAGAGATCCTTTTGTACTGGACACGAGGTCTTCCATCTTGGTCCTTAGGGGTGAGAACACATCCGCATTTTTATTCTTAATTGAGGATATGTGCAAATGTCTATGGGCCACAACATACACTTACCATCAGTTGGACTGTGTACTCGTTTGTCACCTTCACATGCTATTAAAAAATGTTTTGTTCAATGCTAATATGAAAATTGCTAATCAAAAGCAATAAACGAAAAGAAGTAGGTACTATTAAAAATAAATTCGTATTCTAAACAAAATGTAGGTATTTTAAGAACTTCCATTATTAGAAAATTTCCCATAATTTAACGTTTCATAAATTAATCTAATGTTTAATAAATAAACGTAAATGATGATTGAAATCGGTATAGCAAGCATCATTACAAATAATTACAGCCAATTATGACTAATTAAGTCTTTTGTTGAACGTTCATTAGTGAACAATGATTTTTATCAGCTCCCAACGGGCACGTTGCTCAGACGTAAAATAACACAGTTACTTTCATGCATTATTATTAATATATGGCTCTCGTTGGGTACGGGCATGTACGGGCGCGACCGTGCCGCGATGCAGGAAACTCGGCAGCTAAGGACACTGATTGAACCCATTGTCAATTCATTCCCTTTATTAAAAACATTTCATGATCAACTGTCAACAATTACGTGACAATTGCTTTGATCTTTCTATTGATGTATGTCACAACGGTGAAGAATGTTAATTTGAGAGAAATAATAGTACGACTATATTTTACTAAGTGTTATGATTCTTTATCCACCATTCAATCCGTCGTGTTAGATAGTTACCACTCTCTTGCCTACTTCTGGCACCAAGTGGGAGTGTCTGAACTGGTGCCTTCTAGAATTACGTATACTCATAACGGGAGGCATTATATCTCAGTCCTCAGAAGTGCCAAAGCATCTGTAACCTCGTTTGTTCAAAGTTGGTTGCAGGTAGTGTGCCAGGTGTCCCGATTTGTGCGGGACGTCCCGATTTTCAAGGGTCTGGTGACACGTCCCGATTCCTCCCTTAATCGGGACGCCAAATGTCCCGATTTTCACTAACCTTCTTAGTCTATACTTTAATCCATAATTTTGACAGCAAAAATGATTACATCTGTTAGCTACTTCTACATTAAATATTTTTACTACGACATTTTCTCACCAGTCGAGAAAAAAAAACACAAAAGTTTTAAACAAAATTATATTAAAATGAGTGATTTGTAAAATTCAGGCTTAAAAAAAGTTCAATAATGCTTTGAACTGCCTAAAACGAAAAAAACATAGACGAAGGAAATGCAGTTTCTACGACGATGTTTGAATGAAAAGTTATTCGTTCATGAGATCAGACCCAAATAATAATTATAAAGCACAAAAAGGCTACAAAACCACTGTATTTTGTAGCCATTGTAGCTGTCCCGATGTCAAGACCAAATTCCCGATTATTTTTACCTTCCGTCCCGAAATTTTACTTGCTAGACCTGGCAACAAACAAACTAGTTGCAGGTGTCCATGGATTACAGAACCAAGCAGTTTGTGACTTAAATTTTATAAAATGAATCCTTACAAAGCACAGACCCTCAATAATATAAGGGCCTATTACCAGTACAGGCCGGAACCTGGAGTATAAAAATTATTACCTGTTCCGAATTGTTATATGTCACCGCAATACTAGAGTCCATCTACCGAGCTGCGTTATTCGTTTAACTCGAATGTTTTGTACAAAAAAAAAATGAATATATACCTTCTACTATAACTACTTCTGTATTTTATAATCGGATACAAGACGTATTGTTCTGCAAATCAACATGTGTCTGAGCAGATTGATATGGTAAGGCTGCAAAAAGTGAACCACATGCAAAGCATCGTGTTTCGTGGTTGCGTAGACATTAATATGCGGTCTAACGAATGTGGCAATGCAATATAGAACCCGTGTATACAGTCCGATATATTTAATCTCTTGCAAGCTTACAAAAAAACTTGATTTATGTACAGATAACAGTCTAGTCAGTGGCGGCTATCCGTACAAAGGCTGAGGTAAAGTGATTTTGCACATAGCGCAGCGTTTGGATAATGACTCGTATGAAAAATTTAAGTTTCCGACCTTGGAAGTTACTCGAAGTTTTTGATCTTTTATTAAAGGTCGAAAGCGGTTTTGACATAATGTACCATTTTTACTTTGCAAGGTCTCAAAATTTTTTTGAATAAGATATCTCCTATATTAAAATAATTTCTACTCTCCCGTTCCTAAGGCTTTTGCTTTTCAAACCCTTCTTACCCTATATGATTATAACGTATGAAGTATTAGGTCATGTTAGCGAATTGTTTACATTATTCAGTCTATGTAAAGTGCACACAATTCGCATCAGTTCGAAAGTTGCCAATTGATGACACATTAGTTCTCTTGAAACCAACAGATCAATGACTTCTTAAGTGTCACGCCGAAAATTCCGAGAATACACTTTCGATATTACACGTGCTGAAAGTAACTTGTGTTAATAAGCTTACAGGGGAGATTAGTGGTAGAACAATAAATGGCCAGGACGTTCCTCGTATGTCCGCTGTAGTATTGATTTTTGTACTCATGTGTGCGAAAACATGGTGACGTGGTGATCGAGTTTGCCATGTCGATGATTACATAAAGCCTAAGTATGCTTTATTCCTTTATCTTGTAAAGATTTAAAATATGCAAAGGTTCATTACCAAATATTATCTATCTACTCTGCCAATTTGGGGGTTTTCAGCACTTTGTTCGATCGCAAATTCCTAAAATATGATAAAGACATTAAAACAACGTTCATTTGGTAATAATGTAACGCGTCGTGTAAATCTATCTATTTATATGCAGCATTGTACGCTATGGTTCCGGGTGCGCCGTACCAAACAACCCTGTGTAGTGTGTACAACAACTCGGCGAAGCGTCGTCGCCACACGTACGATATACGCGACGTCGTGTCACGCTTCATGTGCCGTATATAGCTACGGCAGTTCCGGTATATCGCCTTCGGGGCCCACAACCCGTTTCGAGAGACTGATGACCGCAAAATAACGGCACACATTACCACTAGAGAGGTCCGCCCTGCTTACGCACACCACGGGAACAACACCATTCATAAACCGTACAAACGCTACGTAAATCAAGGGCCATAAATTTATTTTTATAGAATAATAATAAGGGTCACAATCGAAGACACAGTCCACCTTATGGTAAGTGGATACTGTAGTCTATAGACATCTACATCTAACCTAGATTAAGAATTAAAATGCAGATGCGTTGTCACCCCTGAGGACTAATATGGAATGCCTCGATTTCAGTAAAACGGGTCCGGTTCTCTACAGTCACCATACGAAATACAGAAGCATTAAGCTGCTATTTTACGCTGGTATTCTGTGAGAGCGTGGTTCTTCCCCGGTCGAGCCGACCCATTCGTGCTACAACCATAATATAGCTGCAGCATGTGTGTAGTGGTATAAAAATGCGCTGTTATTTCTCATCACAAACCAGTTTCAACCAAAATAATGGCATTAATTCACGGAATGCCATGGGAGTGGTACTGGCAGCTCGAGAATGCAGAATGAAGTCAAAATGATGCCGTTAAATCCACAGTCTGTAGTATATAATGGAAAACATAGCTGCACGTTTCTAAAAAAAAGAGGTGTGATGAAAGTTGAGTAGGCACGCCACTTTTAATGCTATGTTCACAGTTATACTGCTTTTTATACGTGTATAATTATATATATGATTTCAATAAAGGTGTCTTCAAGGAAAGAATGAATAGGTTTTTATTATGGTAAGTTTGCGCTTTACACCTTCAGCCGAATCAGGACTTAGTCATGAGTTGGGTTAGTCGTTACACACAATGCTTATAATAGTTAAAAAAAATAATATGATATTTATTGAAAATTCTGTTTAAAAATAATATTTAACAAATAACGTTGAAAATATTAAAACACAAACTTCTTATATAATGACTTACCGTGTAACGTGTAAGTTTGACATGATGATGTGATGATTGTTGTTCAAAAATATTATAAATAAAACATAGATTATTTTCATAGATTAACTTTTCCTACAAACCTAAATACAATGGCCAGCCGAGTCTCTTCAACTATGTCAGAACAATGCGAATAAAAAAAATCAAGGGAAACATCTGGCATAAAATAAACCTGGAAAGTCTCATAGCCGTGCTTCCTCCGACCCGATCTTTTTTGTAAACGATATTTATATTCTAAGAACCCTTCTCAAATGTTGCCGATACTTATTTGATTTTTAAATTGTCTTTTATAATATGGATTTATCTGGACATACCAGTGATTAATAATAATTAAAATTATTTTTTTCCTAATCTCTTACAACGATACTGCTTTAGTCTCATCAACAATAACTCCTTCCGTGAAATACGAAGACAAAATGAACTCAAAGAAAATCGTATTCCACAGAAGTAAGGTTGAAGTCTGCTTACAAAAAAACAACGTCAGGTTGCGTCTCAAATCTCAATACGTTTAGGCACCTGCACGCCAGACCAGACTGACAAAAAATTCCCGCTACCACATCTCACGGTGCTCGTGTTGGCTCCGCTCCGCTCCGATTCTAACAGGAAACAATTGTTAACTTTCATTACAGTTACAATCAACCACTGCATAATAAATACTGGCGATATGTTATGCTGTCTCCACCCATTCATTCTTATATGAAAGTGCAAAAAAAAAGATTTTCTTGCACTGACACGCTAAGATAAAAATTCAATTCAATTAATTTGTAGTTACAAAGTGAAGTAATTGTAAGTAACATTTTTTGTATCGACTGTTACACTCTAAACAATAATTTTAAATTTAATTGTAAGAATGTAAAATCATTCAATAATTGTAGAATAAAGGCATGTGTCGGTTGTATGGACCAAATTGGCGATATATTGAAGATGGACCAAAATAAAAAAGGGTTTTACTTCCATTATGCGACAAGCATCTATGCCGATATATTATGTACATACATATTTTGAATGTGAAGGAGGTCAGAGAAATGTATCAAGGTCGTGCCAAATGGTTGTCCGTAGTACCTGCCTACCCTTCTGGGTAGGCAGGTACGACGTCAGGACGTGAGAGTTCATGTTTGTTTGAGAAAGGCTTTTTCGTGGAATTTTAATTCACAATATTAATTTACTGGCGATATTGAAGGATTGTGATTTCCATGTTGTTGTTTTTATACGTGGTAGAGCCATGCTGCAGTTATATTAGTAGTATAGTTGTAGCACGAATGGGTCGGCTCGACCGGGGAAGGACCACGCTCTCACAGAATACCAGCGTGAAATAGTAGCTTAATGCTGCTGTATTTCGTATGGTGAGTGTAGAGAACCGGAGACCCTTTTTACTGGAAACGAGGCATTCCATCTTAGTCCTCACGGGTGACAACGCATCTGCATTTTGATTCGTAATCGAGGATAGATGTAGATGTCTATGGGCCACAGCAACCACTTACCATCAGGTGGACTGTGTGCTCGTTTGTCTCCCTATCCTATAAAAAAAAATTTAAAATTCTTTAAATTTCTTTTTTACTAAATTTCTTTCGAGGAAAAGCTGATTAGAAAAAAGAAATTTCTGATAACCTTTGGCAAATAGCTTAAATGCTTAGCTAAGTGGTCGCACGGCAAATTCGAATCCACGACATTTTAGTTTCACAGACTGTGTGTATGTACCCTTAAATAAAAGTAAATGAATCGAGGGAAAACAATGTAATTTCGTTTTCTTCAAGTTTCTTATAACTCTGGCACATTAGAGATCCATCTTTGATTTATACGTCTTATATTACATTCCTTAAAAAATATACACAGCTCTAGACACGTGTGACTTACAATTGAGTTGGACGTTATTGGCGGCGACATAAAAAACCACGGATTTTAATAGAGAGCACCTGCTGTGTGTATTTATTACCTTTGTATGGTACATTAACATACGAATATACTGAGAAAAATACAGATCTGTGTAAATTATTAAACGTAATTTGTTTTAACGGTTCTTAATATCATGTTATTTTTTAAAAATTTGTTATTTAAAAGAATAACATATGTTTTAAAAAAAACCATCATATTTTGAAATTAAATAAGGTTGGGTAATGAATAATTTTACGTAATAGAGTCATGCTAGAGTTATATTCATAGAATACTATAATACACAATAGAATGGCTGTCAACCATATTTTGTACGAAGATAGATGTCGCCGGGAGCACACATACAAGCAATTACGTCGTATTATCAGTTATCACTACTACAAACCCGATTCGTTGTGTTGACAGACAGATTTTAATACATGTTTATTTGTAAATAGCGTGCAATTTGGCATTTTCTAAATAAATTGCATGCGAAATTTGGAAACGATTGTAACGTCAAAACACATCTCGTGTTGACATTTATACGTGTGAATTGACGTGTTAGTGACATTTTAATGGCTACATGGGCTCCGCCCACACCCCCGTTCTATTATGTATGTAATTATATATGACCGGGGAAGGACCACGCTCTCACAGAATACCAACGTCAAATAGTAGCTTGATGTGCTGTGGTTCGTATGGTGAGTGTAGAGAACCGGAGAACCTTTTTACAGGAAACGGGGCATTCCATCTTAGTCCTCACGGGTGACAACGCATCTGCATTTCGTCGTAGTCGTATCGTAATCGAGGATAGATGTAGATGTCTACGGGCTACAGCAACCACTTACCATCAGGTGATCTGTGTGCTCGTATGTCACCCTATCCTATTAAAAAAAATGGAAATATTGCGGAATACACATAATATTCTAAAGTGGTAATTTTATCAACCATCTTTGGAGTAGTGGAGGCGACAATCTCCGTAGAGTTAGATTCCCGACGCCGCGCCGGTATTTTGAAGTGTCAATTTAACACAACATGCTTGGTGGTGTAAGAAAACGTCGTTAAATGTTTTCGAAGTTATGAGAAATCAGCAAGTTCGAGCTAACGCAGCGTTCTTTCTTGCTTTATAATCTTCACAGAAAATAAAGCTAACCTGGGTTTACTAGAACATGTAACTGTATACATAATAAATAGTTAGATATGTTCTAAATGTCTGCAATAATTAACGAAAAGTATTATTTCTTTTTATAATTGTATGTTCATTATACCTACTACTTGCTCGTATAATTGAATGCCTCGTTGATCTTGTGATTGTATGGTCGGGCCTAAATCAGTTATTAGGTTGTCGGAGTTTCACCCCGTTCCTTGGATAACACGAAGAGTCTTTGGCCACCTATCTCCGGTCGTGTCGGATTGCTGTGCAATCAGTCTATGCGAGTGAGTGAGTAGAGAGGGCACCTGTGCTTGCGTGCACAGTCTTATACTATAACCATGTTCTGCGCAGATGGCTAGTCTCTGTGGAGACCGCCTGCCATAACAGAAATTCTGTTTGAAGGATATTGTTATACATTACTTGCTCACGGAGCCCCCTTATTGTTTAGGACATATATAAGCGTACACTTCGATTATATATGATTCTGATAAAGTAAGTTTGACAGTGTAATCCAGTTAGAAATATTATAAAAGACATTCATTTTTTGGCCTTAGTCTTGACAGAAGCCACTACTGTAAATTTTTAAATTTATCGATTTCGGTGATTTCAAAAATAATTTAGAAATATGTATATATCACGTAAGCAAAATGTATGTAGTGAATAGAAACCAGAAGCGTGTCAGGAAGATTAATACGCAAATAGAAACCAATGATCGTTTTTTATTATTTATATACTTTTGTTATATAAAAGTTACAGCTATATACGTTCACAGGCCTCACACACAGCCTACATTTCCGAACTTCACGTCTTTAAAACATTTTGTTCTCATTTCTCAGACATACTGGTTTCCTCACGATCTTTTCCATCACCGCCGAGCACGCAGTAAAAATTTCAATTTACAATTTTATTGGTGCCGACGTGGATCGAACCCGGGTTACTCCCGTACTGTGAAATTTACACCTAGCACTAACCATCTGAGCTACCAGGGCTTTTTGGTATATAAGTTTACTTAATTAACTGTGTTAAAGTGTTAATAATTAACTATGGAAAATACTCCGCCTTTGAGACATTTTTCGGGAGGCATATGTTAAGAAGTGGAGTTTAATAGACTGTAACGAATGAAAATTGTACTTAATAGTTTTGTTTATAAACGGAGAGAAAAGAAGCAAAAAGACCTCAGTGTTTTAATTCGTATGACCTGGTGTCCAATTAAATTAAACAGAAATACTAGAGCACGGCAAAGTTTACGTACATATATTATCGGCTCACGTGAATTTGAATCAATACATTTCGAATAGAGGCTACTTAAGGGAATGTAACATGAAGGATTCGAATTGCGAATATATTTGGACGTTACTTTTGAACGTTTAAGAAACAGAATTCAATGCCTCGAGCGAGA
This sequence comes from Parnassius smintheus behrii, assembly GCA_036936625.1. NCBI lineage: Eukaryota > Metazoa > Arthropoda > Insecta > Lepidoptera > Papilionidae > Parnassius > Parnassius smintheus. The sequence goes on along the minus strand of JAUPFT010000010.1, from coordinate 27,623,697 downwards.
TGGTAATTTTTCGCAGCCGGATACCGTGTTACTTTCAACTAGATGGAATGCGGCCACCGACCAGCCTCTTGGGTCCCGCCGCACCCGTCTGCTTCTTGTCTCGTACCGCGTAAATATTACAAACTGCATATGCAATCAGTTTTAACAAAACTGAAAATAAAAACATAGCTAGTCAATATGAATACAGTATAGCAATCTTAGCACAAAGACATTTAATATATTGTGAAAAACAATTGAAATGACTACGTTTTTCATTAACAAAAGCTTATATTTTAAGTTCAAGTGAGTTCAAATTCAAATGAGAAGCATTAGAAATTTCTCGAATAAATTTTATATTCGATGAAAATAAATAATTTATTTATACTATATTGGTGTAGGGACGGTTTAAAATAATATGGCCTTACCCATATCTTATGCTTAATATGCTTAAAAGCGGGTACAATGTTTTCCCTTCACGTACCAAAAAAAGTCATATAAGTATATCATTCCTTTTCCCAAAACAAATTAACATAAAATGTTAGAAAAATCATTGACTTTGTGCTTATTTTTTATTAATTACTAAAAAGTAAAAACGTGTTTCGTTGTTGGGAGCACTATGTTCGAAGTTGTTGACGAGTATGTTTACCTGGGACAAATAGTCCGACTAGGTAAGTCCAACTTCGATCGAGAGGTCAATCGACAGATTCAACTCAGCTGGGCAGCGTTCGGGAAATCACGACACATCTTCTCGTCAGGTATACCTCAATATCTGAAAACTAAAGTGTACAACCAGTGCGTGTTGCCAGTGATGACTTACGGATCTGAAACGTGGTCCTTCACTGCTGGCCGTATGAGGACGCTCAAGGTCGCTCAGCGAGCTATTGAGAGGGCTATGCTCGGAGTTTCTCTGCGTGATAGACTCAGAAATGAGGACATCCGCAGTAAAACCAGAGTGACCGACATAGCCCAACGAAATAGTAAGCTGATGTGGCAATGGGCCGGCCATATAGCTCGAAGAACCGATAACCGATGGGTAAGAAAGGTTCTCGAGTGGCAGCCTCGTACCGGTAGGCGTAGTGTAGGGCGACCCCCCACTAGATGGAGTGACGACCTGGTAAGACATGCAGGAAGTCGATGGATGCAGGTGGCTCAGGACCGTGGTTTGTGGCATTACTTGGGGGAGGCCTTTGTTCAGCAGTGGACTTGTGAAGGGCTGTAATGATGATGATGATGATGGTGAAAAACGTGTTTTGCAGCTCTGATACATGCATATAATATGTAAGTACATTATACGTAAATATCTAGTTATATGACGTCAGGTCAGGTTGACAGATTTGGTTAACTCGGCGAGACTATTCAGACCATCTCTCCTATTTAAGATCGCATCGGACATGTAGGAATGGAGTTAGCTTTATGTCAAGAACTATACTTTTACATTGAATGAAGTATTATGCAGATTTGAGTAGATATTATGCGAGACACGAACGTGTAAGAATGTCTGGATTTTTTTTAATATTAAGGAATAAATTATTTCATGCAGTAAACATGATATCAACATTCAATTCAGTAATTTCTTCATTTTTATTTATAATACTTACATGGACGTTATTTTTCTTTTCTAATTATTAAGTAGCTATAAAACAATGAATAATTAAATCAAAAACAACAAAAATGTAATTATCTCATTTTTGTATAAATGTCTATTACATTTTTTCTCTTCAAATTTATAGCAACTGCACAATCGGCACCTAGCACACAATATGTCGGCGGACAGGGGCAAATTTGCATACTGTCCGTTTGTATTTGCGAATGGCGTCTAGCAGTGAGCGCTTGACGAAATTCGCAATGCTAATTATACAATGGCCAGACGCACCTCGTGCTAACATCGCATCGGTTAGTGAAAACGGTATATCGCACAATAATCATCCTTGCACCACAGTGATAAGCGTCATTTCTTATATTGTAAACACGACATAGAAACTAGTAACTACATACACATAAAGGCAATTCATAGTGCGCTTCGAACGTTTAAAACATGGCAAGGTAAGTTGGCTTTATTATTGAATGATTGTAAATACGATATTCGCGTGCTAAGCCACGGCCACTGCGTAGACTGCGACGATACTTTCGACAGTCATTGAATGGAGGGTTCGATGACCGTATACGAAACGTTGTTCGAATTTGCATGTGTCAATGACACGCAATGCAGGCTCACCGCCGGTGCGGCCTAAACTTTTCCTTTCAGCCGTCTGGCCGTTTCACTAAGAAATAATTTTCGGTTTGACCTCGTGACACTGAATCGCCAGTTTTTTTTAACAATTGTTAGTGAAATCGTTCGTCCTTGTTATTAAAGAGAGTCTATAACTAGTCAATGTTAATTTTTCAGTGATTTTTGATAAGGATAAATATTTTTTTAATTAATGTCAAAAATATTAGTAATGAACTAAAAGATCGTTTAAGACAAGAATTAATAGCCGACAAAGTTCGGCAAGAATCTACTGGCCATCAAACACGTCGACTTGGAACGTGCGAAATCCAATAAAGAACTCGCAGCACCTGCGCCTTATTACATTCTTCTGGTGAGTCTTGCCACTGAGGGCTCTCCTAAAATTTATCCTAACTTTCTACGTTGTAAAGATTGCCGCTTGTTCAACTTTTACTTTGAAATTTCGTTTAATTAGTATCAGTCGCGGAAGAAAAGTTTGTCGGCGAAGTGATTTCATAATCGCACTATTGAATTCTGATTCGTTTAGAATTCAGCGGCCAAGTTTGATGTCGTTCCGGAAATAAACTTTATCGAGTTTCCACTAACCAAACTTGAAATTGTGTATTGATCGTCCAAATTATCTGATTGTTAAAGGGAAATTTACAATTTTAAACTTGTACCACCTTGTACAAAACAAATAATAAAGTAGTCCAAGGTATTAAATTTAACAATCATAAGTCATTGCACTTTAAGTTTGAAATCACAAGAAAGCTTAATTCTAAGAAAATACAAGAATATATTTTGAAATATAGCGAAATAACCAGCTGATAAAAAAAAATATTTAACTTCTGTCTAAACAGGACGAAGGCTTTTTTCCGGGGCTATAAGATATGTGTGATAATAGTAGTAATAGTATATATATTATTTATAACAGTAATCATTGTTTTATTGTAGAGCCAAAGCTGTAGACTACGTAATGTAATTTGAAATGTATTTTAAAAACCTATTAAAAATACAAATGATTCAACTTAAATATTTCTTGGCACTTATATTAAGAACGTGGGACAATAGCGTCCCCGGGTGGATGCCGATTTTAATTGCAAATACGATATTAGCATACATACACGCTTTGTGAGTTCTCGAAAGGTGCGAGCCCAAGGCGTCGCGCGATGTCCTTATGAGTACAGTTCGAATGTCGTCACGATTGCAATCAAGACGTTAAATACACGGTATTGTTCCTCACTTGAATATTTAAGTACGCACATGCTTATGTAACGTGCGATTAATGAGTAATGTATATAAACATATACGACTGTGAACACAACGTAATAATCGAAGCTATCAACTGCGCCATGGCTTAGATTTAGTCGTATTAATCAATTTAATGCTATCTGTATTTTACAGTACACAACCGACTCGGGTCCGATGCCCGCTGGCGCCAATGAAATTGTTAATTGCAATTTTATATGCAGATTTGCCACGTGCTCGGTAGACAAGGAAAACATGAGAAAATCTGTATGTCTGGGTTATAAAATCTTTTCGAAGACTTGTGAAGTCCGCCGACAAACACTAAAAAGCGCGGCAGAACAATTGCTCCATATCCCTCTCAGAAATGCGAAGGTCTGTGCCCAGCCGTGGGATGTATACAGCCGTGGGGTGTATACATCCGTAACCTTACTTTCAAATAAAACTGGTTTTTACGGATTTTATTACGCATATTTACTCTTTATATTCCCGACGTTTCGTGAACTTTACAGCACCCATGGTCATGGGGGTTCGACGTCCCAATATCATAGTTAAACCACGGCTACCTCCGGATTAAAATTATTAACTTTTGTTCCGATCTAACGCAGTATGAAATTATAGTATATATAGAATATATAGTATGTTGAAGTCTTGCAGTTGTATGCTTGGGTTGGGATTTAATTTTATTAATTATAGAGTCTCAAGCAGATGGTAGCACTCATGGTACTTTTTTCAATTGCGCAAGAACTAGTATAACGCCTTGAGTGCGGAGCTAACTCACTTGTGTAATTTTAATCAGTTTGGGTCCATTTTAGCTTTTGTTGTGCCTTTGCTAAAATATCGGAGGTAGAAAAGGATGCAGTGTCAAAGACGCGGGACCAATAATGCATAACACAACCACACTCATCAGCTCGTTATTCTCCGGCCAAGCAGTAAGGTAATATATCCAAAAGTGGGAATAATTTCTTGAAACTGTTACGCTATTATACTTTTATAATTATATTATGGCATTAACTAACCCTAATTTAGATTATTCTAGAAAGACCAGAAAATAAGCTTTTTCTATAGACGTTTATTCTGAAAAGCTGCACTTAATTAAGTGCTAATCGATTAAGTATATGTGCATATAATGAAATGGTAGGTAAAGATAGCTACCTACCAATATCGTACCACTAATTGTAAAAGTCACAAAATAGAAAATCTCAAAGCTCTTAAGACTCACTTAAAATATCTAGAAAAATGTAGATGAACTGCGTGTAGACAAAATTAAATTTGTAGGGAAATGGACTGTTTACGGGCTTTTTAAAGTACGTAGTAAGTAGAAACACTAGTGTTTGTTAGGAGTAGAAATATTTATACGACCTAAAAATAGTTATTTTGAATCTGGATATTGACGTATATGTAATTTATTTATGTAACATGCCCAATGGTTATAACACTTATTAAAAAAAAAACCGTCTGCGGAAAAAAAAACTTCTGAGAAGTAAAACAATTTGTATCTTATCTCACCTCCGCAACTGAACCAAATCTGCCGATAATCCATAAGCTAAAAATATATCCGCAGTAAAACTAGAGTGACCGACATAGCCCAACGGATTAGTATGCTGAAGTGGCAATGGGCCGGCCATATAGCTCGAAGAACCGATAACCGATGGGGAACAAAGGTTCCCGAGTGGCAGCCTCGTACCGGCAGGCGTAGTGTAGGGCGACCCCCACTAGATGGAGTGACGACCTGGTAAGATATGCAGGAAGTCGATTAATGCAGGTGGCTCAGGACCGTGCTTTGTGGCATTACTTGGGGGAGGCCTATGTTCAGCAGTGGACTTCTGAAGGGCTGTCATGATGATGATGATGATGAAGCCGTTTAGGCTATAGACTATAGAGCATACCATAGAATACATACATACATAGACATGCACTCCAAATCTCCATTGTGGGGCAGTCGGATAAAAATATAATGTCTTCAAGAAACAGAAGAAATTCTTAGTGTGTAATTAAACTGCTTTTTGTCTTTAATTTAAACCAAAGGAAAGCAAAACAAAGAAGTTAGATCATGATTACAAGTAAAGAACGCCACAAGACATTACTTTCGCCATTATAATCCTTATTTGAGTGTGCGAGATGTCTGCTATAAGGTGCGCAAGATAAGCAAAAGTTTTTCAGAGTCTGTATATCTTATTTTCGACTTCGTTTGAACAAAGTTTTATATTTCTAAACAGTTTATTTCATTAAAAATCATAGTAAATTTTAATCATAATTGCTGCACGGGTTGCCCAACTAATGAAGCGTCGCTGGAGTGAATTAGAATAATGAATATTGGTATAACTGTACAGCTGCCATAATTCTCTCAAAGGCAAAGGCCGGCAACCATCGGCACACACCACTTTCGAATTCGAACCGAAGCTATATTTAGATCGTATTTCACCTATGCATTTAAATTGGAATCATTTGATTTTCGTTTCCGTGAAAATTTAAGTTGCCTAAAATTGAATCGGCAAATATCACATAGGTACCCTGAAAATATACATTTTTTAAAGAAGTATTTATTCAGGACGTTTTTCATTATGTACCGATAGTTATTTTCTTTTAATTATACATTGATGCAAGCACTAGGAATGCGAATAAAGATGCTTAAAATTAATCATAATTAATCACCAACGCATGACGCGTAGATAATTTTTACCCACTCCCTGTGACCCTAACTATATTGATTTTTTCCAAAAATGCAACACACAAATTAAAAACGTTTCAGTGTTTGTTAATACCATAGAATACTATAATACACAATAGAGAAGAGGCTGTCAACCTTATTTTGTACGAGGGTCGGCGTCGTTATTTACGTCTATATATATGTACAACGTGTCTATGTATAATTACGTCGTATTATCACTACTACAAACCCGATTCGCTGTGTTGACAGACAGTAAATTTACATTTTAGACTTTTGATTAATGTTTAAGATCATCATTAAAAAAATTGTTTAAATTTTAATACGTTTTTATTTGTAAATAGTGTGCAATTTGGCATTTAATTTAATTAACCGCACGGTTTTTTTTAAATAAGGAACTTTAAATCTGAATCATAGAAAATATCTGAAAATTTTCCTTCATGATTATTTTACATTAAAAATGTTAATGAACCCTATAGATTGTGAACTAAAGAAAGTATTAGAGTTAATTTGCACGTAAGTACTCTCAATTTACACCTACTTATGGATATACTGTATTATGATAAGAATTTCTAAATAAAAAGTTGGCTGTTTTTATTAAACAAAGATAGTAATAGTGTCTTTAATTTTATACAACAGGGCGAGCAATATTTTTGATTAACATACAATGTTTAACAGACTACGTACATAAAACAAAAATATTACGAAATAATATTACTAAGAAGATTAGATATTGTCAGGAGGAACACGTTTTAATTTGCATGTTACACAAATATGACTGTTTGGGATTCGAATCCAAGACTATATTTCAACGGAGATCGATAAAAATACTATACACTATGACGCAAACAATACATTAAAAAAGTAGTTAACTTGAGGTAAACTTTATCGACGGACATGAAGAATGGCCGACGACAAGTAATAAAATGTAGGTAATGTTTCAAGTGAACGGAAATGTTAACGATGTCCCATTTAATTTAATGATCTCTTCATATATGAAATAGTAACGAAAAATAATCAAAAGTTAATCATATTTGAGTATTAAGGCTTTATTTGTATTGTAAACCTGTTTGTGGTCCATATTTATAAATGAAATAAAAATATATGGTCTCTATAAATAAAATAAATATATATGAAATAGTAACGAAAAATAATTAATTTATTATTGTAATTGTGCGAATGGATCACCAGCTTTCTTGCAGATCGGAGCATCAAGGTCGTTGTAGACGGTGCAAGCTCCGATTGCAAGCCTATTAATGCTGGTGTTCCACAGGGCTGCGTGCTATCGCTAACGCTGTTTCTTCTGCATATCAATGATATGTTGCAAACCCGTAACATTCATTGCTATGCAGATGACAGCACTGGTGACGCTCTTTACACCGGCCGAGCCAATATTTCTCGGGAAAACGTCTCCGAGTGCCGCGACAAACTTGTGTCTGAAGTCGAGTCTTTGCTGAACAGAGTCTCGGATTGGGGACGACTAAATCTAGTCCAGTTTAACCCCCAGAAGACACAAGTTTGCGCGTTAACCGCTAAAAAGAATCCCTTTGTCGTATCCCCTCAGTTTCAAGGCATTCCCCTTGTTGCCTTAGCCAGTATCGGAATCCTCGGCGTCGACATATCGAGTGACGTGCAGTTTCGTGGTCACTTGGAAGGGAAGGCCAAATTGGCCTCTAAAAAGCTTGGCGTGCTCAGCAGAGTGGGACAGTATTTCATGCCGGCACACCACCTGGCCACTTCCACTTTACAAGGTGCAGGTTCGGCCGCACATGGAATACTGTTCCCATCTCTGGGCTGGGGCTCCCCAGTACCAGCTCCTTCCACTTGACCGCATCCAGCACAGAGCGGCTCGAATCGTCGACGACCGAGTGCTTTCCGATCGGCTCGATTCACTGGCGCTGCGAAGAGATGTTGCATCTCTTTGCGTATTTTATCGCATCTATCACGGGGAGTGCTCTGAGGAATTGTTCGGATTAATCCCAGCCGCCAAATGTCGTGATCGCACTACACGGCAAACGTCCCGATACCATCCACACCATCTGGATGCTTGGCGGTCCACCACTTTACGTTTCACAAGGAGTTTTCTTCCACGTACGACCTCTCTGTGGAATAGTTTACCACCGGCGATTTTTCCGGACCGATTCGACCTGGGGACCTTCAAGAAAAGAGCTTACTCATTTCTAAAGGGCCGGCAACGCACCCGCAATTCTCCTGGTGTTGCGGTTGATCATGGACGGCGGTAGTCACTTAACATCAGGTGAGCCGCATGCTCGTTTGCCCCTTCTTCTATAAAAAAAATAATCAAAAGTTAATCATATTTGAGTATTAAGGCTTTATTTGTATTGTAAACCTGTTTGTGGTCCATATTTATAAATGAAATAAAAATATATGGTCTCTATAAATGAAATAGTAACGAAAAATAATCAAAAGTTAATCATATTTGAGTATTAGGGCTTTATTTGTACTGTAAACCTGTTTGTGGTCCATATTTATAAATGAAATAAAAATATATGGTATCTCGCATACTCACTCATGAAAACCTATATTAGCTACCTACCTATATTAGTTTCAGATGAACTAGAATCACGAAATTCGACAATAAGCAAACTTAACAGCCTACGTTAGCGAAAAAATCTGAAATATTTCATTTGTGGTTGGCGAATGTAAAGGAGAACATTTTTTCTTTTTTCCAACTTCATTGTTAAGTTTATCCAGCAATCCGACTTAGTTTTTCATTAGAGCAATGTTAGTGCTTCCCTAACCTATAATTTATGAATTTCAGTAAGTTTATTATTTTGCCATTTAAAGCTATTCAGTGACCTACTTAAACACATAGGTACATATCTTAAATGTAATAACAAACAAATACCTAGTACTTACCTGCCTATTGTATAGAAATGAATATTATCTTTGTTTATGGCACTATTAGCGATTTTACAAAAAATATTTCCAAGACATGTGAATTTCGCCATCACGCGAACTTTTTGGGGCAGCGCAGCGGACTTTTGCATGCTCTAAAAACCCTCTCAGAATTAGATGAGGCCTGTGCCCAGGAGTGGGACGTATATTGGCTGTAACTTTACTTTTATGGGTAAACGAAAACGAGCAAAAGCGATTCGATTCCCAGAATGGATGAAAGTTCGTATGTAACCCTCACTTATTCGTTTTTTATATTTATTTATGATATTATATTTTTAAGGTTAAATTGTCACCGTAGTGACAAAATTGTCTACACGTAAGTTCCTTAACTCTATTTTGTAGTATGGACTTGTTGAAGCGATAGCGTAGTTTTCTTGACTTTCAAAAAGAGCTTTATAGGCCAATTTTAAATAAAAATATTTCGTTACTTCTGTCTTTTGACTTCATTTATCATAACATAATAATATAGGTATTTCTTCTTTAGCCTTGTCCAACAAAATTCGTACGTAATAATATTTACGTAGTTAACCATGTCATTCATTTACACAACGGCTATATAAACGAAATTATAAACATATTCACAAATTTTTAATTATGTTAATATTTCAAGATGTAACGAAAGATTGCGCGGCCTTTTTAAATAAGCGGCAATTACAATTTGTAAATTAATTACTTTATTATGCTGAAACAATTAGCTCTTGTTGATTTAACAAGACCAACATTATAAATTTAGCAAATCGCTCCTATTTGTAATTTATATGTTTTAACACATACTGTTTTTTTTAATATATACGGTACGCTAAAAGCATACCGCCACTATATTTATGGTTGTAATACAAGCTTTTTACTGGTAACTAGGCATTCTATCTAAGTTCTGACAGTGTCATCGCATCTAAATTTTGATTCTTAAACGAGGGTAGATTTAGGTGTCAATAGGCCACAATATTCACTAACCATTAGTTGAACTGTTCTTGCTTGTCACCTGTTTTTAATGATTTTTTTTATAAGGACGAGATAGTAGTTGAAAAGTGAAACTTTATTTGCATAATAACTGCAACGTAACGTAAACCTGTTACATCAACGGAATGATATGGGTAGTGGATATTCTAAAATTAGATTAAACGCGATAAAATCTGTAACATTAGTTTTATTCAACTGTGTTTATTCGAAATTTCTATTTAATCAGTTAATATAATGTTTCAAAACCATCAGTAATATTTTATATGGTTATTGTATTTAAGGATAACAAAAAATATACCAGTGAAGGAATGAAATAAAATAATTTTTATATTTAGAAAACAAACTAGTATTTTACTCTAATAGTATCTTCATTACTCATTAAAAAATTTAATTTTAAAGAGTATTTTTAAAATACTAAAACATGAATTGAAAATATGCTTCGTAAAACTTCGTATTTTATATCTATCTATCTACATATTATACAGCCTATAAAAATCCAGTGCTGAACATAGGCCTCCCTATCGATTTCTTCATATGGGGGATTTTTTGCCATATTTTGGGGGATTTTTTGCCATATTTGCCACGCTTGGTAGGCCGCCTGGCAACCGCAGTTTCTTATCTTTATTTAGCAGTTGTCAGGAAGATGCTTTTATATAATATAACCTAATTTTAACTCAGTTAATTAAGTCGTTATATATCCTACGGCTTTCGTCCCGTGGGTAAGAGGCGACTTTAATAAAGAATAGAAAGATCTCACAGCTATCGAAGATAGTGGTATACCATTCCGTATATGCTTTTTTATAGGATAAGGGTGACAAACTAGTAAGCAGTCCACCTGACGGTAAGTGGTTGTTGCGGCCCATAGACATCTACATCTATCCTCGATTACGCAATGCAGATGCGTTGTCAACCGTAAGGACTAAGATGGAATGCCTCATTTCCAGTAAAAAGGGTCTACGCTTCTCTACACTCACCATACGAAACACTGCAGCATTAAGCTTTTTTTTTATTTGACGCTGGTATTCAGTGAGAGCGTAGTTCTTCCCCGGTCGAGCCGACCCATTCGTGCTATAACTATACTACTAACATAACTGCAGCATGGCTCTACCACGTAAAAAAAGCTAGATGTAAATTTCTCAGGCCGGCAACGGGGACCAGCGTAAAAGGCTTGAAATATCTACTACTGCCATACCTTACCTTTCTGTGAAGGTAGAGTTTCTTGCACCGTAGTACCACACATACTGTCTATTACGTATGGTTTAAGGCTTGATAGATTAGATGTCCAAATTTACATACAATAAGAAAATCATTTGCAGAACAAAATAATAAATATATTTTACATCTTTTACAGGTACGTTGAAAGCAACGGTTTCAAGAGGTGAAATAAACATCGGGTATGCGAATTTTAATTACAGCTCGAAAACCACGCGAAAGTCTCTCAAGAGGCGCATGAAATCATCAACCCTGAATCGTACATTTAACACAAAGCTTTGTAAAATGTATGATATCTCTCGCTTTGCTGTGAAAAACAACGACGCGTCTTAATCTTACAAAGTAATACACTATAATTAGTCTCTGCTAATGATCAAAGATAGTTGTGAGAGTCGTTTATTAAAATAGAAATAAGCGCAACTGTACACACACATATACAATTATTATTGTACTAGTATAACGTTATCTCGTTTGTCTCCGTGTTTCGGGATTCGCGTTTTCTCGCTGTGATTTACGATGTCTTATATTGAGGGCGTAATGAAAGCACCAGTGCGTGTGCAGTATTTTCATCAAAGTAACTGTTACTTTGGCTGCCTTCAATCTACTTACACGCCGCGCCGGTACTTATCCACAATTTATTAATTATTTATATAACACATTCTTACATTTATCTTTTTTATTTTATTTTTTACATTTCAAAGCTTTTCCTTGACTACTATCCTACCTGATAGTAAGTGGTTAAGTATGTTTTATACAATTTTGATGTTGCCACTATGCTGTGCTATGTTATGTTTTGAATTACCTATTGAATTAAATACTAATAAAAAATAAATGTAAGTTCGTTCTTTTTTCACTAAGCTGCAAAATCTTTTTTTTTTCATAGGAAATCGTTATGCAATTAGGCTTGTAATAAAATTGGTCTGAAGTCGGTTGCATTCACAGAAATCGTAATAATAAGACAATAGAAATTAATTAGCGCTCGATTACTTCCAAAACCGATGTCGCCATATCTACCGTATAAACATACGCAATGCACAATGTTATTTAATGTTTCATATTACATTGCTTGGCGAGTTTGACAACGTCACGTGTGTCGCGTATTACGGGAGAACAAAAGTAGCAATGTACAATACGAAAAGTAATAAATGAGTTTGCAAAGGTAAATGTCATAGTAAAGTATTCATCTAGACGTAAATGAATTAAAACAACGATAGTTAGTAGATAATCAACTTGTTGATGAAATGTTATGCCTTTATTAGTTTAATTACACGTCCTTGATGAGTTTTACAACTGATTATGTTGCGGTGCACCATTATAAATTTACAATAACAATAATTCACGTACGACGTTCCCCGCACAACTAAATCACAAAATGGTGAATCATGTTCGTCAACCCATATAAGCGGCGACAAGGTCACGCGTCTATGCGACTTCTATTGTCTTATTTCGATTTCTGTAGTTGCATTATTTGCTCTTGAGAAATACGAGACAAAAATAGTAAACTAACGTACGAACGTAGTCCGTCGTCCAGTTCTGAGGTATGTTTAAACTTTTACGTCTCTACCAGAGTTATATCATAGGGAGGTCAGCGGACAAGATATTAGAGTTAACATTTTATTTTCATCCAGTTTTGAGTTTCATTTTACTAAGATATTAATAGTTACTTTGCAACCTCCGCTCAATAAAACAAAATGATGTGTCTTACCTAGTTTAAAAGAGCACCTCCCGCCCAATTGCGTGCTCTAATCCCATCATCACAAATCCCAGTACCACTACTCCCAACATCACTACTCTAGGAAAGGCACACCATCGACGGTGATACTTTTCTCTCTACTTCCTTTTAAGTTTTATGTCTCTAGCTCACAGGTAAGGTGGTTTAAATATAAGAAAGGCAGATAAGAAAGCGAGTCAAGAAAAAGTTAACAGAGTAATTAAAAACCCGCTACAGTTACATCCTATCAAAGTCCACCGCTGAATAAGGCCTCCCCCATAGATTGCCTCATAGGTGCCAATATCTGCCATAGTTGGCACGCTTGGCAATTTTATTTTTTAGTTGTTAGGAAGACGCTGCTCCTGATTTGTTTTACTCTGTCGCTTCTTTCGGCACTCACAGATCAATACGAGGTAGTGGTTATTCTTACTGTGCCGCTATACTGTGTGTTCAAAGTGTAGAATAAATACAATATTAAATAGGTACTAACTACTCGTATAGACACCACAAATCACATTCATGCGTTTAAACTCGTAAGTGTAATATTTATGATTTTAATGGACGCCTGTTTGTATGATTTTCAGTGTATATTTTTTATGCCTAAAATGTGTTTGGTATTTACATATATTCTAAATAGATGTACACCACTTTATTATTATTATAGGTTATATGATACGGATAGTGCTATGAATATCGCGCCATGATCTAGTCCGCTTACTCAATGTTAATAATACACACAATATTAAATATAATTTTCAGACATTATTAATATTTATTATGCTTTTTTATTTTATTTTATTAGTCTTTTTTTGAGCCGTGGTAGCTCAAAACGCGCGAACGCACGAACGCGAATAACCCGGGTTCGATCCCCGCCGGTACCAATGAAATTGTTAATTGCAATTTTAAGTGCTGATATACCACGTGCGGTGAAGGAAAACATCGTGAGGAAACCTGCATGTCTGAGGAAAAAGAAAAAATTTTTCGGAAACATGTGGAGTACGCCAACACGCATTGGGACAGCGCGGCGGTCACTTCCTTGCCCTTAAACTCTCTCAGAAATGAGGGGAGGCCTGTGCCCAGCTGTGGGACGTACATAGGCTGTTACTTTAGTCTTTTTTTAAATAAAATAACATATAACAGAGATATAAATTAGTAAATAATAACAAGAGATAAGTTAAAAATATCGTTAACCTTTTGCATAGAAATTGAACAAGATACGTGACGCGAGAAAATCAACAAAACAAGGCATCTATAAATCAAGGACTGAAAAGTTTTTAACATTTCTAGCCCTAAAGCGCTTTTATTTTAATGGTAGGCGTCCGAAAAGGGATCCGAAGCGGATCCAGACGCATTAATTGCGTTAGATGATGTTACTGACATCCGCGCGGAAATTACAACCGTTCGACTATAACACTCGTGTGCGCCAGTCGTCGACGCTTCCGCGCACTCTCTACACCAAACGCTACATAAAAAGAAATATAGCCTAGTCTTAAGTCGGGTTGCGATCGTTGTAAAATATTTCTTCTAAATCCGAAAGAGAAACAACGGGATTTAGAATTATTGCAACATTTTACGGCCCTATTGTAAGCACGCGTAAAATTTATAGGCGTTAACGTCTCTAGGCCTCGCAATAAACAGCTAGTACGTTGAGTAAATGTTAGGAGAGTCGCGGAACGTTTTAATATTTTTCTACGCGGCCCTAAGAGTTCATTGGCGGACGCTTCATTCTTCAATTTAGGAGCTGACGTCTGAGGTACCCGCCTCGACAAATATTAAAAGTCGCGGTGTGTCGGTACCCGTAGAACTCTTACGGAATGCTTAATATTTCACTTCATTTCGCACACAAAATGATTTTTTTTTTCATTTTATTAAGGGTAACAAACAAGACATAAATTATTTGTTATGTTACAACACCTTTAATCTATGATTAAGAAGTAAATGTTATCTTAACTTTCGCCGTGATATATTATAACTTATTATAAGATGCGATGCATCGTGAGCAAGCTGATTTTAACTATTTATAAACAATTTATAATAAAATATGATGATGAAATAATACATAATTACAATAAAATTTCATAATATTATTATATTTTCAAACAAAAAACTCTATAATAATAGGTGGACATTTCAATAAACCTCTTTTTTATAATATCTATTGAATGAAATTTTATCAAGAGGATTTCCATATTTTATAAAGACTTTCGTAAATGTTTCTTTTTCTACTAAAGTTTTGATTGCCATATTCGTAAACCAAACCAAACCACTGGATATTTATAAGATTTAATAGTTTTTGATCGAAACGACGTTTCAATGATCTGGGGTTTTCACCGATTGTGTTTCGGCTTTAACTCAACGATTTCGGTGATGTTTTATTGCTTGTGTACGAAAACGTTATAGTAATCCCAACGCTTAATTAACTTAATAGTTATTAATATATATTAGCAGCATACCAGTAGCAGTACCTGTTTTTATCTGGAAGACTTTAAGCAGGAGGTCGATTTTGGAATAAACTTTTCAAAAGCATATTTTATTTAAACGCTTTTATTTTAAAGATTGGACTTACCTAAGGAATGTATCTCTAAGATTCGGCTAATTCCCATTGTCTTGATTCAAGGCGTTGTGAAATGTAACATTGTAAAAGAAATAAAATCAATGTAATATAAATCAGCCATGTGGTAAAGCCTATGAGGGAATCCCATATCATTACATGGGTGTCGATTCTAAAAAGATATAATGGCTTCCGATAAATGGTGATGGAACTATATTGTTTTCTTAAAGTACCCATGGTATCCAGTTGTAATATCGAATGCTAGATGTGTGGTACTGCGATCACACATCTGACCGATGTGCGTGGCGATTACACCAAATCTTCCTTACAACGCAATATTTTTTTTTTATAATTTTCAACTTCGTTGCCAGCCAGAATCTTATCCATTAGTCAGCAGCGTGCACCGTGTGTAGGTTAGATTTACATTATACAATTTTAAATGTCATTAGTTTTTAAAATACAATACGCCAAGTCTTAATGTATGTGATTGTTCTGTCCGTGTGTATGTGACTGAACTCCTGCCAAACGACTGGATCGATTTTGATGAAATTTTATGTTTGTGACTTAAATTATTGATAGGTCTTCGCGCGCGTTTGAGCGTGTGATTAACTAAGGTTTGTGATTAAGTTGATTCGAGAGTGGTTTAGATTCACAATTGAAGGTAGGTGGCGCTGTTATCGAGATACAGTAAAAAAACCCGTAAGTAGCCAATGTATTCGGTGATATTAGATTTATCAGTTCTTTTTTATCTGACCACTTATAAAAAAAATTGTACTACTTAAAAAAGCCTTGGTCCGAAAGCCAGTCAATTGTAAGTAGATTTTAATGGCTTTTAGATCCATGACATTTAGACATGCGGTTAAATAAGAGTCGAGAAGATTCCTTTTCGATGAATAGTCTTAGTAAAGGTATTACGCGAAGAAAAACATTCAGTAATACGTTCGAGGTAAATTAATCGACGGATCGTGACTAATTCCCTTCCCTTGTAAAAAGCTTGTACGCGAGAAAATGCTCGTAACATCAATAAGCAAATGCGGAATTAACTCTGCTTTTAATGAATATTCAAATGTAATGACACTTCGAGTTTGCAAGAAATAATCTTCCGACATCCGGCAACCATAAATCTTTCAATAAGACTTTCTCAAATAAATACAAAATATCCCGTAGCTATTTTTAGCAACATAAATAATGTCTCTCGTGTCGAATTGCAGAGCTTATTAGTCAATCTTTTTAGAAATATATTTGTTAGATTTTCAATAATAATATTTTTATTTTTTCTTGAATATATCCTGAATCTAGAAGTTATGATATTGTGATACATTAGAGAGGCAGGTGCAATTATAAGACTTCTTGTATGAGAGCGGATATAATTAATTCTATTTTGTACGTAGGGCACAAAGTAGGATTAATTATATTTAAGTAATCTTCTACTTTGACGTGTAACAGCCGCAGAATATTAAAATTCATCATTTTCGGCTCTATTTATTGGATATCAACCAAATAACATTAGATTCTAAAAAACTTCAGCTTCTGCAATACGCATTGATTCCTTATGAGATTGTAAGATCATATATTCATGAAATTATTGTATTTTTTTTATAGAAGAGGGGGCAAACGAGCATGCGGCTCACCTGATGTTAAGTGACTACCGCCGCCCATGATCAACCGCAACACCAGGGGAATTGCAGGTGCGTTGCCGGCCCTTTAGAAAGGAGTACGCTCTTTTCTTGAAGGTCCCCAGGTCGTATCGGCCCGGAAAAATCGCTGGTGGTAAACTATTTCACAGAGAGGTTGTACGCGGAAGAAAACTCCACTTGAAACGTACAGTGGTGGACTGCCAAGCATCCAGATGGTGTGGATGGTATCGGGACGTCTGCCGCGTAGTGCGTTCACGAAAATTAGTATTGTTATTGGTTCTTGATACGTCTGTAAAATTTCAGATTATTCAGACACCCTGAAGTGTTTGAAAACTGAATTATAAAACTATATTATAATTATACATACACACATATATCTGATTTATAAAAATGTTGGTATTTTATTTTATGCGCTGCCTACCTTTCATCAGATTGCGGTAAAACTTTGTCAACATATTGCTTGCATTTACGCATAGGTTATATATATAGTTGGACCTGGTATGGATGCCGTTGTAGAATCCAGATATCACCCGTGCGAAGCCACAAAAAAGCCAGGAAGATTTTGTCGCTTTTCAAGAGATGTTACTGCTCGTTTTGATACCCACATCTACAATTAAAATACTCCGGCCTGCAACGGGAAGGAACGTCAAGGGTACAAGACGTAGTACTGCTATCGTAAATCCGTCTTTAAAGCATGGCGATTACGGCAGATCCTACCTAAATAAGTAAAGCCCATTTCTAGTAATTGCTTTTTACCGGTCTATTGTAGATACATTTACAGGTGGGAGGGTCCGTGTCATTACTCACAAAATAAATTTAAACCCAAACCCCAAACAATCCTAGAATCTTAATAATTGCTTAAATTCTAAATATTTTCGCAAAGTGGAGAACAAACAAAATATGTAGTGACTACATCTGTTTTATTTTATTTGTGCATACTTTAATCAATAAGGAAATATAACAAGCTTGCATTTTCCATGCTAAAAGAGAGATAATCCAACCCGCGGTGCTTATAGCTTATAGTATTAAACCAGATTCAGAATTACGTGCTAAGCGTACGTGCCGACTGCGATGAAAATTAAATAAATCGATTTCGGACACAAACTACCGAACGGGATTTAAATCCGAATCCGTTGTCCGTAATAGCAATAGCATATGTTCGTTTGCTCGTTTGGTTTTTCGTTCACTACTGAGTAGCATTGAATGAAGCATTCGCACGAGTTTTTTTTAAGTTTGCTTTGAAGGATGAGCTTTGCATAAACTTAATTATGTACATTTATGTAGAGACAAGATAAGTGGGATAACTTAACTTTGCAGTGAATTAATGTTCTCCCAAACGTCGGTGTAAACCACGATCAATGCTCAAACTATAATTATTTTCTAATCGCAAAAAATATTTTGTATGTAATAATAATAATAATGTCCTCCAGACCGAATTTCGGCCACGGCGGCCTGCCTCAGCGGAGGCTAGCCATCGGCGCAGTGCCCAAGTGTATGCGCAAGCACAGGTGCACTCTCTATTCCCTCACTCTCATAATCCGATGGGACGGTAAACCGACACGACCGGAGAGAGATCAGGCGCAGGACCAACGGCTTTACGTGCTTTCCGAGGCACGGGGGTGAGACAACACCAACTTCCTGACTCCGGATAACTACTGAGAATTTCTTGACGGAAAAAACTCAATAATTAGTTTTTTGGCCCGAACTGGGATTCGAACCCAGGACCTCATGATCAGCAGTCGTACTACTACAACCACTAGACCAACGAGGCAGTCAATTTTGTATGTAATGTGACTATGAATTAACGATTTTCGGATTTACTCTTCATTGTGCTTATGCTACGAGTGCGTGCTCCTTGCCAAGTTTCATGTTAATGGGCTCATAGACCTCCTCAACCCTTATTATTATTTAATATTAGATTAATTGACAGACAGACAGACGGTCGCCCATTAGTCTGTCCCGATAGACAACAAAGTGTTCCTACAAGGGTTCCGCTTTTTTTTGAAGTACGGAACCCTAAAACATTTTTATACGTTATATAGCCATGCTGCTGCCATAATATGGTTGTAGCAGAAATGGGTCGCCTTGACTGTAAAAGGACTACGCTTTAACAAGATACCAGCGTTAAGTAGCATCTTAATACGCCTGTGTTGTTTCAAAAACATCATAGCAATGAACTGTTGAATGTCGTTGACATTACCAGATTTTAAGATAAATTGGTTCAGATTAATGAACAGATAGAGAAGTTATATATTAATGTTAAATTTACAAATAACACACGACAACAACTATTTCATTATATCGTGTAAAAAGATAACCTGAAATAACTAACGTTAACGTAACTATTCTAAAGCCGCGAAGATCGTAAGTGACGCGGAGTCCACAGGCAGTTCATAACTCTGCTCTGCTCTTCGATCAGATCTTTTATATCTTTGACTGCCTTAGAATTTTAATGCTTTAGAATTATTACAATATATTAATACCGCCATATTAGGATTGTCAGTGACTAAATATGTTTCTTCACCGACGGCCGTATGTTATAGTCCCTCAACGAGTAATAAAGAATACATTCAGAGTTTCTATCCATGATAAAATTCGTAACAAGGATAAGGGAGAACATGCTAATTTTTTAAGAAATTCGACGCCATCTACCATCCCAACTGACGTAAGAGGCTCTGGCGACCTGACGCATTGACGGACGGTGGAAAACTATCGAACCTAAATCCTTCTGTCCAAATGTATTCATTATAACTTAACAGTGCAAAGATAATGAGTCAGCGTCCACTGACAGGAATGGATTAACCTAAAGGTTTTTTTTATAGCATAGGGTGACAAACGAGCACACAGTCCACCTGTTGGTAAGTGGTTGCTGTGACCCATAGACATCTACATCTATCCTCGATTACGAATCAAAATGCAGATGCGTTGTCACCCGTGAGGACTAAGATGGAATGCCTCGTTTCCAGTAAAAAGGGTCTCCGGTTCTCTACACTCACCATACGAAATATAGCAGCATTAAGCTACTATTTCACGCTGGTATTCTATGAGAGCGTGGTCCTTCCCCGGTCGAGTCGACCCATTCGTGCTACAACTATACTACTAATATAACTGCAGCATGGCTCTACCACGTATAAGAAGGTGAACTAAGGGCTTCTCGGTTTTAGAAATAAACATTTTGACGTGATACAGAAAGTTCGAAAAAGGAAAGAGGACCGAAACTCGCAATTAGAGCCATACTGCAGTTATATTGTAATTGTAGTTCTGTGTACTCCGCTATATTGTTGGACCGTGTGTTCGTTTGTCATCCTTATAAAAAAAATCGGCTAGGGGCCTCTACATGGTTTAATCCGCTTAATCAGGCCCTGCCACCGACCCGCTTTCCTATTGTGAATGTTTTAAGAAATACGTGCTGGCTAATTTTAATGGATTTTAAAAGGCTAATGATATATTCATAGCATAACCTGAATTATTATCAATCAGAAGTTAAATATATACCGGCTGTAGAAGTCGGTTATAATAATAATAATAATAATTTTATTTCAGATAACCAAGTGATCCATAAAATTTGTTAGTAAATATGGAACTTATAACCTATGTTAGTACCTAAATCTAATTCTCAAATACAAGCGCCTTATTAACTAAACATAGGCGGTAATATTGCCTAAGGAGGAATGAGTCGTATCTTTCAGCAATTATTCTCATGATGGAGTTGGAGCTATCCCGCACCCTGCCAAGCAACGAGGCTGTTTTCTTTCTTATAAGGGCGTAATAGTCATCTGTACGCGCCTTTGCAAACATGCCTGATGCACTGCAAAATCGGGGTAGCCCCAACAAGATCCTGAAGCCATTATTATACTGGACACGTAAGGTGTCGACAGTCCGCTGTGAATAATTCGACCACAGGCTGCACGTGTAGAAAACTTGACAGTACGCTTTAAATAGTGTTATCTTTACTTGTTCACTACACCGCGCAAACCTACGTGCCAACATATTACATCGGAATGCCAATGCCCTACGTTCCCTTTCAATGTCAACATTGTCACTTAGGTCATCGGTAACAAAATGCCCTAGGTACTTAAATTTATCAACGCGTTTTAATTCTATGTCATTCAATTTAATTGCAGGCACATTTTCTAGGCTTTTACAGCCAGCGGCCCTAAACACCATGAATTCGCTTTTATTACCATTGTATCGCAAGCCATATATGAATATGAAATATAACTTATAATAACTTATATTAATAACTTATATTCTTTTAATATTTCATAACCATATATAATATGGTTATGAAATATTAAAAGAACCCACGAACGATGAGGAAGTATGGCTAGCGAATGGCACCCTCGTACCAGCATGCGTAATGTAAGGCGACCTCCCAATGATCGAGACATGCAGGGCATCGATAGATGCAAGTATTTAAGGACCGTGAATAGTGGAAGTCGATGTTGTGAATGGACTTGAAATAGGTAATACGGATGATGATGATGATCTATATTAAAAATAATCAAAATAAACTAAATAACTTACTGTCTTAATAGAATTTGATTGAATGCAATAATTTGCGTAATAAAAATTTTCAGACCGACATCGCGGTAAGCTGGCCGATATTGTTTTCCTTTATCGGCTGAGATGTTTGGAATTCCTGTGTCAATTAAACATTTGTTTGTACACACACCAAACAACGACGACGAACGCAATCGGTTTCAGGAAACACGCCTTTCCTCGACAGAGGGCGGAGGCACGCGGTCGTACAGCGCCGAGTTCTTTGAAATCGAACCATTCTTTTGAACGTTCAGTCACGTCAAACATTTTAAGCCCTCTAAGCCAGTCCATCGAAAGCTTACAAAGGCTTTCACACTACAACACGCTTGAAAAATAAGTTGTACCTACGAATGCCGAGTCGTAATGATGTTGCAGAATAACGCTGGCGCCAAAATATAACCACTATATTTTAAAGCCAATAAAGCTTACAGCCTATATAGTTCCCACAGCTGGGCACAGGCCTTCACTCATATATGAGTAGGTTGAAGAGCAATTAAAATGTCCGCAGGCCTGAACTAATGCTGGAGAACTTCGAAATTTATTTATTTCTGATTTACCGGTCTCCTCACGATTTTTTTCCCTTGAACGCCGAGCACATTGAAGCAATTTGAATTAAAGATAAATATTATTGGATTAGGTGATACATCCAATATTAATATACAGTAATTGATTGACTAAAATAAAATCAATTCATACATAGAATAGCCTGACAAAAACATAAAGTTTAAAGAATTACAATAAAATGTGTTTGATTACCCTTAGGGAGATTTGATGAAATGAATGATTTTTTTAGAAAATAAAAAATTTGTAGAGTCGCACACTGATTTTTTTAGGTATTAGGAATCGATTATCACATTGCAATCAATCTTTAAATATATATATTATTATAAAAATAGAAAATAGCCGTAAAGCGTGAGACTATTGCTTCGACGATTGGGGGAAAGAAAGCTTCCGGGAGCTTGCGGAGGTGCTTACTGTTCTGATTACCCACAGATGCTTAAAGTAATTTGTTCCGTCCCTTGTTAATTGCGGAAAATGGGTGAATTTATTGTTTTCCTTTCTTGGGCTTATTTTTCCGTTTAAACTCGAGATCTTAATTAATTGGATTGATTTAGATAGAAGCGTGATCGGACTCAATGAAGGATCACAGAACGGTTTCGTTTTGTTCTATTGTATACTAAGTAAAGTCGCTATTAACAGAATAGTATCGAGACGATCCATACAATTAATGTCGGGAAGATGCACTCAAACTTTGGGTCAACGCTTAGTTTTATTTATAGTTTTATTATTACTAGATGTACCCTGCATGCATTGTAAGTAGGATGATTTTGGAGAATCCCGGGATATCGGCCTTTTTTGAATAATTGAGAAAATTTCGAAACCAAATTTGAGACGGGAAAATAAAATAAAACAGGTAAATAATTATCATCAAACGAAACACAAAAAAGAAACCATACAAACAAAGCAGTAGATGGGCAGCAACGTCTTTATAATAACAATAACAGTAAATAAATAAAACCGTGGTAAGAATGGCAAATTTTCCCCCTATGGTGATGAGCATGGCCTACATATGTTCAGCTGAGGACTTTTGATAGACTGTAACGGTAATGGTAACGGTAAACGGAATGCCTGTCACTTTGTCGGCCATCTTGTTTGACAGCTCATTTTAGTCGAGTTTGAGCCGCTAACAAAGTTTACGTCAAAAGGTATTTTTATTGCTTTTGATTGATTTGTACAATTTTAACTATTTCAAGCTTAAAGTTCCATCTGAGGTTATACGCTCAAGTAACGAAGGGGAGCAAGGAACCATGAATGAACACAGATACTTTTACACCGATCCTACTATTCCATCGAATCTGCTCGCGCTCTGCGGCTGCATATATGGACGCATGCAACGTAGGTCGCATTGCATATCTTAAATTATATTTGCACAATTTAAACAGGGTTAAATATATTCATGATAACATTAACAAACATATACATAAACATATAACATTCTATTGTATTTTAACAGGATTAATGTTACTTTAAGACTTACGTTCTTTGAAGTTAAAGGAAACGTGATTTTTATTATTTTTGATAAATACCAATAAAAAAAATCTTTGTAGCATAAGGTATGTATTAATATTTTTAATAGCAATCCCTAATTCTGGAGCTGTTCCTGGGTCCCAGGATGGTCTGTATACAATCCCCGAATCCCAAGATTGGGAATAAGGGTCGGAATCTAATTCCCTCATTTTTATAAGAGACGTTACGTATTTGTGGGATAAGGTGACACACACAAGATCGTGCGATGCCTTGTCATACGACAAAAAAAATTAAGAATGTGAGGTATTACCAACCGTGTTATAAAAAGTTTTCATTACGAAAATTGCTTTGTTCGGTTGTTTGTGTAATACTTTAAGTGTCACCTATCCGATATATTTAAGGATTACATTTTTTTTCGGTTACTGGTCACCAGTGGATATTTATACATTATCCAATTATTTGTGTTAAAAATATATTTTTTATAAACATGAAAGGCATATTTATAACAGGAATGTGTAACTCTTAATTGATTGATTGACCCCGATTGATCTAGGAGCTAACGCAGATATACTCATATATACGAAATGTCAAATTTCTTTTGTGAAAAATCCATTAATATAATTCTGATCTCTATTTCAAATGAATACAGTTGTTTTGTAATATTGTTCTTACTAAAACTTTTATAAGTAATAACACACTTTAACCTCTATGTAAAGTTACCCAACCTCGAGGAAATCTTAGCTGTCTATACCTACAGTGGCAAATTCCTATTAACAAATTAATATGCAGTCGTCGTATAGTGACAATCTGATAAATTTTACAAATTTGCCATTAAATCAAATTTAGATTTTGATGCAGTTTTTTTATAGGATAGGGTGACAAACGAGCACACAGGCCACCTGATTGTAAGTGGTTGCTGTGGCCCGTAGACTTCTACATATATCCTCGATTACGAATCAAAATGCAGATGGAATGCCTTATTTCCGGGAAAAAGAGTCTCCGGTTCTCTACACTCACCATACGAAACACGGCAGCATTAAGCTACTATTTGACACTGCTATTCTGTGAGAACGTGGTCCTTCCCCTCTCGAGCCGACCCATTCGTGCTAATACTACTAATATAATACTGCAGCACGGTTTTACCACATATAAAAAGATTAGATTAGATTAGATTTTGATGCAGTACTATTAGCGACACGAGTAGAATTTGATTCTATATGATATAAGGATGTGGACATATCTATCATCATTCCATTAACTTGTGCCGAACACTTGTCTTCCGCTGGCATTAAATCCCAGTCCCCGTAGGCTATAGATGCGTTGTCAATAACAAATTGTATAAATGCTACTGTAAGCTGATGACTAAGATGGAATGACTCAGCCAATAGCCAAAGTAATTATACTGGATCTCTATACCCTTCAGACCTGAACGCAGCCATTTAGCGGCAAAAGTAGATAAGAAAGTGATACAGGGGTGGTACCACGACGCCAAGGCAAAAAAGGAGATCTACCCCCTCCTTTTCTGCTAAACAGATAAATTAAACGTATGCGCAAATGTTATAGATTTTAAAATATATCATGCGGAGTGCATTTATCTTGTGTGGATGTATTTATAGGGGGGCGAAGCGCGAGGGCGGCGGCCGAGAGCGGGCGACGACCGCGCCAGCAAGGCCGTGTCCGCCCAAACTGGGCACAAATGCAACACAGTACCTCATTAAATTATTTATGCTTTTCGTCTGACAGTTCAGATTCCAGTCTGCCTCTTCCATTGTGCTAAAATTATCTACTATTGAAGCAGTAAAAAGAACATAATTCTTTTATTGGTTTTTGAATTAATTTATTTTTTGATATAATGACAATAACTGACGTCAATTGCCGATTATTTTAAGATGCTATCAAACTGCATACCAAATATTGTAATGTTTAGTGTACTTAGTGGGACAATATTGTTTGCTCTCTCTCGTTTTGGCATATCATTAAAAAAGTCGGTGAGTTTTCTTGAGAGTGCCTATGGTCGCCCGGAGCCTTTCACTCGCCATCAATTCCACAGTACACGAGCAACTTCGGTTCGATCCCCGCCGGCTCCAATGAAATTGTCGTGCTCATTGGTGAAGGAAAACATCGTGCAGAAACCCCTTATGCTCCTCTTGCTATGTCACTGGGTTTACTTGTGCAAAAACACAGGATCTGCACCTAACTTACCTTCGATCTTATCCCATAAGCGTTTAACATCTGTTCAAGATAAATTAGAATTAGAATATGTGAGTTCTTCTGTCGCGTACCCTCGTGACCTTAATTCTATTTCATTAAAGAGTTTTTGTTTCTATTTCGTCTATTTCGTGGTTAAAATTTATCAAAAAGATGGAACACCAACTCATCAATCACTGTAAGAATCGTTTAACTTGGCTGTTTTAATCAATTTCAGCAAAGCCATTTTTAATGAACTATTAAAAAGATTAATGTTATTGCTGCTTTCATAGAGTGGAATGCGTACTTTAGGTACTTGTACATAATTTGTGCTGTAGCATGTAAGCAAATCGTTCAAAATATACTTCGAACACATTCACCGCACATGTCCCGACGTAAACGACGCATAATCAGCACACGCCGAAGGAAAACTGCATAAATATTTACCACCTAAATGGCCGTACCGCATGTGTAATGTTTCCTTTCTAACATATTATAATACCTAATGTAGAATATTGATGAGTATGGGGTTATTGTAAATATATATTTTCAAACTTTTAACTTTAGAATTATTTTGTACAGTATTCCATTTATACAATTTTATTGGCCTTTTTATATCAAATGGGTTTACTAACACTGTCTAGTGGAAGAGTAAGAATACCCTCTACCCTACACTCCTGTGAGTGTCGTAAGAGTCGACAGGGGAAAACAAAACAGGAGAGGGGCAGCAGCGTCTCCCTAATCCTATACCTTTAAACGAGCAATTCTTATATATATATATATATATATATATATATATATATATATATATATATATATATATATATATATATATATATATATAATCGGGATCTCGGAAATGGCTCCAACGATTTTCATAATATTTAGTGTCCAGGGAGTTTGGGGGGCAATAAATCGATCTAGCTAGGATTTATTTTTAGAAAATGTCTTTTTGTCCGTGTTTTTAGGCAATGAAAAACTGCTACAATATCGTTAGAATAACAAGGTACATTTTGACAGTTTATTAATGATTACAAATAGCTTAATTGGTATATTGGGCAGTCACAAAATCGTTTTACCATGGTTCGAGCCCAGACCGACCGACCGACTTTTTTTAATTTTTTTTTCCATTTCCTTTCGTTTTTGAGAAAATCTATTTTGTCGAGCCCTTTTTTTAGTATTTTTTAAAAACACGAAAATTTAAATTAAACTAATTGCACTCATGATTTTTTATTCAAATAACCAGTTCAGTTTTTTCTATTATGTCGCTAAGATCAAAAAATATTATTCGTATTTCATCAGTATGTAATTTGTATCTAAATATAATTTGCGAAACACACGAATTAAAAAAAACCGAGCGAAAAATACCGAGCAAAGCTCGGTCAACCGGGTACTAACGACTATAATGAAAAACGGCGGTTGCAAACCCGCTTGCCAAGCGTGGCAACTATGGCAAATATCCCACTAAAAACAATCCATGGGGGAGGCCTATGTTCAGCATTGGACTTTGATAGGTTGTAATGATAATTAATCGATAAACTGATCGCGTTATACGTCACTAGCTTTTGCCCGTGGCTTCACCCGAGTGAACGACAAAATCACAGCCAATGTGTTATTCCAAGACCTGAGGGAGCATTAGAGTTAATTACAGAATGACGCCCCAGATCTGTCCCAAAGGAACCGAACATTTTACCGGCCTATGAGCTGTGTCACTCTCGTAAACTATCCTGCGTATCTAGTTGTTGCCTGAAAAAAGGAAAAACCAACAAATTCACTTTAACATGCATAGTATTAACAACTTGCAACATGCAAAGATTAGTAAGTATATTATGTTCCAACATATACTAGTACTAAATAGACATGTTTATATTAAGAAAGAAAAACAGAAGTTTAGTTATTAATTTAAATACATAACTTCTGTGTACTAAATATCGGGAATTTGTCAATAAAACAAAAAATACAAATTATTCATCAAAATTTATTTTATCGCCTTCAAAGTAGGCCCCATCGCTTGCAATACAACATCTCCAACGCTTCACCCAGTCTTCGATACATTTTTCATAGGCTATTTGCGGTATGGCCTTTAGCTCATTCAGCAAACTCAAAACGTTTTCCTCGAAGTGGTAATTTTAACTTGGGAAATAAAAAAAAGTCAGACGGAGCCATATCAGGTGAATACGGTGCTTGGTCGAGAACTTTTGTTGAATTTTTCGCTAAAAACTCTTATACTATAATGGCTGTGTGTGATGGTGCATTATCATGGTGCAGCATCCATGAGTTGTGTTGCCACAAATCTGGACGTTTTCGGCGGATACTCTCACGCAAACGCTTCATGGCGCCTAAATAATATTCTTTATTCACTGTTTCTCCCTTTGGAAGGAATTCGGAGTGAACCACACCACGGTAGTCAAAAAAAACCGTCAGCATCACCTTGATTTTGGAGCAACTTTGCCGCGGTTTTTTGGGTTTCGGCTTGTTTTCGAGATGCCATTCTGAAGACTGTTGGCTTGTTTGCATGTCGTACTCATAAACCCATGTCTCGTCGCCAGTTATTATACGTTTCATAAAGGTCGGATCCGTAGAAGCTCGGGAAACAATGTCTTCAGCGACATGCTTTCGCTGCGCTCTTTGAACAAAATTTAGCTCTTTTGGAACTAGTCGAGCGGCGACGCGTTTCATGCCTAAAATGTCAATGAGAATGTTGTGGACGGACTTAAAAGATGTGTAACTCTCTCAGACTCATACGTCGATTTTCGAGCACTAGCTTCGATGTTTGTCGATGTTTTCTTTGGTCGTAGCGGTTGAAGGTCTACCAGAACGAGGCAAGTCTACTACTACTTCTCGGCCTTCTTTAAAAGCCTTATACCATTCATAAGCCCTTGTTTACGATATACACGATTCGCCGTAGGTATTTCGCAACATTTTTAGTGATTCACCACATGAAATATCATTCGAAACACAAAATTTAAGGCACACTCTTTGTTCAACAATAACAAGTAAAAATCGCCGAGAACTCAAAACTATGACCAACAAAAAGTGTAGTTTAAAACAAATTAAATGACAGATCCCGCTTAAACTTTGCGCGCTAAATCAGTACAGTGCTACCAACATGCAGTAAAAAAATTAGAACGACCTCTTTTACGCGGGTCTTTTTATTGACATATTCCCGATACTTTTTACACAGAGTAGTAAAACAAGTGAAACCTATTGATATTAATTTTTCAAACCCATAATTATAAAGATCGCCCTCTTTATAATTATGGGTTTGAAAAATTTAAAAAAATAATAAACTGCATATTTTCAGGTCGGGTTTTTTTTTCAATAGGCGCGTCTGTATTGCGATTTCCATTTTACAAGTAATCAAGTTGACATCTAGCAAAACATAATAAAATATAATAATCTAGCCATATTATATAATAATATTTAGTCTAGTCCATATACACAACTTCTGAACTTCTTGTTTATAAATTCCTAAACGTTTTCCTAAAGAAATTAATATATTATTTTTCACATCTAAAACAAAAAAAAAAACTATAATGTCTTTGCTGACTGTAGTTGATTTATTAGTTGACGCTGAAATAAACACAACACTCGTAAACTGTAAGAAACTTGTTCTATATAACAGTAGTCTGGTCTAGAATAACGAACAGTCTAGCCAAAATAAAATTATCTGTAAGTAAAACTATTTCCTGAGTGTTATACACAAAACTTTCGTCTATTGTATCTTAGGCTGACTTGTATTGTAGATGTGTATTATGTAGGTATGAAAACGTTGCCCCCGCAATTATCGAGCGCAAAGCGGGGAGAATTTTAGAATAAACAACTTACGTCTAACCTCGAAGATGTCACGTCGGGCATATTCAAAGATGAATAAAAACAGTGCACTGGCCGTGCGCTTGAACTGTTAACGATTTGTTAATTTTTTTCATAAGATAAAATGAAAAACTTATAATGTTATAAATTGTGTTCTCAAGGTGAAACTAAAATCATATTTTCTTCAATTCATGTAACTTCCAGACTGTTTAATTTTGAATCTGTGCAAGGTACACGTTTAATTAGCTATCTAGTGTCATCCTTGTGGTTTTTATCAAGCTAATTAAAATGTTCACCTTTCTGAGTACTAAGTACTTGCTCATATGTTCAGTTTTTAACGTAGCCTTAATTCTAAAAGCACTACAAAAATTCCTACAAATTCTACATATTTATTAGTTCTACAATCTACAATGTAACGCGTAATAATTTCGCAGGTGTCTGTTCGCTCACAGAGAATTCAAATAACATCTGGTCAGATTAAACCAAAGAGATTAGTGCTCAGACAACCCAAAACCGTCTGGGGGGAGTAAGTTGATTACTTACCACAATATCATCGTGACTCACGTAATTATCAAGAAGAATTCATTATTATTCATAAAACATATTTTGTTGTTAAATTATTATCGCATCTTTAATAATATTTTCGGACTTATAATAAAGTAAATTTTAATAGTTTCTTATTTGAAATTATTTCGACAACACTAGAATTAATTACCCTATTTATACATTTTGTGAATTAAAAAAACTATAAGTTAATTTTATTATAACCAGTTTATGCTTTCTATTCGTAATTTGTTTTAAGGAAACAAAGTCAAGTACTTCATTACCGTGCTTTCTAAATAAAGCACGTAGATATCCTTGTCGATCATTCATTACAAACTTCAAGGATGCTAAACTTAATATAGATATTTTGGCAATTGAATAATAATAATTAATCAATCATCGATATTCAACAGTTGTGATGTTAGGGGATTTTGGAATTTAATTTTCGTTATAACCGAGTCTTAATTGGAACGATGTCAGCGACTTCGGGAAGGAATGGTGGCATATTGCGCTCTAAATACCCGTATGATTGGAATGTCGGTTTCACGATTAGCAATTCTAATCTATTGTTTTGTATTCAAATACATCCTTATATATGATAGCAGACAGGACTGGATAGTTTATTTTTTATTGTCAATAACATAAACAAGTTTTTAACTCAGCTACTTTGTGTTAAAACAGAAAAACAAAGTCATTTTAGTCAGTATTATAAAGTAAATAAGTAATCTTAATGCAGTGAAAATGTTTGTCTTGGATTAAAAATATGTAGGAAATAGTACAATAAAATGACCTCGACGTTGAGATGACCAAACTGGTGACGGGAAGCTGCGTCAAAGGTGCAAGTTGCCTGGTAATATAACACATTACCAGGCAACTTCCACCTTGCACCATTAGCCTATCACGCGTGACGGTCTTCTAACTCTTAGGTTAGGACTGCTGAAGAAGCAGAACAGCTTTTGGGGCTCCGTGGTGCAGTGGCTTAGCCAGTTGCGGTGCTAAGGGCCACCCATGGCTTGATCTCAAACGGATCAAGTATCAATGTGGCTTACAAATAACTGTTTCGGGTCTGGATGTTTTTCCCTGTGCGATTTATGTATGAAAACTTTCTTTACGATACAATATAAGATCGTATTTCAGGAATAACTTTTTCTGTTAAATAAAAGGGAAGAAGAAGAAAATCACTAAATGCCTAACAAAATTTCTACACGCTCAACAGTTCCATCAGTACTCCATAGTACATATCCAACTATAATGTACATTCGAACTAGTATTAATATACATCGTTTATCAAATACCTATAACCCAAGCGCAAAATTTTTAACATATTTTTATTTCGTGAAGATATGCTCTGAAATAAATAACATATCGCGGAAATCGATTAAGACAACCGTACTATTTTGCTTTATTTGCTTTTAAATTTATCTGCTCTGCTTTCCCTGGCTCGGTAAACGAACTCCGAAATTCTGAATCAGACCTGATTGAATCGAAGTCGTGCCCGCGGGAATGGAGTTATTTTCCGACCTATTTTTCGTGGCGCGTCTACGCGGCAAGTCACACAGCCATGTTTGTACCCTCTCGAGAAATCCTTTACAGTTCATTTATTTTGTTTGGGTGGCGTATTCTGCCTTTCGAGCACTGATAATTGCATACCTTTGTTTGAAAATTGCGTTTGTTTACAAATTATGGATTATTACACTTTTTTCACTAATAGTTATTAAACAAAATTGGTGATAGAC
The DNA here is from genome assembly GCA_036936625.1 of Parnassius smintheus behrii. Taxonomy (NCBI): domain Eukaryota; kingdom Metazoa; phylum Arthropoda; class Insecta; order Lepidoptera; family Papilionidae; genus Parnassius; species Parnassius smintheus. The sequence continues at coordinate 27,591,760 of JAUPFT010000010.1, read as the reverse complement.
ATGCGTCGCGTCGGTTATAACTTTCTTGATAGTTATGTCATATAAAATCTTTTTTACGATATTTGTTCTTTGATCTTTAGTTACACCCACGTTGACTGTCTCGTTGGTCTAGTGGCTGTAGTAGTGCGACTGCTGATCAAGAGGTTCCTGGGTTCGAATCCCGGGTCGGGCCAGAAAAGAATCAATTATTGAGTTTTTCTGTCAAGAAATTCTCAGTAGCTGCCCGGAGTCAGGAAGTTGGTGATGTCTCACCCCCGTGCCTCGAAAAGCACGTGAAGCCGTTGGTCCTGCGCCTGATCTCTCTCCGATCGTGTCGGTTTACCGTCCCATCGGATTATGAGAGTGAGGGAATAGAGAGTGCACTTGTGCTTGCGCATACACTTGGGCACTATAATCCTGTCCTGCGCTGATGGCTAGCCTCCGTTGAGGCTGGCCGCTGTGACCGAAATTCGGTCTGCAGGACATTATTATTATTATTATTACAACCACGTTAGTTTTTTTCTCTTGTATTTTAGAGGCATTCTATATTTTTACATTGCAACAAATCATCACGCAACAACTAATTTAGAACATAAAACCTTGTTCCGTTTAGATTTCGAACCCCCAGCCCTCAACGCTATATCTCAATGCTACGCTACTGCGTCACCGAGCTGTCAGTTACGTAATTTTACATTTAAATGTTAGAATGAATGTTGAATGAATGGCTTGTGGTGGCGTCGTATGACGTTCTATCACCCGATTTCGGCCCGAGGGTGTAGTAAAAGAGACGGAAAATCCCAGAAAAATCTTAAAGTTAAAGTGAAAGTTGGGTGGGTGAAAGTGGGTACAGGCCTCCTCTCATTTCTGATAGGGTTTTAAAGCAAAAAATGTCCGCCGCGCTACCCCAATGCGTGTTGGCGGAATTCACATGCCTTCGAAATATTTTTTTCTTATTTTTAAGACATGCAGATTTCCTCAAGTTGTGTTCATTCGCCACCAAGCACGTGGTAAATCAGCGCTGGTAAAATTACACTTAACAATTTAATTGATGCCGGTGGAGCTTGAACTTGGATTGCTCGCGTACTGTGAAATTTACAGCGAGAGTTTAGCCCCTGAACTACCACGGATCCTACAGAAAAATCTTGTCTTAGTGGAATTTTACGGGCTGATAAAAATAACGATGTGTTTAATTTAAAAAAAAACTTCCCATGAAAATAATTAAACAGTTTGAACGTTCCTACTGTTTTATTGAACTGAAATAATTCCTAAAATATTTCATGAAAAAATCCAACGTAATTTTAATTCCTAGACCAGCGCGGCATAAACAATGTTGTTTGATTTAATATTATCGATTAAACGGCAAGGCAATTAACGCCCGAGATAATTAAAAATCCAGTTTAAAATTAAATAACGTCTCACTTGCATTTAAAACATTTATTGAAAAATGCAACACCGGCGACTAGTTAAAAGTGTGACGATTTCATACGATTAATCAATAGAGATCCGAACATTAATTTATATATCCGTTGTTGGATCCAATAAGAGAACTCGTTGGCTATGCAGTGCTAGTTGTTTCGTTTCCGTCGCTCGGACAAAGGCACAATGCAATAGTCACAATGGGCCCCCCCCCCCACGTCATCAATCAAAGGTTCTGGGCACCCCTACGTCCCGCGACGCCCTTATGTCCTGAATAGCTCTAACATTACAGGTAAACGCACGTCCACTTACATACCTCAGTGAAAAGCTATATCGATACACGCAATACCTTAAAACCTACTTAATTTCTTAGCTTATGTAAGTAATCAAATTCTAAGTTAAAAAATAAACGTCAATTAAAATAAAAAAAATCATTCAAATGACTCTCTGTAAACAAGCGATGTACAACATAACAGTAGCTCTTGGAATTTTAATGTCTCATTTGATAAAGACGAAACGATCGAGCTAACACCGAAAATTTTGTAAATTAATTGGTTGTAAGTTCTTTTAATACGTAAGTATAAATATCAACTTGTTTGGGTCTGTAGGATATACATTGAGGGTAATTTGAAGATTGAGTTCAATGGATCCCCATTGCAGGTTGACACACGATGCATATCTTCAATATCGTCTTCTCCTTATATATATTAAGGTCGATTTTTAATTATCGGTTAAAGGTAATTATCAATCAAGTAAATTATAACCTGACTGAATATAAACGTCAAATAATTGAACTGTTTTGTTATTACAACTGTAATTTTTATTTATGTTGTATTTTATTCCATGAATAACTTCTATCCGACAATTGAAATATCTACCCTTAATCATTTAAATACGTTAATGTATTGGTAGCGGCATAAAAAGTAATAAACTACTAATTGTTTAATGACGTGTTTGTAGTATAGCATTCCATCTTTGTCGTCTAATATAATGTATCGTAATGTCATTGAGTTATATAAATCAACGCGTAATGTAATAAAAAGATTTTATTAGCACCTCGTTGCAAATTACCGTAGGCTGTTATACTCACTTGCTCAGCTGTGTTAGCCTTTTTCTCATTTTAATGTTACAAGAAAAAAATCAAGTTTTATCTAAATCAGCGTAAAATTCAGGGAAATGCCATCCCACAAATATTATGCCAGATGCAAACAGAAAGAGTGACGGATAGTGGGCCAGTATCTAAAGTAAACATATTGCAATTGCCATTCGTACAAAGTGTTGCAAATTGCACATTTGTAAAGAACTGGTCTTGGTAGAACTCTAAGCCGAGCAGCGAAACATTTAGTCCCATGAATCTCATTGTTTAACTATTGTGTCCATTTCGCGGACAGGGAAACTGTGAAGATGATAATAGTGACTGTACCTACACACACTCACATTCCTAAATTAATAACTCTTAAGAAACTTAGACAAGGGGACAGTAATAATCTTTTTCTTTTCTCTTTTTTTTTGGGATGATAATAACTCATTTCATACTAGCTGGTCCGTATGACATTGTTATGCCCTTTCTGGTTGGTGGTGCGTTGGTTGCATTTTCACACTTTTCTATAGATTTATTATACGTATAGCTAAATCCTCTACAAGACAAATAGAGCCATCAGGAGGCTTAATGACAATAAACTAACTACTACTAAACTTTAAAAAAAAGAAAGAACATAATCCGTTTATTTACTTTTCCATAAGCGGGTTAAAAAGTGTATATATGTTATGTTATACACGGTAATTTACTGACTATATACAAAATTTCATGGAAATCCGACCATTAGTTTTTTCGTGAATCGGAACACACAATTTTGGTACAGATTTATTATAATAGGTATGTATAGATTACTTCTAATACTACAGAAAGAATTAAGAAAGTATTATTTTAAGTACTAAATAAATAACTAAACTAAAAATAAAATTTCACCTAAACTGAAGATGTGAAGATAATTATTCCTTCCTAGTAGCAAACCAGAACAACTCTCTTGACATCCTTGATTTGGGGTTTGATAAAACCCTTTGCACTAGATCGCCATCCAAAACATTTGTGTTAAATTGTATCAGCACAGCCTATATTTTTCGTTGTTGACTCACTCCATTAACAAATGGGATAAGAGTACATCTCCAATTTATGTTGCATACATCACAATTCGGTTATTATAATCTGTGTCAAATACCCATTCACCATTTTAACATTTTAACAAGAGAGGAGAAAATCGTGTATAAATGATATGATGGCTGTGCAGCACCTTTGTTCAAAACAAACTTACGCAATTACTCTCGTACAAACAGAAGGCTATGTCGCGAGTCGTCCCGCCCGTACGGATCCCTACCTTTCAATTCCAATATTGTATATTTGTACATCGTTTCAAATCCGCTTACATTCAATTTATAACACGTTGTGGAGATGTAATTTCGAAAATCGAAAACGAAATGTTTAAACTTTGGTAAGGATCTTCTTGTCTATAATACTAGGGGAGCCCATAATACTAAATGGGGATTCTTCGAGCGTCATGGGGACCTATTAGATTTTGTAGATTATTTGATAGGAAGAAAAAAAGTTATATAATGTTTACCCTTCCAGTGGTGGGGGAAACTCTACAGAATTTCAAAAATGTAAACTAATACAAACTACTAAAGATGTTCAAAAATTAAATCCAGCGCGTAAATATTCAAAGGGGATGTCAAGTGAACCTTAAAAATTCTTCCATTCAAAAGACTGACGATTCGAAAGTGACGCAAGCCTGCAGCGAAATTTTAAAAATGCGAAAAAAATATCGCCATGATGAAATACTCGAGCATGTCATACAGAAGGTTCAGTTTGAGGTCCTAGTTATGTTAGCTTTTTCATTTTGAGGAATATTAATTAATAATCTGACTGCTAGAAATAATGTTTTTATGATTTTTTTTCTCAATTACCATAAAATGGGACTGTGAATGGGTGCGGATGGCACGAGAGAGTCAGTTAAAGGGAAAAAGTAAGGGAGAGAGAGGCGCGGAGTGTTTACATGCCTTTGCTCCAGCTGCAAGGTCATAGACGGTTTGTAGTATTTCGGCTTATTGAAAACGGCTGAATGTGTTTTTTTTTGTTATTGTTTATTTCCTTCAAAATAAAAAAAAAATTCAACCACGCACGACAATGTCAAGACAAACTTTTTTTTTGCAACTTTATTACCTTCCTACTTCCATATCTTAAGCTTAAATCGTCAGATTTTCCAAAGGCACTATTTTTATCTCGCAATTAACCTGATGATTAAATAAACAATATATTTTATACACAAATAAACAAAGTTTTAACATTTTGTTTTTGATTTTCGAAATTTCATCTCCTCTCTAATCTCTCTGTTTTGTTATAATCAAAGTAAAGTAAAAAGTAACATCGTGCATGTTTATCTTATTCGTTATTGACTAAGTATATACTGATAGTACAATTTATTAACATTTGTATTCACTTACACTTCTTAAAGCTAATATAAGAGAAACAGTGTATAAAAAATAATACGCTTTTACGACAAATACTGAAATTAAATTACGATATTGCAAAACTGTATAATGTGATTTCTCGTAACGTAAATAATGAAAACGAAAAGAACAATAAAAATACTTTATCATTATTTAAAAAAATACTTCTATCTTTATTATAATAGTTGCTGCGTCTGTTAGTAATCGTGTAACTTCTGCACGACCTGACCGACTGAGGTCATTTTCACACATTACCATATTTATTTTGTCCAGACTATAGAATTTTATAACTTTATTACTCAACCTTATTTTGTACAAGGATCGGTGTCGCCAGGAGCACACATACAAGCTATTACGTCGTGTTATCAATACTACAAACCCGATTTGCTGTATTGACAGAGTGAGCGAATTTACACATTTTAGACTTTTGATTAATGTTTTTTACACATCAATATTTTTTTATTTTTGTTTCTAATATTCACAAAATAAAAAAATCGACTTACTGATTGTAGGATATGTATTTAAATTCCATTTCCCGCTGTTCTTTCGACACGTAATTATATAAATAATTTGCATGCAGCGACGCTTGCCACGAAAATTGGAAACGATTGATTGTGTTGACATTTATAGGTGTAAATTGACATGTAAGTGACATATGAGCGACATATGAGAGAGATAAGAACACGGGTTCCGCCAACTCCCCCGTTCTACTACGTATGTATTGTAGTATTCTATGGTCCAGACAGTGTTTCAAAGCTATACTAGATCTGATAGGTGGCGCTGCGCTTTCGTGAAATAATTGTCAATTTCTATATTTTTAGACCAAAATGACTTAAATTCACAATAAATTGAGTTGTATTACTAAATTTAGACCCAGCGAGAGGCGCTGTGGTTGAATTATTATTAAATTTTTATATTAACTTTGCAAAAAGTCCGAAGTGAATTCATCACTCCACCTACCGAAAAGGGCGACATCAGTCAAGTCTATAAGAGAATTTAAGGCAACCTCGATGCCTCTGAGGTTTAAATTAATTATTGTTAATATGGGACTCTGAGAGATGACTAAAGTTCATTATTCCACCTACTAAGCATGTCCAAGTATTCAATTTGACAGAAGTAGCAATAATTTTTATAGAAGTAAGAGTAACAACAGCGAGCGCTTAGTCCCTGAGCCGTGGTAGTTCAGGGGCTAAGCGCTCGCTGTAAATTTCCCCGCCGGTACCAATGAAGTTGTTAATTGCAATTTTAAGTGCTGATTTCCCATCTGCTCAGCGGCGAAGGAAAACATCTTTAGGAAACCAGCTTGTCTGAGACATAAGAAAAAAATATTTCGAAGATATGTGAAGTTTGTCAAGCGGGTTCAACCAGCGCGGCGAACATTTGCCTTGCCCTACGACTCTTTCAGAAATGAGGAGAGGCCTGCGTCCAGGGACGTATATAGGGTATTATTTTAAGGGCGACAAATGAGCACACAGGCCACCTATTCAAATTGGAAGTTGTGCCCCATAGACACAACAAATCTATCCATAATTAAGATTAAATATGTAGATAGCATATAAATTGTCCCCCCTGAGTTTTAATAACGATAATAATACAAAACTAATCTTTTCAAAAGTAAGTTGAGCACGTACTTTTGAAAAGATTAAATTGAAGCATGAAAAATATCGACCACAACGCAAGTGTAATATAGCCTTGTATCGTTCTGCTGCTATTAATAGAAGCAATCAACGTCAGAACGAACAATGAGTACCTGAGTAGGAAATAATCTGCACCGAGATATTCACCATGCGGTATTGCGTAGAAATTCCACGACATATAACTTAAAATAACTTTTACAAAGAAATCCATAATGAGATATTTAAACTTTTAATAGAAATAATATTTTGTGCCATTTTATATTGTTAACACTTAGTATCCAACTTTTACGATGCGGTTCCTTATACATAAAACATGACGAAAATCATTCTAATATACATAATATGGCTACAAAATATGACGGCACACAATCGTCCAGCGCAGTCCAACGCGGGGGCGTATGATTAGAAATCGATAACTATATGCGTCACATTCCGGCTTACACCGAGGTATTGTTATTCCACCCATTGTGATGTGACCCTGCAAATGTTATCTATTGTAACGCTTTTAGTTTGTCCGTAATCCCGATTGGTAGGGATTACATCGTTTCCTTTCTGGCACAGACCATTATCGGCGTATAACATTTTTTTATAGTCAAAAATGGCCATCTGTCATTAAATTAACAATTATTTGTTTTACATAGACCAGAGTTCCTTAATGACTAATCCAGACATGTCTCCGTGTTAGAAAAAATCTCTTACAGCAGCTAATTAAAACTTTGACTCACAAAAAAGGAAATTTCGGCAAAATTATAAGTATAGTAAAAGTGCCGAGACGAAATAGATAACAAAAGAGCTAAGCGCTCGCCGTAAATACCGCAGTACGTAGGAAATCCGGGTTCGATCCCGCCGGCATTTGATTTACCAAGTGTTAAAGCAAAACATCTTGAATAAAGTAAAGTGCATGTTCGCTGCTTCAGCTATATTATACGAGTAGCTATTTAACATAAATACAAAGTATTGCTGAATCTTTTATTATTTTCTTTTATTCTTTCGGGAAACCTTACGGCTATAAATAAATAACATAATAAATAAATACATATAAAGGAATAACGATCAGAAGGCTATTTAAAATATTTCACTCATAAAATATACATAAAATAAATATGAGCTTAGAAACAATAATTTTAATCGGTAAAAGATCAACATTGATTGACAAACAAGATAAACATTTCTGACAATATACAAATGTATTTGTATTCAAAACTACACATACTTCTATGTTTAGGCATTTTGTTTTCCATATCGTTATCATTTTAATAACAAGTGACAATAATTACAAAATGTATCAATTATCACCACAAAACTCTGGTGTACCGCCCACTAAAGCAGAACGGAACTAAAATGTATAAATTGTAAATGAAAATCGATATTCGATTATTATTATTATTTTAAATGGACTCCATTACGTCGACTCTCAAACTTTTAGTAATTTATTTGCTTACCAAGAAACTAAACAGAAACTTCGAAGCCAGTGACAACAACAACGTTATTTTTTTGTTATAACTACGCCAACAGGCTGTTTAAAAACACATATTTTCATTTTAATCTTGCGCAATATCTCGAGTGCCTTCCACATACAAATCTTACTTAGAGCCGTTTTATCAATCATAAAAAATTGTAAACATACAACAGTTAATGACCGATGATTCACGTCCCCTGCACATGCGAAACAGGGCGTGTACAGTAGCAAGAAACTTATATCTCTATTAAGATCATGGGGGCAATGTCTCGTGCACATGACTAATTGGTCGCGCTATCGTAATGGATTGCAAAATCTATAATGAAGTGGGCAGTGCTCGTGTAGGCCGAGCGCAATTGGTGATATATGTAGTTACTAATGTACTTTATGCATCAATACTAGCAATACGGCGGTGATGAAACTAAACACAAGGAAAAAGGTAAAAAAGTTAACAGGCCTCTTGTCTGCTGCGTTGTTTGAGTGCGTGTCGCGTGTCGAGTAAGTGCGTGATGTTGACATATGTTTTCCTTCACCATCAAGCGTGTGGTAAATAAAGTTTGTGTTTAGGATTATTTAATGTTTTTTTAGTGTTGTCCCGAAAAAGGGAAGATTTTTCTAGACCCTGGATCTCCTTTTATGTCCGGCTGGATCGTACTAAACTCTTATCTATTCCTGCCGCTAACATATATCATATGTGAACGAATGCATATGTAATACCTACCACACATGGATGGAGCGGGGAAGAACCACGCTCGCACAGAATACCAGCATACAATAGCACCATAATGTTACTGTGTTTCAGATCATTAATGCGCAAAGCCAACAAGTAACAAAAACTATGTAAGTTATAACTGGTCATGAAGTATTACGTTAGTACTCAGGAATGAGGACGTATGTGCATTTTGATTCCGAATCGAATAAAAATGTAAGTGATACTGTTATGTACGTTATACTGTATCAAAGTCCATTACTGAACATAGGCCTCCTCCATAGATTACCTCATAGGGTGGATATTCGCCTTAGTTGCCACGCGTAGCAAGCGGGTGGGCATCCGCAGTTTTTAGGGTTCCGTAGTCAACTAGGAACCCTTATAGTTTCGCCATGTCTGTCTGTCCGTCTGTCCGTCCTCGCTTAATCTCTGTGACCGTTAGCACTAGAAAGCTGAAATTTGGTACCAATATGTGTATCAATCTCGCCGACAAAGTGGTAAAATAAAAATTGGAAAAAAATATTTTATTAGGGTGGCCCCCCTATATGTAAAGTGGGAAGTGATTTTTTTTAATTTCAACCCTAACATGTGATATATTGTTGGAAATGTATTTAAAAATGAATAAGGATTTACTAAAATCATTTTTGATAATGTCAATAATTTCGGAAATAATCGCTCCAAAAGTAAAAAACAATGTGTCCCCCCCCCATCTAACTTTTGAACCATAAGTTTAAAAAATATGAAAAAAATCTGAAAAGTAGAACTTTATAAGGACTTTCTAGGAAAATCATTTTGAACTTGGATGGAAACAACAGTACCCACTACCGGGAGCAGTTGCAGGAGCGCGGAGCGCTGCTGGAGCGCGAACATAATGGATACCCACCTTTAAACTCATCTGTGGGAAAACTTATTGTGACGGACGGGAAACTACGGAACCCTACACTGAGCGTGGCCCGACACGCTCTTGGCCGGTTTTTTTAGTCGTAATTAGAAACATGTTGCTGCCCATCTCCTTATTAGTATCCTTTTGTCGCCTATTTCGACACCCACGGAATGACATGGTGCAGTGGATATCCACTACACGGTTACAAAGCATTCACCCCAGACATCTAAATCCTTGACATTCACTTACCATCACGTACTCGTAGACTGTGCGCTCATACAATTATAAAATATTGTTGATAGGTTTTTTTTATAGAATTAGGGTGACAAACGAGCACACAGTCCACCTGATGGTAAGTGAATGCTGTGGCCCATAAACATCTACATTTATCCTCGATTAAGAATCAAAACTTTTTGGAATGTTCCAAAAATCATCATGAAAGGAAACTATTAGTTGCCAAAACTGACATTAAAATATGTAACCTAGGGGAATATCAAAGCATTCTGTCTGAACCATTGAATAATGCTGCTCAAATGGTATATAATTTAGTTAATATTTTTTGTAAATAATTTAAGAAATTGTAGTGTGTTCTTAAGTTAAGGTACAATGGAACTGACACGTTAAAAATAACGTAAGTCCCTAAATTAAAAAAAGAATCAAAACGCAGATGCGTTGTCACCCCTGAGGACTAAGATCGAGTGCCTCGTTTCCAGTAAAAAAAAGGGTCTCCAGATTTCTACACTCACCATACGAAACACAGCAGCATTAAGCTGCTATTTTACGCTGGTGTTCTACGAGAGCGTGATATGGTTGAGCCAACCCATTCGTGCTACAACCATAATATAGCTGCAGCGTGACTCTACCACGTATAAAAATGCAACTCTTTTAGAGATCTGTAATCGCAACTTAATTTTACTTTTAATCATTATTAAATATGAAAAGAAATACAGAATCGTCGTTTTAATTTGACAAACGCCACATAAAGCAAACTTTTTTTACAAACTTCATATACAAAGTTTACAAATGAAGTGCAAGATTTTTTTACCATTTGGTTTTTTTTTTTACTTAAAGGTCACCAGCACGCAGAATCGCATTTCATTTAAATATGCGGAAGTTGAATGTAGAACTTGTTGCAATTTAAGGATAATAGCCTTTTGAATAAAAATGCGAATTCATGTAAGTATAAATTTCACGGCAGATCTTAATAACATGTATTTACATAGGATTGAAACGTGCACTTTGAAGGATATGTTAATAAAAAATAAAAACAAGTGGTAAATTAAAAAAAAATGTACAACCGACTTCAATATAAATAAAATGAGATCATCATCAATGTCTTCGAAGTCAATTAAATACGCATTATTAAGGATAAATCAATTAATGGTGCATTATCACTTGCAACGATGCGATGCTGTGATGCGATATGTGTTCAATTATCAAAGTTTAGCCCAATATAGGTATAATTGAAATCATGTGTTATTAAACGTTATAGTTAAATTTTCTTGGCGTGTAAAAGAAATGTAGCTAAAGATGTTACATTCAATAATAACATTAAAATTTGCAAATACTCACCTATACCAACTTCAAAATTAAATACAATAGATTTTATTACAAGACAAAAATGAAATTAAATATCATCTAATTATTAAATTTTAATTATTTACGCGTGCATTGATTTCTAGACGCTTATTTATCATCTACACATTGTTGTATATACGTCTACACTATTACATTGTTATTTTTTGTAACAACAAACAATAAATACTGAACGCACACATCGAACTGTGAAATAAATATGGGCTGCTCAGACAGGTTATCGTGAATCATTCACAATATTATACAGGTAGGTAATATATTATGTACCTACCTGAATAATAACAAGAGTCTAAGAAGGAATTTTTATAGCTTTAATTAATGTAACATTGAGATTCAGCATACCATTACATATACTTACAGTTTTCTGTCAAAACTCATTCTGAGCACGCTCGAATAATCCCACTAGTTCTCAGAAATGTAGGTACTTTGCATGCCGTGGAAACGCCTTTCCATCCCGGAAAGATCGTCTATAAATTGACCACACAGTTTGCAGGAATTGTGCAGTTTATCGACCTCTGTATCGTATGATAAAACAACGCTGGATTAACAATATTTATATTTGTATTTCTGGTCTACTTCACTAACATAACATACGAGTAGCTATAAATCTGAAATAAAACCGATTAATTTTTAATTGTTATAAGTTATTTCCTATATGGATTCTTTGTTCCATTAATCAATAACTTCCATTCAGTAAGAAACAGCCACCTGATAATGAACGTTGGAAGGGCACTGACAAATTGCGCGAAAACATGCAAAACAAAACATAAAACGCATTTAACCTGTACGTGGTAGAGCCACGCTACGGCTCTATTACGGTTGTGGCACGAATGGGTCGGCTCGACCGGGGAAGGACCACGCTCTCACAGAATACCAGCGTAAAATAGCAGCTAAATAAGCTGTGTTTCGTATGGTGAGTGTAGAGATCCGGAGACCCTTTTTTACTGGAAACGAGGCATTCTATCTTAGTTCTCAGGGGTACAACGCATCTGTGTTTTGATTCTTAATCAAGAATAAATATAGATGTCTATGGGCCACAGCATCCTTTTACCATCATTTGAAGTGTATGCTCGTTTGTCACCCTTATTCTGTAAAAAAATCATATTACTTAATCCTACTTTCATATATATATATATATATATATATATATATATATATATATATATATATATATATATATTCTCGTTTCTCGTTTGTCACCCTTATTTTATATAAAAAACACACAACATAAGCGAATTCCACAGTCAACGAATGTAGCAAACAATCAATACCTAATAGTGCAGTAACCGATCGAATTTACAAAGGCTATAATACCAAATGTTGGTATCTAAATGATAAGTTGGGAAGTTACTAATAAAATGCTTGTCTGCGTCTGGATGTGAGAATTGCGGTAGATTTGTGTGCAAATGAACCGGCGCGGCGCGGCGCGGCGTATGCCGAAGGACGCGGCCGCATTCCGTGCTTACCAACGTAACGCAGATGACACACATACCTACTGTACCGCGCATGTGTGTGTGCGACAACGCATTAGCGTCAAAGTATATAAAGGCACTTATGCACTGTACAAACCAAAGAGTATAATAACTGTATACAAACCGCTCAAACGTTAGTGCACACGTACTTAAGAATTCTTTACTGCTATATAACTGCAAACGTAGAGTAGGTAAATGCTTGTTGAAAGTATTTAGAGTTACTTTGCGTTCTAAAATATGATAAAACAATTTAAATTTATCCATTAAAACGAAACCAAATTTAGTAGCAACAACAATACAATTGCATTGTCGCTGCATTTTCAAATAAGCGCATTGGTAACGGAAGCTGTTTAATTACGGAACATATAGGTAGATACGGGTAGGCGTTAATCTCGCTGACGGGCTCCTCCGAAGGGAATGACACACAAATGTGCCACGAGCCCGAATTAAAAGTAAAAACTAAAAACTGCTGAACAATACTCCCTCCCCAACAATATTCCAGCCTGTACGAGCTTTACGTCGCACGTAATCGCACGGTCACGGTACTCTGTGCGCGTTTCACAATCACATCTTTCGAAGCGCTTCATTCTGTACATTTTGTTTAGACAATGGACAAAGCCATTTGTGAAGTGCAACGCACTGCCAATATGTGCCAACTGCATCGATATACGCAGTAGTGTAATAAGTCTATGGCCAACTGCGTCAGCGATGTGACTGATATAGCCATAGATAAAATGTGATTCAAATTATGTCATTTGACATATCTAGCAAATAAAAAAATAATAATTTTACATTCTCGATTCTCGACGATTTTACATTCTTGAAATTATATCTACTAGATTTGTGAAACAAATTTTTAATGTAAGTTCCACTGTATCAAAACGAGATCGATCTGATTGAAAAAGAAACGTTGAAAGAAATTTTCGCTGAATTAAATAAACTTAGAACATATTAAAGCTATGGAAAGGGCTATGCTCGGAGTTTCTCTGCGTGATTAACTTAGAAATGGGATATCCGCAGTAGAACCAGAGTGACCGACATAGCCCAACGGATTATAACAGATTAGATTATGCTCTCAGGTGCGTCGCAAGCCCGGACATACCTACTAACTCCAAACAACAGCATCTGGTCACGAGCATGATGTTTCTGACTTTTGCCCACCTCGACCATATAAAGAGGAATTGAACGCGAGCACGTCATTACTTAAATCTGCAACATTTTTACATATAAAAATTACGAGTCACATTGTTTATCCGCGATGATCTCCTAAACTGCCTACTGAACTACTTTCAATAAAACTTTGTGAATGTGTATTGCTTGATTCAGTTTAAGGGATAGGATCGATTTTATCCCAATAATTCAATATTTTTCAATACGAATCTATGAATTTTTTTAGGACAAAGGGTTCCCGCAACAGGTAGAACGACGTCTGTCTGGCCAGCTACCAATATATATATATATCGAACCCGGGATCTCATGATCAGCAGTGGCGTTTACGACCACTAGAACAATGAGGTGGTCTGCAATACACACGCATCACATTATTAATACATAAACATTTTCCGAAACACGCTTTATAAAATTATTTAAAATAATAAGAAACTAAAGTACGAAATATAGTAAAAATCTAAAAATAATAGTACCTACGAGAATTAATGGTATTTATTATAACGATTACATATGAACCGATTGTTTGATAGTTTATAATAACAACTGATGGACTGATATATGAACACTTGATGAGGAATTTCCTGCGTTATTATCAATTGCAATAAACAAATTGGTGAAGGTATGTTACATAATATATTTTATTAATATCTTCTACCTTTGACAAAATTTGCAATATTTACAGCAAATTGTATTACTTTTTAGTTTTCATTACAAGCAGGCACTTTATTTTTACGTTATTATATATTAGGAACATCATCAATTACATATATCGTATCTACCTGTTAAGTGTTAACATTATGTCAACAGCTGACATATTATCAGTATTAATAATGTTGTTAATTATAGTATCGGAGCAAATAACTCACATCGCTGATTGCTTAAGGCTACAGTCTTTTAAAGTTGACTCACATCGAATCATTAGCGCCACTTTGATTTCTTTTTTTACAGCAAATTATTGTTTCAGAGTAAAATATTTTGATAACACATAAATACCCAGATTATAAGTAATGGCTAAATTTTTTTTTGGTTCATCTATGTGGTCTATGTTAGATAAATCAAACGGTAAATAGAGCTCTCTCGCACCCAACGCAATTTCGAGCTTTGTTCGTGTACCATTATAAGGCAATCGATAATAAAAAGGCGAAATCTATTCAGCGCGTTAATAGCTAAACATCTTCATCTCCAAAATGCGCTGTTTCTTTTTTTCTAAATATCTTTCATTGTCTTAAATAAGAGGTCTCAATTTCGTTAAATTTCGCTGTTTTCGCCTCATAAAAAACTATTTGTTTCATAGCAATAGCTGAAAATATTTATGCTATAATTATTTTTTTCTCAAGGGCAGGTGTTTAATTAGAAAAATATTAAAAAATAATAATTTAAACCACTTTATTTCAAAATTAATAATTATTTCGATCGACCTATAAAATATTGACTTTATAAACAATAATTGCGGGCAATATTCCTTAGTAGCCGCTGAGCGGCTGTAGCGTTCAGACGTCTTGTCTGTGCCAAATTTTTGCACTTCCTCTCGCTCTAACATTCCTCTTTCTCTCTCTTTCCCTAATCTTGGTTGCGCATTGTTACGAATTGAAAGTTTCTCTACTTTATTATTTTTTGCATATAATTCTTTAAGGGTTTATAAATCATTTTGTATTTGTTTTATAACTTTTAATTTCGATATGGACCATAAACGTAAAAAATATGCTTGTACCAGAAAACGAAAATTGAAATCAAACGTTGAAGCAATGAACAGAAATAGAATTCAAAGGTAAGTTTTTTTGTGTTTCATAGTAAAATAGTTAACAACGTGCATATGTGTGAGCACTTGGTTAAATATTAGGTATATAGTTAGGTACCTAACCTACATATTATGTAAGTTCTTCAAGGAAATATAGAAGTATTATACATTTTTGGATTGCACATGATGTTTTGTTTACAAGCGACAGTAGCCTAATGGCAGGGAGCGGACCGCGAACTCAAAAAGGTCGTGGGTTCGAATCCACCATTCGACTACTGGCGTGAACCACTCGTAACACAAGCAATTTAAGCTTACCACGAGTGGTTAATGTCCTTTTTTTTTTAAAGTACATTATGTTTTTATAGAAATACTTTTTTAATTTAATTTTTAAGTGTCATAAGGAAAATTTCGTCTTTTTGATTTTCAACTAGAGATTTCCTTGTTACCGGTAGCTGCTGATGTCGAGTTAATGACATTTTTAGATACGAAAACTATTCAGTAATACACGTAGACTACAAGTAAACTATTAAGTAATATCCTCAGCATCCCGTAATTTATTGTACGCCCACTATGGCCAATTTTGGATATAATGTGGCGTCAAACTGCTTACGACGTCCAATATACGGACGTCAAATAGGAGACTTAGCGCAATGTTCGCAAATTGTCATGCTGATCACAGAAACGTCAAAATCTAAAAAAAATTGGACGTCATTTTTCTTCCTCTTTAGCTTCCTGAGCTAATTGATTCTCGCATGGAACGCTCGATGCCAATCAAAGACCCTCCATACATCATTCAAGCCATTGCGAATAAATTAAAAAAAAGCGCTAAGTCGTCCGTCGATGCTGCTGTACAAGAATAGTAATTCATGCATATAGGTAAATGCTATACAAAGTTACATTATACTTTAATGAGAAACTATAAATATGTGTGATAGTGGACTGTTTGTACTTATATAGAAATTATTTTGAGTTTTTTTTAAATCTATTTTAGTATTTAGAACTACTTGACGTACTTGACGGATTTTCGATAGTGTCATCGACTTATTACGAAACCCTCAGTGCACGACTCATTCTAGCACTTGCCAGATTCATTTGAATAATCAATAATACGAGTACATGTTATACAGGTTCTAGATGATTATCTTTTAGAAACCTTTTCAACAAAACAACAAAAATTATACAAACTTAAAATATATTTTTTTTGTGTAACGAATTTTGTAATAAAAGCATGGAACAAAAATAGATACGAGGTAGAAAATCTGTATGTGAAAATTTGTTAGCTAATTATCAATAATCCTGTATATTAGATAAATTGATACTGGAAAATCTTAGTAGAGCAACTTTCCACGCTACGGCCAGAAAGATAACTGCGGTGGCGGTACATGAAGTGGCGGGGCAGGGAGGGTGTAGATGTGTCACCAGAACGCAATTTTTCTGTTTTGCTCTGAAAGACTGGGCTCTTAAAAATTTGGGGGCGGTATTCGGAATTCCGGTAAGATAGCTGTGCTTGTCATCGCGGCTTTGTTTGCGGCTGACTGCGAGCTGCTAGCAATCAGGCATGGGGGCACAGGGGTGCGGATGGTGGGGAAGGGGAATGATGTAACTGCGACCAGTCGTAGTGTTTGAGGCACCTTCTAATTTGTAAGGCTTTCGCTACTTGGAAATGACCTCGCTGCTAATCTATTACAACTTTTAAATCGTCAAAAGTAAAGGAGTTACTTATCATAGGTATATCATGAATGACAACATTTTATTATTGTTTTAATAAAGTCAGGTGGTCAAGCTCAAGCTCAATCATCATCATCATCATCATCACCGCCTTTCACAAGTCCACTGCTGAACATAGGCCTCCCCTAAGTAATGTCACAAAGCACGGTCCTGAGCCACCTGCATCCATCGACTTTCTACATGTATTACCGGGTCGTCACAAAGCACGGTCCTGAGCCACCTGCATCCACCGACTTTCTACACGTATTACCGGGTTGTCACTCCATCTAGTGGGGGGTCGCCCTACACTACGCCTACCGGTACGAGGCTGCCACTCGAGAACCTTTTTTCCCCATCGGTTATTGGTTCTTCGAGCTATATGGCCGGCCCATTGCCACTTCAGCTTACTAATACGTTGGGCTATGTCGGTTACTCTGGTTCGACTGCGGATATTCTCATTTCTGAGTTTATCCCGCAGAGAAACCCCGAGCATAGCCCTTTCCATAGCTTGTGCTACGTGGTTATCGTAAGGTATTTGAAAGAACGTGAGCAACCCGACTTCGATCCACGCCAGCATCAGTTAAACTAAAGACTGCTTTACCTCACCACATGCTCGTCGGTAAAAAATATCGTGAGAAAATATGCATGTCGGACGAATAAAATATTTTAGATACTTTTCATACTTAGTAGAACACAAGCCCACCTGGTTATAAGTGGAATGGATACAGCACTTGCTACTGAACCGCAGTGTCTCAGCGTTTGATTTTTTGACCAACTTGGTCGTCTATCTCCTACATCACACCTTCAAAAAGGGGAAGAGGCCTGTGCCCAGCTGTCGGGCTCACGTAGGCTGTAACTTTTCAAATGGAATCTAAAGCTACGTTGAACCAACTGCTTGAGACTTTACATTTTTATTTTATATAATAAGGGTGACAAACAAGCAAACATTCCACCTGATGATAAGTTGTTGCTGTGGCCCATAGACATCTACATCTATCCTCGATTACGAATCGAAATACAAATGTGCACCCGTGAGAACTTAGATGGAATTCCTCGTTTCCACTAAAAAGAGTATCCGGTTATCTACAATCACCATACGAAACACAGCAGCATTAAGATGCTATTTTCCGTTGGTATTCTGTGAGAGCATGGTCCTTCCCTGGTCGAGCCGACCCATTCGTGCTACAACTATACTAATAATATAGCTGGAAACTGCAACATGTCTCTATCACGTAATAGTACTTGTCCCTTATTTTTTGATATTTTATAAATTGAACCGGGAACTACAACTGAATTTTTTCTTTTAAAGTTCATAGCCTCCATTTATGTCGATTGTTACGCCCAAGTGTTGACTTCAAAAATAAATGTTTCTTTATGATCGAATATTGTCATGATTACACCAGAACAGTCGAGGGGATATCATACATAGAAAATAAATTCCTAGAAAATAAAACGATCTTTAGAAAATCTCGCATCATAATCCAAGCATCTGCCATCAGATAACAAATAAATGGATAGAAAAACAGTATTATGGACACAAATCACTATATAATAGTAACAACACATAATCGAGAACGACTTCCACCATAAAGAAAAGCCCACGAGTGTTACATCGGTAACAAGCCACTAGCTTGTAAGTAAATCTTTGTCTTATTCAAGGTTGTAGTTATGACTAGTGAAACGCTGCGGTTCCTAAGGCCACTTTTATTTCTTCTTATTGGGTAAACTCTACAGTGGTCGTTAACTTCTCTTCCGAAATTCAACCTTAAATATATTGTATAAGCCTTGATAACTCAGGAAAAAGCGCATATAGTTAAAGCACACGTGCAAACTGAGTTTTTTTTTATAGAATAGGCTGACAAACGAGCACACAGTCCACCTGATGGTAAGTGGTTGCTGCGGCCCATAGACACCTACATCTATCTTCCATTACAAATCAAAATGCAGATGCGTTGTCACCCGTGAGGACTGAGATGGAATGCCTCATTTCCAGTAAAAAGGGTCTCCGGTTCTCTACACTCACCATACGAAATACAGCAGCATTAAGCTACTATTTCACGCTGGTATTCTGTGAGAGCGTGGTCCCTCCCCGGTCGAGCCGACCCATTCGTGCTACAACTATACTACTAATTATAACTGCAGCATGGCTCTACCACGTAAAAGTTCAATTTCTGCGGACACTAATGAAGTTATATTGCAATTTTAAGTTCTGATTTACTTTGTGCTCGGCTGTGAAGGGAAACTACATGACTAACACATTGAAAAAATATAAGGATATTATGTAAAATCTGCCAAATTATTTTGGGTCATCGCGGTGAACCCTTCCTCGCCCTTTGACACTCATAAGAATGAAAGAAGGCCTTTGCCTTCACGATGGCTATTTTTCGTAGAGCATATTACTTGCTTATAACTGCCAGATTACTCGATCTTCCCAATTGACTGTTACGTTGCCTTCTGGTGTTTTTTATATACAGTCATAAATTGAATTTTCATATTTGTGTCTACTTACCTTAAAAAAAAAATCGTCCACTAATGGTGCAATATTAATGAATAGAAAAAATCGGGCAACACGATTTATGAGCTCTGAATGGGGTTATAAAGAACGCGTCGAGCAGCTATTGAAGCGACTCGCTGACGCCAGTTTTTTTTTACGAAGGTCCTCAAAACCTGCAAACTGGACTAGACGGAATTTTTAAATTATATTAAAAGTGATTTATACATTTTACGTATTTATGTTGCAATGAAAAAAAAAACTACTATCATAATTAAAACCAATTGTGCATGTTGCAGCACAATGATAACTTAATTAATAGTAAAATAACGTAACATCTCAAAAGATGAGGCTCATGACGATATTATGTTAATCTAGTTAAACTTTACAAGGTGAGTTATACACTCAAAAAACTAAATAAACATTTTTATACGTAGTAGAGCCATGCTGCTCATACATATATTATGGGTATAGCACGAGTGACTGGATCTACTTGGACGGAGAAAAACCTCTCTTTCACAGAATGCCATCGTAAAATAGCAGCTTTATGCGACTGCGTATTGTATGGTGATAGTCATCAAGGTTGACAACGCAGCCCTGCATTTGATTCTTAATCAAGGGTAGAGATGTAGATATTTATGGGCCACAGCATCTACTGACCTGTGAGCAACTGTGTGCTTGTTTGTTACCATATTTTGTAAAAAATACTATCTCGACGTTGCTGAAGAGGAGTTCCATTCCACTCTTTTTTAAAAGATGTCTGTGTGCTCGTACGTGTATACGCTAAACGGTAGCTTTTTATTTCACATATCTCAATTAAAAGTGATCCCACCAAAAACACAAATGTGAAAAGGGGCTAAATTTGATACAATGACGTTGGGGGTTGCTGGCTTCGGCGATAAAAAAGGTGAGATATATACAGGTGCCAAGTTCCATACCATTACCTTAAATTATAACGACAGAAATCGCAACGTTCTTCAATAGATTTAAAAACAATATTTATTAAGATTTTAGTATAAAATAGAACATTGAATAAAACTATATTTACGGATTTTATCGCGTTCAATCAACTATTTTAACCTAGCTTACCATCCACTTTGTTTAGTCTTCCGGGCTATCATCTCATCAGGAATGACAGATTAAACAAGGGTGGCGAAGGTGTTGCCATATACCTGCGGTCAGACATACCATACACGATCGTTTCCAAATCGCCCAAGGCTTACTCTAAATCATTGGAATACATTCTTATTGAAATAATGGTATGTAACACACCTTTTTTACTAGGAACATTTTATGCACCTCCTTCTGTAAATTATTTCAATGAATTGGAACAGCTGATTGAGATGCATCTCCCAAACTACTCCCACTCCATTTTCATGGGTGACTTTAACACCTGCCTTATTCGAAATGATGCTAGATCGAATAAGCTTAAACGCTTAAGTGCATCAAGCAATATTAAAATTCTTGACCTCGAATCAACCTATCACGTCAATAACACTAACTCTTTACTGGATTTAATCCTTACATCTGATCCTGATCGTATATCTCTATATGGTCAATTCGTGGCTCCTGGATTTTCCCATCATGATCTAATTTTCGCATCATATGCTCTTAAATCCACTAAATCATCTCCCAAAATTATGTTTCAGCGTAACCTTGTCCGTATGAATCGCCAGCTATTAAGTTATGAGATACGCAATGCTAATTGGGCAGACTTTTATAACACTAATAATATTGACAATAAACTGCAGTTACTCAATAACATTATAACAAAAGCTTATGACAAAGTAGCGCCTTTAAGACCAGTAAAAATGAAACGGGCACCAGCACCTTGGTTAACTCCATATATTCGATCTCTTATGGCACGTAGGGACCGCCTTAAAAGAAAACATAAACGTTCGCCCAGTGATGAGAACTGGGAAAGATTTAAAAAAGCACGAAATCGCTGCAACCAGGTGATACGAAATGCCAAACGCCGACATATTCACAATACTATTGAGACTTGCACAACCCAGAATTTATGGAAGTTTTTGCGCTGCCTAGGCTTTGGTAAAAGCAAACAGAATGTTAGTCAGTCCCTTGATTTAACAGCGCTCAACAAACACTTTTGCGCTTTACTAGTTTCGTTGGACTCAACAGTCAAAAGCGATACTATTAAAGATATCACTTCTTTCCCTTTACCATGTTGCACTCCTTTCTGTTTTGAACCAGTGACAGATAATGAAGTTAAAAAAATTGCATCCGTCATATCCAGCAAAGCTGTCGGCCCAGATAATATTGGACGTGACATGGTTTTGCCGATTTTGGACCAAATAGTTTCCCATATCACTCACCTAATAAATTTCTCCTTTGTCTCCAGTACCTTCCCTACCAAGTGGAAAGAAGCGTTCCTGATTCCTGTCCCCAAAAATAGTTCTCCTAATAATTTCAGCCACTATAGGCCAATATCTATCCTCTCCCTCTTCTCCAAAATTCTTGAAAAGGTTGTTCATGGCCAACTCTCAAAATTTCTAAACAAACACAACCTCTTTAATCCTTATCAGTCTGGTTTCCGATCTCTGCACAGTACTTCCACGGCCTTAATTAAAATAACTGATGATATCCGCTTCGCGATGGATAATCGTCAACTCACTCTTCTTGTCCTTCTGGACTTCAGTAACGCCTTTAACTGTGTTGACTATGACATCCTGTTAGCAATTTTGAAATCCCTGAATTTAACATCGTCAGTTCTACAATGGTTCAGTTCCTATCTTCGGGGACGCCGGCAACGCATACGTGTTGATGATAAGTTCTCCGATTGGTATAACGTTGTTGCTGGTGTTCCTCAAGGCGGTGTTTTATCTCCGTTGCTTTTTTCTGTGTTTATCAATGCACTTGTTTCCGTAATAAATTTCAGCAAGTATCACCTGTACGTAGATGATGTCCAGCTGTATCATCATTTTAGTTTAAATGACCTAAATTCATCTGTTGACAGGATGAATTCTGATCTTGCTGCAGTTCATCAGTGGGCAAGATGTCATGGGCTAATATTAAATCCTGCCAAAACACAGGTTATAATCATAGGGAGCAGAAAAATTACATATCGACTTGACTATCAATACCTACCTAAGGTCACTTTAAACGGTGTAGATTTAGAATATGTTAGGCAGGCAGATATAACTGAGGAGCTGCTTAGCAAACTCGACCGTCTGCTCAATCTGTGCATACGCTATATTTTTGGCCTGCGCAAGTTTGATCATATATCACAATTTCGCTCAAGACTTAAGTGGCTCGACATCCGTTTTCGCCGGAACACACACCTTCTAACCACTTTGTATGGTATTCTTCACAATCCTTGTTCCCCAGTTTATCTAAAAGAGCGTTTTTCATATTTAAGCTTATCCCGTTCGATGACCAACAAAACTCTAACTATCCCGATGCATAAATCTGCATACTACTCGGATTCCTTCACGGTATCATCAATTATACTTTGGAATAACCTTCCACGAGACTTAAAAGATGCTCCTTCAATAAATACATTTAAACGTAAGCTTGAGGCATATTATTTAAAATTACTTGATTAATTTTATTGATTATGTTTATTATAATTTCGTATACTATATTGTATGCTTTATTGGTTTAGTATATATTTTATTTAAATGTATATGTATGTATGTGTATGAGTGTATATATGTATAAACTAACATATACATAATATTATATAATGCGTTTTGAATAGTATGAATAAATAAGTTAGTTTTCCTTTATCTATCCATAGCTCTCACCACACTACAAAAGGTTAGCTGGCAGAGAATGCCTTTTCGGCATTAAGTTCGCCTTTGTACCAAATTGTTTTGTTCGAGTGCAATAAAGAATTTTCTATCTATCTATCTATTTTAACTTACTTAAATTTCTGACGTTTCGGGTGCTTTACAGCACCCATGGTCCCGGGGGACTGAGATGTTTGACGTCCCAATGTCATAGTTAGTACGGCTTCCTTCAGTTTTTGAATATTGACTTTTGGTCCGATTTACGCAAAATTTTTATTTTAACGATATAAGTAATCATTAAAATAGAACAACTGGAAAATTAGTTTGATAGCATTACGTGTATTGTCGTTTGTTAACTGTTGACCGTGTAGTAACTGTGTAAGAATATCCACTCCCCCATATCATCCTGTGGGTGTCAGGATGAGGGAACAAAAAGATGGAGACAGACAAATAAACCAGAAGGTGGGCAGCAGTGTCGCCCTAATAACAACGTAATGTTATAAAAACATAAAATACGGAATGCCATGTCGAAAGCGTAATATAATCTTTTACCCATCTCGAGCCAAAGTTTTTGAAAGTATATGTATATAAAGGATACTTCATGAGGTTTCATGGCCTTCGATCGAAGGAACAGGAGTTATTGTTCCGCGTCCCATATGTTTGTTACACAGCGTAAAATGCCACGCAGCCGTTATCAGAAAATAGAACAGATACTGTAATTTCGTTAGGTAATTGACACCATAGTTACTAAATTAGTACGATGTATAATTGGTACATCGTACTAATTTAGTAACAATCCATCTTTTTTTAAATATAATAAGGATGACAAGCTAGCACAGCCCACTTGATGGTAAATGGATGCTGTGGCCCATAGACATCTATATCTATCCTCGATTAAGAATCAAAATGCAGTTGCGTTGTCACCCCTGAGTTCTATGATCTAATGCCTCGTTACCTGTAAAAAGGGTCTCCGGTTCTCTACACTCACCTTACGATGATATTCTGTGGCAGCGTGGTCCTACCCCAGTCGAGCCGACCGAGTTACGCTGCAGACATAATATAGCAGCAGCAAGGCTCTACCACGTACAAAACTTGGTTTTAAATTTGCCCAATCATATTTTTTAACCAAACTATTCAACCCAATCAGATGAGAAAACTATATAAATACCCCAAATTAAGGTATATAACCTTTAATATTTAATAAAGAATATTCAAACTCACTCAACTATGCCAGTCACTGTCAAAGATGAACTAACCTATATTTATTTAAACACGTTGAACTCCCCATCTGGGAAAGTATTCACTCATTAAACTTATCAGCACAATTAGAGGTAATTGGCTTAATCACCGGCCCGCCACCGGGTTTTATACGGTGACATGCTACAGTTTGGATACGCTTAATACTGCGCTAAATTTTAACAATAGTCTTTGTTTTTTACACGAGAAAAATGAGTATAAATAATATATAATACTCATTTTTTTTTTTGTAATATTAGATTGACAAACAAGTTAATAAATATTCCAAGTGATGGTACTAAATGGCTGTTTACTGACACCTAAGTGGCTACTGCAAACCAGGAACTTAAAACCAACTTCAAACAAAGATGACCTCAGACTGAACAGATGAAATACTTCACAGCCATTTATTATAATGGCTTTCTTCATTTAAATTTTAAACCGGAATATAGCAATGGGTGCATTTCTGCTTGGCAGCGGCAATATTTAAAAGGGCCGTATCAACCCAAAATACTCCTAAGCCTATTTCTGCCATCAAGTAAACAAACGAATTCTTCAAGATTTTAATTTCCCATTGCAGAAAAAGAAATAAAACCTAAGTGCATTTATATTTAATTCATATTGTAATTAGTTCATAAATTTCATAGATTTAAAGCCACTTATTCACATAGCACATAATTATTTTCGTCACACGCTTTTATGTTACTGCATAGACTAGAAAGAGACGGCTGGTACAAGGTTCCTAAAACCAATTTATATCACACAGACTTAAAAATATACAAATACAGGTCGTGATAACTTACGTTCTTATACAAAAAAAACTAACTTTATTTTAATTTTTTGTTCAATATAATACGACGAATTTGTAGCAAAAGGTTTTATCGGCCTTCCACTGAAACCAAGGACAAACCGTCACCGCTACCATCATTAAGAATCTATATTTTACCCTAATTCCCCGGCCCGTACGCCCACTCCCTCTAAGCGGATTGAAGGCTTATCGCCTTACTGTATTGTTCACCTATTTTTTACAATAAAAAGAAATTTATAAAAAATACGAACGGTATTTACTCAGAAAAAAAAATGATTACAAAACTCTGATCCCTGAGGTTTTTCGGATTCCGTGACTCAAATAATTAAGTCAGTAGACGGGGGCCGCCGGGTAAAATTATACATTGTTATTATCACTATAAATCTTATTTTGGTGAGGTCACTCGTTCGGAATAATAAATATACGATACTTTTAAACCAAATCTGACTTCGTGGCAATATTACCTTTAATTAATTCACAATAAAAATCAATAAAGCGTTATGTATTGCAGACTAAAGGAACGTTATGAAGGCAAAAGGAAATCAGTACGTTTCAATAAACATCATTGCCTACATAACGTAGAAGAGGGGCATATTCACGAAAGTGTAAACGCAGTCACGGCCGCGTACACACACGCGTTACCTATGCCTATTAGTCACACTCGTAATATCCACCTAATTAATACCCACAGAAATAGCAATAATAAGACAATAGAAATAAATTAGCGCTCGATTACTTCCAAAACCGATCTCTCCACATCTTACCGTATTATAAACATACGCACAATGCACAATGATATCTAATGTTTCACATTACATTGCTTGGCGAGTTTGTCAACGTAGAACAGAAGGAGCAATGGTAATTGTACAATACGAAAACTAATAAATGAAAGTTTACAAAGGTAAATATCATAGTAAAGTATTCATCTAGATGTAAATTAGTTAAAACAATGATAATTAGTGAATAATCAACTTACCGATAAAATGTTATGCCTTTATTAGTTGAATTACAAGTCCTTGATGAGTTTTTACAACTGATTATGCTGCAGTTCACCATTGTAAATTTATAATAACATAAATTCACGCACGACATTCCCCGCGCAACTAAATCAACAAAATGGTTGAATGATGTTCGTCAACACATCATTAGCGACGACAAATTCACGCGTCTATGCGTTTGCTATTGTCTTATTATTACGGTTTATGTGTTAATAGATCAATTGTTATGTAACTGAATGAACTGAAATGATTGTAAGTTCTGTTGAGCGGTGGAGGAAAATATTGTGAGGAATGCTGCAAATCTTAGAAATACTGAGAATCTTAGAAATAATGACCAATACGCTGCACGTGTGGAGTTGTCTGGAGGAGCAAAGCAGTCTGTTTTGTCTACAGTACTCTCTTAATAATGAGAAAAAGCACAGCAGTGGGACATTTAGGGGAGAGTTATGTTACACTTAAGGAGAAAATAAATATAAATATCACTAATACTCATTTTTCTTTGCTCATGTTCCATTTTTGATTATGTAGTCTTACAATTCATCTTCTTCCTCTTCAATTTGTTTACGGGTAACAACTATGGGCGTCCGAGATTATCCCATTGACATCGTCGAATATAGTGGAAAATTTATTCTTTTTATCGAGGTTCGAATCGCATGGTGCACATGGCACATTTTGAAAGTGTTGCTTGATAAGGTTGTTAATTCAACAAAATGATCACGAATTTCCGTGTTACAAATATAACGTTATATTTTTTATTTTACTCAAATATTAGATGAAATTGTGAACAAAGTTCAATTAAGCTTACCTCTGCAAACGTTAATTCACTACGGCGTTTACGGTTCGATACTAGTTTTAGCAGTTTCAGGCTCGATTATTAATTGTATCGTCCAAAATATCTCTCATAGTTTTAAAATATACCTGAAGAAGCGTGTCCGCCATTACCCGTCGTCCGTAATTTGCCCACTCTCCCCTATAGTTTGTTACTTTAAATTACTTTATTCTGCGTTTTGTTATCTCATTCGTCGAAGATTATTGTCATTACCTATTTTTGCAAACTTTCTTACAAATTTACTGCTAAAGCTTACGTGTGCGCACGTTCCCTATCTAAGAATACCTACGCTAGCTGGCATTGATTATCTTGAAAAGTTGAATATACTCATCGCGCCGTAGTAGCTCATGGGATACGCGGTCGCTGTGAATTTCATAGAATGCGAGCGTTGTTAATTGTAACCAAGTGCTCGGCGATGAAGGAAAATATCGTAGGGAAACCTACATGTCTAAGAAATTAAAAAAAATATTTCGAAGCCATGTGAAGTCTGCCAACACGCATTTAGGCAGCGCGGTAGACACTTCCTTGCCCTAAAACTTAGACAGACTTAGAGAGGTTAAGGCAAGGAACTTAGGGGTGCCCAGGAAAGGGACTTATATAGGCTGTAACTTTACCTTTTTTACTTTATACATCAAGCTTGGTAGACAGATAAGTAAGCGCAGAATCAATAACCGTTAACCAATAACCAGTTTTTTAAATTTGTATTTGGTTTTTATTATTTAATTTTTCGCTATCAGTTACTCGTCAAATTCTTGTTCTTGCCGCGTACAGATGAGTTTCACTTTTAACAAAATTCGGTTTATATAGTACGTATTTCTACCGCCTCACCAACTGAAAACCGACATGACAAAGTAGCATTAAAGATATTAAAAGTAAAAACTAAAAACCTAAAATGTTACTTCTTAATAGTACGGTGCTGTTCTTCACGTATTAATGCAGTTAAAAACTTGATTTAATACGAGCAGGTAGTGTGACCTTGTCACGCTGACAGTAAAGCTTAACCTGTCCGCTTCGCGACTGAGGTGTGCAATTACAGCCTATATAACTTTACTGCTGAGCACAAGCCTCTCATTTCTGAGAGGGTTATGGAGCTATTAGACTTCCGCGCTACTGCAGTACGTGTGGTCAAT
Organism: Parnassius smintheus behrii; assembly: GCA_036936625.1. NCBI lineage: Eukaryota > Metazoa > Arthropoda > Insecta > Lepidoptera > Papilionidae > Parnassius > Parnassius smintheus. The sequence continues at coordinate 27,563,249 of JAUPFT010000010.1, read as the reverse complement.
TTCACATGTCCACGAAATATTCTTTTGACATGCACGTTTTCCCGTGATGTTTATCCTTTTACGGCAAGCATTTCAAATTGCGATTAACTATTTCATTGATGCCTGTGGCGATCGGACCCAAGTTGCTCGAGCACTGTCAAATTTATAGCAACTGCTCTATGAGATGTTTTTGGATTTCACGTATAGCTACCCTGACCAACTCCTGGGCAGAAAAAGACACCAGCGACCTAGTAATTTGTCACTATCAATTATACTACGTGTTATGTTATACGTGGCAGAGCCAAGCTGCATATTATGGATGAAGTACGAATTCGTTGGCTCGACCGGGGAAGGAACACACTCACAGAATACGAGAATAAAATAACAGCTTAATGCTGCTGTGTTTTCTATGGTAAGCATAGTGATCCGGACGTCCTTTTTACTAAAAAAAACGACGCATTCTATCTTAGTTCTCAGAAGTGACAACGCATCTCCATTTTGATTCTTAATCGAGCATAGATGCAGCTATATTAGTAGTGTAATACGTATAATAGTAGTGACAGGGGAAGGACCACTCTCTCACAGAATACCAGCGCAAAATAGCAGCTTAGCGCTGCTGTGTTTCGTATGGTGAGTGTAGAGAGTCGGAGAACCTTTTTACTGGAAAAGAGGCATTCCATATTAGTCCTCACGGGTGACAACGGATCTACATTTTGATTCGTGATCAAGGATAGATGTAGATACCTATGGGCTGCAGCAACCACTTACCATCAGGTGGCCTGTGTGCTCGTTTGTCACCCATATCCTATTTTTTTTAAAGATGCTTATGGACCATATCAACAGCTTACCATCGCGTGGACGATTTGCTCGTTTTTTCACCCTTATTCTATAAAAAAATCTCTACGTTTTGTGTACTAGTTCAATTCCATTCTTTTTAAATATTTTACATCTTGTATGTATGCTACTAATACGTTAAATGTTAGTTAACTTTTTTGATCACACATATCACAAGAATCATAAATGTGAAATGGTGATCCCATTAAAATATAGATGTGAAGTGGGGCCAAATTCGGTATAATGACGTTCGGGGTTGTTGGTTTCGGCAATAAAAGAGTTGAGATGTGAACACGTACCAAGTTCCATAGCATTTCTTTTAATCATTTTTTTAAATTGAAACTAAAATATTTTTTACGCGCTTTGATTAAATTCGCATGTATTTATTTATCTAGGTATCTATGTTACAGAATACTCGTATTTTAATGTAATATTCAGTTATAGATGGCCGATTTACTTGAAAATTTGCGCTCGTATCAAGCACTGGTAACAATACAATAATTTAATAACTTCACCCTAGCATGTTGATCAGGACCACCAGGATAGAATAAAATAGCTATCAAGCTCATTACAGACCATGATCAATGCGCGAAGTTTAATGTGATACCTCGAAAATTTGGTGGTTTTTCTATTTAACATATTTTTTTAAGTTTTATAGATTACAAACCAAAATTTTGGTATATGATTTTTGACTATATGACCTTGGATTGCATAAAAGGAAAACACGATATCATGTAATTTTCTCAATAGAAAAAAATTGCAAAGTAGGCTCTAATTATTTACATTTCTCCATGACACCACAATATTGTTACGAATAAGTTCATGGAATTGTTTATAAGGCATAGTAAATAGTTATATCTAAATTCTCATAAACCGGCTTTTTAATGCGTAACGAAGTTTTGTTAAAATAAATAAAAATGTTGTTTGGCGCTTACGTAGTTTTTTTCCGAGCGCTTGCTCGGTATGGCTATCTCATAATTTGCGTACTATGAAGTCAATGCATCACTTTCATTTTGACACTCCCGCAGTCGTCCGTTAGCTTCACCGACAAAGGAATAAGCCACGCCCCCAAAACTGTGATTCATTTTCAAGGTATTCTCTTTAGTGTTTGGAAGTCATAATTATTATTTGGTTGCAGAGCAGCGGCGGTTGTCGTTCGGCAAGCGGAGCGGGCGCGGGCGCGGTGACGGTCGCGAGTGCGGGCGCGGGCGCGTGCGCGGCGCGCATGGCGAGCGCGGGCGCGCAGTACCGCGGCGGCACGCAGCAGTGGGCCGCGGCCTACGCGCCGCAGCCCTGCCGCTACCCGCCGCCGCAGCCGCAGCCCTACGCGGCGGCGCCCAGCCCCTACACGCCGCACCAGGTAAATACAATATCCCTCTTCTTATCCCCACCGCCATCTTCAACTTAACTCGCCATTGACGACACGGATTTCTTTTTAATAGGAAAAGGGTGACAAGCGAGCACAGTCCACCTGATGGTAAGTGGTTGCTGTGGCCCATAGACATCTACATCTATCTTCGTTTGCGAATCAAAATGCAGATGCGTTGTCAGCCTTGAGGACTAAGGTGGAATGCCTCTTTTCCAGTAAAAAGGGTCTCTGGTTCTCTACACTTACCACACGAAACACAGCAGCATTAAGCTGCTATTGCTATTGCTTGCTATATTCCCCGGTCGAGCCGACCCATTCGTGCTACAAATCATGGCTCTACCACGTAACATCAACCCTGTGACAATAAACACCCTGTGGTCCCCGTTAAGTGCGTTATTGTTACGTATAGAAATAACTGTAATTCAAAAAAACTCGACCATAAAAAAAAATTATTGCAAATTAATTGCAATTAAAGCCGGAAAGTAAGAGTATTGTTTAAGAATCCGCTTTACTGATGCTCATGTCAATTAGAGATGATAAAATCGCATACAATTTACAAATTATTTTTTATATTTTTTTATATTTAATAGTCGAGTTTTCTAAAGTAAAGTTATTTATATAGGTTTGAATACTGTTTTGATAACGCACTTAACTGGAACCACAGGGGTTTTGTGAATGAAAAATCGCCCCTAAATTACACCTAATTTAGGGGTGATTTTTCATCAGATAAACATTATCCAACAAATAAATTATAACCTGACTGAAAAGTGAAACAATTGAACTATTTTTTTCATACAACTGTCAACTTAATTTGTTTATGTGTTTTGATTTATCCTATAACTGACTTTTATCTGACGATTAAAAAATTGATTGTTGGTTTGTAAAATTGCTAATTTTATTTAAGTTGAGCGCAATATATGGGATTTGTATTAAGCGCTTGGCAATTGTTCAAATGTACATAAACATGTTTACAATGCACGCTATTTTGTGGCAAAGTTCTACAATTTATTGGAAACACAAAAACACAAAATGCTTCTGTTTCCATCAAGGTATCCGTAGGTATTCTGTTTGCTTGTCGAATTTCATCGTGTAATTCAATATGATTCCCAAACGTCTGCCACAACATAATTATATAAACTAAGCCCTAATAATGTTTAATACGATATTCCAAAATTCTGATACTATTTCCTGAAGCTCTCGTTTAAAACAATAACTAAACTAAATGGCGGCAGATAATAATATTATAGTATTTTTTCATTAATTAAATCTCTAAAATGTAATATCAATTTCTATATTCATCTTCTCTTCCACCTTCACGAGCCCTTGAAAGTCCAATACTAGACGTGGACTTCTCTCGTTTTATTTAATTGCAACACTTGGCACGAGGAATAGCGATCCCCAGTCCAGACGTATCGCTCCTTTGGCGCTATCTCCCGTCTGGTACTTTGTATCTGGAGTTTAAAATAATAGGTATACAGCGCAAACCATGAGATCTTTCAGGCATATCCCATACTAGCCTCTTAAGGAACACAGAATCCATCAGACGAAATACGGTGAAGGATGACCCTACGTCGCGACCTTACAGCAAATAGTTTCTATATTACTATTTGTTTTTGAAAAAGTACCCCTCAATAATGGAAGTCAATTAAACCTAAATTTTTTATCCAATTTAACAGTTACATAATTTATTTGACATTAACTTTATAAAAATTGTGTTTGAGGAAGAAACAGAAAGTTTTTTATTCAATATAGATTATAAATAATACTTATTGTATAACACTTTTTTTAATTTGCCACTAGTTCGGAAAAAAACCTCTGCCCTAGGAAGGACCAGCAAGAAACCCAGTGGGACTTTTTTTAAAATTACCGGTTACAATCTACACAAAACAAATTAGAAATAGATTGGTAGCGATCACCTTTTTAGGGGTTATTATCATCCATAAATTCCTTAATATTATAATACCCCTTTCGATACAAACATAGTTTAATAAAGTTTTTGAACTTTGTAGAGGAAACATTTTGTTTTAATTATTTTCTGGGATTTTGTTGTAAAAGCGTTTGATCTAAATTAAACGTTTAATGTGTAAATTTATTTTTAGTTAATGTGTAGTAAGTGTTCGTGAAATTTTAAGAAATCATTATGGTACATTTATGTAGGAGTAAGGCAGCGTTATGTTCAAACATATGAGCACACAGTTCGACTGATGGCATGTGGATGCTGTAGCCTGTAAACACCTACGTCTACCCAGTTGTCAGCCGTGAGGATTGAGGACATAGATGATTAAAATGGACCGCCTCTTTATCAGGCAAAGGGGGCCCTTCTCTCTTCTTGGTGGTCTTGGTCTCAAACGGAATGCTATTATGATGCTGTTTTATGCTATATGTTTTTTACATCGCCCTAAAAATGTATTACTGACTCGGTGGAGTCGAGTAACTGGTACTACTAGCTTGCCTAGTATTTATAGAAGAAGAAATATAATAAAGAAAATCGTTATTATAAATACAATCGTACTGATCACATGAAGACATGCAGGAAGTCGATGGATGGCTCAGGACCGTGCTTTGTGGCATACCTTGGGGGAGGCCTATGTTCAGCAGTGGACTTCTGAAGGGCTGTAATGATGTTGATGATGATGATCACAACATTTCAATAAATTTTTTGTTGTAATTACGCATAGAAGAAAAAGATTAAATAGAATTATTCTAACTAATAATTTACGCGTTAAGGTAATCATTTAAATTACTTTTTTGTTTGTGATCTGAGTACCTTTAGAATTAATTGAATTTAAACCTCAGAATACTTTTATGATTGTAAATGTATATATCACGACATTTAATTTGAGGTAAGAGTCCACTAAGGCAATGTCTTGTCCTATGGACTTTGATACATTGCCGAGTAACATTCAAGATTATTTATATTAACATACAAGATAAATTTATGTAACATATTTTATTTATAAACTATAATTTACACTGGAAGCATTAAAATACTCACCCACCCATTTTTCGTACACGAAGTTATACTGATTGATTTTCTAATTTTTTCTAGCAAAAAAAATCGTAAATAATAAATAAAAGAGGCAATAAATAAAATCAATCACACTGGTCGGCGCCGCCTCTTCTCCATCTAATGAGGAAAGTTTGGCAATCGATTTACGACGGATGGAATATAATAGCATATTAGCTGACGCATTAAGCTCACAGCCGTGCTTTAGGGCAATGAAAGTAAAACTTGCTGTACCTACACGCTTATATTATAAAACTATTTCCTTGTATACCATAAACGTACGTGTGTATACTTTTGATGTATAACATTGGGAAATATTGCAAACTCTTTCTCCAAATATCAATTTCACCTTTATGCGATGTATCTTGTTTACGGATGAGGCTTTGGCGAACGCATATCTTTCTACTTCTACTTTCTTTATCACACTGTAAGTTCAATGCTGGGCGTGGGTCTCTCCCAGCAAGGGATTTTTTATGACTGCAACGTTTGTAAGGTGCGTTTTCGAGGCTTCTCCGTCTTCGGTCTTACTATTTACATAACATCTATAACGGTATATCATCTCGTCTAGCAGTCGTAAACGCGATTGTTAGTGCACTTCTACTCGCGCATCCTATCTTGCGCAGATGACTTCTCCCGTTGACGCTGACCGCTGTTACATGTGTGATGGTATAACGTCATCTATGTAGGCCTCGAGGTCTCTATAGCCTTAACCATAGTGGCCAAAATGGAATGTGCAATTCTCTTGAGCCGCCGCCACACGGCGCTCTCACCGATCGATCACCTGATGGGGAAAATCTATCCAAAATCACCGAACCCAAAATCCCTCAGACGAAGGAGCGAAGCACAGTCGGTACGAAGATCCTGTCTCTGTTCCCAAATGTAAGAGTTGCTTCAAGGTAGAGTTCCATATCGTGCAATACATTCAAAGGCTGACGATGAATAAAATTTAACATGAAAATAAATTATTAGCTATCTTACCCCGTCCTAGATAATAGCTGTATTTTATGGCGTTGATTACAGAATTCAGAGACTTGTGGGTGGAGGACACATTGTTAAATATAATTAACTGAAAATTGAGCGCGTCGACCCCGCTCCATTGATTTCTTCTAACCCCAATATAGCCCACTCGTTATGCATAATACATCGCAACAATGCTACATGATTAATGCTTTCTTGGACCACTTAAACAGAACACTGAAACGTGATTTGCATAAAACTAGTTAATGTACGTAAGTTTTAGATTGGTTACTTCATTCGCCATCAAAGCGTCGAGCTTTATTCAGTCAACACGTAAAAGGGGTATTCAAGTAGAGTGGAGACGAGGCAACTCGGTTATTACACGACTTTTAAGGCGCTGCTCGTAACGTTGCGCGATAGGCGATAAACAGTTTTGTGAGAGTACGAACACTGGTTGCTTTTATGAACAGAGAGAAGCCACCGAACGATACGATATTACGTGGCTTTTTCAATGCATTCTCAAACAGCCTTCCTTCTCTGAGAAACTACTAGAATTTTTAACCGAAAAATTACTCCCAACTTCTCACAATGATGTTAATACTATATATGTACAAGTTAATATGAGTTAACATAAAAGAACAAGATTTCCTAAATTTTAATCCAAATTTAAGATAGTAAAATTGTCTATATCAATGTAAATTTAACCCCCGACGAAAACAGAGGGGTGTTGTAAGTTGTAGTGTGTATCTATGTCTGTCTGTGGCATCATAGCTCCTGAACAGATGAACCCATTTTGTTTAAGTTTTTTTCATATAAAATGTGTCTTAATCAAGAGTGTTTTAAGCTATGTTTCAAGAAAATCTGCCCAGCCATTTGAAGATCATGAGCTCTTTTTTTGTTTCTGGAGTTTAAAAAAAAAATTAATTTAAGTTATTATACGTAATAGTATTTTATGCTTATATTTTATTTGTAAAAATATTACCTTTTACCCTACACTCTAGGAATTTCTCCCATACTGCGTAGACGGCTTACATAGAGAAATTTCATATGAACAAACTCCAAGGCCAGAAAAAAATATTAATATTCCATAATAACACCCTTTCCGTACTGGATTCGAATCCGCAGCTTGCAGGACTACAACGAAGAGCTTAGCCACTCTGCTACCGTGCTATCGTTTATTTTAAACAGACGAAATTTATTGTTTCGTTATAGAATATGTTAAGAAAAAATCTCACTCAATCAAATCCATTTCAAAAGCATTCATGCAAGCGATTTTATTATACTTTGACACCCCCTAGTAAACGACGTAAGGGCATTATTCGTGGAGTAAGTAGATGACGTTATGAGTGCCAATAGATTTCAAACATCGGCAGCTTGGAGTAATGAGGGGATAGCGGCAACATAAACCAGATGTCGCACAAAACCATCGTCTCCGATGCAACACCCCCTTCGCAAGGATTTCGTAAAAGGAATTTCTCAAGTCCTTATCGCTTTCTGAAATAAAATGTACCGCGTCGTACGTGTTTTATTACAGAGCATGTCCTTCAGGATTTATCTTCTCAAAGCGCTGTTACGAAGCTTTAGGGTTCCATATGACAACGTTTTATACCTCAATAAAAATAAAGAATTGCTCAAAATAACGAAAATCAAGTTTGTTAAACAACTGACTTAAACTTGACTATTTATATAAATTAATTATATCAATAAAAGTTTTAAATTCATGCATGACGAATAAACATTTTCAAAGACTATTCAGAAGCGTCATAGCCCAAAGTAAAATAGCAGCATAATGTTGTATTTTCGTATGTTAAGTGTAGACAAACGGACCCTTTTTTTTGAGAGCCACTATATTTCATCTTAGTCAAGCTTATGGCAACAAAGGTCATTTTAATTCAGTTTACTGATCCGTTGGGCTATGTATGTTACTAGTGTTCTTCTGCCATGAATATCTTCGTTGAAATTTTTATCATGCAGGGCAACTCAATTTTAAGCCGGCTTCTTAAAAAGGCGAACGTTAGAATCCTTCTTCGTTTTGTTGTTTTTTCGACTGTTTGTTTTTTTCTTTCTTTTTTGTATATAATTAATGCTAAATAATATCTACGTCAAGTGACCTATTTTTATTATTAATTTTTATAAATAGGTTCATTAGTTCTTCAGAGATGATCCTATTTAAATTGGGAAAATGATGATCATTCAATTGGGAAAATGATCTCAAAAGGATTAAAAATAAAATTTTAAAAATTAGTAAAATTCTAAAGTCGTGGACGTTTTATTTAATACTAGCTGACCTGGTAGATGTTTTTCTGGCGCGATGAAATCTACCAGAAGTTCAATCTGGATATTTTACAGTGCCACCTATCGGCTTGAAATATTGCGAATATCTTTTATACTTTTTAGCACATAACCAACAAAGTATTATAATGTCGAACATGAGTCATTTTGATTCATAAATACATGATATTATTTGCTAACGTCTAGACTAAACCAATATTGTGTGAATATTACCAACCGGTCAAATCGTTCAGAAGTTATACGACTAACAAACGTACCAACAATTTTATGTAACATATTATAAGGGAGGTACTGTAACCAGTAGTGGAACGTCTATAGGCTGTAACTTTAATTTTACTAACTGAACCTACACGTGTATAGAATCTTTAAGACCGCTATTATTAAACGCTAAGAAGTTTGCACAGAACAAAGAAAACGTCTTAGTAGAACACTGAGAGAATGTACCGAGGGACTGCAGACGAAAAATTTTCTTCAGACGAGCTGTGCGGTATATTTTAAAGACTTTAAAACCTCGATTTTGCGGTTTTTATCCCTTGCAACTATGTTACGAACTATCAGTAACAAAGTAGTTTTAAACTTACTCTGGCTTCAGAATGTTGAAAGTTAAACTTTTAAAATGTTATAAATATTTAGTTTGAATTACTAATTAACATTCAATGAATTATGAGTAAATAACATAACATTAAATATAAGTATTGATACGAGCATAAATATTTAAGTACTAAAAATATATTAATTACAAAAAAAAATATATAATTACTATTCATGCACGTAATTATTAAGAGTGATAGCTCAGGGCTTAAGCGCTCTCTAAATTTCACAATACGCATGTAATCCGGGTTCGGTTCCCGTTGGCACCAATAAAATTGTGAATTGGAACTTTAAGTGCTGATTTGCCACGTACTAGGCAGTACAAGAAAACATCATGAGGAAACCTGCATGTCTGAGAAATAAAAAAAATAATATTTTCGAAGACATGATGTGAATTTCGCCAAAACGCATTGGGGCATCGCGGCGGTCCTCTCAGAAATGAAAGGACGCTTGTGCCCAGCTGTAGGACTTACATGGGCTGTAACTTCAACTTTAACGTAATTATTTACATACGTATTAATAAACCGTATAACAAATAGTTGGAAGAACCGACAATCAATGGGGAAGAAAGGGGAAGAAGAAAGGAAGAAAGGTAGGCCGGTAGCTAGTAGGCTAGTAGGTGCCTAGTAGGACGATCTGATGAAACAGGCAGGTAGTCGATGGATGTTAGTGGCTCAAGAGCGTACTTTGTGGCACTCTATGGGGGAGGTCAATGTAAACATTGGACTATTGATGGGCTTAAATGAGTGTGTTTTGTTAGCGCAGCCATCTTCACCTGGCCTATTTGTCTTATTGTAATTTTTTTTAAAAAGTAACAGCGACGAAGGAGCAAAGTCCATGATTGTAAGTGAATGCCGTAACCCATAGTCACCTACATCTATTCTCGACTAATAATCAAAATTCAGATGCGTTCTTACCCTTGAGGACAAAAATAGAACGCCTCGTTTCCTCATGTTTATGGTCAAATCACCTACATCTGAAGTTGAAAATGCGCTATTACCAGCAAATATGTTAGGACCTGTTATCCAGATATTTGTAATGGCAATCCTGTCGCAATTCCTATTACTTTATACTACCTTGAAACCTTGAAGCGCATTCTAGCTAATAACTGATTTTGTAGTTTATTGCAGTTTGTTTTTTAAGATTACCAAGAAGGTTTTATATTCTACGCGTACATACGGCTGAATCAATTTAAATGTTTTATTTTATTTTAATACGGGAAAAAAGGAAATGATGATTTCAATTAAACCTAACTATTTAGACATTTTATTTTTACCTTGGATTTGTAATGTTTCTAAGACATTGCAAAATGTAAAATACTAAAATAATAATTCCCAATTAATAGCTTCTAAAGTTGAGGGTTTTATTCTCCGATAAGGTCTTAGTAGCACCGAATTTAGAAGCCATTATGAGGATTTTTTTTAGTTTTGAAATCCGTTTATACTTTTTATTTTAAAGTTTAAATGTGTAATAATAGGTAGTTTACTTGTTACTGTTAAGAAGTAATCTCTTCACATCCCCTCCCTTAAAACATCGAAAGTTATAAAAGTAAAATAATTACGTAATGACTTTAAACGAATCTTTAAAAGACACTCCGTTAAAGATTATAAATTTTAAAAGTTTATTTTATTTAGTTTATGTCGTCTCGCATCAGCCATTCGAAAGAGCACATCCCCGTTTACTTTAATACATAAACAATGCTTAATTTCGAGCACGGAAGCTTGAATATTGGATAAAGCTTAACTATACGAGTACTACGATACAACACACGCTTTGCTAGTATATATATATACTAGCAAAGGTATATATATATATATATATAATAGTACTAATATATATATATATATATATATATATATATATATATATATATATATATATATATATATATATATATATATAGTATATATATATAAATGTGATTATTTTAAATAACTTATTGTAACTATTAATTTCTTACGAATATTATTTATTAACGTTACTACTACCTTACCAAGAAAGTAATTAATAGCGACTTTGAATTATAGAACCGGCTCGTTATGACTTGAAAGCGTAAAGTTTAAATTTATCGCTATTGCCACCTATTGCACAGTTAAAATTAGACGGCAATCCACGTTATCGGTAAAAGAAGCGTGAGACCGATTGCATCAGGAAGTTTTATAGTAGGAGGTAAGTATCTGTGACCAGTTGATTAATGACGGGTATATGTCAGCTGTCGAGGCTGTCACAACTCCCAAGCTTGTTAGATTCATCGAGACCTCTCGAAAGCGTGGCAACCCTAAATTGAGAATATTTTTTTTGTGAAGGGATAATTTTTTACATCGAAACGATTCACTAGAACGTTTTATCTAGAACTTTTTTAACCACTGAATATATATATTGTTATTTTATTGTACAATATTTATTTTATATATAATATGTTGATAACTAAGAATACCAAAAATTTATTTTCATGTGATTTTCAGAACCGGTTTTAAATATGTAGGGTATTCGTTCAAAAAGCTCTTAATATGGTAAAAAATTAAATCATTTTAATACATTTTAAGCCTTCTTATTATCTAATATACAATTCAATTAATTTCAATCAATTTATATGTACAAATGTATATATACAAGTTCACAATAATTGGTATATATACGTTTGAATATATAAGTATTGCTAATTAATTCCGTTTTTAAAAGGTCTCGTCTAAGACCAACTATATTCGGCAGCCCCAGCTTATTTCCTAACGCGAGCGCTACGCACTCAAAAGATTATGGCGATATATTTAAATGTATGCATTACGAGGTAAAAAAAATTGTAAATGAAAGTACCACATTCGTTTCGAAGCTAGCTATCCGTAAGGTCTTTTTTTCAGTGTCAAACGAAATGGATAGCGTTTAAACAAAAGTATTTTACGAAAAATGTAGCACTATTCTGATGCTCTTAACTTGTAAATATTTGCACCAGGAAGTGAGTATAAGAAATCTAAGCTTAGAATATGGTTTTTGTAACCAACTATAACATGTTTATTGACTTAGCAAGCATTATAGTTTATTTTGGTGCAATGAGGCAGGGCACGTTCCACATGCGCGACCCTCCTAACTCGGGGTGAAAGTATAAATAAACAAGGCTTGCTGATATCTGTCATCCAAGGAATTAGATTTATTTCGGTTCTGGCGGAAGGTGAAGGACCCCAGCCCCTCGTGATAGGCTACAGACGAAACATACCCCGGCTAATGTTTTGTGAGAAAAATTTCACGCTGCATTTAAGACTAGTGAAGATTTAACGCGACAGCCAATTCACCCACATGATATTTTATTAACGCTTACGTCGCGTTCGAGTGGAGTATTACAATTTTTCCTCAAATGTCTGAGCATGTAGTGTAATATTACGTCCTAAAGTGGTTCGATATTGCCGATCAAGGGTCAAATCCAAAGGGAAAAAGGGTATATTGTAGCGAGGGTGGATTTTTTTTTTGTTATATTATGTTAATGTCAGAATGACGCAAGCTCATCCAGCTGTCGATGTTTGCTCTCGTTACGGCCGGTTTTTTCTGTAGCATCTGACCTCCAAAGAGACGGTAGACGTGTAAAATGTGACACGTCATCTACATTTGACATTAAAACTATCTTTTTATGGAAAAAAATCAATCACCGAAAATCCAAAAACCGATATTCATATAGTTACGTGTGTTTTAGTTTTGTACCTACAATTAAACATGGTACATCTTGACAGTAAGTGTTGAATAATTACCATCATTACATCAGTTCATACAGAGGTCTAAATCTCTATTAGTGTTTATGCACTATCTTTTTATGGTTGCTAACATCAATGAACTTTTATGTTGTCTAAACAAATTAGAAAATACTTCCGAGTCCATTAGGCTATGGTGCATTCTGTGGTATAGAATAATGTGTACTTAGTTGTAGGTAATTCTTTATGTGGTAGCGACATAAGAATCCATCACCCGGTGGGTTTCGTTACAGGCGACTATGGGTTGCTAGAGAGATCGCGGTTTAACCATCTTATAATAATACCTTTTACACGTGGTAGAGTCACGCTGCAGCTATGTTAGCTGTAGTACGAGTGATTCAGCTCAACCGAGGTTGAAACACATTCTTACAGAATACCAGCGTAAATAGTAGTTCAATGCTGCTGTGTTCTGTATGGTGAGTATAGAGAACTAGAGACATTTTTAATGGAAAAGAGGCGTTCCATATTAGTCCTCAGGAGTGACAACGCCTTTGCATTTTGATTCGCAATCGTGGATAGATGTACATTTATATGGGCCTCAGCATCCACTTACCATCAGGTAGGTTGTGAGCTTGTTTGTCACGCTTATAATATTAAAAAAAACCTGACGTAATATACGCAATTTACCCACACCTGATAGTGATCCGGTCCGGATCCGGTCAAGCCTGCTGATTAAGTTAGATCCACACTATAACGAGCGTCCATTAGCAAACTGGAATAACTCTTGAAATCCTTGACTAAGAGTTTTATATAACCCTTTGCATTAGATCGGCATCCGAAACATATACGTTAAATTCCGACAGCACTTCTTTTTTGTTCTGGATGTATTCCATCAAAAAATGGCATACATTTTCAATATTAGTATATACATCGCAATTTTGTTAATAAGACGGAATTATCTGTATGACTTACTTATACTTTCATATTTTTTACTTTTTACCGTGTAGAGGTGGTGTAAGAGTATCCCTTGCCTCATATTATCATCCCGTGGGGCCGTAAGAGCCGACAGAGGGAACAAATCAAGAACTGGACAACAGTCATCCTAATAACGACTTAAAAAAATTGCGGTTGCCGAGCGTGGCAACTATGGCAAATATCTTCCCTATGAAGCAATATATGAGGGAGGCCTATGTTCAGCTGTGAGTTCAGTGGGCTATAACGGTAACGGTATCGTATTTTTAATTTTGTTCTATAGCAGTATTTCGCATAAGGTACGATGACGTGTCGTTAAGACAAAAATCCGGAAAAAAATTGAAAAACAAGGGTCTCTATATGTTCAGCAGTGGATTCTTGTGGACTGGTAATGATAATTTCTTAGTATTTACTTGGGTAAAGAATAAATTAAATACATATGAACTGCACTCTATCACTATTCACGTACTTTTTCAAATGCACGTAGCAGCGATGCGAGAAATTACGTTCCTAAACACAGTAATAGTGAGGAATGATGATAGAAATGATAAGCAGATAGGCTAAGATTATATAATATAAAGCGACTATGTGTATAAACAAACATCACTTAGTTTCAAGCTGCAAACCTAACAGTAACCATCAGTTGTCAAAAAATATATTTTCTAAAAAAAATTTTTGCTTTTCGATGATTGGTGTCCAAATGTATTTGAAAATATTACAAATTATCCTACAGCTTTATTAAAAGAATTAACCGTATTTTTGTGAATAGAGTTATCGTAGAACATACAAATCGAGCACTCGTTCTGTTAAGGCCAGAAGGACTATGAATATTGTTAAAGCTAAAATATGGCGAACCCGAAGGTAACAAAATATTCTGTCGCGTGAAATGAAGATTACCTGTAGTTATGTAATTATCGTTGAAATACAGGTTTTATTGTGTAATACGAAATAACATAAGACATGCACTAAATCAGGCTCGCAGCATGCTATCAAAGCATTTGCTGTCCCTAAACTTTGCTGGAAGACACATAAATGTACTCTTTACAGATGAAAAATATACGATTATAAAGGACTATTATTTTATATTTTTACTTTTTTCGCAACACAATGTTTTAACAACTCAACTCATTACAAATTTTAAAATCTACGCAGCTATTTAGAGCAAAAATAATAAAAAGAAAGATATTCGCATATTGAAAACTATAAAAAGCAAAATGATAAACGTTCGCAACACTAAGGAAGTTTCGCAACATTTTGGGAAAAGTTCAAAGTAGTAATTTTCATCTTGCATCAAACATTGTTTGGTAGGGGTTTGTCCGATCAAAGGATCACGAAGCTTTTTTGGTGATAAAGGAGCAAAGACATTATAGACAAAGTTTATAAAAATATTTTTTGATAATTAGGTGAAGTTCAGTGAGTTCAGCAAGACTGCTGCTGGTCTCAGGGATCGAGTTCAGGTGAACTCGTGCCATGTGACCGGCAACAGTCTTACTGTAAAGTCTACGGTACATTTTTAAAAAGTGTATCACTAGGAGGACTTTTTGGGTGGCAAACAAACATACAGTCCACCTGATGGATGCGAATGCTAAAGTGGATGCTGTGGCCCGTAGACATCTCCCATCACCTCCATCTGCGATTAAGAATTAAAAAATGCAGATGCGTTGTCACCTTTAAGGACTAAGAATGATTCGTTTTCATTAAATAAGGTCTCCGATTTTCTACACTCATCGTAAGAAAAATAACCGGAATTAAGCGGATATTTTACATTAGTATTCTGTGCGAGCGTGTTCCTTCCGCGGTCGAGCCGACCCTTTAGAAGTACAACCATAATATAGCTGCAACGTGGCTCCGCCACATATTGACTCTGTTTCTTTAAAAAAAAAGCTATGCATTTTAATGTAGGTATAAAAAAATTGTGGCCATTCTATATTTTTTCTTACCACGTGCTTCGCGAAGAACAAAAATCATGTGTATATGGGTTATGTGAAATCCAAATCCGCATAAAAACGCTCTCTCAGTAAAGGCATTTGAAGTTGTCGTTTAAATATATAATATAATTCATTTATAAAATAAAATGTCCTTTTTCAATGTAAAATATTCATTCCCGCTGTAAATGGCCATTTTTTTGTCATGGACAGTGGAATCCTTTTACGGCTTAGGATCCATTACATAAAATATAGGTTACGGATAATTGACTAATTAATCCCATCAATTAGCCTTGTTCCTCTCTCCGTCAGTATATTTTTTCAATCAAGTTAACGTAGTTAATTCAATCACGCGCTACATTGCGAAAACCCATTACAGAAAATCGCAGAGAAGTTATCTTTTATAAAGGAAATTATAGACGTGTCCTATTATTAATTTTATAATACTTCCAGAGAACACTAACAAGCGCTGGAGAAAATGAGACTAAACGAGATTCCCCTGTGATGCAATCTTAAAGAGATGTTTTTCATTATGATAAAACCTTGTAACTTAAAATGACATGTTAATATAAAATGTCAATGTCAATATCGTTATCAGTTAACGATTACATTTACACAATACAAACGTCAAAAGTCAAAACGAAGCCAACCACGATTCTCGCCAGAGGTTACACATGTATAATTATGTAGTTGAACTGACTTTGCCCTTAATTTAAATCTGCAAACTTTTTGCCATAAGGTATTAAGTTTACCCCTTGTAACCCCTAGTTGGAGGTGTTTACAATAAAGGCTGAAATATATAAATAAATAAATACACAATCGCACTACTGATATAGTTAAGCGAACATGCTAAACATAACAAAAGCCTATTAACTCTTACCTTGTTGATTAATAATGATATTCACTATATATATTTTAAAACTACTTTTTTCTAGTTTTTTATAGAATAAGGGTGACAAACGAGCACACAGTCCACCTGATGGTAATGCTGTGGCCCACAGACAATAATAAATAATAAATATATTGAATAGGATTTATATTTCATTTGCGAACCTCACCATGAAAAGCTGTAGAATCCAGCTCAGCGCCATTATTCATAGCTGTATCTACCAGTGCTACGTTTGTCGAAATCACGAAAGCCGTCCAGGAATTTTGTTCTAATTAAAATGAAGTCTGGATCGAATGCAGTAATAATACGATGTTTTTATGCACTCGCGTGTAGGAAAAGCATGTGACGTAATGCGATGCACGCACGCGCTGGTCTATCGAGCCGGAACCAACTGTTGAATGCAAATGCCAGTGTCCCACCCCCGCCCCCACGCGCACTCGCATTCTTCCAGAACATCGACACCCTCAACCACCTCAAATATGACGTCATTGCGCTTTCAGCGTGTGCATCAATATAGCAATAAAATGGGAAATTCATCAAATAAACGAATTAGGGCAGCGAAATTTTAAAAAAGAATGCAATTTAAAAAATGGGGTTATTTTAGGCATTTTTTGCAAGTATCAAATGTTTAATTTAATAATAATATGCATTATGGTTATTATATAATATATGAATTTTATAGTTACAGTTAAAAGTTAAAGTTACAGCCTATATACGTGGAACTGCTGGGCACAGGCTTCCTCTCATTTCTGGGAGGGGTTTCTAAATAGATGTACGAATTATCAAGATTTATATACACACATCAAAAAAGTTTGTGATAACTAGCAAAAGCTGACATATTTGAAATTTAACTATATCAAGAAAAAGTGTCTACGTTATATATTTTTAAAACAGAGATACAATGTTTGAAATAAAAAAATAAAACTCTTTTATTTTTTAATAACAAAAATTGAGTAGTAATTCAATCCTAATGTAATTGTAACAGAAATTTGATGGAAAGAAAAAGATTGTTTAACCAAACTTATACCACAGTTTATTAATAGAAGGTTTTTATTTAATACAATATAACTCCTCCCCTAGATCGAACACATGCGAAGATCCTCCTGGGCGTACTGAGGAGTGAGCATCAAGTTGTCCAGAATTTCTTGTGGTGACCTGTCCCATTCTTGAATAGTGGCTTCCCCTAGCACTGTGTGGAGAGGTGGCTGATGGTTCCAAAAAGCTAGCTTAAGAGCCTCCCACGCGTGCTCTGTTGGGTTTAATTCAGGCGAGCCGGTGGGTCAGTCTAACTTTGTGATGTTAAAATTAACACGTTAAGCTCGATCTGTGAGCGCTTTATGTGGTGCCCGTGGTTTACTCAAAATTGTCTGACAGTTTCATCAATAGCGACTGTTTGTACTTATCTGTCGTCATGGAGCCTCGATACGGGATAAAAGGCCTTCTAGCTCTAATCATAAATCCACCCCAAAAGAACACCGATTTCCCTCCTTGCTAAACAGTTCCAGTGGCAGTTCTTTGCCGTACAGTCTCCAGGTTTTCTCCAGAATGGGTACTGATTCACGACTCGTCTACAAAGAGACAGGTTTGCCAAATATTTTCTTCCTCATCTTCTTCATTTTGCCGGAGCCTAGCCCACTGCAGTCTCCATCGCTGACGTTGCCCTGAATGCAGAGGTGCTCGCCAAGACCTTCGTGCTCGTAGCCTGGTGTAAGCAATTCCGAACGGTCTTACTGCTAACTCATTGTTTGATCACGAGTTGCCAGCAATCTGATTTATATATAGCGCTTCTGAGCAGCAGTCAGAACGGTTGGACGACCACTGCGGGGTCAGTTAGCTAGGTTATCCATGCAGTGGTACCTCTGCAACGTGGCCACGACACAGGATTAGGATACAGCAACTATGTATGCCATTTCTTTTATGAAATGTATTCTAATTCTATATTTTAAGTAAAGAGTCTAAAAATAAAAAGAAATTATAATATAGTCTACCGTAACAAAAAACATTTCGATGTGTATACATAAAAGCGCTCCCACCATCTGTGTTCTCATTAATAAATATAAATACATCCAATTTTTCAAATTTCCAGCGAAATTGAAGTAAATGCATTTAACAATGTAATACCTTACTTAAAATTTGTAATAATTTTGTTAAGTTGTCCGCTGTAAATAAAATAAACGCCCTTCAAACTGTTGAGAGCCTCTCGTCTGTTTGCAAACTCTCTGTTTCCGTACCCCTTTTATAAATATCCAAGCGTACACTAATAATATTAACTCCATTTCCAAAAGACGATGGTTTTGAAAGTCCTGTGTAAAGCAGAATTTATATGCAAGAACCCGACTACTATAGAATATATAAAATTTCATATTGCGCGAATATATTTTTTTTAACTTCAGATATTTTTAAAGGTTTATTATGTGTCATCCCGAAAGGCAAATTCCAAATCTTCTCCATCTCCAATTCCTCTTTTACGTAAGATTCTATATCGTTTTTCAGAATAATAAAATGTTGTTAGATAAGGATCTGTTGCACTAAAACTCACAGTTTGACATAAATCAAAGATTTTTATTTCATAACAGATAATTTAGGTTATACTCTTTTAATCTTAGAGCATATGTATGCTCTAAGCTTTTAATACTATCAGATATAGATTACCATCATATTATTGTTAGGCAACTAGTTGAGATAGTATTTAGTCTTTGGAATATCATTATTATAATTAAAAGTGAGTTATGAAATAATCTTAAGGCTACAGTCTTTTAAAGTTGACTCACATCGAATCATTAGCGCCACTTTGATTTCTTTTTTTACAGCAAATTATTGTTTCAGAGTAAAATATTTTGATAACACATAAATACCCAGATTATAAGTAATGGCTAAATTTTTTTTTTTTTGGTTCATCTATGTGGTCTATGTTAGATAAATCAAACGGTAAATAGAGCTCTCTCGCACCCAACGCAATTTCGAGCTTTGTTCGTGTACCATTATAAGGCAATCGATAATAAAAAGGCGAAATCTATTCAGCGCGTTAATAGCTAAACATCTTCATCTCCAAAATGCGCTGTTTCTTTTTTTCTAAATATCTTTCATTGTCTTAAATAAGAGGTCTCAATTTCGTTAAATTTCGCTGTTTTCGCCTCATAAAAAACATTTGTTTCATAGCAATAGCTGAAAATATTTATGCTATAATTATTTTTTTCTCAAGGGCAGGTGTTTAATTAGACAAATATTAAAAAATAATAATTTAAACCACTTTATTTCAAAATTAATAATTATTTCGATCGACCTATAAAATATTGACTTTATAAACAATAATTGCGGGCAATTTTCCTTAGTAGCCGCTGAGCGGCTGTAGCGTTCAGACGTCTTGTCTGTGCCAAATTTTTGCACTTCCTCTCGCTCTAACATTCCTCTTTCTCTCTCTTTCCCTAATCTTGGTTGCGCATTGTTACGAATTGAAAGTTTCTCTACTTTATTATTTTTTGCATATAATTCTTTAAGGGTTTATAAATCATTTTGTATTTGTTTTATAACTTTTAATTTCGATATGGACCATAAACGTAAAAAATATGCTTGTACCAGAAAACCTACCTACCTACCTACATATTATGTAAGTTCTTCAAGGAAATATAGAAGTATTATACATTTTTGGATTGCACATGATGTTTTGTTTACAAGCGACAGTAGCCTAATGGCAGGGAGCGGACCGCGAACTCAAAAAGGTCGTGGGTTCGAATAGTAATTCATGCATATAGGTAAATGCTATACAAAGTTACATTATACTTTAATGAGAAACTATAAATATGTGTGATAGTGGACTGTTTGTACTTATATAGAAATTATTTTGAGTTTTTTTTTAATCTATTTTAGTATTTAGAACTACTTGACGTACTTGACGGATTTTCGATAGTGTCATCGACTTATTACGAAACCCTCAGTGCACGACTCATTCTAGCACTTGCCAGATTCATTTGAATAATCAATAATACGAGTACATGTTATACAGGTTCTAGATGATTATCTTTTAGAAACCTTTTCAACAAAACAACAAAAATTATACAAACTTAAAATATTTTTTTTTTTGTGTAACGAATTTTGTAATAAAAGCATGGAACAAAAATAGATACGAGGTAGAAAATCTGTATGTGAAAATTTGTTAGCTAATTATCAATAATCCTGTATATTAGATAAATTGATACTGGAAAATCTTAGTAGAGCTACTTTCCACGCTACGGCCAGAAAGATAACTGCGGTGGCGGTACATGAAGTGGCGGGGCAGGGAGGGTGTAGATGTGTCACCAGAACGCAATTTTTCTGTTTTGCTCTGAAAGACTGGGCTCTTAAGAGGAAAGAGTAAGTCAGCTCAAATTCTAATTTCGTCCCCACTTGCCCGCGCGTCGTATGCTATGTACCGATATGTTTGTAATCACTAATACTGTAAGTAGAAAGGTCGTTAGACACTTATTTCATTAGGTTTATCATATTTATGCCTGTTTCTTAACGCCAAGCCAGCCGCTTCTTATTTTTATCACGGTTATTTCCCATTTTAATTTTACGTCGTACTGTTGCGTAATATATATTCTGATCGTAAGCGACACAACTTCTCCCTTCAAAAGCCTAAGCGATACTAACGGGGCGACAGGAAACAAGCTCAAGACGCCGATAGTTTAGGTAATTTCTTTTTACAGTGAAAATAATGGTATTTTTAAAAAAGTAAATAACATAAGCACTGCTTTATAGTTAGTTCAGTTAGTATGCAAAATTTCATGATCTTATTTAAAGTATTTTACGAATAACAGCGGTTTATTGTTTATTTTGGAGGTAACTTTGGATTTTTATTCTATCAAGAAAATTTTACGAAATCGTGTTTTCGTCTAACATAATCATTAACATTAATCCTCAACTTTACCATATATTTATTTCAAAATTAATGCTGCAATATTTTCGGCATAACGAAGGATGTTGCTAAGCCATTTGACATTATATTTCCCCTTAAGGGGAAATATAACCAAAGTTACCTCCAAACTGAACAATAAACCGCTGTTATTCATAAAATACTTTAAATAAGATCATGAAACTTTGCATACTAACTGAACTAACTATAAAGCAGTGCTTATGTTATTTACTTTTTTTTAAAATACCATTACTTTCACTGTAAAAAGAAATTACCTAAACTATCGGCGCATAAGCTTAATTCCTGTCACCCCGTCCCGTTAGTATCGCTCCGGCTTTTGAAAAGAGAAGTTGTGTCGCTTACGATCAGAAAACACATTACGCAACAGGAAGACGTAAAATGAAAATGGGAAATAACCGTTATAAAAATAAGAAGCGACTGGGTTGGCGTTAAGAAACAGGCATAAATATGATAAACCCATAGAGAATATAACCACGGTTATATAGTCTTTGGATAAACCTAATGAAATAAGTATCTGACGACCTATCTACTTAGAGTATTAGTGATAACAAACATGTCGGTACATAGCATACGACGCGCGGGGAAGTGGGGGCGAAATTAGAATTTGAGCTGACTTACTCTAACCTCTTAAAGTGAGCAAACATAAATCAGTTAAACAAGCTACACTCGAATAATATTTTAAAATAATGACTGACTAGTTTTAAATGGATCTTATGGATAATAAATTACACAGTAAAAAAGAAATAATCATTTTTTATAATCCAATAATGGGAAAAATGTACTAAAATTATTATTTATAACATTTAAAATGGATAAAAATAAACACATTTAAGATTTTTAAATTTTAATAAACAATAAAAATTCGTAAAATAAGATGTAAATGATTCTTGAAATAAGATGTAAACGTAAAATAAGATCGAAATGTACACATGAACAGTACAGATGAAGAAAACCATTTGGCATTACAAATGGAACTCGATTTTTAATATTAAATTTTGACTTACAAAATAATACGTAAGAATTGGTTTTACACCCCCCCCCCCCCAAGTTAAGGGCATATAGAGGTTTTAATCTTTCCGTCTCCCCCTTGGGACGCTTAGGTAATTAATGAATGGCCCCTTACGTGGCCTGGCGAAGAATTATTTTATTAAATTATTTAAAAAAAAAAGCTTTTTGAGCATTACTTAGTAGCCCGGATTCAGAATGTTGACGGTGTTTCGACCCTGTACCTCGGAAAGCATGTATTATACTACTAAAGTATTATTAATATTTTAGTAAAGCAATTGGTCCTGCGCCTGATCTCACTCCGGTCGAGTCGGATTGCAATCCCATTGGACATCGCATATTCGAAATCCTTTCTTGCGCAAATAATGTCTAGCCTCCGTTGATACTGTCTGCTGTGACCGAAATTAGATCTGGAGATCATTAATCATTATTATTAAAAAGTAAAAAAAAGTTAAAGCACAGGCGTCCTCTCATTTCTGAGAGGTTTTTGGGCAAGGAAATGTCCGCAGTGCTGCCCCAATGCATGTTGGCGAACTTCCTATGTCTTATTCTCTTGTTATTTCTCTGACATGCAGGTTCCTTTACAATTTTTTTCCTTCACCGCCGTGCACGCGGTAAATCAGCACTTAAAATTGCAATTAACAATTTAATCCAGCGGGGATCGAACCCGGGTTGCTCGCGAACTGTGAAATTTACAGCGAGTGCTTAGCCCCTGAGCAAACACGGCTTATTAATATCATCATCATCATCATCATTACAGCCCTTCACAAGTCCACTGCTGAACATAGGCCTCCCTCCAAGTAATGCCACAAAGCACGGTCCTGAGCCACCTGCATCCATCGACTTCCTGCATATCTTACCAGGTCGTCACTCCATCTAGTGGGGGGTCGCCCTACACTACGCCTACCGGTACGGGGCTGCCACTCAAGAACCTTTCTTCCCCATCGGTTATCGGTTCTTCGAGCTATATGGCCGGCCCATTGCCACTTCAGATTACTAATCCGTTGGGCTATGTCGGTCACTCTGGTTTTACTGCGGATATCCTCATTTCTGAGTCTATCACGCAGAGAAACTCCGAGCATAGCCCTCTCCATAGCTGGCTGAGCGACCTTGAGCGTCCTCATACGGCCAGCAGTGAAGGACCACGTCTCAGATCCGTAAGTCATCACTGGCAACATGCACTGGTTGTACAATCTAGTTTTTAGAGATTGAGGTATACTCAACGAGACGATGTGTCGTAATTTCCCGAACGCTGCCCAGCCGAGCCGTCGATTGACCTCTCGATCGAAGTTGGACTTACCTAGTCGGACTATTTGTCCCAGGTAAACGTACTCGTCAACAACGTCGAGCATAGTGCTCCCAACAACTACTGGCATAGGTGTGACATGGACATTGAACATGATCTTTGTTTTGTCCATGTTCATCTTAAGACCTATCCGTTGGGAGGCACTATTGAGGTCATTGAGCATAGTGCTTGCGATCACTGAGACATCACTGAACAGTTGGCGTCTGGTCGTCATAATGAAGTCAATCTCATTTTTTGTCGAATGCTTCATTAATATATAAACAACAAAAAAAACAGCTTCTTTCCAATACGGACCGGTGTAAAATATTATGGCGGCTGTGCACGCTCGTCTCGTCACCTCGTGTGCCGCTTGTCGCGTAAAGGCTCGACACGAGAACACACCATGTACACACTCTTTGTATCATTAATTGAACTCCGTATGCCCGCTGAGATGGACCTAGATGAATTTGTTGCTGCGTTTTGCCTTTGAGCTATTATAATTTTACACATTTACTAAAAAATTAAATTAATAAGTCATTGTAAATAAGGAGTACCATGTATGGTGAATAGAATAAGAGTACGCTCTCATTTTCATCGCGAGACTCACGAGACCCTGTGACTCGAGAGCGAAAGTCTGACACGCTTCCGAGAACGCACGAGAACCACAAGACGCGACGCGACGCGACGTGAGCACCATGTACACACTCGTACTCTGCCTGTCTCCTGGTGTCTCGACGAGCGTGTACAGCCGGCATTACAATTAACGACGAGTTAGTTACTTTTTAGTTGCAAAATAATTATCGAACATAATATGTACCAAGGTTACAATTTGTTTTTACGCTTTAGCGATCGAAGCCACTCACAATTCAGAAATATTTGTTATTCCAGTAAATATACCAACACTTGTGTTTCGTGCCATTGATACTTAATCTGCACTGATCCTACAATTATTTCTAATATCCTAGTTATTTTACTACACATCAAAAAATATAAGTAAAATTTTTGTAGCTTGTATATGCAAGCCCAATAGGAAAAGTAAAATGTGTTACAGAAAAGATTTCTCTAATGTCCAATCGACTAGAAGGAGATCGCAATCATCATTTTTGGATTAATTTGTAAAACTTTGAATACAACAAAAAATGCTTGAAAGCTTAATTATCTTTAGTTATTCGAAACATTGCGAACCTAAAAAATGAGAGTATAATTTTACCGCAAGTCTGTTTTGAAACTCCAACAAAACAAAAGTTGAGCTGTTTGCCGTGTTTTGATTGCGTCCTTGCGAAGAATTTTCATTTCCCCCGCGCCGTGGGGCTTGTCAAGTTGACACCTGTCGAAGCTTTGCCTTGATTGGAAGCTCCCGTACGAACAACAGATTCCATTCTCAGCCTACGACGCATGTTAGCGAACGTCCATTGTACTTACATGACTGTGGTATTACGAAAACAAAGTGGGGAGTTAATAGAGTAATAAGTTTGCCTATTTATGATCGAATAATGCTAACCGCTACTAGCACAATATCTGACTTATGTATACTTATGGTATCATAGATATTATCTTACTCTACGTCTGAAAATAGGTTAATGAATATGTTAAGAAGCTAAACTTTTTACGCGTTATTTATGTTTAAACTTAGGTATACCCGGTTTTCAGTAGGGTAAACTGCGGCTGAGAAAAGCTGCGGAAGTTAATTATTCGACTAAATCTTTTTTGTCTATCTGTTTCGCTCGCACTCTACAAGTCAATTTCCTGCGAGCAATTATTGATATTTCTTAAGTCATTGGCACATTCATATTGTTTCTGACGTTAACTCAACGACTCAGATGGTAATAGCCGGAATAAAGTCAGAAAAGAAGGTTTATACTCCTCCGCATTGAAATTTATTCGGATTCGGAAATAATTGTTATCCATTATGGAAACATTGTGTCTTACACTGCAACTGATCTTTCTTACGATCTTTTAAAATTATTTTATTTTCTGTAATTATATAGAAAGTAGATAACAGCGGATCTAATGATACTACAAATATAATTTTGGACGGAAATGTAAAATATCTAAATAAAAGTAAGAATCTCGTTAATGCCTTAAGCTTCCCGCATTTTTCGTGTTCCTTACAAAAGCCTAAAAAATTTCAGGGGCAATTTAGGATACGGTAAATAGAGTTCTGTAGAGATTCCCTACCTCTCAACTACGGAACGCAGGTTATCAATCGACTGGATTTTCCCCTTTTATGGAACTCGTGCGATCGAATCTGGATTGTTCGCTCATGGCTCTCCAACTTCAAAGAAATAAATGTAAAATATCTAACTAATGGTAAGAATCTCGTTAATTTCCTAAGCTTCCCGCATCATTTTCTTACGGTGCGTTGTCTTTTATTTACAAAAACCAATAATCTAGTCCATATCAGCACAAAAAACGGATTTCGGTAGTGATACGTGTTGGTGATACGGTTTTTAAAATTAAAATTGAGATATTTAATGCAATCGCTTGCGTAGGTACGTAAACTTGCAATATAAAACGCATCTCAGTTTTATAATTTCATAAAGCTTCACCGAGATCAAAATTGCGGAACACATGTGGTGTTCTTTTTTTAAATTTATAGTCAATTTGGTTGCTGCTCGTAGAGCACTACAAAACTTATGTTAATATCTCAATTTAGATAGCTAAACAGAGATATTAGCATAAGTTTTCAAGGACTACCAGAATTAGTTAATGATCAGTTCGAATAAAAAACAAATGTTTATTTTATTCATTCATACATAAACACTCACGCCTGTCACCCAGAGGAGTAGGCAGAGACTACAGACTTCCATTTGGCACGATCCTAACACACCTCTCTTGCCTCCTTCACATCCATACACCTACGCATATATGCTCGTCGGTTAAGGGTACTCCTAATTTGGCCCGTTTTCAATAAATCGCCAATTTGTTCGATAAATTTTCGCCTAGGACATCCCTTTCCGACTCTGCCATTCACTTCTGCACAATAAATTTTCTTTGTCACTCTTTCCTCATTCATTCTTTCCACATGACCAAACCACCGAAGCATGCTTTTCTTAATCCTGGTCACCACATCATCTTGCAAACCACACCCTTCTCTTATTACACAATTTCTTAGCCTGTCATTCAGATTCAGCCCTAACATACTCCTTAACGACCGCATTTCTACTGCGTTTATTCTACTCTCGTGCTTCTTCTGCCACACCCAATTTTCACTACCATACGTTAAAGTAGGAACCAACACAGCATTGTGAATTGCCATACGTGCCTTTTTCGACACATTTTGACTCTTCAGAATAGAGTGCAAGGCCCCATTTGCTCTATTTCCCGCATTCACTCGTCGTTCTATATCCTTATCATATCTCCCATCCCTGCTAAATAAGCAGCCCAAATATACAAACTCATCTACTTGCTCGATCAACTCCCCTTCTATTCTTATTTCACAAATCGTTTTACTTTCTTCTCTTTCAAAAACCATAACCTTCGTTTTACTTGCGTTCACTTTCATGTGTTAATGTTCATGTGTAATGTTTATTTTAATATGTTGTTAAATAAGTTGCGTAGTGTAGTAAATAATAACAGCTAATTTCACCTTTTAACAGCAATTTAAAAGCAATTTAAAAGTTGTCTTCCAAGCTGTTAATATCAACCCCTTCGCGCCGACACCGCTTCAGTTAATCTTGTTATTTAATTAAACCTAACTCAGCGACGTGTATTTTGAGCAATTTTGTTCTTTATCTCGATGCGCTACTAACTACAAGTGCCAATATGTTCCTTTATTTATAAGAAAATTGTATTACCTTCCCAAGATGGGAAAATACAAATGGATAATTAGAACATTCAAGCTTGTGAAATCATATTATCAAGAACTTTATAAATAACGTACAAACTAAATGATACACTTCATTTGTTGAATAATGTTTTTTTTTACCGTCTGGAAAAATAGGGTGCAGCAGGTGAACGGAATAGCCTATAGCACTGATATTGTTACAATTTATTTTTATTTTACATTAACATATTACGAAAAAGATCTATCAATAAATACTTTTAGAATAAACTTTCGGTACTAAAAAACGAACAACAAAGTTTTTGAACTAACTATATAGGTAAATCAATTGAAAACAAAAATCGAAATTAAAATAAAATAATACCCACCCAATTAGTCGTATTTATTAATAGACCAATTTCATAATATGTTAAATGTAAAATTAAAAAAAAATGTAGAATATTAGTGCCATAGGCTTCCATTCCGATCACCTATTACACCCTATTTTTTTCCAGACGGTAAAAAAATCTTCAGTATATAGTACTAACCGACCCAGCAGACGTTATTCTGCCTTTCTGAATTTCACTCGAACTCATTCCAGACTTTTTACAGTGTAAATATATATGTTTTTAAGAAAACTTGACTACAACGCCATCTGCCGGATCCTAGCATAGACTATACGAAACATTGTCTCGACAAAACTATTACCTATAGGATAATATAATATATTGTGAATATGACCTCAGTAGTTTAGAAGTTACACGACCACTCACAAACGCCGACGAAAATATTACATAGCTAGCGACCCGGCTTCGCTTGACTGTGGTCTAGTAATTTGGTGCTATTTATATTTAAGAAAATCTTCCCCTCACCGATCTGGATGAATTTTATTTGTTATACCGCCATCTATCGGAAGCCATACCTAACATTGTTTTGGCATGTATAGTAGTACTTATGATCCTATTAAATCACTGCCGATTAGTACGTAGTACATAATATCTCGATGACTGCATACGACTTTTAGAGAAACTGTAAGCAAGATAGAAAGAAAATTTTAAAAATAAATATGCTGGGATCAGACAGGACTTTTAATATGTAGAGGAACAGATATTGACTTTATGGTATCAGTTATGTATTGTCGCAACGATACCAACTCAGCGCATGATGCTACGGCATTGTTATTACAGCGTTGTTATTCTGTCGCCACCAGTTACAGGATTCACGGAAAGTCAACAAACATATCACTTATAGAACTGAAATGGCAGTCGAACGTACTGTCCTCCTGATGATAGGTAAGTGGCAACTGCAGTCCGTGGACGCCTGCAGCCAACTTCAAACAACTCATAGCCTGTAATTACTCGTGTACTTTCTTTTATACCATTCTAATCGGGACACATTAGAGCAAGCACTACTATTTGGCGACAGGTATAACAAACAGACAGGTAGACAGAATAACATGTGTACTATTTTTTATTCACGTGATAAATAAACAAAGATTTTAAAAACAAATATTAAAATATTTATTAAAAGCGCTAGAAACATCACTTACCTGGTGCAATTACACATTAAATAAACATCTTAGTAATTAACTTTAAATTATAGTAATTAAGTAAGTAATAAAAATAGCAACTAAGAAAAACTTAAAACGTGTAAAAAATCGAAGAGGCCAACAAATTAGTTAATGTGAGTAGTATTGTAGTGAACTATGTTCTGTAGTAAGCCAGTCTCTAAATCACTGCACGCTGTAGTTTTCTGTATGTTTTAGAAAATCCAAATATTACAATAACTGTCTAGACAAAAAGAACATTTTCGGACTAAATTCGTACTAACAATATTGCCATAAGCGATAATAATATTAGAGTATAAAAAATTTTAAACAGCACGCATTTGTCATCAGCTTCGATGATCTTAGTGAGAATACTAGATTATAGTTATGAAATCATTATAATTATATCGGTTTTTAATACGGTTTTAAAATTTCAGATGATTCGGACGTCAGATAGTGGGTCAAAACTGATAATTTTATTTTATAGAATGAGGGTGACAAATGAACACACAGTCCACCTGGTGGTAAGTGGATGCTGTGGCCCATACACATCTACATTTATTCTAGATTAAGAATCAAAATGCAGATGCGTTGTCATCCCTGAGGACTAAAATCGCATGTCTCGTTTCCAGTTAAAAAAGGGTCTCCGGATCTCTATACTCAACATATGAAACACAGCTGCATTAACGGCTATTTTACGTTGGTATTCTGTGAGAGCATGTTACTGCCCCGGTCGAGCCGACCCATTCGTGCTACAACCATAATATAGTAGCTGATGCGTGGTCCTACTACGTATAAAAATTACAAGATGAATAACAAGATTCCATTACATTCATACGTACATTCATAGATACATCATACGTCAAGCATACATAAACGTTATAAAAAATAGATTCGACGTATTGAATACTATGTACACGCACGTTATATTAAGGGGAAATATAATGTCAAATGGCTTAGCAAGATCTTTCGTTATGCCGAAAATATTGCAGCATTAATTTTGAAATAAATATATGGTAAAGTTGAGCATTAATGTTAATGATTATGTTAGACGAAAACACGATTTCGTAAATTTTCTCGATAGAAAAAAAATCCAAAGTTACCTCCAAAATAAACAATAAACCGCTGTTATTCATAAAATACTTTAAATAAGATCATGAAACTTTGCATACTAACTGAACTAACTATAAAGCAGTGCTTATATTATTTACTTTTTTTAAATACCATTATTTTCACTGTAAAAAGAAATTACCTAAACTATCGGCGTCTTGAGCTTGATTCCTGTCGCACCGTTAGTATCGCTTAGGCTTTTGAAGGGAGAAGTTGTGTCGCTTACGATCAGAATATACATTACGCAACAGTACGACGTAAAATTAAAATGGGAAATAACCGTGATAAAAATAAGAAGCGGCTGGCTTGGCGTTAAGAAACAGGCATAAATATGATAAACCTAATGAAATAAGTGTCTAACGACCTTTCTACTTACAGTATTAGTGATTACAATCATATCGGTACATAGCATACGACGCGCGGGGAAGTGGGGGCGAAATTAGAATTTGAGCTGACTTACTCTATCCTCTTAATATTATATATCCATCAGTGTACACAATATTACATCAACTTGTCCCTTCTGCCCTTAATAGGTTAACTAGATGCGAATAATAACACCACGTATGTATGCATATGCATGCATGCATGCATGCGTGTGTATGTATGTATATTAAAACAAAAATAAATTTTCCTCACACAAAATACACGCTTGCATTGGAAATATAGGCTACGAGTATTTTCTAGTAAGAACTTAAATAAAGACACGTACATTTATCTTATGTGGCGTTACTAGAATTCCTTTGCAGTCTCGACGTATTATATTAGAATATTTATCTGCAGTTTATTTACTGCTTTGGAAGTTTTATACATTGAACCTTTTTTTTTTTTTTTTTTTTTTTTATAGAAGAGGGGGCAAACGAGCATGCGGCTCACCTGATGTTAAGTGACTACCGCCGCCCATGATCAACCGCAACACCAGGAGAATTGCGGGTGCGTTGCCGGCCCTTTAGAAAGGAGTAAGCTCTTTTCTTGAAGGTCCCCAGGTCGTATCGGTCCGGAAAAATCGCCGGTGATAAACTATTCCACAGAGAGGTTGTACGTGGAAGAAAGCTCCTTGTGAAACGTACAGTGGTGGACCGCCAAGCATCCAGATGGTGTGGATGGTATCGGGACGTTTGCCGTGTCGTGCGTTCACGAAATTTGGCGGCTGGGATTAATCCGAACAATTCCTCAGAGCACTCCCCGTGATAGATGCGATAAAATACGCAAAGAGATGCAACATCTCTTCGCAACGCCAGTGAATCGAGCCGATCGGAAAGCACTCGGTCGTCGACGATTCGAGCCGCTCTGCGCTGGATGCGGTCAAGTGGAAGGAGCTGGTACTGGGGAGCCCCAGCCCAGAGATGGGAACAGTATTCCATGTGCGGTCGAACCTGCGCCTTGTAAAGTTGCAGGCGGTGTGCCGGCATGAAATACTGCCCCGCTCTGCTGAGCACGCCAAGCTTTTTAGAGGCCAATTTGGCCTTCCCTTCCAAGTGACCACGAAACTGCACGTCACTCGATATGTCGACGCCGAGGATTCCGATACTGGCTGAGGCAACAAGGGGAGTGCCTTGAAACTGAGGGGATACGACAAAGGGGTTCTTTTTAGCGGTTAACGCGCAAACTTGTGTCTTCTGGGGGTTAAACTGGACTAGATTTAGTCGTCCCCAATCCGAGACTCTGTTCAGCAAAGACTCGACTTCAGACACAAGTTTGTCCCGGCACTCGGAGACGTTTTCCCGAGAAATATTGGCTCGGCCGGTGTAAAGAGCATCACCAGTGCTGTCATCTGCATAGCAATGAATGTTACGAGTATGCAACATATCATTGATATGCAGAAGAAACAGCGTTGGCGATAGCACGCAGCCCTGTGGAACACCAGCATTAATAGGCTTGCAATCGGAGCTTGCACCGTCTACAACGACCTTGATGCTCCGATCTGCAAGAAAGCTGGTGATCCAATCGCACAATTTCTCGGGAAGCCCATAGGAAGGGAGCTTCGAAAGAAGCGCTTTGTGCCAAACCCGATCGAAGGCCTTCGCAATGTCCAAACTAACGGCCAATGCCTCCCCCTTGAACTCTACTGCCTCCGCCCATCTGTGAGTGAGGTAGACCAGAAGATCACCAGCTGACCGACCACGGCGAAAACCGTATTGGCGGTCACTAATCAGCTGGTGATCCTCAAGGTACCTCATGAGCTGGCAGTTTACAATGGACTCCATTGTTTTGGAGAACAAGGAGGTGATGGCGATTGGCCGGTAGTTGGACGGGTCTGAGCGGTCGCCTTTTTTAGGGATCGGGTGGACGAAAGCAGTCTTCCATGATTTTGGGACTACGCCTAGGGAGTAGGAGTACCGGAAAAGACGCGTTAAAACCGGTGCCAACTCTGGAGCACACGTCCTCAGCACAATTGGGGGGATTCCGTCAGGCCCACTCGACTTGTGGATGTCCAGGGAGAGGAGTGCTTTGCGAACCGAGCGCTGTGTGAACTGCACTTCCGGCATGGAGCACTCACACCGCGGGATGGTCGGCGGCGTACTCCCCCCGTCATCGAGAGTCGAGTTAGACGCAAAGAAGGAGCCTAGAAGATCGGCTTTCTCCTTTGCAGTATGGGCCAGTGAGTCGTCCTCCCTGTGCAGAGATGGAAGAGATGGCTGACAGAAATTCCCCTGGACAGCCTTGGCGAGAGACCAGAATGCACGGGTTCCAGAAGGAAGGCGAACTAGTCTCTCGCCAATTCTGCCTATGTGCTCTGACTTTGCCTTGGCAATGACTCTTTTGAAGGACCTAGAGGCGGAATTATACTTCTTTTTTAGAGCGCTGGTGTTTACATCCCGGGACGCTGATGCATCAACCCAGGCTTGGTAGCACTCCTGCTTATAGCATGATGCTATTTTACAGGAGCGACCAAACCATGGCTGAGATTTGCCTCCAATGGGCACCACAGAGGAAGGAATAAAAAGTTCCATACCCTGAAGTACCACATCAGTAACAGAATCCGCAACAACGTTGGGATCATCCGGCGAGAAGCAAACCCGCCCCCAAGGGTAGGATGCAAAGAAAGACCGCATCCCATCCCAATCGGCTGACCTATAGTGCCAAACACGGCGGCAGCCTGCAGAATGCAACCGCGATTTCAGCGTGAGTGGCACAACACTCCGGACCAGACAATGGTCCGAGGAGCCTAAAGGGGCGTCGACGGAAATCTGATATCCGTCCGGGTGAGAGGTCAGCAGAAGGTCCAACAGGGAAGGTGCATGATCCTCCACATCTGGAATCCGCGTAGGCGAAGTAACCAGTTGTGTCAGACCATATGCCAAGGCAAAATCATGAACAGATCTCCCCGCATGATCGGTTAAACGTGAACCGAGCCATTCGGCGTGATGGGCGTTAAAGTCGCCGAGGATCACGATCTCTGCAGAGGGGATCTGCTGTAGCAACGAATCTGCAGCCATTTGGACGTGGTCGAAGAGTCGGTCTGTTTCGGCATTACCGCTGTGGGACCTATAGAGGCACCCGTAGACGCGCGGATGGTCGTCGCTGTCTACGCGTAGCCAAAGGATGGACAGGTCCGAACCTTCAAGTCTGCCGAGGCGTCGAGAACAGATGTCCTCTCTGACGTAAACGCAAACTCCAGCCCGAGGCACAAAGGAGTGTTCCAGTTTGTACCCCGGGTAGGAGAGATACGAAACATCAGCCGGAGAGGACACCTGCGTCTCGGTCAGAAAGAGCAGAGCCGGCCTCGCCGTCTCGAGATGGTAGTGGACGGCGTTTAGGTTAGAGTGAAGTCCCCTGATATTGCAGAAATTCACGGACAGCGTGGCAGGGGTCGCCTTGGTCTTGTTGCTCCGTTTGCCCCGAGCAGTTGTAGTCTTGAGCGGAATTTCGCCCCCCCCAGAATACGCGGGGCAGCCTGAGCACCCACGCTCAGAAGTGGAGAAACCTATCTGTATTCATAGTAGTGAAACTGATCTTTAGTTTTGAGGCGTGAGTTTTATGTTTGGATTCGATAAAAATTCTACTTATGACATTAGCAGATATGATAGCGAAGGCCCAAATCCCCCCCCCCCATCAACATGGTAGCGGAATTAAATGATAGACTATCCCAGTAGGGTACCAGCACCCCTGGAGAATCCCTCGCTGAGCATCCACGACCATGTTTCTCCACTCCTGAGCGTGGGTACTCAGGATGCACCGCGTATTCTGGGAGGGGGGGGGGGCGAAATTCCGCTCAAGACTACAACTGCTCGGGGCAAATGGAGTAACAAGACCAAGGCGACCCCTGCCACGCTATCCGTGAATTTCTGCAATATCAGGGGACTTCACTCTAACCTAAACGCCCAAATGGCTACAGATTCGTTGCTACAGCAGATCCCCTCCACAGAGATCGTGATCCTCGGCGACTTTAACGCCCATCACGCTGAATGGCTGGGTTCACGTTTAACCGATCATGCGGGAAGATCAGTTCATGATTTTGCATTGGCATATGGTCTGACACAACTGGTTACCTCGCCTACAAGGATTCCAGATGTGGAGGATCCACAGTCCATCTGATGGTAAGTGGATGCTGTGCCCGATAGACATCTACATTTATCCTCGATTAAGAATGAAAACGCAGGTGTGTTTTTAGTCTTAACCCCTGAGGACTAAGATGGAACCACGTAAAAAAACATAATAATTATCATACGTAATGAACCCAAATGATATTTGAAAATAAAAATATAACCATGCTGGGGTTGATAAGTGCAGGGCGATATCCTAGCATCTAGAATTCTGCAGTGCTATTTTGTAACTCTGGTGGGAATCTTCGTTGGCTTCTTTTTGACGTTTGACTTTTGGTGTAAATGCTTAAACGTGGATTACAAGGAGATGTAATTTTTATATTATACGTGGTAGAGCCAAGCTGAAGCTACTAATAGTAGTATAGCTCTAGCACGAATGGGTCGACTCGACCGGCGAAGGACCACACTCTCACAGAGTACCAGCGTAAAATAGCAGCTTAACGTTACTGTGTTTGAGTATAGAGAAGCGGAGACCAATTTTGCTGGAAACGAGGCATTTCATCTTAGTCCTCACGAGTGACTACGCATCAGCATTTTGATTTGTATTTGAGGACAGATGTAGATGTATATGAGCCACAGCAACTACTTACCATGGGATAGACTGTGTGCTCGTTTGTCAGTCACCCTATCCTATAAAAAAGTAAAATATTTTAGGTTACAAAGTGTTATCATAATAAAAGTCATAATTCAGTTGCGGAGTGATTTCCACCAGATTGACATAAACTCTCTACTGCTCTCTACCGCCTGTCTGTTAGATTTAAGTTCGGTATTTTCCGACTGTTTTTCCGTCATCAATTGGTCGCTAGAGACTCGTCTACAGTTAGGAGGGTCTATCTATAAGAAAGCAGAAAGGTTGTGGAAGAAAAATTTTTGTACGAATTCTTATTCACACCTCTTAAAAAATTAAAATATTAACTTCGTCTTAAGATTTTACTCTACGTGAATCTTGTGTTCATTGAGTAATAAAAACATTCACTTTGTACTCGTAACTTGTAAACATTTCTTTTAAATTGGCTGCAAACTTGTTTGCCATTCATCGTACGATCGTCGACTCGTTACTCGTTAGGCTAAACTAACTGTTCGGCCATAAACGATCACGTGCTACCTATACCGTTCCCTTCCTCTGACTGCGTTCGTGTAAGGCACAACCAGCATATACGGCAAACGCGACTCATTTAAGCAAAAAGCAATCGTGCTCTGAATCGGCATTCGCTCATTACTCCACTCTATTCGTTACCCGTTGGCTAAATAACTAATGGCTGGCGTCTTACACGTCTCAGAGAGCAGTTATTTTCAATGAAGTTCCATGTTCGCGGGAGAGTAGGCG
Organism: Parnassius smintheus behrii; assembly: GCA_036936625.1. Taxonomy (NCBI): domain Eukaryota; kingdom Metazoa; phylum Arthropoda; class Insecta; order Lepidoptera; family Papilionidae; genus Parnassius; species Parnassius smintheus. The sequence goes on along the minus strand of JAUPFT010000010.1, from coordinate 27,527,265 downwards.
TCTCTCGCGAGCATGGAACGGAAGTTCACGTAATATTAATATCACTTGTAGTGAGACGGTTGATTCAATGTCAGTGAATACTGACTGTGTTTACCAAAGAAGATTAAGCGTCTCGAGCATAGTGTAGTTTCGTAGCACGTATTATAATATAATAGTCTAAGAATTTTTAAAGTTTAAAAAATATTGGCTTAACTTTTGACTGCCATTTAGTAACGCCCTTTATAACTTTATATTAGGCATGAGATGATAGCAATAGTTTTACCATAAATAAAAATAGGTATTGTATAATAAATATACAAGTACTAATAACATCAAATCATTTTCTAAAGACATCTTAAATAGAAAAAATAACACCTTATTGGAAAAAAACTTAATATTTTGAATTTGATTTTTATCTGTTATAGTACAGCTTTCCTTACGTATGTCTTCCTGCGCCTCCAAATACGAGGTTAATCAACACTTAAAACTCCAAGTAAAAAATATATAGTCTCTATCTTAATATATATAAATTAGGTGACACATTGTTTGTCCGCGATGGACTCCTAAACTACTTAACTGATTTTAAATCAAATTTGCGAACCGTGTGCAGTGTAGTTCAACTTGAGAGATAGGATAGTTTTTTTGTTTATGAGTGATCCACAAATTTTTTTTGCGAGAAGGATTTTTATAGGACATGCCAAAGGGTCGTCGACAAGGGCAGAACAACGTCTGCCTGGCAAGCTAGTATTCTATAGTTTTATTTCACGACGCCTAAAGAACGAATTAGGATGTTGGATTTTATCACGCAACTAAGTAATTAATGCACTTATAGACATATATTTTAAGCAATTTATCAAATCATATCAAGTAATGTTTTCTCTGCATTATATATATATATATATATATATATATATATATATATATATATATATATATATATATATATATATATATATATATATATATATAGAAAGAAAAACATATGACATGGAAAAAAGAGATATTCTTACATATTCATATTAATTTTACTATTTATTGTGAAAAAGAGGAATCTTAGTGATATATCTTATGGAATGACACAGGTTTTCACTTTTCAATCGGTACCGTGCACTTCGATCAACCGGACGTAGACCAATATACATAAACATTCCCAATCCTATACTATTAAACGAGCAATTCTTGTATATATATGTATATAATCGGAATCTCGGAAACGGCTTCAACGATTTTCATAAAATTTTGTGTGCAGGGAGTTTCGGGGTCAATAAATCAATCTAGCTAGGATTTATTTTTAGAAAATGTCTTTTTGTCCGTGTTTTTAGGCAATGAAAAACTGCTACTATATCGTTAGAATAAGAAGGCAAATTTTGACACTTTGTTAAAGATTACAAATAGCTTAATTGGTATATTGGGCGGTCACAAACTCGTAATACCATGGTTCGAGCCCAGACCGACCAACCGACTTTTTTTAATTTTTTTTCAAGTTTCTTTCTTTTTTGAGAAAATTTATTTTTTCGAGCCCTTTTTTTAGTATTTTTTAAAAACACGAAAATTTAAATTAAACTAATTGCACTCATGATTTTTTATTCAAATAACCAGTTCAGTTTTTTCTATTATGTCGCTACGATCAAAAAATATTATTCGTATTTTATCAGTATGTAATTTGTATCTAAATATAATTTCCATAACATATAATTTCCAAGACACACGAATTAAAAAAAAAACTGAGCGAAAAATACCGAGCACGGCTCGGTCAACCGGGTACTGATAATAAATTGTTAAAAATTCATGAAGGTTTTATCACACAGGCAAAAAGTATTGATTGAAAACGAAATAATAAAATAGACCATATTTTTTACACAAGCATATTATATTTTATACACAAGCCTATACGGTTAAGTTAAGCCTTACAACAATTTATAAGAAGTTTAATAATTTAACCCAAAGAGCTTAATCCGAAGGATCCCAGTAGAATTAAAACGTAGTGATAATTCACTACTTAATCACTATGTTTTAAATCTACTGCCAACATACTGACGTTTGCTTTTGGCTTTTATCCCAAAACTATATAATTAAAATAATTACGTAGGTATATATACAATGGGTACTTTCTGATAAACAGTGCGAAAATATGGTATATTCTCGCTGCGGCGCATTTTGAAACGACGAATCACAATCATAATTTCTCGTGTTTGGCGGCCTAAGAGAATTCATAAACAAACGATCCGTGACGGTCGCAAGAGACGACATTAAGAAATTCCAAAAAAAGCCTCATGCCGTCTGTGAGGTAGAAATATAATAATTTTTATAGGTTAAGGGTGACCAACAAGCACACAGTCCACTTGATGGTAAGTAAATATTGTGGCCCATAGAGATCTAGATTTATCCTCGATTAAGAATCAAAATGCAGATGCGATGTCAACCCTGAGGACTAAGATTAAATGCCACTTTCCAGTAAAGAGGGTCTCCGGTCCTCTAAACTCACTATTCGAAACACAGATCTTAAGCTACTATTTTACGCTGGTATTCTGTGAGAGCGTTGTTCCTTACGAAGAAGAAGATTAATTCACTTCACTTTGTACCCCTACCCCTCTATTAAATATTATAAAATAAATTCCTAAACAGAGGACGTAGAGCGACGTGTAACGTCTGGTATTATATATATGACAAGCTTCGATCTCTACCAGCATTATAAACGTGTAATTTTAAGTGTTGATTCACCATGTCCTCGGCGGAAAAGAAAAATATCGCAATAAATGCCTGCATGTCGGAGGAATTATATAAATTCCGAAAATATAACGTGAATTTATTTATTTATTTTTACACTTTATTGTACTAAAGGTACAAACGGCGGACTTAATGCCATATGGCATTAAGTCCTCCGTTTGTGAATTCTGCCATTGCGAATAGCGGCAGCACGTCACAATCTTTTGTACCTTAAAACTTAGTGAATAAGTGACCTGTGATCAGCTGTGGGACATTTTGTACCTTAAAACTTGGTGAACAAGTGACCTGTAATCAGCTGTGGGACATTTTGCACCTTAAAACTTAGTGAATAAGTGACCTGTGATCAGCTGTGGGACATTTTGTACCTTAAAACATGGTGAATAAGTGACCTGTGACCAGCTGTGGGACATTTCTTTGCATTACAGCCTGTTAAAGTCCACTACTAAACATAGGCCTCTCCCGTAGATTGCCTCAATGGTGGCCAATTTGCCATAGTTGCAACGCTTGGCAAGCGGGTTGCCAACCGCGGTTTTTATTTTTAGCCGTTATTAGGAAATGCTGCTCATTGATGATTTTGTGCCTCCCTGTCGCCTCTTACGATTTCGACGGGATGATATGGAGTAGTGCATATTCTTACACCGCTACAAAGTAACTGCCAGACGAATGTATCTCAAATCAAATCAAATCAAATAATTTATTTGTAAAAACTAGGTGAAAGTTACAAACTTGGTGGAAAAGGTATGATAAGTAAGACTATGTTTCGCCTAAAAAGGCATACAAATATTTGTTTATCACTATCACCTCGCACTATGAAGATTTATTGACGTGACAACGTCTTATAAATTGGTTTGCCGGGTGACACTTCAAGAAACTGCGTTACGCTCCGCTCACGTTATGCGCTCACAATGAGAGCGAGTGAGAGGCACGCGTCCCTTCCACTCGGGCATGGTTAGCCCGACTAAGAGCGAGAGAGACAGACATAAAAAGTGTTATTTCATCCTTCTTCCTACTATACGAATGAATATTCACATTAAAATTATTTTACCACTCAAAGTCGTTGTCACGTAAAACTTTCGCCCGTATACCGACTTTACAGGCAACCAATTTTTTTTTTAATAAAATAACAATTTCAATTATAATTCGTATGTTTAGAAATTACATAATTCTTAACACCATAAAGTTAAAAAAAAATTATTGTACGTAAAAGACCATTCATTTTATCTTCAAAATATTCCTTGATAGAGTAGTATGCTTTATTTATTAAAAAAACTCAAAAGCAATTTCTTAAATTTGTCTATGTTATCAGTTTCTTTGATGTTTTTTGGGAGTTTAAACTTTTTGAATACAGGGCTGTTTTATGAGGTTTTGTACGTAGTTTGTTCCTATGTCGTTTATTATTAGCGTTTTCAAATATGCTAAAATGATTCCTTACAAACATAGGTTTCGAATATATATAAAGATGGTAGGGTCAGAATGTTAAGATCGATGAAATGCGGTTAGCAACTATCTGTAACCTGCAACTGACATACAGCTCGTAAACATTTCTTTTGCGCTTTAAATACTAATTCGCGTTTTGGGGAGTTTCCCCAAAATATTATACCATATCTCAATGTTGAATTGTCAATGTCTCTTGTATATCTTCTGTAAAAATAAAAAAATATTCTAAATTGGCGATCACACAAGCAGTATATAGTTACTTTTAATGTCATGTGTACGTTACTTTCTATATTGTTTGTATATTATGGAAAATGTAATCGATCTTATATAATAAATTCCGACGGGGAAATAAAACTCACTTTTGAAAACTAATCTTAAACGGTAATGAAAACTGAAACACGTTAATCAAACACCTTCATAGACGAAGAGTCCGTTCAATCCCACCGCTGGATATTGTCCCCCCCCCTCCTCCCCCAACCCACTTTGTTGAAGTTGTAGGGACTAAGAGGCAGACTGACGAGCGCAGCACCAGACTGTACGCACCTTCGACGCTCCCGCATTATCACATCGCCGCTCTGGATATTTTACGCCTGGTGCTATGCCGCCATCTATCGGAAGCCGTTAAGCTCCTTATGGCCTATCCACAGAAATCTAAATAATAACCTTATTATTTAGATTTCTGTGGGCCTATTCCATAGTGAACTATGTGGAGAACTTTAAATGGTTATTACATAACTATCTAATGGAATTTTTTATTAATTCCTTCATAAGAGTTTTGTATCTACCCAAAATTTGTTGAAAACAAGACGTATAGCGTGATGTAGGGTTTGTATTTACAGTACACGGCTGCGGCGATGAGCGGCGGGTGCGGTGCGACTGGTGCGCGCGTGCCTACCGCCGCGTCACCAGCCAACACGGCGTCTTCCTCCTCGTCCAACACAGGGTCGGCGGGGGGGACGCGCTCTACCAGCCTTAGCACCGCCCCTCCACCGCCTGCATCCTCCGCCTCCACCACAGGCGCAGCCGGCGAGCAGCTGAGCCGCACCAACCTCTACATCCGCGGCCTCAGCCAAAACACCACCGATAAGGACCTCGTCCAGATGTGCCAGATGTAAGTAGTTTGCCTATTGTTTTTATTAGGTACTTATTTATGCAAAAGAAAACATAAATCGAATGAGTTACGTATTGATTTAAAACATAACCTAATGCGAATACGATTTGATAATTTTTTTTATAGAAGTGCAACACACATTGCTCGTTATTTTTCTAGCTCAGTTGTAGTAAGTTTACACTTTCTTTTTTCAGGTACGGCAACATAATTTCAACAAAAGCAATATTGGATAAAAATACGAATAAATGTAAAGGTAAACAACATTTGTACCCTTTCACCTCTTTTCCACTATCATAGTTAGTCTATATTTCCCGTATCTACATATGACTTCTAGTTGTCCAACCTTATCATTGCATAGATATTCACGTATGTATATGTACCTATTCTTTAGAAAACTACGCATTACGTAACTTGAATATATTTGGCATTAAAGAAAGTTCTATTCGTAACTGAACAATATTACTATTTTCTAGAATACCATAATATCTTCATTAAAATAATTCATCTATGGTGAGAATTTTTCCAATATATGCACGATCTCTAGATTCAATTTTTATTAATGTTTATTAACTTTTTATATTAAGTATATGTTGATTTCATAAACTTGTTTTTAGTAGCGTCATTATCACTATTTGTTGCACTCAAGCACAGACAATCTTAAAATTCGTTGCAAAATATGTATCCATTAAAGTGTACAAACTTATCCGTACTTACCACATTCTCATCACGCTACTTTTACTAGACAAGTAGGTTTAAGTCATATTTATGCTCATTAGTTCTGATGTTTAATAGTTATCTGTATCCTTTTATGTAATATATTTTTTGTATATTTAGATATACTCTATAACAGAGCATGAACCGTTTGACTTATATTAAACATCGTTTAAATTTAACGGACCATTCAAGAACGTCGCACTATAAAATAATTTCACTTTTGTCTTGGCAGGTTATGGTTTT